>CM024689.1:2400000-3140000 GCA_014182735.1 Corymbia maculata | reverse complement strand
GCTCATCGGACCTCACCTAGCTGCTCGCTGACCACCACCTGTGGCAACGGCCAAGAGGAAGAAAGAGAGAAAAGAGAAAAAGAAAAGGAAAAAGAAAAAAGAAAAAAAAAAAAAAAAAAGAAAATTATAACAAAATGTATTAAAAATTAAAAGAAAAAAAAAAAATCAAAAACTTTTACCGTATGTATATCTATTCTCGAATAAATTTTTTAAATAGTTTATCAAATATCTTAAATACTTAGAAATTGTTCTTGAGAGCAGAATAAAAAAAAATCATTTTTGATTAGAAATTGTTCTTAGGAGTAGAATCGTTACCAAATAGGCCTTTAGAGTTTGCAAGCATTGCTTTCCTTTCTTCTTTTTTGGGTCATTTTCATTAGTTCCTTGATGAGGCCACCAATTTCATTTACCTGCTTTCGGTGCTTCTTCGATGCCATTTTGGGCGATCAGCTTGTTTTGTCAATACAAATTTGGTCACCTTCAATCTCATGAATTTGATATCTCATTGAGATATACACCTGCATCTCTTAAGCTGCTATGGCTTGGTTAGGCAAACCAAACTCTAAAGTAAAATTAGGCATGATTCAAACATGGTTTGGAATTTAATTTCGTTGGATTTCTATTCTTTTCCTAAGAGACAGAGACAAGAAATTGATAGCCTCGATTCTCATGGTTCACTTCTTCTTGAAGTTGATTGTCTTAAGCCCTTGTTGCTGAAAGATTGGATTTTATCTCGTGTCGTGCAAATTATGATGATTTTTTAGTAATTAATCTCAAATATAATAAATATTATTTTTGGCCATGAGGAGTTACATATTTAGCTCATCTAATGCCCTTGCCACAAAGTCATTAATTTCTTGTAGTGATAAGAAACAGTGTCGGAATGTACATAATTTTTGGTTTGCCATGTTAAAATATTATTCTACATCGTTTGACCATCGAATGTGTATGCTATTTCACCTTTTAATCACAACCCTCCTTTTTTCTTGCAAACATAGATGAGTCCAAAGTACCAGTAAAAAATTTCTATGATATATTTCAGGTGTACTTGGGTTGAAACTAGGCCTATTCGCATGGGTCCGTCCCAAATTTGTCCAGATTGAGTTCATTTGGTCAAAGCTTAACAGTCATTGAACCATAGCCATATATGCCTAAACATGTCCCTTAAGCTGTTAAACCTATTAAAATGCAAGACTTTATGTTCATAATACTTGGACAAAAGAGGTAGCGACGACCTGTCACATGGTAAAAGAAACGAAAAAGAGTGTTTTCGAAGGGATGGGTACATGTGGATAGAATTTCTTGGTTAAAGTCGAAATCTTTCTTCATAAGGTTGCATCAACAACTAATTATATCGTATAATCTGTGTGAAGAAGTAAAAGAAGTTCGGCGGTAGCGAAGAGGTCTTCGCGTTTAATGTTCATGGCAGAAGATGACGTAAAGCAGACGGCGAAGTATGAACAAAGGCTCCACGAACGAGTCAAACCCTACAACAGTTGTCACTATCGCTCTGGAGCCCCGGTTTTCACAGTCAAATCCGAGCAGCTTCAGAAGCTTCTTCCAGGTGACGCAGAATCCCAGAAACGGTCCAAACTCGTCAGGAGATCCTCTCTTGACCTTTGGATCTTGATATCTTCTTTCTCTCTGCGGAACCAGTTTTTCGTACAATGGCAGGGCAGAAAAATTAGGGTTTAGGTTGAAAGGAGGGTTTGAATTGTCAACTGGGTGTGCGGCACAACTGGAGATGAAGGCTAGGCAGATCACTGGATTTTCGATAATTTAGACAGAGGAAGGTACACGGGAATGCGTTTTTCCATGTACCATGACAATGAATTCATGGTTAGATACTTGCGGAAATTTGGTGTCCTTCCGGTCCATAATTGAGGGCTATGTTGGCTAAACGTCCAAGGCTTGAAATTTCCACCTAGGTAATCTTGACATTGCATGTACTAAAAGACAGGTAAGTGATGTGATAGACGATAAGTGGGTCTTCTAGTGCAAATTGGAGCACTCTTCCTTTGATTTTTATTTTTATTTTTTAAGATTCAAATTGAGTTTATCCACGTTATTTTCAGGATGGATTTATGCTGGTGATCATGATTGGAGAATCGGATTAGAGGAAAAGTTAACTTGAATCAAAAGCAAGTTCACTGTAGCGCCAGGGATAATTGTTTTGACATTTAGGGGAGTTTGCATTGATATACCAATCACTGAAGAAAATTAGGCCAATTCATATTTATTTCAACCGATTTTTTATTTTTTTTTGGGTAGAACAGGAGGCCGAAAGGCCGTATATCAACTCCACATGATGTTACACCAGACAAGAACTCGCACTTAATCAGCAGATAGCATAGGAATCAAATCTATAGGGGATAAATTTAAATAGTCTCATCGTACGTTAGAGTTCAAAGCAAAATTTATTAACAAATTCACACAAGTATTTCATCCTCTGCGCACATGAGGAAGCCCTAGGAGATCGAGAATTTGAAGCAGAATAACCTTTTAAGTCTATCTCAAATCAACGTATTGATCGAAACCAAAGAAAAAGAAGCTGAATCACTCCAATTAACATGGGTCCTCATTCTGCTTTCAAAGAAGAGGAATAACGTATTTGCTTTGCAAAGTGCCTCTAATTTCCTTCTTCAAAGGAGATCTTTGAATTCAAATAGATCAACACATAATGTACCTAATAATAACAATGAGTCAAAGTGAGGGTGTTTGAAAGTTCTTACATTGATTACAACACCAAAGAAAGAAAAAAGAATATCGCGTGGGACAAAACATTTAGGTTGCGTCACATGATGCAAAATTCACATGTTTAAGACTTTCCTATACGTATAGAATTCTCTAAAACATTTTAGTCAACAGAAAACTAAAGACCAAGGTGTTCAATTTTGACAATTGGGAGCATAGGATTGAAATCTGGGCTGAAATTGGCCCGCGGGGTCTTATCCATTGGCTACATCCTACATGGACCCGGACAAGGACGATGGCTGGCCCACCGTCGGTTGGTCGGCACTCAAAAGCACTCGATGAAGCAACATTCTCTCAACTTTTTGCTCCTTTCGATAGGGACGGAGCGACGTGACACTTTTGTTTGGGAGCGGAAGGAGAAAGGTGGGGCGAGGAAGAAAAGAGGGTTCCAATCAAATCAATGGATCCCAACCTAACTTAGGCCGGTCATAAAGAGACGATCTAAGCGAGGGTTCTAGAGGACGATATTCAAATGGAGGGTCAGGAAATTGGACTGGAGAGTTTGACCGGAGCGGTTTTCAATAATTCATGCGGTTTAGATTTCATCTAGAAGTGAAGGAAACTATACATATATGAAGAATATGTAAATCCTATAAATAAGTAACATCGGATATTTTTAACGTTTTGTTTTATATGTGAGTACAATTAAAAACAACGTCAGGGAGCCGCACACCTAAAACGAATTTGGGCAAAATCTGACTTTGATATCATGCCAGAAAGTTTAGGCTAATTAAAATTGTTTGATTTGATGTGAGTGGTTTGTTTGGTTTTTCATGTGTTAGTGCTCTCCCCAAGCTAACAAAGTTTAGGTCCAAGACGCTTGAATTGTTGAGTTTTATGCTAGTTTAGATGGAGCTTTTTCACCGTCAAGGAAAACTCTAATCCACCTTTTCTACAAAAGCATAGACATGCATGTCACCTTTAGGATCCTCCTATTCGATTTTAGACCATCGGGTAAATATCGATAACACAAACACCTAATTATAGATGGTTCTTGATTCTAATACCTTAAAATCCATCTTATCGAGGATGGAGCTTCTATTGGAGTAAAAGCCTTTCTACTTCGGTTTTTGAACGGTTTTCTCGTTAAACCTGCTTAAGCACTACCTGTCAAAAGTGATTAATGAGCTCGTCTTCCCCAAAATGAAGTCGAATAACCAACGAAGTAAGCTTTTTTTCACTGCCGATCTAAGCCACTAAAGCATTAAAAACTTATTAACCAGTATTTACCGTCAAGTTTTCATCATTTAGAAAAGTAGAAATGAATAGAAGACTGATAGGAAGCACTTGCAATTAGATGTTGATAATCCCACATATTCAAAGACACCAAGAAAGTAGGATGCACATGATAACCAACCATTCTATTTATTTGTTTCCAAGAACGGGGTTAAAATAAAAATTCGTTTGATAAACGCCATTTTTGGAACAAATTTTTAGTTTAGAAATATGTTTTGAAATAGAAATGAAAAGTAAACTTTTTTTTTTTACTTTTTTATCTCTTAAACAAAAATGAGAAATAAAAATTCTTTTGATTCCTTGCCTTTGTTACTAGCCGGTTGCCCACCCGTCGTCCCCTAGCTATCTGAGAGGAAGAAATTTTATGTCGTTATCAAATATATATTTTTGCTTAGAAACTCGTCCAAGTAATAAAAATAGAAATCTATTTTTAGCTAGAAATTGATTTCTAGAGCAAAATGATTATTATTCGTGCTCTAGAATGCGAGGGTGAAAGAAAGGATTCTCTTTTACTGTACCTGCCTAAAACTAAATTAATCAACCTAGGAAGAGACCCTTCTTCAAGAATTCAAATCTCATCATGGCTAAATACTAAAATTGAAATGATGGGATGAATTCAAGTATTGCCCGAGGGCTTAGTACTTAGCTTGTCATCCACCCAATCACCGTCGACTATGATAATAATAGAGTTAGGTCATTACATTAACTATGGTGTTACTAGGAAAAGAGAGAAAAGTGAATTAGGTATGGAATTAAGGAAGAGGAGAAGAAGAAGGAGAGGAAGACGATGATATGATCTCGAGTCGCCCACGAAAAAGACAATGTTCGATCACATGAACCCTTCCCTTTCCCAATCCATTTCCATGATCTTTCCTACCAAACCCTTAAATTATTGGAAACCATCCTATTCTATTTTATTGGAAACCATCCTATTCTATTCACTCTTGCTCTTCCCGTATGACTCGCCTCCCTCATCTCCAAATCTCTCTCTCTCTCACGCATACAACGAGGGTTGACCAAGTACGCCGGAAATCCACATTACGCGCTTACAACCCGAATCTGATGGGCAAAGCAAAGGACGAGAGAGAGAGAGAGAGAGAGAGGAGTTGAAAATGGAGGCTTGTTGACGGTGGAGTCAAGTCGATTAGGGCAGATCTAACTCCCAGCTCCTCACCAAAGTAAAGGGTCAATCCGCGCGAGTATTAAATAGTGTGTACACGAGGTACAATGCCGCCCAGCCCTCTTGCACTTTTCTTTTTCTTGCCTTGACATTATCATTGGCACTGAATTCAAGGAAAGTTGGGTTTGGGGTTTGTCTAACCTAATAATTCCTAATGCTGGAGGGAAAAAAGTAAGATCTTAGGTTGCGTCGGAACGCAAGGTTTAGCAATTATTTTTAAGGGAACATGCATGGAGCCAGCATAGATGGACACGTATAGGTTTTACGTTTGGAAAAATGTTAAGAGTGCACCCCCTAAGGCACTTGTCAGGATTATGAATCGTATATAAGGAGCATGAATATTACTGTTCGAAGCATGTCGAGCTTCTTGATAATATGTTCTTTTTTCAATTACCAAAATATGTGAATAGGGTTCGCTAATTTTAGTAGTCCTACTTAGAGCCTTTGAAGCACTTTTATTATGACCGTTTACATTTTGTTTTGTTATACGTGAGTCTTGCGGATATCTCCTGAGTACTTGCTAAACATATTTAGTAAATGAATGTTTTGATCTACAAAGTGCTGGCCACACACAGCACTGGAAGAGCAAGGCACTGGTAATTGCAAATTTTCTTTATTTGATTGCATCTAACATGATTTTCCTTATGTTAACCCCTTGATAACTATATTTCCTTCTGGAATTAAAATTAGACTAGCCTTGCCCCTTGCATAGTCTCTACTAATGGCGAAATCATGGACCACTGAAGAAACAAATGATTAAGTTATAAATAGTCATTCTCTAGGAATGGCGACGTGTCAAAATCTGTTGGAAATGGCTTGAGTCTTGCTAGAAGAATTCTTGATTCTAATAAATCGTTTGATCAATGATTAGTGAGAAAGTGAGCTCAAAAATCTAGTTTTGGACTACCTAACCTTCCTTCAAGATTGTTTATTTCTACTTGGAACTTTTTCCGATTGTTCAATGTCATGTATGAATTTCTTTTTGTCTACTTGGGACCATAGGTTATGATTTTTATTTTGCGTTCATGTTGGTCCCTTTGATCAATGGATTGTCACGTCAACATTAAGTCCATATTCATACTGAAACACTTCAGTTGGTTCTCCAACTTATAATATTGAATCAATTTAAAAGCTCTTAAATTTTCAATTTTCATAATCAAGTCTTTATAACTTGTAGGATTTGCATAGTCAAGCTTTGATGGTAATTAATACACTTAATTTCAAAGACATAGTTGCTTGCGATGGCTTTTTTTGTAAAACCAAATCAAAATCTATCCTGATTATTTAAAAGTTTATTCTTTGCTAAAAGATCTAGAGGCAGCCTTTGTGGTAATGACCGTCAGCTAGGATTTGGTCGTCTTGGCAACTGTCTCCTCGCTTTGAGAAGTCCTCGCTTGGGGCCACCGTGGTGGCAGCGATAATTGAGGTGCTCTCCATCGCAACTCACAAGAAGCACCATGCATTTCGATTCAGATATTGATCTTAGATTCGTTGAAAACATTACTCTCAAAATATGCAAAGCTTCTTCGACCGAAAAAAAAAGAAAAAGTGCAAGGCTTCTCGATGAATGACGAACAATGATGCTCCTTGCATTCATAACTTTTTGTTTACCATTTTTTTTTTCCTAAGGCGGTGGAAAAGGCAGTAATAGAAACAAATTGTGAAATTTGACACGCTTTACAAGATTTGATCCAACCCAATGCCATCCATAGAAAGCAAGATCTTCACAATTGACATTAGGCTGGTTGTCTCTTTTCACAGGACGATCTGAAAAAAGTCTAAGAGCATGTGAAAGTTGAAAGATCCTAGCTGGATAGGATAATAATCACCACTCACATTCATCATCTCATCTTTTCCAAAGCTAAAGCCTAAATAGGCCATAAATTCTCCTGTGTCCTACACATTTCCCAGGCTCAAGTGGATTTGAGCCAAACCAGAAATCATGATAGAGAGAGTCCATGGAATTGATGGCTGTATGCCAAATCTCCATTTGTCCTCCCACCAAAAAATGACAAACCCACTTGTGGCATGACATGTTCTCCATCACTTCCACTTGTCCCCATTATATAATAATAATTTATTTGTTTATTTTCTTTTCCTATCAATATCTCCCAAGGGTCCCCCCAAAATAACCTTTCAAGATTTCATGATTGGGTGATGGACTGGTAAAATCCACAAACATAGACCTTTTGATTCGGACATGGTTGGAAAGCTCAAGCAGCCGTCTCCAGTCTCAACCCCACATTCCACCTTCACTACCCAGGAAGAAAAAAAAGGAAAAACTAAGACACAAAATCTATCTTTTACACTGGTAGGCTCAACGGAAGGGGCCCACTCCCAAGAACGTGTGGTATTGTAGAAAAGTTTAATTAACTAAATCAAGCACTGTGTTTAAACACTGTGAAATTAAACTAATATCGAAATTATAAAGACCTTCTCTCCTATATGACTTTCTCAAAGTTTAAGGATTACATATGGTTCATATGGAAAAGAAAGGGATCCTTCTTTCTTAGATTGGGCAACGAGCATGGAATAATTTGATATCGCTTATACGAGTATAATGTGACTCTATTTCTTATAAACGGTCTACTCTATGCATAAACGTTTCTTTTTTATGTTCCTTATATTAGTCAAATATGTAGTAGGGCAGTTGCTAGCTAGTAAAGATCAAAACCCATACATTAAAACTATTGGCTCAAGTCATGTTCGTAATTTTCAACTTTTATTAGATAAGATAAGCTCCTACTTCAAGTATTGGCGTCAAATTTAAAATATGAACATTCAATTATGGTAATTAACCATTATTAAGAAATCTAGTTGGCGTGAACTCAAATATATTTCACTTCTTTTCCCCGCCTAGACACCTTATTGATAGGTAACTTGCATTGTATCAAAAAGAAAATAGCTACGAAATTAAAAGATTTCGCAAATCGAGAACAACCAATTAATTTTCCCTTTCTAGATTTCATACTCTGGATATTTTTTTTTCTTTTTTGCCCTTTGCTTACTCTTCTTTTCTGGAATGTAATCAAAGTTCTACGAAACATCTTCATGCGAAACTTTCGAAACTTTTCATGCGAGCAAATTTTTTATATCTTTGGTGCGACAACAACAAAAGTGGGGAAAATAAAGAAAGATTTAAATCATGAATTAGCTCTTCTGTCTCCACCTACCTACCTGTCACATTCAAGATTATATCCATGAAAAAATTTGAAAAAGGGAGGAAAAAAGAAGGAAAAGAAAATTTATCGCGCCCCCCATGCTCCCAAAAAAGTTCACAGTTTTATCATTATAGCTTTTTCGCGAGGGCACTAAAAAGGGGACGGGGGAGGGAGGATGAATGAGCAAGCCAAGGCAGACTACTCCAACTCTTTCTAGAGAGAGAAAAGGGAGACAGAGTCTCAGGAAGACACGAACACACGCATCACCAAGAGAGAGAAAAGAGAGAGAAGAGAGAGAGAGAGAGTATGAAATGAAAGGCATGCCTGGTCGGCCATTAGAGCTTCCCCAATTTGCCTAAGATCCCTCCACAATCATCGTTCCTTTTACCCCCCCAATACATTACCAGAAGAGAGAAGTTTTGTTTTTCTTGCCTGCCCAAAAACGTTTGTTTGGTTTTCACAGCAATTTGAGTTCTTTAGTTCTGTTTTATGGGGAGATTTTGATGGGAGTAAGATCTTGGCAAAAGGAGACCTGGGTTGGGTTTGGTTTGGTCTGGTCTGGTCTTCTCCTGTGGTGAATGAATTTCAATGCTTGTTGCTTGCCGGTGCGTCGGAGTGCTGGCGAGGACTTGCTGATTTGCTGCTTTACCTATCCCTCTCCTTTGATGAGTAATTAGGAGCTTCAAGGTCAGTGATTTTATCTCTCGCAGCTGCTTTTCTTAGAAAGTTTCTAGCTTTCGTTGCAATCTCGAATAAGCATGCTTAGTATGTGGTATTACTTTCACAAAAGTTGTTAATTTCGCGCAGTCTGCTTATTATCTGGTATTTCACAAATTCTAGAAAGAATCCATGTTTTGAGTTTGTACGGTGCGCGAGAAACTGTGATATTTGAGTTAATTTTCTGGAGTTTTATTTTAAACTCAGATAATATAGTCATAAGTTCTCAATCGACTTTTTCTTTGAATTTAAATACCTAATACTGTTGGTTCTCGTGAGATGCTTCAAGTCTCAAACTGATCAGATACGCCTCATACATGAATATCGAATGGGTTTGTATTTTTTGATTTTGGGTTTCTTAAGTTCGGAAATGAATTTGGATTTTATTAGTGATGGATGGAAGTCCATCAACTGTTGTATGATAGAGAAGGGAATAGAGGGACAAATGATATTGTTTGCATTCCTTTGTCTATATCTCCGAGACAAAGATCCTTTAATTAAAATATTTTGTGTTGATGTCAATATCAGTTCCGGTGTCCAAATGCTACATTGGTTAAGTGCTTCAGCTTGGGATACATTCTTATGAAATCGCATTCTGAGGCGATTATGCAGGAGGAATCATCTATTGGTAATATAAACCCTTGACATTATTCCTGTCCAGGTGTTAAGCATGCCTAGTTTTTTAAAACCATGTGGCCTTTCTGGACCAGAGTTCAGCACTCTTCTGTTCGTTGCCTCTCTAATGGTGTGCCTTACAGCTGGACTGAATTCTGAGGGGCAGTATCTTTTAGACATGAAGAGTAGACTTCACGATGAATTTAGTTTTCTGGGAAATTGGAATCCCTTGGATGAAACGCCGTGCGGATGGATAGGTGTGAATTGCACTTCATATAGCAGTCCTGTCGTTTGGTCTCTTGATTTGAACTCTATGAATCTCTCTGGGACTTTGAGCCCCAGTATTGGCGGTTTGATTCATTTGACTCATCTCGATCTTTCTTATAATTCGATTAGCGGGAACATTCCCAAGGAGATTGGCAATTGTTCGAGCTTGGGGGGTCTTTACTTGAACAACAACCAGTTTGACGGGGAAATTCCTGCTGAACTGGTCAAGCTGTCGTCTGTGACAATCTTGAATATATGCAACAATAAAATATCGGGCCCACTGCCAGAGGAATTTGGGAGCTTATCTTCACTAGTTGAATTTATGGCATACAGTAATAATATCACTGGTTCTTTGCCTAGTTCGATTGGAAACCTCAAGAACCTGAGCACATTCCGAGCTGGTCAAAATGCAATCTCTGGTATCTTACCACCAGAAATTGGTGGATGCACAAACTTGCAGTATCTTGGTGTTGCCCAAAATGAGATTGGAGGGGAATTGCCAAAGGAACTTGGGATGCTTGGAAGCTTGACTGACTTGATTCTTTGGGATAACCAGTTCTCAGGATATATTCCTAAAGAAATTGGAAACTGTACCAACCTGGTGACTATTGCCCTTTATGAGAACAGCCTTGAGGGTCAAATTCCTTCTGAGATCGGGGACCTCAAGTCTCTGAAGAAGTTGTACCTTTACAGGAATCAGTTGAATGGAACCATTCCAAGGGAAATTGGGAATTTGTCTTTGGCAACAGAAATTGATTTCTCTGAGAATTCTTTGTCTGGTGAGATCCCATCTGAATTCAGCAAAATTAGCAACCTGACCTTGTTGTTTCTTTTTCAGAATCACCTGACGGGTGTTATACCAAATGAGCTTGGTGGTTTGAGCAACTTGACCAAGCTTGACTTGTCCATTAACAATTTAACTGGTCCAATTCCGTCTGGATTTCAGTATTTGTCTCGGATGATTCAGTTGCAGCTCTTTGATAATTCCTTGACTGGTGTTATTCCTCGGGGGCTGGGGATTCACAGTCCACTTTGGGTGGTTGATTTTTCTGATAACCGCCTTTCTGGAAGGATTCCTCCTCATCTTTGTCAACACTCCAATCTCATTTTGTTGAATCTTGAGTCGAATATGCTGTATGGGAACATTCCTGCTGGAATCCTGAACTGTAACTCGCTGGTTCAGCTTCGTCTAGGTAGTAACAGGCTTACGGGTAGCTTTCCTTCAGCAATGTGCAAACTGGAAAATATGTCTTCCATCGAGCTTGGGCAAAACAAATTCAGCGGTCCAATTCCTCCAGAGATTGGATCTTGTCAGAGGTTGCAGAGGTTGGACCTTGCGGGAAATTTCTTTGCTTCTAACTTGCCGGGAGAGGTAGGAAATTTATCTCAGTTAGTGTTCTTTAATATCTCATCCAATTTTCTCTCTGGACGAATACCCCGTGAAATTGTCAACTGCAACCTGCTTCAGCGTCTCGATCTCAGCCAGAACAGCTTTGTGGGTGATTTGCCAGCAGAGATTGGAACTTTCTCACACCTGGAGCTTCTCAGGTTGTCGGATAATAAGTTCTCTGGAAATATACCTTCGACCTTAGGGAGTCTCTCCCATTTGACTGAGTTGCAAATGGGGGGCAATGTGTTTTCTGGTGAAATCCCTTCAGAGTTAGGTTCCCTCTCAAGCTTACAGATTGCATTGAATGTCAGTTACAATTCCCTAACTGGGAATATACCAGGACAGCTTGGAAATCTTAATCTACTTGAGTACCTCCTGCTCAATAACAACAATTTGACTGGTGAAATACCTAGCTCATTTGAGTCCTTGTCTAGCTTACTGGTGTGCAATTTTTCATACAATGATCTCTCTGGGCCTTTACCATCTGCATCACTTTTTCAGCACATGCCCATCAGTAGCTTTATTGGGAACAAGGCACTCTGTGGTGAGCCACTCGACAATTGCAATGAGAACCCATCTTCGCAATCCATCCCGCCTTTGACAAGTGTGGGTGTTCCAAGGGGTAAAATTATCACTATTGTTGCGGCTGTTGTAGGTGGCGTGTCTCTTTTGTTAATAATTGTAATAATTCATTTCATGAGACGGCCATCTGAGACGGTTCCTTCCATGGAGGACAAGGAGTTGCCTTCTCCTGAGAGTGATATCTATTTTCCTCCAAAGGAGGGATTTACATTCCAAGATCTGGTTGAGGCTACAAATAATTTCCATGACAGCTATGTTGTTGGAAGAGGCGCTTGTGGAACAGTTTATAAGGCAGTCATGAATTCGGGACAAATAATTGCCGTGAAAAGGTTAGCCTCGGATAGGGAGAGTAACAACATTGAGAACAGTTTTCGTGCTGAGATTTCAACTCTTGGAAAGATCCGGCATCGAAATATTGTGAAGCTGTTTGGTTTTTCCTATCACCAGGGCTCGAATCTGCTTTTGTATGAGTACATGGCGAAGGGTAGCTTGGGTGAATTTCTTCATGGTCCAACATGTAGCTTGGACTGGCCAACTCGGTTTGGCATTGCTCTTGGCTCCGCTGAAGGCCTTGCGTACTTGCATCATGACTGCAAACCTCGGATAATCCATCGTGATATAAAGTCTAATAACATTCTTCTTGATGAAAATTTTGAAGCCCATGTTGGTGATTTTGGTTTGGCGAAAGTCATTGACATGCCTCAGTCTAAATCAATGTCGGCTGTGGCAGGATCTTACGGATACATTGCACCTGGTGAATGTTCTCTCACAAAAATCCAGTTCAAACCTTAGTTCTCTCTTTCCCCTTTTCTTCGAAGAAGATTGAAATGCTTTGTTTGTCTTTTCTAATTATTTGGAGTTGTCTTTTATGCAGAGTATGCATATACTATGAAGGTCACGGAGAAATGCGACATATACAGCTATGGAGTTGTTCTACTGGAGTTGCTCACGGGGAGGACTCCAGTTCAGCCGCTGGATCAAGGAGGCGATCTCGTCACCTGGGTGAGACAGTACATTCGGAATAACTCATTTTCCTCTGACGTGCTTGATGCTCGGTTAGATCTGGAGGACAAAGTCACCGTCGGCCACATGATTACCGTCCTTAAAATTGCTTTATGTTGCACGAATATGTCTCCTCTTGAGCGGCCATCAATGCGGGAAGTTGTCTCAATGCTTATTGAGTCAAATGTGCGGGAAGGGAACCTTATTTTGTCTCCGACTTACGATTCTTGTTCGAAGGACAATCCTTCATGAAGGTATTGATTCTCCACCACAGGTATTAGATGGAAGGATTTTTTTCTTGGTGCTTATTCTTCGTTTTTCTACGTGAATAGCTAAATGAAAATACCATGTATATTTTACTGAGCAAATAGCATTAGCAAAATCATTCAATGTTGACATCACATAATACGGAAGTCCCAGTGATATCTTCATTTCTGTGCTGCATTTGCTCTCCCATAGTGTAACATCAGTGTACAGTTAGCTTCTGATTTCACATTTTGGAGACCTCCCTGGTAATATAAAGTGTCACCGGCTTATCGTCCCTTTTGAATTGCTTTGTTCATTAATGTGCATAAATTTTGGAGATTCATTTTGTCTATGAATGCTCATGCTTCTCAATGAAGAAAAGTGATTTCTCATCAGTCCCTCCCTCTGAGTGAGAGAGAGAGAGAGAGAGAGAGAGAGAGAGAGAGAGATCTTTAAAGGTTGAGGATTCTGTTTGCCAAACTCCTATCTCATGCCAAGATGAGGTATCACTGCCAAAATTGGGATTCAATTTATGTCTTTTGGCATCATTTTTGTGTGATGCTCAACGAGTTTATTCTTTGAGTAGAACTTTGTTGAGCAAGGGATCTTGAAGGGTCATTGCAATTTCCAATTCCTTGGGTGTTAATGATTATGGCAATTGCATTCTGTTTTATGCATTGTGTGGTTTATCTCCTGCACTTATGCTTGTTCTTTTATATGTGGTGAACCTTTTATACTAAAACTGATAGATTATCGGCTTAGTTGACCAATGTTGCTGTGTAAAGAAAAAAGATCTCTGTGGCTCTTGTTGAACTATGATTAATGGGCCACGTTTTGCGTCCCATCTCATGTACGTTCTAGCGTGCAACCTCAGATTTTCACACGCTTGTATATTGCTTTTCCTTGCACTGATTTGCTCCCTTTTAACATTCGACCTTTCTGCAACTTGTATGTGAAAGCTTGCACTCGTATGGTCTTTTTCTTTCTTTAAATTTTTTATTTGACATTCGGTGTTCCAATCTTTTGGCGTGACCAATCCCATGAGTGCACGCAAAACACTGTCCATGTGCATACATGCGACGCTCCATTCAAAGGGTGGTGGGGACGACCCCCAAGATTGCATTGAAGTGGAGCTTTTGGTGATTTGCACGTGAGATCTATCGCATCCAAACCGACCACTTAATTGTTTAGCCAAACTCCTGGGAAATTCATAGTGTTTTTGTTGAAATATTACTGTTCACCGTTTATCTGCGTGTTCATCACCTGTTTAATTTGGCTGGCAAATGGTCCAGCAAGTAAAGTCCTCTCTACTTTCTCTTCTCAGGCGGCAATCTGTTCTTGTTACCTTCTTCCTTCGCTACTTTTTGGTGTTTTCGAAATAGTTCGCAGAACTATGAATTTTACATATCGAGTGAATGATCATAGGATAGCTCTCATCCAAGCCTCTGGGCTAAGACCCCTTGGGCAGCGATGGCACTTAAGTCCTTTGAATAGTTTCATCGGGAAGCTCTCGAGTGTTGTAACTTGTATGTTTGGTGATATATATTTTCAAACAACAGCATTTCAAACTGTCAAATCACGACAGGGGTCCCTATCTCGAGAAGTAGAGCTCACAATCCATCGTTTCTCCCTCTCGCCTTCTATCTCATAATCCTTTGTAGCCCACCGAGCACCATCCTGGCTCCGAGCTTCACCCACGTCGCCACCGTGCGCTCCTCTCTCATTGATGAAGCTCGATATCCACGATCAATTTCATAAACTGTTGAAGCCATAATGCACAGTGCAGAATTCACCCTTGCGCTTTCATATTGGACATACTCGTGTGATCACGCTCGTCCACTTGATCTTGAATCTCAGACGTGATTCCTCACGGTCTTATCTTCAAGCTGGTCCTTCTAGTGATTTCTTTGTAACTCTGCATGCTTTTGAAACACAATAGAAATATCCAGTCAACACTAATATAATGCCCCACATCTCTGTTAACGGAACCTCGCCAGAATGATGCACGGCATCGTTCTTCAAACATACCCCGTGCAATGTGACTGTCGCTGAAACATTGATACCTTGTAGATCTAGCATCGAGTATGGCCAATCGAAAAATGTTTAGTTTCCACGCGGAGATTTTAAAGGCACGATTCATAGTTGTTTATTACTTCATGACTACATTAAAAAGAAGCACATTGGATTCATGAAAGAGAACGTTAGTGCTAAGCTTGCTTTACAGGCTATATATATATATATTCTCAAAGGAATCCAAATCTAATTCCCTTGTCTTCCTTTTTCCTTTCGGTCTCGTGCATATCTCAACATCATCTTTTAAATCATGGCAAAACGAAAGAGACTTCTGTCTCTATTTGTGGGAGTGGTGACTTGTCCCCATCTCCATGTGATCCCTTTTTGAGGGTTGGGTCTCCCTTATCTCTAGCTCGCTTCCTTTTTGATGCCATTTGTGGAGACACGCCCCTCGATTTTCCTATGTTAAATGCTTTCTTCCTCTTGCCTCTTCTTCTTTTTTCATTTCAATTCAATGGTCACCGTTCGTTTCGTATTTCGATGTAGATTTCCCATCAAATCACGCACACTGTTTTGCTTGATGGACCGATGACTAACACTATTTGGCTGGCCATGACGCCATGGCGTGCTTCCTCTTTGCCACTTGGAGCAGCAAAAAGGGAGCAATGTTTGCCTCACAATAAGGGAAAAAGCTAGTTCTTATTGCTTGCCAGGACCTTTCCCATGCTTTGTTCCAGGAATCGGTTGTTGCGAGTCCGGCTCTTATTCCGGGTAACTTAGATTTAAGTGGGGGGCCATTGTAGACATTTTCTTATAAGGAAAAGAATCCGCTGGAACACAAGCTTATGAAATGTCATTAGATGGAGACGAGACGGGGCCATTTGATCCTTGCTCCTCACCAGTCATTTTCACTGTGAAAAGGTTCCCAATTCTACAGATAAATGGGAATGAATGGGATAGGAATAGTAGAATGGTGAGTGGCTTGGTCCACAGTTTTTCTGAGTTTGATGTTATGTTTTCATTTGGTGGGCAGTCGACAGGTGAGCTCTTCTTGTCAGTTTCATAATTTGTTTTCCTTTAAGTATTGTAGCAAGAAAATGACACAAACGGTCCATAAATTTTAACCGAATATGCAATGCGACTTCTAAATTTTTAATTTATTCAATGTGGTTCATGAACTGTAGTTAATTGTGTAATGTGATTCCTAGACTTTTGGTATATATTCAACTAAGTCCCTAAATGTCCATTTTCATATAGTTCAGGAACTCAGTTAAACATGCATAAAAAATTTAGAGACTACATTAAACAAATTAAAAATTTAGAGACCGCATTACATATTAAGTCAAAGTTCATGGATAATATATGTCATTATCCTATTATAATTAAAACCTGTTTTCGATTATTTTTATTCTCAAGTATCCACGACCATTTTGTGAATTTCAAAGCTGAAGGTAAAAGAACGACACGCATTTGACCAATTCCAGAACATTTCTTTAAAAGCGATGTGTCCGTCGACGTAACCGCACCTCAATTTTCAAGAGTCGGAAGAGACAATTTGCTTTTTCGAGTTGACCCGAGGATGATTCTTACTTGGCACTTTCGATTCCGAAGAATTACGAAATAAGTATTTGTAACCTCTTACAATGGATTTCAACGTCACTAAATACGAAAATATATAGGGTACATCTAATTATATGTTAGTATAACTTTTGTAGTTCAAATGAATATTCAAGTTTGAATTTTCTGCTAGAGAGTTTGAAATAAAAAGTGTTTGATAAATCGCTTACTTGCTGAATAAAAAAGAAACTAACTCTCTAATAATGATGTTGTGGTCAATCTAACTAAGGATAAACTAGTGTACTTTATCTTCGTAATTTTAAAATGCAATCATTTTTAATGGTGTAACGATAAGGGAAAGTTAGCCAAAAAGTCTTAAGCCTATAGCACTTTATCATTTCAATTCTAAACTTTTCAATTTTACTAATTAAAACCTCAACATTTTATGTTTTGTTAATTGAGTTTATTTGGCCAATTTTAGTTAGAAATTCTGACATTGACATTGGTTCTCTTATGTGATATTGATTGATACTAATGTGGGTAATTTTTAATAATATTTTAATATTTTTTGAATTTTGAATTTATTATTTTTATTCTTTCTTTCCTTTTTCCTTTTCTTTTTCCTAGTTTCAACCCGGTGATCCTTATTGGCCATGGGCAAGGGCCTCCGTGCACTCACTTGTTGCTAGCGAGGGCAGCAACGCCCTTGCCTGTGGTTAGTGAGATCTTTTAGAAAAAAAGAAAAGGAAAAATAAATAAATCAATCAAAAAATATTAAAATATTCTTAAAATTTGTTGAGTCAATGCTAGACAGTGGCACATAGGGTGGCCACTGTCTACATTAGTGTTTTTCGGTTAAACTTGGTTGGATGGATTTAATTAGTAAAATTGAAAGATTCATAACTAATTTAATAAAAGTGCAATAAATTTAAAACTTTTTAACAAATTTTCCCTAAATTTCCTATATCTGAGCTCAGGTTTTTTTTTTTTTTTTTTTGGGCATCCTCTAATTTTCCATCTGCATATCCATTAAATATTACATGAATATGGAATACCTCTTTTTTTCTTGAACAAATTGACCTCTGCGAAATTTTCTTAAATTCAGTAACGACAAAACCCTCTTTATTTTCTAATTGCCACTTAACAATGTAGTAGAGGTCATATTGGTAAGGGAAAACGAGTTGCTATCATATTTATGTAACACCTAACACTTGTGCAAATGGGAAGTCTGTCATTTTGCAAATTACAAAAGTTATTGCGCAACGATGCGAAAGATCAATGCCGAAGTTGAGAGGGGGTGTACCGGTTTTAATCCAAAGCAGTCAAAATTATATGACGATATGTTGAAACCTTTCATTTGCTGGAAATCACCCTTATAATTTATACTAATGTCACCATTTGCTCGGATTCTTATGTATTTCTTATCTGGTCGATGAGATTAGTAAGATATTTTATTGGTAGGATATCTATCTTTGTAATAGGTAGTGGATAACATCACTTAAGGTTGCCCCTCATCTTTCTTTTAGTTTAAAGGGATAAGTATATTAGAAGCCTTACTATGAAAGTACAATTGAGTTCTAAAATTTTCTAAAGTGTAATTAAATTCTAAAATTTATCACGAAAGTACAATAAAGTCCTAAAGCTTTCAAAAAGCATAATCAAGTTCTAAAAATTATTATAAAGGTAGAATCAAGTCATAAAATTTTTAAAAAGTGTTATCAACCAAATGACTTGATTTTATCAATTTGACAAGTTTTAGGATTTAATTGCATTTTTTGAACGTTTTAGGACCTGAGTGAACTTTCATAACATATTTTAAGACTTAATTACACCTTTTGAGAGTTTTAGTATTAAATTACATTTTCTTGATAAATTTTAGGATGTTTTATATATTTATCCCTAGTTTAAATGACTGAGTTTCATCCTTGAAAAGTTAAGTGCCAAATTTTGCTGATTTGGACTTGACGACTTTAAATTCCACTAATGTGGATTCTCTGTTCCGGATCTAGAACAAGATCTGTAACGATCTCGGTTTAGGGTAAATCCTCAAAAAGAGTACTTAAAACAACCACACAAGGTGATATTAACCTATGAATAACCCGGCAAGATTTCTCCCATCCTACACAGGTTTTAGGATGTCACAAGACTGCCACCGCCGCCATGCGGTACGCAGTTGAGGACTGGTAGAGTTGAGGCTGAAGGAAGAAAATATTGAATTAGACGATTTGGAAATGCGACCAAAATTGAATAGACTTATCTAAAAGGAACCGGTAGAGTTGAGGCTGCTTCTTTGTTAGTGTCTAATCTTGGTATGTAATGAATTAAGGCTAGAACGATTGTGAATGATCCAGGAAAGCACGAAAACAGAAAATGGAGAAAGGTAAGGATAAATGTCAGGACAGAGCCAATCGGTGACAAAGATATAACTCGATCAAAAGGCAAAACCGACACATATCATGTGAAATATCCAAGCCATACAGATTCATGAGACCGATTAAAGTACTTGTCAACCCATATCTTTTATTGGGAAAGTACTAAAAAAGTTGTAAATTTATTGCGTTTGTATCAATTTAATCCCAAATCTTTCAAGTGAATCAATTTAATACTAAACATCTTTATATTGGTATTAAATTAGTTCATTCGGCCTAATTTAGTTGGAAATTGTTGTTATTAATGCCGATTGTTTTATGTGATATGATCAACGCTAAGGCGAACTCTCTTTTTAATAATTTTTAATTTTTTATTCTTTCTTTTTTGTTTATGCTGTTGGTAAAAAAGAAAAGAAAAGAAAAGAAATATTATTAAAAAATAAAAAATTATAAACGTCGCGCCAATTATATTACGTAAAAAGGTCAGTGTCCACATTAACAATTTTTGGCCTAAATTCACTTAATGGAATTAATTGATACCGACGGGAGAAGGTTTAAGAATAATTTAATCTAATTAAAAAATTTATAACTGAATTAGTACTGATGTAATAGATCCATGCCTATTCGCTACTTTTTCTGGAAATTTTTTTTGCAATGCCCACTCACTTTGCTACCTGTTCAGTGTTCATTACCCTTTTTCTCTCTTCCTCCCCTCTTTCTTCATCAATATTTCATTCTATATGTAACTCCCTGAAGGCAGGCTTGACAAAAGTTTTCTCTAGGGATGGAGAAAAACATGGCGCAATTTTTAAATCAAGAACTTACGTACATCTCGATCAATTGTTATATGCATTGAGTTTCGACATGGGAAACCAATGAAAATAAAGGATGCCATTCCAAACTTCAAAGCAATGTCTGGAAGTGAGACGTGCGAGAGGCGTAGAGTATATTAGACAATTCATATCGTTTGTCTTATAGAAATATATGCTCCTTATCTATGTACACGTAATCTCTCTTAAACAATTAGCATTATTTTTTAGATTGACCATTCTAACATGATGTCAACTCAAGTTTGCACCTTATTGCAAGTGTGGTAGCAGCCATTCGTCAAATTCCACATGTTCCTAATCCGATTTGTATCTAAGAGGGGTATTGAAATATTTCACATGGCCTGTTTATAGGATTTATGTGCCATTTATGTTCATGCAATTTCCTTCTACCTATCAGCTTAAAATTTTAGGCCGGACATTCCAACAGGAGGAATCGACGATCCTGACGGTGGGGCACTCTGAAATCGACATGGAGAAACTATTAGCCTAGATGTTCCAACAAGAGGAATTGGCGATCTTGATAGTGGGGCGGTCTGAAATCGACATGGAGACACTATAGCACGATTGAAGAATAACTCCATGAACATCTCTTTATCAATTAGTAGCTGTCGGTCTTATAATGTATGTCTTGTGTGTGTCGCGATCGAACGACAATTAATCATGTATCATTATAGACACTATAGCACGATCGAAGAACAATGCCATGAATCTCTCTTTATCAATTAGTAGTTGTCTGTCTTATAATATCTTTCGTGTGTGTATGTCGCAATCGAATTGACAATTAATCATGTATCATTATCCATTTCAAAATCCTAAGTTGAATTTCCCATCAGCGGACCTACTCTCACAGGAGTCGCACCTCGCATCAACCTGTCGGACCACCCCAACACCTTTGCATGCCTAGTCCTATTCCAACTTATCTCCTTCCATAAACAACATCACATGAAAATCGATGGACGTAACCATCACCTCCCAAAAAACCAAACTCATCAATCTAATTAAAAACTCGAAAAGAACATATCAGTACCATCGAATCCTTTCTAAAATTAAAGAAAATTATCAGTAATGCGACGAAATTCTGATATTCTGTAAACATTCGCTTACGGTCGGCCGCATCATTTGATTTACTCATTGGAATGTACCGGTCTCAAAACTCTGGTTTTATTCTTAAGTGAACGAACCATCGAATAACCTGACAAAACTGTTTCTTTTTCTTCCTCAAAACCACGAGAAGTCCTTCTTCCAGTTGACCTCGTCGTTGCTGAAGTAAAACCCGTCTTCCCTCACGAGCCAGGAGCACTTCCTGAGGGGGCCGCACCGGCGTCCGTCCCGCTCGGCCTCGAACGCGTCGAACCGCTTCCTCGTGCCGTCCCACTTGACGGTGCAGAGGAAGCGGGCCGCGGCGCCCCAGAAGTTGGCGCGGACGGCCCAGCCGAAGTCGTCGCCCTCCTGGAGGGCCCGCCCGCCGATGTCGCCGTGGTCGTCGGAGGAGCACCAGATGACGAGGGGGAGGGAGGAGTTGGTGCGGAAGCCGTTGATGACGCGGACGTCGAACTCGACGCCGTAGAAGTGCTCGGGCTCGAGGAGCTTGGACAGGAACAGGCAGCAGAAGGAGAGGGAGGCGGATGCGAGGAGGAAGCCCGCGAGGAGTCTCATTTCTATGTTTGTCGGAAAGGAGATGAAGATGAAGAAGAAGAAGAAGAAGAAGAAGACGACGAAGAAGACGACAAAGGCGAAGAAGGGAAGCGGTGGACGATGAGATATATGAGAGAGAGAGAGAGAGAGGGGACAAGAGAGCGTTGAGAGGGAATTAAATTCTCGAGAAGATGGTGGTGGTGGTGGTGCTGGTGGTGGTGATTTGTGGTTCGTGAGAATGTCAGTAATAAATGAGCTTTTCGAAAAACTCTCTTTATTTATCTCGTTTTTCTGGTCTGAGAATTACGTTCGAAGTGCAACCTCTCGTGCCAGGTTGCCAGCAATGGGGGGCGTGCGCTAGCGACACTTGGAAGAGCTCTTAAATGTTGGATTTGGGCCCTAGATACTAGTGGGACCCTTGAAGAGTTCTTAAATATTGGACTCGGGCCCTAGATATTAGTGGGACCCCCACCAATCTGATCTAAGGATCCTAAATGCGCGTGGCCCGTATGCACTCGCTGCGCCGGAGTTGGCCTCGTGATCTCGCGAGCGTGACTCTTGCTGATTTGCATCTCAAGAAGTAAAGCGAAATGGCTTGGTTAGCTTTGGTAATATGAAATGGTAAAAGGTAGGTAGTAGATTTTAAGTTGGTGGGACTTGAAATCTTTAATTTAGAACACGAGATAAGTTTTTGAGTTTTTCTTGATTCATATCTTCATACAATGTTAAAAATTATTAGTTTAAGTGTCCATTTTATGATTAAGGTTTTTACTTGGTTAGTGTTTCAAATTTTTCGTGTATTGTAATAGTAAGTAGTGATAATTAAAAGTGACGATTTAATACAATCGTTCAATTAATAATATATGTGGAATCTGAGTAAACCTTGTAACTGATTGTGAAACTTGTGATGATGTCAGTTTGAGGATCCAATAAATGATGAACTCGTTCCAACAGGTAGATTTCAAATTCCAAATGGAACTTGTACAAAATTTGAAATCACTTTCATATTTGATTTTCTTTTTAAATTTTGAGGATAAGGACCTCGACTTACTTTTAACACAAAGTCCTCAAAACCTTTAAAAAAGGGTCTTATATGAACATGTAAAATGTTTTTTACAGGTTCTTTTAAATTTGGATACTATTTTGAATTTCAACAGAAAACATTAAAAAAGAAAAATAAAAGAAGAAAGCTAATTCTTTTTTAACTTTTAAGAAGCAAAAACAAATTAGTAAGTGATATTTGAATATCACTTTGGGCGTTCTAACAAGGGAATCACTTCATCTTGCTCTATTCCGATTATTTATTTATTTATTAATGTGTCTAAGAATACAAATATGGCATCTGCTGGCACAATAGCAAAACTTCCAAAATATGCCAATCCAAGTCCGGTCCTTCTTCGATCTTCTCTAGGCCGAGCGCAATAAAAAGCACTTTCCAATAGACAATAGTGCCAACTATATATCAGTCACTCAAGTTCCTTTTTATCTTCGTTTTTTTATTTATTTATGCATGCGTGTACATAATTTCAACTTTTGTGTATATATGTATTCCAATCATTGCTTTCTTAGGTGCTTTGATATGGCAATGAGATGGGGTCGGTTTGGTGGACGTGCATGTTCCCCCTCTTTTCTTATTTACCGTAGAGAATGTCTTTGAAAATTCCTTTTATCTCTTCAAGTTCCCTTTTTCCTTCCATTTTATTGGTTTTTTTTTTTTTTCTGGAATGATTGTCTCTAGATCATTCCACCAAAAGCATTAGTGTTCGTGCACGTCTAGTCCTGTTACCATGTTAGAGTCCGAGTGCACGATCATTATTTTCCCAGGAACCCTGAACCCTAAAACTCTAATTGTGTCATCTATATATTTTAGATTTTCTCATATATCATTTGTTTAATAATAATTATGTTAGTAAATTTACCGTGAAATCGAAAAATTTCATATTTTTCACCAGTCCCAATTTCATCGAGAGGAAGGGAATGTGAGCGCCGTTATATTATGTCCGACCTGGATTTGCATTTACTCTAGCTTTTAGCACGCAAAGGTTAGCCTCCAATAGCACACTTCATAGGAGAATCCATGCTTTTGTCCTTGAGAGAAAACAACAAAGGAACATTTAGAATAGCTTATCTTTTGCGGCGTGCTGAAATGATTAGGACCTCTTGTAAAGAAAAGACATCATATATATAATCTCAACTCGGGTACTGATGAAAGATCAAGACAGGCCACTTACATGCCCATCCATTGTCTTTATCAGAACAAGAAAGATATAATTAAAAAACCTAGAATTCCACTCGATTGCAAAAATCAGCACCAAAATCTATAGACTTTATTTCTTGTGATACGATAGAACGTTAGGAAATTTTTGAGCTCAGGAATTAAAGTTTATTGTTTTAGATATCACCCAGGACTTGTAAATTGCTCTGGATCAATAACCATTTACACGAACCAAAAATCTAGACTTAACCGGTTCATAGAACTCATAAGGTATTTCGTAGGGTCAATTGGGTCTCCTTCATATTTGTGCTCCGGCATTTATAAATAAAACAAAGAAATCCATGGAGCTGTTCGGCATTATATATAAAACAAAGGAACCCATGGAGATTGAACATCAAATCATTGCAAAAAGAGGGAGCGATGATATAAAGTTTGTTGTCTATGCTGAAATGGTCTTTTGATAAAAAGCATTGGGTTTTTGGTGGTTCCTCTTTGGACACTTATTTTATAATAGATGGGCGGCTCTTTTTGGATCTGGGAAGGATTGCCAAAGCAAAGTTCAGGCGAAGAGCATAACGTAATGTCAGTAGTGACTGGTGACTAGTAGCGACTACATGATGTTGCCATGCCTCCACTTGCTCCATTCCCCCTTTTTGTGGATTTGCGAATCCAAATGAGAGTGTACATTGAAGAGGCAAACTCCAGCAATTTGGCATTGGAGAGGCAAACTCCAGCACTTTGGCACCGGAGGTTGGCGGCGGTGCAGCAGCAGGGCTGGACGAGGCCGGCTCCTCGGGTCGGGGCTTGGTCAGTTGTCTAGATCCATTGCCAAATCGAAAAAACCAATGCTCTTCGGACTCGATCCAGGCCATGAGGCTGATGATGGCGATTGACCTTAGATTGTTCCGATATGCACGTGTAGCTATTGTGTAATGGGCTGGACCTGATGTGGCCAATTCACTTGGGCCTTTTCTTCTTTTATTTGTGAATTGCAGACTTGGGCTCCAAAATTTGGTGACGTCTCTAAACATCCGATCAGAGTTTTTATTTTTGGTACGATGCTAACCTATATTTATTTTACAAGCCATTGTGTATGCTAGCACTCCCTCACTTGCATGTCCTCATCCCAACTGCCTCGAAAATGTGGGGAATCAAACTCGCCACCCCTCTTCCAAGTGGAAAGGGTGACATTGGGGCAACGCCCAGTGATTAACCCTCAATTCGAGTTGACAAATGAAATCTTCAAGCTAAGGGCAGTTGTAATTGTAAAGTTGAGGACACTGGGGCAACGCCCAGTAATTAACCCTCAATTTGAGGTGACATGTGAAATTGGAACTAGTGGGCCGAAGTCCAAGTGTCCGAGGATTATCTCGAGCGAAACAAGCCTTCTGATATAGCTCGGACCATTTGGGTCGTTTGCGACTTGGGTCCGGCATGCTCTAGAAAACCACAATAAACCTTTCCTAAAATGAAAAATTCGATATTTTTTTAATCGAGTTTTGGACATCCCATCATTGAAAGAGTATTTTTGAACTCATGGACATGGTGACGCAAAAAGAGTGGAATTCCTTCGATAATTTTGTGACAATGCGACATTACTAGAGAAGCACTACAATTCACTCAAACCCCCGCCTTTTCGCTCAGTTTCCCAAACGGCCTTCCTAACCCAACCGGTCCCATTCACGCCGAGAAAGAACCCTTCCTCTCTCACCACCTGGCCTCGCCTTGCGTCGCGGTGGGGCTGGAACACGTGCCACATTAAAGATAACGTTGTTTTGCAGATTAGTGTATCACACAACAAGAAGGATAGAAGAAATTGAATAGGAAGACAAACACCAACAAAGTTGCAAAAGGTTAGCCAGGAAAAACTGCTACGATACAGTGACACAAAATGAAAAGAAAGAAGGAAGGATAGAAGAAAAATTCCAGAAGAAGATTGAATAAGCCTAGGGTCAATTTGTTTCGCGAAAAACATTTTTCAGAAAAACATCTTCCTCATTTTTTTACGTTTAGTTCAACGAAAAATATTTTCATGGTCAACGGACACAGTTTCCCCACCAAATTGGGAAAATAATTTATTCTTTGAAAGGATTGGAAAATGTTTTCCAAAATATGATTAAGTATCGACACTTAGCCTCGAAACTCTATACTTGGACATGGAAATCTCGATGTTGTTCTTGGGTCTCGATGTTCATGACGAGATCTTTGGCAGCCAGGCCCAGGACCATGGCACTTGGGCCTAGGCCCCCAATGCCCACGCTCGAGTCCATTAAGGTTGGGCATAAACCCTTGGTGCCTGCACCTGATGCTTTGGCACCCAAACTCGGGTCCATAAAGGCTGTGCTGAGTCCTCAGTGCACAAGCTCTAGTCCCCACCCTTAGGCTTGGGTCCACAAAGACTATGCACGGGTTCTTGATGCCTATGCTTGGGTTTTTGGTTAATAGAATGTTTGTTCTTATTATTTAAAATCGAATTTTTAATAAATCGAATTGTTTATTTTATTTTTTCTTTTCCTTTCTCCTTCGTCCGCCAATTGCATACCTTGGTGATGACCAACACCTTGGTGACTAGGCAAGACACGAGTTGGCAAACTCAAAGCTCAACCAATTCAAGCAAGCTCAAGCTCCACCAAGGCCAATGAGTTTGAGCTAGAGGAAAAGGAGACAGTAGTGGTGATGAAGGAAAGGAGCAATGGGAGGAACAAGGAAAAAAGAAAAAGAAAAAAAGAAAAAAGATTAAAAAATTTAAAAATAGAATTTTTTCTAGTAATTCTCTAGAAAATTAAATCAAATTATCCGCACCAAAAACATTGGGAGAAGAATGACTTCCTAAAAACATTTTTCGGAGATGATACATTTTCCGCAAAGTAAACAAACCTTTATTATTTAGGGTATTTCGTCTTGTTTTCTTTACGTACATAATGTTCAATATATAATACAAATTATGAACAATAAAATGAAAGAATATCTGTTAGGTGAATCGTACGGAATCAATTTGTCCTAGATATATTCTTTTATTTAATTGTAATCCTGGACTAATTTAGTGTATCAATTACAATCTGGGTTGGTTTATCATATTTCTAGCATATCTTCCAACAATCAAAATAGAGGATTTTCTAATTCAAGGTACAAAAAGAGTAGAATTCCTTCAATGATTTGGATACAATAACCATCCAATAGCGACGGTTTGACATCACTAGAGGAGCACTATACAACTCACTCAAACCCCTGCCTTTTCACTCGGTTTCCCAAACGGCCTTCCTCACCCAGGCGGTCCCGTTCACACCGAGGAAGAACCCTTCCTCCCTCACCAGCCACAGCACCCGTCCCCGTCCCGTGTCGCGGCGGGGCTGGAACGCATGCCACGCGGCGAACATCCTCGTCCACACCGCCTCGCATCGGTACAGCGCTTTCTCGCTGGCCGCCCAGCTGCACCCGCGCCCCGCGCTCAGTGCCTGGTCGATCACAGCGGTGGCCGAGCCGTCGGGCTTGCAGCGAATCCTCATGGCCTGCGTGCTGTTCGGCAGCGCGCTCACCACGCTGACGACGGGCTCGTCGGCCGCCACCGCCTCCTCTTCGGTGCTTCCTGAAAGTTTCCTGGCCCTCGCGCTCGTCGCTGTTAACAAGACTAGGAGGAGGAGGAGCAGGAGAGCAATGCGAAGAGAAGTCATGATGGTGGCTTTTCTTTTCTGGTGTGTTTTCTGCTATTGGGTATTGATCGATTCGGTTTTATATATGATGCGAAAGGAAAACCAAAAGAACATGGTACCGAAAATTTAGGCGATTGTAGGGGCACGTTTCGTATAGGTCCGCGATAACCGCGAGTTTGCGGGGGACACAACTACTAGTAAAGTATTCATTTGATTATTTTTTTAATATAATTATTATTTTGTTATGTTTTGTACATTATCTTGATTGAGAATTGGTTTAATATTCCAAGGCACCTTTTTTAAAAGAAAATTGGGAATATGATCCAAATTGTCATGAATTTTGGCTCAATGTGAAATGTAGTCCTTAAATTTTTAATTTATTAAATGTAATCCCTAAATTATAACTCGATGCGCAATGTGGTCTTTGAAATTTTAATTTATTCAATGCGATTCCCAATCTTTGAACTATATGAAAATATTCAATATTATCCTTCCATTAATTCATTAACAATATTGAACATTTTTATATTATTTATAGATTAAGTTGAATATTTATTAAAAGTATATAAATTACAACAAATAAATTGAAAGTTTAAGAACTACATTGTACATTGGTTTACAGTTCATGGATCACATTAAACAAATATAAAAGTTTATGAATGAAATTATATATTGAACCAAAGTTCATGTACTAGTTTTGTCATTAACACAAAAAGAAAACATAGTAGTCAACTTTAGCCCTTTTTCCATAGCAAAAGAAGAAAATTAGAATTTCGAGGCACTTTCATATGGGTTTTGTGTAAGCATAGTTATAAATCGAGTATAGTATGAGTATGAGTTGTTTGCTTTGTATTGGTTGATATAACTTTGGTGTCGGATTGAAATAATGGTACTTTTTTTTCTCAAAAAAAGTAAAGCAATGGTTGGTGTAATTAGGAATCGATTACATCGGTTTTCCTTGGTCAAACCCGTGATATGCGGGTTGATTGATTTTTCCTTGCTAAGTCTAATGTATGAATGCTGGTAAACTATTTCGGCTGGTTGAGGAGGCGTTCGAGATTTCATTACCTACTTTCTCGACTCCAACACCCTTCTTTTTTTTTTTGGGTCCTTTTTAATTTAATTATCGAAAATACTTATCCACTTTTTTCATGCTAGGCATAAGAAAATAGTTAGCACATGTAAAAGGTTGCTAATCAACACAGATAAAAAAAGGGGGTAATTGAATAGAAGAGTTGCTCAATTAGAAAGAATAATTGAACGATAAGATAAGTGAGAGATGGTGATCTAAAACTAGTTAACAACTTAATCCGACGAAAGTTGGTACTCACTTTAATTTAAGATGGTAATTTATGTGATAGTCAGTAAATTTGAACATTTTGATAATTCTTGCAAATAAAAATTGGTAAGTTAGTAAACAAAATTGCTAATTCGTAAAATACGAAGGGAGTTGGTAATTTCTTAATAGTGTTGATAAGTTACAAACATTTTCGCCAGAAAAAAGTTACCTGTCATTTTCATTTACCGAGAGTTTTTTTACACTTATCAATACTAGTTGTAGTTTACCAGCAGGCAATTGGGGGAAAAACTTCATATTTTTGAATCCGGAAGAATGCAATTTTGTTTATGATATCATCACATGTCATGTGCAGCTTATTCTTAAAAGATTAAAATCGAGAAAGTTGAAGAGAAGTCCAATGAAGGACTTACGATGTAAAATATTTAAGTAGAGTTTAACATTCAATTTGTTAGTTCACACATTTATCTTGCATCATATATATTTTAAATAAATCGATATAGTTTTTCAAAAAGAAAGAAAATGAAAAATTCCTTAAGAATAGGAAGTGTCTCTTCACATAATATAATTCTATTGATATAATACTAAGAGTTGTATTTGTTTCACTGCAAATTTCATGATAAAGGAAAATATTTTTCATTAAAAATCATTTTGAGGAAAATATTTAGTTTTAATTTGCTTGGTAGTTTAGGGAAAGTGATTCCTTATTGTATTTTTTTTTTTGTTAAATTAACATTTGATTCATTTTCACAGAAATACAAAAGAGAAACATTGTAGTCCAACTGCAAACCATGACAAATTTGAGACAAAACAAGCTCAAGGTAATAAGAGGAATGATAAGAATAAGATTAGGAGTCGCCGGCTCAAAAAGCATATATGAGATTTCTTCAAATCAAAGTCGGAGGCCGATTACTCGATTGTTAATGAACACACATGGAGATTCCCATCTATTGCTACGGTTTTGCCTTTCAACAATGCGCACCTAGATTCGACATCCGCAACACCATTGCCATTAAGAGAAATATGCTTGAATAAGCATAGATCTAACATTTGTGCGAGTAAAATCACCATAATAAAACTCCTCTGATCTCCTTCGAAATTAGATTTGTACACCAACGAAACCCTAGGAAAACGAAAAGTCGATATCATACACACATAATTCCTAAATCTAGATTAGATTGGGAGAAATTTCCCCATTGAAGCTTTTGGATCTAGACTAGATCAGCAAAGAAAAACTCCACAAAGCAAGAGGAAAACAAAAAAAAGAGAATAGAGAACCAAATCAGCCAAAGGAAAAGGAAAAAGGATGGAGAGGGATTTAGCTCAAACTTTCTACTCCATGAAAGTTAAAGAAGAAAGCTATGTGAAAATTAAAGGAAGAGAATTCCTTCTTGTTAAAAGGGAAGTTATTTTCTCCTTATCTAAGTTTGTTATTTTCATTTCATGGAAATTCGATTAATTTTCCCTTGTTTAAGCACCAAAAAGAAGGAAAATATTTTCCCCAAAAAAATAATCCTTCAAACAAACCCTCTAATCTCATCTATTTCGCCCAATCCCCTTAAGAATATGAAGTGTCGCTTCTCCTCTTTTCATCTCGTGCTTTATAACATCACAAGAGGAATCAATCTCATTCTTACCCGGTAGCACAATCTAGCACAACAATCATTGATCAACAGGAAAAGAGGAATGAAAAACAGCATCTTTATTCATGTTGAATTCTATTCCAAATCTAAAGATTTAACTCAACATATTCAACTAAGGCCAGCGAAATTGCAACTCATAATCATCTTTGATTTTGATGTAGAGATACAAGCCGTCCCTGTCGACACGCCAATAGCACTTCTGGTCGCCGCACCTTACGGCATCCTTCGGCTCGTAAAACACCTGAAAATCTCCATGGGAGTTGTCCCAGCTCAGGTCGCACCAGTACTCGGCCACGTGCCCGATCGAAATCACAAAGTCCCAATCAAAAGCCGCTCCGAATTCCAAGACCCGAGTGCCCAGATCGGTCTCCTTCGATCGGCAATGTGCGGTGAGATTTGTGTCGTCCCCCAGGTTGTTTATGACATACACATGGAAGGCGGCCGCCATTTGAATCTTGAGAAGGGTCAGGGACAGTAGTAGGAGAAGAGTTGCACTGAGTTTTCTCATCCTCTTCTTTATTCCTTTTTCAAGCAATTCGCTGGTGATGGAGAAGATGCAAGACCAAGGTTTTACCCTGCAATTAATAGAGTTGTCATTCGGCGATTGTGTCTTATGGAGAGATCATGAATGCAGGAACTCCTTTTTGTCTTTCCATTATCAGGTTAACCTCTTTTCCTTTTGTGTCTTATGGAGAGATCATGAATGCAGGATCTCCTTTTTATGCCATTCCAGTAGCAGGTAACCTCTTTTCCTTTTCAATACTTTTTTTGACCAAGTTTTTCCTTTTCAAGATTGATTGTACAAAAAAAAGTATCACATTGGCCATGGCTCATGAGCAAAATTCGGGAAAATTACCAAAAAAAGTTTAACCTTATTAAATACACATTAGTTCAATCTAAATCTTTAAATTTAGTCAATTTAGTCTTAAATATTTTAATAATTTGTCCATATATTCATTTTGTCAATTTTGGTCGGTAATCGTTGATGTGGACGTTAACAATTTCATGTGACATTGCTAAGCGTAAAATTTGATAATTTTTCTTGATTTTTTTTCTTTTTTTTCCTTCTTTCTCTGCTTGTCGGCAGGCCATAGTGATGGTCATTGACTGGCCATAGACGAGGGTTGACCTCACTGGCCTTGGGCTGCCCTTGCCAATTTGGCAAGGTTGAGCCTTGCTGCCCCTTGCCTACAGTGGCAAAGGAAGAAGAAAAAAAAAGAAAAAAAAGGAAAGGTAGGAAAAGGAAAAGAAAAGAAAAAGTACATTATATAAAAGGACAAGTTCTAGTACGAGATTCTAACCTAGAGGTAATGGAGAATACCGCCCATTACATGGCGACCGAGCAGACGACCATGAGTGAAGACTTCAATTTAAGAAAGAATAGAAACACCGTTGTCAAGCGCTCGTTCACAATCCGATGTTTTTTCAATCATCCCGAAAACAAACAATACCAAGGGTTGCCAGATGCTTTTGAGAAACTCGGATTATAAGTGCTTACTGTGCCAAAAATTCCACAAATTTTCGGCCCCTGTTTTGTTCTCCTGGCGCACATGAGATCCCTTCTTATCGCCTCTCGTTTACCTAAGCATATACCCGTCAATGCCGATGCAGAGTTGGACCAGGTCAAGATGCATGGCTAGTTTAAAATCAAGAACCGTGGAGACTCTGATTTCACGACCTGCGTGATGGACAGAACCGGTTGTGACATAGGAAACACCGTCAGGTTCGATCGTTTTATTATGCACGAGGGACTTGGTTTCGTTTCGAGAGTGGTCCAAGTATGTCTATAAGAACAGCATGGTTAGATGCTTACGGCATATCGAATATACTCTCCTGCACTTTACATGTTCATTCTGCTGTTACATTAGGCAGGGTGCATGTGCCCAATGAGCGTTCTAATGACATGAGCAAAATAAGGTCGAAGAGCAATTTTCGGAGTCAATTAGGATTCGAGCATGTAGTTTATGGTGGTGGAAGTGAGTATTGAATATCTACCGAGCAAAAATAAAAATAAAAATAAAAATTGGGTGTTTGAGTATACCCGAGAAAGTTGCACGTCGGAATCTATTTAAATACCCTACAGATCGCAGAAGGCGCTGTCCACAGACGTCACACAGCCTGCTGTAGATATTGAACGTTGACTTTATGAAAGAGTCAAACGATGACTTAGCCAAACTCGTGGACATAGTGTTTCTGAGACAACGTTTCGGTTCATCTGGCTTCCTGCTCTCCGCCTGCAAAGCAACCACATTTGTAAATTCTCTCTGAAAGTGCTTCCTTGGAAGATCCGACCCAACAGGAGCACTATAATGGAAGAGCATGTAGGTAAGAAATCGAATGAACCGGTGTATTTCGCCGTTCTTGCAGCAGCCACGGTCCTATGGTTTGTTTTTTTGTGGAGCGTGCTATTGAAGAGGAAGAAAACAAGCGCAGAGAACAATCTGGATGAGTCTTGCGCTGCTACAGACGACTCACTGCCGGCTGCAACGAGGCAAGGGATTGATTATGAGGTCTTCTTGAGTTTTAGAGGACTAGACACTCGCAATAGCTTCACCGGTTGCCTACACTAGGACCTGGTTCATTCCGGGATTCGCACCTTCAGAGATGCGGAAGAGCTTGGAGTTGGAGAACACATCGGTGACGAGATTCATCAAATGATCCAAAACTCGAGGATCTACATACCCGTTTTGTCCAAGAACTATGCTAATAGCAAATGGTGCCTGAGCGAGCTTGCACAGATGGTGAAGAGCAAGAGATCGTCGACTCAGCGATAGATATTTCCCATCTATTATGATGTGGAGCCCTCTGATCAAGACTAGTTGCCTTTGAAAGGTATTTTGACATTATCCCATTTCAACATGAAAGCGGATAATCAGTCTTGTCTTCATCATATTGTGATGTCATCTCTATGAAATCTCCTTTTCCTATCATGCTATTGCTTTTGTCTTCCAACCATCTAAGACCGGATTCAATAGCAGCTCCTTCTCTCTTGTTTTCCTTCGATCTATTATCTTGGAGTAGGTATAATAGTACTAGAATAGGACATGGATAGAGCGGTAGAGGGATGAGAGAAGTGTTATACCATTTGTTGAATAAGCCAATAAGAAGGGAGGGATTTCTCAAGCAAGCAAGATAGCATTCATCAAGCCCGAATGCCTATGGAATTGGCTGTTGTGAACTGAATTGTCTCTTGCAAGACATGTGGAATATAGTTTGTGTTCTTTGAGGGGCTTTTCTCTTTTGGTTGTCGATTGCGTGCAACTTGACTTCTTTCTTCCGTTTGATAACCTGTGATGAAACTGGTAAGTTAGCTGAAGCTTATGAGCAGGAATAGGAATCGGTCATTCAGGCTAGTCCTTTATGAGCAGTAATCCCCTCCTCTCCTTGAATGAAAAGTCCAATTCGCTTGTTAGCCGAGAAAATGGATTTTAGAGGTTGAATTGGAGGTTTTAATCCACATATGATCTTTTCCAGTAATTAGGTTCATCTAATGAGTCTTTTAATCGACGGTTAATTACTTGTTCAATCACTCTGCCGTAACGGCCAAGGCAAAGTTCATTATTGATTTTAGGTTCTAGTAAAGGGGATGTAAGAGCGAGTCTTCGACTTACTAATTCTCAATGCCCCTTCTCTAGGGTTTGTATGACATCATTTTCAGATTTTTGTTTTAAAGGGCTGTTTGATACGTCGTCTTGAAGAGAGTTGGCTCTTGTTGCTACTTCCGAGGAGGAATTCCTAAAACTAAACGTATTCCCCTCATAAACAGTATAAGTCCTTTGTTCTAATTCAAGTAGAAAATCCAATAGATTTAGTCAAATTGGCCAAGGTAGAAGCTTTTCTTCTAGGAGCTGACAATACTTTGTTCGACTTGCCTGCCTGGATTAAACAAGTAGTTCGCTTCTTCTTTTCTTTGAATCCTACACTCTCTCTCTTTTGAATAGGGTAGACCCAAGTACGCTTGGCGCTCGATTGAATCCTTTGCTTTGACTTGGTTCATAGCTCATTTGAACAAAGATGTAATTTCCTCTTAGCGCTTACGGTAGGAGATGAGGTTTAGAATCCAAATCTAATTCCATATCTTCTATTTATTTACCAAACCAAACCCAATGCAACAGCTTCATGCCAAATAGGCTAAACTAGTCCGGTATTCTAGCTTGAATCGAATTCATACTTCATCCCATCCGAGTGTTGGAAAGATCCAAGAGAGAAGCAACTCTTCCAACTATTAGAATAGGATAGGAGGCAAGTCTGGGTGAACTATCTTTGACTAGCTCAGATCGGAGAATAGGTTGTAACACCAGATATTTCGTATTCCTCGACCAAGGAATACCGGGACGGGAAAGAACGTGTGCCAGCCCTTAGGCATCCCACTCTTTTAACTCTTGTAGACCTTCTTTTTAAGGACTGAGGGAATGAAAGTTGAACCCATCCTTAAAGAAAGATAGGAGAAAAGCCTCAGCAGACAAGATTACTATTCCTTGCTCGTACAATGATTAGCTCTTGACTTCGTGCCACTTCTTCTTTTTCTGCTCTTGGGAGAGATAGAAGAGTAGTTTACGAGTCGGGTAAGCATGTGGGGAAATCTACAACTTTTGCATCCGACTCTTTGAAACCAACTCTAAACCTTCCTTAGCCAAACTTGCAAGACCTTGGCCTGAAACTCATAGGAAGGACTAGCCCTTTTCTAGACAGTGAAGATGTTGGAAGCAAAGTGAGAGCTAGTCAGTTAGCAAGTAAGAGAGCTCTTGGGGACCAGCCTCTAAGCTAGACTCAGGTATTTCCATTCCAAGTATGAGAGTAGGGTAAGGCACAGATCGAAAAGGTAGATCATCAAGGGCAGATTCATTGATTAAGTGGACCTCCGGAATGAAAGTAGCGCAATACCTTTTATTTAAGGTAGCTCCTAGGGCAACAAGGTTGGTAGCAGACTTCGAGGACAATTTTGGATTGACTTTTGCTCCTCTCTAATCAGTTGAGCTTCTTTCGCTCCTTCTGTAATATCCCTTTCCTTCTGGACACACTTTGACTATGCTATTTTTGGACATAAGTAATCCCCTGCTTCTTTAAGTCTCACATCCTGCGAGAAAGACATTTCCATCTTCATCAGTTCACTAGCCAGTACCACTTTCAAGTAAGTCTTCAGTACTAGTGTCAACAGGCAATTTTGAAGTATGTTCATTAGGCCGTAGGGGTGTAGTGTTTGTTGTCTTTTTCAAATCCCAGGAAGGAGGCGGGTAAGAGAAGAGATAGAACAGAATCTAGGGCATAGGGAAAGCATTAGCATCCGAATCTTCAGAATCACCTTGAGAATCAATCGACATAGGCGCATGACCCAGAAACTGAAGCCATTTTAGACACAGATATAGACACACACAGCAGAATCAACAGGCGCATCGGCTCGAACAACTAAGATAAGACTAAGGTTGGTTTTGTGAGATAGGATCGGATCGTCAAAAAGGCTCTTCGCCGATCCTTATGAAGTTGAGGCACCAGGGTGTAATTACTTATCATATGTAGAGTTTGTCCTCAGATACGTCTTTTTTAGATGCCTAACTAGCTACAATGTAACTTGAGGAAGCTATATCACAAGGCAGGCTTCGCGACTTTCCAACTCTAGCATCTGCCAATGTAGTTATTCCACTTCTATAGTAGGTAAGGTAAGCTAGTCCAATTGCTCTGTCAATCTATGAGAGAGAACCGACCTACGAAGCCAGCCAGCCAGCTAGCCTTCACCCACTCCTGAATGCCAGCGTTGCATTCCTTAGAGAGAGAGAATGTTCCTAGTCCCCAGTCCAAGGAAGCAAGCCAAGCAATCCGAGCAAGCCAACGGTTGAGGGCACTTTTTTAGCCATAAAGAGAATAGCCTTCCTTTCCTGTCTTGTCTGCTCGGTGAGGAGTAAGCACACGCGGAGGCTCATAATCCTCTGGACTAATTGGCCACCTTCAAGCTAAAAGTCATTCTAGAAAGAAATCCATTTTGTTCGATAGCGCAAGAACAACCTTTTTCCATTTCGACAATGGCATTCAGGGTTTATTCCGCATCAACGTAAGACTAGTAATTCCTTCGACACATCTATAGAGCTCCTTCTTGTTGTAAGCTTTCGGGCGTTCTAGGGGAACAAAATCCAATACTTTGTAGTTGCGCTATTGTGCGTACGAAACTTGTCTTCAAGCTTGAAACTTCTTTTCCATCTATCCTGGCTTTCAAAATAAGATTGGTCCTGTCTCAAAGAAATCATGGAAAGAGCATTCAAGTACTGGATCTACTAAGTGTTCGTCACTTAATGCACGGATGCCTTTAATAATGGCTTTTGCTTAAATCGCGTGGAAAACTTTGCTATTTTCTAGTGCAATTTCGAAAGTAGTATTCCATCCTTGCAAGCGACTTACTTCTTACGACTTGACTTTCCTGTTGAACAAGGATATCTACTCCGCACGTCGTGTTGAAAACATGCATTTTCTATCGATTACTTTCCTTGTCTAAATAGAGGTAAGCATTTCCCGTCAGTAGCCAACTTCGAAGAACGAGCAGAATCTTTGAAATTTGCATTTCTTCACGGGGTTTAGACCATGTCTCCCAAACAATCGTAGTACATATGGCGCAAGACGATTCCACATATCGAGGTCAGAATGGGATCGGGTGTTTTCACATCTCACCGTGGTACTCGGTTTGTCTTGATTTCCGATTGATGAACAAGAAGGAAAATGAAACTCTTGGATTTTTTGAGTCGCCCCCAGTTCCCTATCCAAAATAGCCTTTATCTGCCCGCCACCAGCGAAAGCAAGCTAGCCCCCTATGTTGGTTGCCCTTTGATCCTTTCTCTAAGTTGTTGGTCATTTTTCAAGCCTAGCAAGAAAAGGCCCTGACTATAGATAGGCTAAGGCGCCATTATAGAATAGTTTTCGAAAAGCAACCTTTTGCGCGGCTCAAGCAACCTAACTAAGAAAATGTAGGCTTGGGCTTGAAAGCAAGAAGCAAGGGATTGAGCAACTTGTGCTTGTTAGCGCTTACCTTTGATTGCAGTTTAGGCTTGACTAAGAACATAGAGAGGGCTTTTCCCAACTTAGAGGTTTGGAATCCTTCCCCTATTTGTCAAGCTTTGATTGGAAGCTAGTTGAAAAACGGATGTGCGCTACTAACGCGGCTCACTTTGCTTTTGTTGCGAAGCTCGCTACTTTTCATTTTGTTAGGAGTAGGTGCTTGCGGGGGAAGAGGGCATGTCCATTGCGAAGGATTCAATCCAGCCATAGGTTCCCCTACGGCTACCTTGTTACAACTTCACCCCAGTCGAAGACCCCATCGTGGTATGCGCCAATATGACCACCAAAAGCTTTTGTGGCACTCGTGGTACATAAAAGTCATGGGTGGTCATTGGTTCGATACTTCGGGCGAAACCAATTCCTAGGGTGTGACGGGCGGTGTGTACAGGGCTCGGGTACATATTCACCGCGGCATGTTGATCCACGATTACTAGCGATTCCAACTTCATGTTCCCAAGTTGCAGAGAACAATTCGAACTGAGGCAATCTTTTTGGATTTGCTTTGCCTTACAGCCTTGCTTCCCATTGTAATTGTCATTGTAGCACATGTGTGGCCCAGCCCATAAGGGCTATGCAGACTTGACGTCATCCCCACTTTTCTCCAATATATCATTAGCAGTCCCTCGTGAGTGCGGTACGCATCTTTTTGTTTGTTTTGGAGCCGTTTTGGTGGGGCGTTCTAAACTCACTACGTACCACACCACTGGGCAGCTTGCCTGAATGCCGAGTAGTTCTTCGTTGCCAACTCGACGTCGTCGTCACCTGCGCCAGCGCCGTTCTTGGCTCGACCTCCGCCACCTCGCCGTCGTCCCTCCGCCTTGGACCGCCGCCGGGAGCCTTCCGGAGCCACCCCAAAGCATGCCCGTCGTCGCCATGCCCTCCCTCTCCCTCTCGGCCCCTTTTGACCGTGACTGAGAAGCGGCTAGCGGCCTTGCCGCTGCGCGCCGCCGCCGGTCACCGCCACAAGCCCGTCGGAGGACCACCCTCGAGCCCTCCGCCGCACCGGAGTCACCCCAGCTTGCTGCCGCCCCATGAAACCTACTTCGCACCGCTCCCTTTTTCCCTCTCCAGCCGCTGTCCAACTTCGCCGGAGCTGTTGCTGCCTCGCCGGAGCCGCTGGTCGCCGTCCGGAGCCGCCGGCCGCCCACCAGCCCGGCCTCGTGCCGCCACGGCCCGCCGGTATCTCCGTTTCTCAGCCCCTTGCCGCGTGGACAGCCGCCCTCGGCCGCCGAGACCCGGTCCCGGGCCGCCTCGTCCCGACGCGCCGGAAGTTCCCGGGCGTTCCCCTCGCCGCCGCCGTCGTGCTCGTGTTGTCGGAATCGCTAAACCGTGAGTCGATTTCCTAGTCCTTATTTAGGGGCTAATCTCTTAGGAGTAGTTTGATTAGTTTAATTATTGATTAGTGTTTTGGATGATGATTATTAGTGTTTTAATACTATTTGATGAAGCTTGCTTAGTGTTAATCATGGTTAGTATTAATAAATATTATTATTATTATTTTTGGAATAATAATAATTATTTATTATTTTCGGAATTATTAATTAAATTAATTTATAATTTCGAATTATAAATAGTAATATTGTTATTACTATTCATTGCTGAAAATTAATTATTTTTGGAGAAAATAATTAATTGTGATTATTTATTGGAAATGGTTTTTAATTGAGTAATTTTGGGGGAAAATTACTATGGTCTATTTTTCCAAAGTCAATAGTATTTATATACTATATTATTAAAAGACATTGGTTTATTAAAGAAGGATTTTACTAAATGGAATTATTTGGGTTGGATAATTAATTATGGGATTGAAAAATAATTATAAGTATTTTGTGGGACTTGAGCTATTTTATCGGAAAAATCGATTATAGTATTATATGTTTCTTAAATGAGTATCTTTAAATATAATTATATTTTATACTTATTTGGGATAACTAAATATTGTTGGATCGACGATCGTGACTTGAGTTGTTCCCAAGAGTTAGGGAATGTGTGTGATTGAATGTTGATTGGAAATTGAATTTTGGAAAATTGTCGAGTGAGATCGCATGACATATTGCGTGGGTTATCTGAAATGGCATGTCGCATGAGCATGAGTGATATTTCATTCACGATAGAGCAAAGATATAAATGGATTGCTTGATGATGTGTTGCATGAACACATTAAATGAGGGAACCCGCGTTGCCGAAGACCACCAATCCCTATGGGGTTGTGCCGTGGCCGTGGGTCGCCCGACTTCGGTCGGATGCCCGACAGGGAGGGGAAGATAATGCCAAAAACTTGACTTTACTAAACAAGTGAAAAAAGCCCTTTCTATTTAGTCAAGTGCGCTAGCTGCAATCAAACGTTACCGCACTCTAGAAAGTGCTTCGAAAGGTGTCGGCTCCCTTCTGATTGACAGCATAGCTACGTGCTGGCACGTTACTCGGCTCCTCAGCTCACTTCGATTGCAAAGACTTTCTCCTTAGGCGCATGTCTCAACAACACAAAATGAGGGTTTTGCTCATTATAGAACTTGACCAAACATCTCATGACACAAGCTGACGACAGCCATGCAGCACTTGTATAAAAGTCAGTACCATCCCGTTAAGGATAGGTTTTGCACGTTGTATCGAATTAAACCACATGCTCCATCACTTGTGCAAGCCCTCGTCAATTCCTTTGAGTTTTGCTCTTGCGACCGTACTCCCTAGGCGGAGTGTTTCACGCGTTAGCTGGGCCTCTGATCTGTGTAGACCAAGGGCGAACACTCATCGTTTACGGCATGGACTACCAGGGTATCTAATGCTGTTCGCTCCTATACTTTCACATACCAGCGTCGGTAGGGACCTAGAGAGCTGCCTTTGCTTTTGGCATTCCTTCGTAGATCTCTGGATTTCACCCCTACACACGAAATTCCACTCTCCTCTGTCTCACTCAAGTGAATTGGTTTCGAGAGCATTCTTGATTCACCGCCTACGTGCCCTTTACGCCAAGTCATTCTGAAGAACACTTGCCCCCCTCGGTCTTATCGCGGCTGCTAGCACGGAGTTAGCTAGGGCTTCTTTCTCAAATCCTATTATGATCGCACACTCAACGAAAGAGCTTTACAAGCAGCATTGCCCTTCTTCACTCACGCAATATTGTTGGATCGAGCTTTCGCCCATTGTCTAAGATTCCTCACTGCTACCCCCCATGGGAGTCCAGGCCGTGTCTCAATCCCAATGTGGCTGATCATCCGAAAAGACCAGCTAAGTATCATTGGCTTGGTCAGCCTTTACCTGACCAACTACCTAATACTACGTAGGCTCATCAAACAACGTTTTTTAGCTTTCTTCAGGATTTGGCCCGAACTGTTCGGCAGATTCCCATGCCTTATGCACTCATTCGCCACTTTGTTCTCAACTCTTTCCACCTCCTGGGCAAGACAAGCTACCTTTAGCTAGGAGCCTCTTTTCTTTCTACCCAGCTCTCGGAAAAAAAAAACGTTTGACTTGCATGTGTTAAGCATATAGTTGGCATTCCTTGTAAGCCAGGATCAAACTCTTCTTTTGACTATGTTTGGGCCCTGCAGTGGTAGAACCCGGTGAACCGGGCGTACTACTTCCCAACCTTTTGTTCTGTGGACCTTCCTTCTCTTATGATTTTTCCTACTTTCTTTAGTTTAGTGATTGATATCAAAGAGAGTCTCAGTCTAGTCACTCAACTAATCCACTCATGAAGTGCTAGTGGTATATATTAGTGTGGTAGTTGAGACTCTGCCCCTTCTTCTTTAGTAAAGCCAACCTCTTTGGCTCGACTTTCGAGTAGTAGGGTGGTGGCATATTAATGATTGCCTTGGCCTTGTAGTTATTCTTGTTGTAATGCACTAGTTAGAGGGAGTCCTAGTTTGGGTTTTCCTGAACCTATAAAAAAGGGGCAACATGCTTCGTTCCTTATAGCACGATTTGTATTCTCCTCTCATTTATTGAGTGGAATAGGAGAATTTCTTATTGTTCAACAACCAAGGAAGCCTCTTGTTAATAGAGAAAATAGATTGGGAATACAGCATTAGGGATGTTCATCTTACCGGACTGCTATTCCCAACTAAAGAAAAGGGGAATATAATAAGGTACGGCCTAATTGAAATTACTTACGATATTTCTTTCTTTGTTGTTCATCTCTTCTTTTTTGGTTGCTCCCATGACAAATTATTTACATAATGAAACAACTCGTAGTGGCACTCTTCGATCTGTTAAACCAACTCCAACCAAGAGTTGGCCCTTTACCAAAGATGAGATTGCACAACTTCAATGCATAGTGCTGCCCATTAAAGGTAGCAGACAACGACGCCGACGGATTAAGTCATAACATCTGAACATCAAACCCTATTTCTTTGTTAAACTTAAAACACTGGTCTTTCTGATCAGGACGTAAACAAACTGCAAGTGGATCTAATAGTTTTTCAAAAGGTCAAGTGAAGTCACAATAGTGTCTATGATTTTGATGCACGGAATGAAGACTCTCACTGGCATTATGAAAATAAAAAGAAGCGTATAACTAGAATCAGAAACACGTTTACTTTTCACTAGTTCTGCTCTTCGGTCTACGAAAAGATAAAACCAATCCATTTGGGAATCAAATTTCGGATTCTCCTTGGACCCTGGAAGCACTCTCCTTCCTCGTCTTATTACCAAGCTAGAGTTTCATTAAACCCTAGTTTCATCCAGTTTTGAAAAGCCATGGCAAGTCCCAGGCTATTTTGTCTAATCAAACCAATAACTTCGTCCCAGATCACTAGTCTCAGAACCTGTCCTTTACTTTTAACCTCATTTGATTAGGCAATCCAGCAAGAAAGTAAAGGAATCAATTTGCAAAGGCAATTCATTAGGCAAGGTAAGGGCCTTTCCATTCTCCAAATACCCTGCGAAAGAGGAGTAGTTCCCTAGACAAGCAGGAGAGGGATAAAGCTTTGAATTGAGATCAAGCTTTTGACAATTCCTGTGATCAAGCCTGTGTCATTATCTTCAAAGGCTAACTCTCTTTTTTACCTTGAATTCTTTTACAATGGAAAACACATCTAAAATGTTAAGGTGAGGGTACCTAGTTCATTTATTCTCGCTAAAAGTTCTTATTCTCTCCATGCCGATCCAGATGAGAGAAAATTTTATTCTTTTCCATAGATAGTAGGGTTTACTTTGATCTTGCTTATGCTTTCCATTCGATCGAGTTCTTTTTTGATAAGTTAAGTCCTTTTGTCAGCCATTACTAAATATCTTACCAGACCAGCCAAGCCTATAAGATGTCTGTCTTTCTCGTCGAGAAAAGGAAAGGTCTGTGTCTATTCCAAGTTAGCCTACGCTGGTAATTCCGTATGCTAACATGCTAATACCAAGTATTCCGACAACATAAGAATTTAAAAAAAAAAGAGAGATTGGTTTTGTCCCAAATCTGATAGGCTGCGGAAAATAAATGTTTGCTCCTGTCTATGGAAAAAAGACATCTCCCCTTCTTCAAGTATGTGTTTGTTGTCCGGTGAAGCAATATCCCTCCAAGGCAATCCTTTGTTAGAGCTCCTGGCTCGGAGTAATCAAGCTCAAAGAGCACTACTAGGTGTGGCTTTTTTGAAAACAAGACTTACGAGAAATTTTTAACTTCACACAAACAACCACCATACTTTGTCGAGCGAGATCTTTGTTCTAGTAGGTATAGAGAGTCCGATAGGTAAGACTATTTTACCGATCCAATATCTTGTCTAGCTCACTTGCCTAGCTCTGATGTCCTTTCCCTACCATAGAAAAGACATTCTATTAGGCCTCGATCTTCTTCTAAAAGAGTTGTGTCTTGCTGTCAGTCTAACACAATAAAACACTGTGATTTTGGGAATGATTTCTTAGACGGCACTTGAAATCGGAAAAAACTAAGAAACCCGGGATTTTTGGCATGGATATCTAGAAAAGACTCCTTTTAGGGACAACTTTAAGGAAAACCGTGTTTTTGGGCATAAAATTAGAATTCATTGAAAGTTTGAATTTATTTTGATGTCGCTTGAAATTACAACCAACCATGCTCTTAGCAAATTGAGCTGAATGAGAGAGTCAAGTACACTCCATCAGTGCAGGACGGACACTAAGGCTGTACAAGAGTTGCGTTGGAATTTGTGAAGAGGCTTTTTTGTGCTTGGTTCTAGTTCGGCTGTAGTGTCGCTTATTTAAGAGTCACAAGACTAAAGAAAGCGTTGGGCATATGGACAGAGGTCATACAAAGATAGATGGAAGTAACAGATGTCCTTGCACAGTATTCTCAAAGTCATATTAGTAGTTGGAGCGGGGGACCAGCGGTCGCGTCAATAACGAGCAGAGTTAAGGGAATGGTCATTCCTAAGTTGGTTAATTCATCTCCCTGTTGTTTTTGTTGATTGAATTGATCTATGCTGTTAGCACATTTCTTGCTTAGTTCATCGATCTAGACTGTAGTACTTTAGAATGGGAAACTTCCTCCCTTACTCTCGGGTGACTGAACTGGGTCAAAAAACTCTCTTTTAAGTCCCATGGGCACACTGAAACTAGGCTATTCTTGTAATACAAAATCCTCAAAACCTTTAAAAAAGGGTCTTATGTGAACATGAATTTTTTTTTTACAGGTTCTTTTAATTTTGAATACTATATTGAACTTCAACAGAAAACATTAAGACAAAAGAACAAAATGAGAAAGCTATTTGTTTTTTAACTTTTAAGAAACACAAACAAATTAGTAAGCGATAATTGAATCACTTTGGGTGTTCTAACAAGGGAATCACTTCATCTTGCTCTATTCCTATTATTTATTTATTAATGTGTCTAAAAATACAAATATGGCATCTGCTGGCACAATAGCAAAACTTCCAAAATATGCCAATCCAAGTCCGGTCCTTCTTCGATCTTCTCTAGGTCAAGCGCAATAAAAAGCACTTTCCAATAGACAATAGTGCCAACTATATATCAGTCACTCAAGTTCCTTTTTATCTTCGTTTTTTTTTATGCATGCGTGTACATAATTTCAACTTTTGTGTATATATCTATTTCAATCATTGCTTTCTTAGGTGCTTTGATATTGCAATGAGATGGGGTCGGCTCGGTGGACGTGCATGGTCCCCCTCTTTTCTCATTTACCGTAGAGAATGTCTTTGAAAATTCATTTTATCTCTTCAAGTTCCCTTTTTCCTTTCCATTTTATTGGTTTTTCTTTGTGGAATGATTGTTTCTAGATCATTCCACCAAAAACATTAGTGTTCGTGGGCAAAGGCACTTCTAGTCCTGTTACCATGTTAGAGTCCGAGGGCACAATCATTGTTTTCTCTAAAAAATGGAACCCTGAACCCTAAAATTCTAATTGTGCCATCTATATTTTTTAGATTTTCTCATATATCATTCGTTTAATAATAATTACGTTGGCAAATTTATCGTGAAATCGAAAAATTTCATATTTTTCACCAATCCCAATTTCATTGAGAGGAAGGAATGTGAGCGCCGTTATCTTATGTCCGGCATGGATTTGCATTTACTCTTGCTTTTAGCACGCAAAGGTTAGCCTCCAAGAGCACACTTCATAGGAGAACTCACGCTTTTGTCCCCGAGAGAAAACAACAAAGGAACACTTAGAATAGCTTATCTTTTGCGGCGTGCTGAAATGATTAGGACCTCTTGTAAAGAAAAGACATCATTATATATAATCTCAACTTGGGTACCGATGAAAGATCAAGACAGGCCACTTACATGCCGTCCATTGTCTTCATCAGAACAAGAAAGATAGAATTAAAAAATCCTGAACTCCACCTGATTGCTAAAAGCAGCACCGAAATCTATGAACCTTATTTCTTGTAATCTAATAGAATGTTAGGAGAATTTTGAGTTCGGGAATTAAAGTTTATTGTTTCAGATATCACCTAGGTCTTGTAAATTGCTCTGGATCATAACCATTTACACAATCAAAAGTCTATACTTAACTAGTTCATGAAACTTATAAGGTGTTTCATAAGATCAATTGAGTCTCCTTCATGTCTGTGCTTCGACGTTTATAAATAAAACAAAGAAATCCATGGAGTTGTCCGGCATTATATATAAAACAAAGGAACCCATGGAGATTGAACATCAAATCATTGCAAATAGAGGGAGCGATGATATAAAGTTTGTTGTCTATGCTGAAATGGTCTTTTGATAAAAAAACCATTGGGTTTTTGGCGATTCCTCTTTGGACACTTATTTTATAATAGATGGGCGGCTCTTTTTGGATTTGGGAAGGATTGCCAAAGCAAAGTTCAGGCGAAGAGCATAACGTAATGTCAGTAGTGACTGGAGACTAGTGGTGGCTACATGATGTCGCCATGCCTCCACTTGCACCATTCCCCCTTTTTGTGGATTTCGAATCCAAATGAGAGTGTACATTGAAGAGGCAAACTCCAGCACTTTGGCACTGGAGGTTGGCGGCAATGCGGCAGCAGGGCTAGACGGGGCCGGCTCCTCGGTTCAGGGCTCGGCCAGTTGCCTAGATCCATTGTGGAATCGAAAAAACACTGGCTTTTGGACTTGATCCAGGCCATGAGGCTGATGATGGCGATTGATCAAAGGTCGTCCAGATATGCACGCGTAGCTATTGTGTAATGGGCTGGACCTGATGTTGCCTATTCACTTGGGCCTTTTCTCCTTTTATTAGTGAATTGCAGACTTGGGCTCCAAAATTTGGCGACGTCTCTAAACACCCAATTAGAGTTTTTGTTTTTCGCACAGTCCTAACCTATATTAATTTTACAAGCCATTGTGTGTGCTAGTGCTCCCTCACTTGCATATCCTCATCCCAATTGCCCCGAGAATGTGAGGAATCAAACTCGCCACCCTCTTTCAAGTGGAAAAGGTGACAATAGGGCAATGCCTAGTGATTAACCCTCAATTCAAGTTGACAAATGAAATCTTCAAGCTAAGGGCAGTTGTAGTTGTAAAGTTGAGGACATTGGGGCAACGCCCAGTAATTAACCCTCAATTTGAGGTGACATGTGAAATTGGGCCTAGTGGGCCAAAGTCTAAGTGGCCAAGGATTATCTCAATTGAAACAGGCCTTCCTGTATAGCTCAGACCATTTGGGTCATTTGCAACCCGGGGTCCGACATGCCATAGAAAACCATGATAAACCTTTCCTGAAATGAAAAATTCAATTTTTTTTTAATCGAATTTCGGGATATCCCATCATAGAGGATTTTCGAACTCATGGACATGGTAACACAAAAGAGTGGAATTCCTTCATTCATTTTGTAACAATTCGACATTACCAGAGAAGCGCTACAATTCAGTCAAACCCCCGCCTTTTCGCTCAGTTTCCCAAACGGCCTTCCTCACCCAACTGGTTCCATTCACGCCGAGAAAGAACCCTTCCTCCCTCACCAGCCACAGCACCCGGCCTCGCCTTGCATCGCGGTGGGGCTGAAACACGTGCCACAATAAAGATAACCTTGTTTTGCAGATTAGTGTATCACACAACAACAAGGATAGAAGAAATTGAACAGGAAGACAAACACCGACAAAGTTGCAAAAGGTTGGCCAGGAAAAACTGCTACAATACAATGACACAAAATGAAAAGAAAGAAGGAAGGATAGAAGAAAAATTCCAGAAGAAGATTGGAGAAGCTTAGGGTCGGTTTGTTTTTGTGAAAAACATTTTCCAGAAAAACATCTTCCTCATTTTTTGGCATTTAGTTCACTTAAGAAAATGAGTCAACGAAAGATATTTTCATAGCCAACGGACACGGTTTCCCCACCAAATTGGGAAAATAATTTATTCTTTGAAAGGATTGGAAAATGTTTTCCAAAATATGACTAGATATTAACACTTAGTCCCGAAACTCTATGCTTGGACATGGAAACCTCGATGTTGTTCCTGGGTCTTGACATTCATGATGAGATCTTCGGCAGCTAAGCCTAGGACCATGGCACTTGGGCCTAGGCCCCCAACACCCATGCTTGAGTCCATTAAGGTTGGGCATAAACCCTTGGTGCCTGCACTTGATGCTTTGGCACCCGAACTCAGGTCCACGAAGGCCATGCTTAGTCCCAAGTGCACAAGCTCTAGTCCCAACCATTAGGCCCAAGTCCAAAAAGACCGTGCATAGGTTCTTGATGCTTAGGCTTAGGTCACTGGTTAATGGAATGTTTATTCTTATTTTTTCAATTGAATTTTAATTATTTTACATTTTTAATAAATTGAATTATTTATTATTTATTATTTTTCTTTCTTTTGCTTCCTCTGCTGGTCATGTGCCTTGGCGATGGTCAGCACCTCGACGACCAACCAAGACACAGGTTGGCAAGCTCAAGGCTTGGCCAATCTAGGCAAGCCCAAGCTTCATCAAGGCCAATGAGCCTAAGCTCAATTGAGGCTGATGAGCCTAAGCTCAACTGAGGCCAATAGGTTTGAGCTCGCTTGTGATCACTGTCATTGGAGGAAAAGGAGACAGTTGTGGCGAGGAAGGAAAGGAGCGATGGGGAGGAACAAGGAAAAAAGAAAAGGAAAAGGAAAAGGAAAAGGAAAAGTAAAAAAATTAAAAAATTGAAATTTCTAGTAATCCCCTAGTAAATCAAATCAAATTATCCATGCTAAAAACACCGTAAGGACAATGACTTCCTGAAAAATAATTTTACAAGTACATTTTTCGCGAAACAAATGGACCCTTGATATTTAGAGTATTTCATCTTGTTTTCTTTACGTACACAATGTTCAATATATAATACAAATTAAGAACAATAAAATGAAATAATATTTATTAGGCGAATCATATGGAATCAATTCTAACCCTATATTGATTCTTTTATTCAACTGTAATCCCATACTAATTTAGTGTATTGGATCGGTTTATCATATCTCTATTATATCTTTCAACAATATAGAGGATTTTTTCGAATTCAAGGTACAAAAAGAGTATAATTCCTTCAATTATTTGGATACAATAGCCACGCTATGGTTTGACATCACTAGAGAAGCATTACACAACTCACACAAATCCCTGCCTTTTCAGTCGGTTTCCCAGACGGCCTTCCTCACCCAGCCGGTCCCCTTCACATAGAGGAAGAACCCTTCCTCCCTCACCTGCCACTGCACCTGGCCCCGCCCCGTGTCGCGGCGGGGCTGGAATGCGTGCCACGAGGCGAAATTCCTCGTCCACACCGCATTGCATCGGTACAGCAGTTTCTCGCTGGCCCTCCAGCTGCACCCTTGCCCCGCGCTCAGCGCCTGGTCGATCACGGTGGCGGCTGAGCCGTCGGGCTTGCAGCGAATCTGCATGGCCTGCGTGCCGTTCGGCAGCGCGCTCACCACGCTGACAACGGGCTCATCGGCCGCCGCCACCTCCTCTTCAGTGCTTCCTGAAAGTTTCCTGGCCCTCGCGCTCGTCGCTGTTAACGAGACTAGGAGGAGGAGGAGAGCAATGCGAAGAGAAGCCATGGCTTTTCTTTTCTGGTGTGTTTTCTGCTATTGGGTATTGATCGATTCGGTTTTATATATAATGCGAAAGGAAAACCAAAAGAACAAGGTTTTACTTTGCAATTAATAGAGTTGTCATTCGGGGATTGTCTCTTATGGAGAGATCATGAATGCAGGATCTCCTTACCAAAAAAAAAATGAATGCAGGATCTCCTTTGTATGTCATTCCATTAGCAGGTTAAACCTCTTTTCCTTTTGTGTCTTCTGGAGAGATCATGAATGCAGGATCTCCTTACCAAAAAAAAATGAATGCAGGATCTCCTTTGTATGTCATTCCATTAGCAGGTTAAACCTCTTTTCCTTTTGTGTCTTCTGGAGAGATCATGAATGCAGGATCTCCTTTTTATGCCATTCCATTAGCAGGTAACCTCTTTTCCTTTTCAGTACTTTTTTGGGCCAAGTTTTTTCTTTTCAAGATTGATTGTACAAAAAACGTTTCACATTGGCCATGGCTCATGAGCAAAAGTAGGGAAAATTACCAAAAAAAAGTTTAACCCTATTAAATAGACATAAGTTCAATCTAAACCTTTAAATTTAGTCAATTTAGTCTTAAATTTTTTAATAATTTGTCCATATATTCATTTTGTCAACTTTGATCGGTAATCATTGACATGAACATTGACAATCTCATGTGACATTGCCGAGTGTAGATTTGATAAATTTTTTGCATTAATCTTTTCATTTTTTCTTCTTTCTCTGCTTGTCGGATACGAGGGTTGACCTCACTGGCCTTGGGCTGCCCTTGCCAATTTGGCAAGGTTGAGCCTTGCTGCTCTGGCCTATAGTGGCTAAGGAAGAAGGATAAAAAAAGAAAAAGAAAAGAAAGGTAGGAAAAGGAAAAGAAAAGATTGACAAGTTCTAGTGCGAGATTCTAACCTAGAGGTAATGGAGAATACCGCCCATTACATGACGACCGAACAGAAGACCATAAGTGAAGACTTCAATTTAAGAAAGAATAGAAACTCTGTTGTCAGGCGCTCGTTCACGATCCGATGTTCATTCAATCATCCCGAAAGCAAACAATACCAAGGCTTGTACCGAAGATTCCACAAATGGATGTCCCCACATTTAGCCCCTTCACAAAAAGCTAAGGACAAATTATCGGCCCCTGTTTTTTTCTCCTGGCGCACATGAGATCCCTTCGTATCGCACCTCATTTATCTAAGCATATACCCGTCAATGCCGATGCAGAGTTGGACCAGGTCAAGATGCATGGCTCGTTTAATTAAGAATTGTGGAGACTCTGATTTCACGACCTGTGTGATTGACAGAACCGGTCAAGACATAGGAAACACCGTCGGGTTCGATCATTTTATTATGTACAAGGGACCAGGTTTCGTTTCGAGAGTGGTCCAAGTATGTCTATAAGAACAGTATGGTTAGATGCTCACGGTATATCGAATATACTCTCCTGCACGTTACATGTTCATTCTGCTGTTACATTAGGCAGGGTGCATGTGCCCAATGAGCGTTCTAATGACATGAGCAAAATAAGGTCGAAGAGCAATTTTCGGAGTCAATTAGGATTCGAGCATGTAGTTTATGGTGGTGGAAGTAAGTATTGAATATCTACCTAGCAAAAATAAAATTGGATGTTTGAGTATACCCGAGAAAGTTGCACGTCGGAATCTATTTAAATACCCTACAGATCGCAGAAGGCGCTGTCCACAGACGTCACACAGCCTGCTGTAGATATTGAACGTTGACTTTATGAAAGAGTCAAACGATGACTTAGCCAAACTCGTGGACATAGTGTTTCTGAGACAACGTTTCGGTTCATCTGGCTTCCTGCTCTCCGCCTGCAAAGCAACCACATTTGTAAATTCTCTCTGAAAGTGCTTCCTTGGAAGATCCGACCCAACAGGAGCACTATAATGGAAGAGCATGTAGGTAAGAAATCAAATGAACCGGTGCATTTCGCCGTTCTTGCAGCAGCCACGGTCCTATGGTTTGTTTTTTTGTGGAGCGTGCTATTGAAGAGGAAGAAAACAAGCGCAGAGAACAATCTGGACGAGTCTTGCGCTGCTACAGATGACTCACCGTCGGCTGCAATGAGGCAAGGGATCGATTATGAGGTCTTCTTGAGTTTTAGAGGACTAGACACTCGCAATAGCTTCACTGATTGCCTATACCAGGACCTGGTTCATTCCGGGATTCGCACCTTCAGAGATGCGGAAGAGCTCAGAGTTGGAGAACACATCGGTGATGAGATTCATCAAATGATCCAAAACTCAAGGATCTACATACCCATTTTGTCCAAGAACTATGCTAATAGTGAATGGTGCCTGCGTGAGCTTGCACAGATGGTGAAGAGCAAGAGATCGTTGACTCAGCGACAGATATTTCCCATCTATTACGATGTGGAACCCTCTGATGTTAAGCTCAAGGCTGGTACATACAAGAGAGATCTCTCCCAACACGAGAAAAAGTATGGCTCTAGAGCAGTCCTGGAATGGAGGGAGGCTCTTTTGGAAGTATCTAAATTGAAAGCATGGGAAATAAAATCTACAGGGTAATTCCTTATCGACAGTTTGTTTAGCATTTTTCTTAGTGACAGGCCTACGAATTCTTATAATTTTGTCTCACTGCATTATACAACTGAGGATTCTGGAAATTCGACCTTGTTTCCAGCTTATGTCAAATCAAAGCTGTCGATTACAGCATTTTTTTTTAATGACTAATCCCCATATTAGCTTCCTGCAACTGTAATTTTATCCACCATAGGAACAGGAAATCATTCAGAGCGATGGATTTATATCAATATCTGGGAAGAGTAGCCCAGGGCCGTACCTTGACACAACTCAACACGGCATGTTTTAGGCAGAATTCTAGGGACAGATGATTGAACTAACGTACCTTAATGTTTTTTGATAACTAAATAGATAATCTCGCTTTCTGACTTATTCTTCTGTTACAAATTTCATGTTTGTTGCAGACATGGAGAACTCATAAAGTCGATCGTTCAGAAGGTTTTGATTGAATTGAAGATCAATTATCTCAATGTGAGTGACCATATAGTGGGAATTGACGATCCCATTGAACAAGTAACAAAGTTGCTAGAGGTTGGGTCAGAGGGCGTACGTATGGTTGGAATTTGTGGAATGGGAGGGATCGGCAAGACGACTCTAGCCAAGGTTGTCTACAACCGCCTTTCTTCTCATTTCGAAAGTTGCAGTTTCATTGCTGATGTCCGAGAAACATCGAAAGCCCAGGGTCTTCCAACTTTACAGAAACAACTAACCTGTGACATCCTTGGGTATAAATGCATAGAACCTCTTACCATTGATGAAGGGATCAACATGATCAGAGAAAGGTTTCAGAATAAGAGAGTTTTCATTCTTCTTGACGATGTTGACCACAGGGATCAACTCAAGGCACTAGTGGGAAAACATGATTGGTTTGGTTCAGGAAGTCGGATTCTAGTTACGACGAGAGACAGAAGCGTCTTCAGTGCTAGAGGGGAAGGTTCCCCTGAAGTTCCAGATCACTATGAAGGTGACTGGATTTATGAAGTTGCCGAATTAAACCACACAAAAGCCTTGCAACTATTCAGCAGGCACGCCTTCAGAACGAACTCTCCTCCAGAAGACTACATGGGTCTGTCAAAAGGGTAGTCCACACCACTGGTGGGCTTCCTTTAGCAATTGAGGTCATAGGTTCCTTCTTGTGTGGCAAAAGCAAGGCAGTATGGGAAGGTACTTTGAAAAGGCTGAAAGATGTCCCACATAAGGAAGTCGAGAAGAAATTGATGATAAGTTACGAAGAATTGGAAGATGAACAAAAAGAAATATTTCTCGATATTGCATGTTTCTTAAACAAAAGGAACAGAACAAATGCTTTTTATATGTGGGACGACTGTAAATTTTATCCAGAGTATGGTTTAGAAGTCCTTCTCCTAATGTCTTTAGTTAAAATTGGAGATCATGATGAGCTATGCATACACAATCAACTTCGAGACCTTGGTAGGGAGATTGTTCGCCGTGAGGATCGCAAAGATCCCGGGAAGCGCAGTAGGTTGTGGATTGACAAGGAAGCACTAGACGTGCTGAAAAGTAAGAAGGTAGGTATAATTTTGACTTAATCACCAATTCTGTTTGCTGAAAAAGCTACTTGCATTCCTTCCTTAACCTTGATTTCTCTTTGATATGAGGCACACTCCATGTTCACAGGGAACAAACGCTGTTGAGGCACTTGCTTTCAACTATTATACTCAGGGCTCTGATACTGCCCTGAAGAACCAGAACTTTACTTGTGAAGAATTTTCAAGCCTCTCAAATCTAAGATTCCTCCAAATGCATAGTGCGAACTTTGTTGGAGACTTTGAGCATCATTTCTCAAACCTAAGATGGCTTTGTTGGAAAAATTGTCCTCCAGATTTTCTAGCTACCAATTTTCATCCTAGAAATCTAGTGGTTCTTGACCTGTCATGGAGCAAAATAACACATAAATGGAAAGGCTGGAAGCAAATTGAGGTAATTTAAGTTCAGGAGTAGATTCTGTGTTTATATTTTTGTTATTTTTCACGTTCTCTCTGCCTTCATCCATTTTAATGAAATTTCTATCCAGATGGCTAAGAAACTGAAAGTTCTTAATCTTTCCCACTGCTATGAGTTGACCAATACTCCGGACTTATTAGCTTATGGAAGCCTGCAAAGATTGATTCTCCAAGGGTGTTCGCGTTTGTTTCATATTGATCCATCAATTGTTCACTTGAAGTGCCTGCTTCATTTGAATATCCGAGGATGTTATTCTCTGAAACACAACACCTGGCGTAACCTAAGTTCCCTGGAGAATCTTGAAGAGCTCATCACAGATATAGCTTCTCAGAAAAATGATACTATGGCGCCAAGGATGGAGAACCAAGATACTTTAAATGCTTTGCGTTCGAATTCAAGAGTATCAACAGTCTCACAAGTGCATCACAAGATTAACCCAAGAGAGTACACATCAAAGTGGGTTCTCCATCAACTATCGACTAATTCCACATACCCAAGTAAGTATTGGAACGTAGCATCAATTTTAAAGTTTTATATGATGAGGAAAAACAACTAAGGGATAAAGATAAACATGTTCTGATAGCCCACTAGGCATATTAATCTCTGAAAGTTTACTGCAGGCACAGGAATGACTCAGTCTAGAGATTTGACCAGAGTGGAAGCAGAACACGAAGATTTGTCTTCAAACCAACTAGAGTGGGAGGCGAGACTTCCAGAATCAGTGGGGTATTTGAAATCACTGGTTGAGCTGGATTTATCAAACACAGGAATTACTGAATTACCGGATTCGATAGGTAATCTGAAGAATTTGAAAGTGCTGAGAATTGATGGCAGTTGTATAAGAAAGTTACCTGATACTATAGGAATGGCAGAGAAACTCGAGGAACTACATGCCTTAAAGAGTGAGAGCTTAGAAGAAATTCCTAGTAATTTTGTGTGCTTTCCCTCTTTGAGAATCTTGAGATTATCAAGAACAGCCATAACTAGAATACCAAAACTTCCAGCAAGCCTAACCATTCTTCAAATCGAATCACGATCAACAAGCACTATTCCTGATCTCTCGAACCTCATCAACTTAAGAGACTTGGAATTGGATTTGAGGATATTTTCCTCTAGAGACCCATCTCACCTTCTACAAACTCCCGGACCCAGTTGGATTGGGAACTTACTTAAATTGGAGCACTTAAAATTGTCCCTTTCAAATATCATCTCTCTGCCTCCATCTTTAGACTCACTTTCAAGTCTCAAGAAACTTGAGCTCCTGTCCTGTGTAAACCTCAAATCTCTGCCACTGCTTCCCACTAGTTTGACAGAGTTATCCATCCGAAATTGCATTTCAATAAACACATTACGGACAGTTTCAAATTTGGAGAACTTGTTGTTATTTGCTCTTGCTGAGACACAGGTGACTGAGATTGAAGGACTTCGAGGCCTAGTATCAGTCAAACATTTGGAAATACAAAGGTGCAAAATAGAAAATCTTGATGGCCTTGAACAATTGCAAAATTTATCCACACTGAAGGTTTCCACCTGTGCGTTTCTCCAGAGACTGCCTGATCTGTCAAACTTGCTGAAATTAAGGGAGTTGAGGCTACTTCACTGCACAAACATGTTTGAGATTCGAGGTCTTGAAGAATTAGAATGCTTGGAAGAGTTGTGGATTCAACATTGCATTTCCTTGCAAAGATTGCCAAACCTATCAAACTTGAAGAAGCTGAAAGTTTTGAATGTATCCAAATGTGATAAGATTCACAACATTCATGGAGTAGAGGTATTGAATTCCCTGAAGGATCTAACTGTGTATGGATGTGAGGCAGAATCTTCGCCTAATGTGTGTCTTGCAAAAGAGAGAGTTCTCCAACAGCATTGGCTAGTCAGGGGGCTTTTCAAGAATCTGAGTTGGTAATATCATGAACTCCAAGGTGATGGCTAGCCCGCCGGTTCAAGACAATCCTGTCAATAGGCGGCTACAAAGAGCCTAGGGTTTAGATCCCTCCCTTTTTATGTTTAGAGTGTTTTAGTTTTTCTCCTCTAGGTGGCTACTGCGGTGTATGTTGATCTAGTTTCCTTGGATTTCGGTACCATTCCACTCATTAGTCATGATACGATGAGTGTAAATAGTTGCCGATTTCCTTTATTTGTACAGTTGATGGTTGGAATGGATACAAATTTACCTTACCAAAAAAAAAAAAACATCAACTCCAAAGGCATCTCAGTTAACGAGGCTTTCAGTACCTGACATGTACTTCTTTATTGCCTTCGCCCTTGGTGAACATTGTTATTTTAATCTTCAAGTAATTGTTACAGTCTTGCGTGTAGTTTCTAAAAGTTAACTAAAAGCTAGACCTAGAAAGTCCAGTTCTCATTTTGAGAATGAATTAAACTAACTCAGATAAGGAGTTAGCATGATATAGGATGGGTTGGGTATCTCCCTGTGGATACCAGTTTTCCCACATTTTGAACTCGAAACCCCCTTGTCTCTTTACAACCCAGAATGGACTGTGAGTCCATAAATTTTGGGTTAGCGTGTCTTTTTTAAATTAAAAATCTATGCAAACAAGAAGAATTTAATATACCTACTAACTACTAACAAATTCAACATACAAAGTAAATAATATAGAAGAGTACATCTCATTTGTTGATGACAACAAATCAGTAAATCACTATAAAACAAGACACCGAGAGAAATAAAAGTACAGTAAAACTACCTGAACTCGATTTCAAAGTTTCTCGAGTTCATTCCTTCTATCCTTGAGCTCAATTTAAGTCAAATTTGGTTCAAGTGCAGTACATGATGACTAACATAAAGATACTTGGTCATAGGTATAAAATGTTGAATGCTCTCAACATTTGCAACATTGTTTCACTACTAAGGGTTTTCCAGGTTTCTTTACCAGATCTTATAAAATCAAACTTGTTTAGTGAGATGCGCATTTAAGAAAATAAGTCAGATGGCTAACATCAAACTAGAACCCAAGTGGCTAATATCTATTGCTATTCTGGTTACTTGACATTAGACTAGTTAAATAGGTGGATTGGGTTAGGTTTGGGTCGGGTTATAAATGGTCTGACTCAAATTGACCTATTAACCCATTAACTCATTTATAACCCATTTAAGCATAGTATAAAATTTTTTATCAATACCCAACCCAAATCATATTGTTAAAATACTTCCCTATCTAACTAAACTTAGGAAAACTTATTCTTATAATATTTTTTTTAAAGATTATGTTCTTTTAATATTGTTTATTTTATTAAAAAAATCGAATTCTTAATAATTTTTATTTAAAATTTTTAAAATTATTTTCATTTTTTTAAAATTACGCATACATATGAGAGAACGAGACCCACCTAGGTTTTGACGGCCAATCAAGCCAGCAAGGTGTGGCGGTTGGGGTTGTGCGAGCACGAGCGGAAGTTGGAGATCGAGAGAGGTCTGACGATGGTGGTGACTACATGCAACGATGCCACCGTGCAAGTGAGAGGAGTTGTTGTGCAAGTGGTGGGAGTGAAATGACGCGCTGCCATGCGATGAGAAATGTTTCGTCGTTTTGATTTGAGAGAGGAAATGAGAGAAGTCAAAGGACTTAAGAATAGTTGGGTTCTCAATAGATTTAAAGTTTGACTCATTAACGACTAATGTATTTTAGTCTTTTTAATTTTAAACCCATTATAGGTAATTGAAAAAAAAAACCAATTTATGACCTATTTAATATATAAATGAGTCATAAATGAGTTATGCATCCATTTTGACAGGTGTACTTGACATGGATGAGGATTAAATAAGGGGTTAGGTTTTTCTGTGGTGTTACATGGAGTCTGAAAATTTTTTGCTTAAAACTTCCATTTGTTAAATGTCACTTTACAATTAAACACGATAGTTACACAATCGCTAATTTTGCATCCAAAAGACGAACCATGGAGTCAACGACGAGTCTTTATTTGAGTGAAACAAGGGCCATATTGTGTTTTATGTATTCTTCTTCTCCACCTTTCACGTATACTAAGTGGATAGAGTTCAAAAAATTTGACATCAAGAAGAAAATCTGAATCTGGTAACAGAAAGCTGCTTTTGTTTTCACTCTTTTCTACTAAACTTTATTGCTTTCATTTCACATATTTGTCAAAACGTGTTAAAAAGCGTTAATGAACTTTTTCAGGAACGAGAAGTTGTGAAGACAAGAATTATATAAGGCTATTCTTTTGATATTTAAACTGTCCGTATTCTCATTTGAAACGAAGCCTTGAAACACAAACAAGATTTGCTCAATCTTATATAATTTTTGGAGACATTTTCCTTTTATTACACTTAAATATTATTTGGTGTCAAACATATTTCTAAGCCATTTTCATTCTTGATATAAATTACACACAACATTTATGAGAATACGCAGGAACTAAATGGGGTTTAAGACATTGGTTGCTGAATTCTCACATGTCATTGACGAAGATGTTAATTTTCAAGTACCTCAAATCCCCTATAATGCTGTCGAGACAGGCAATACAATAATTTGATTGAAATCAAACTCAAGAATCTAGAAAAGATAATGGGGGTCAAGGTACTTCAAACTTTGGAGACTGAATATTCTATGTTCCATTCAATTCAATGGTTAAATAAAAGGAGATCGGATGGAGTTTTACTCAACATACTCGGCCATTAAAGACGTTAGCAATTTAAATTTGATTTTACCTTTTAAATTTGTGCTTTTACAGTCTTCTCAATGGGAAGAGATACTCAAATGTTGTCTGTCTATAAAAGGTGATACATGGACAGGTAAAGGGCACCCCACCACAAGTTAAGGGGCACAACAGAACAAGCCACAATAGTAGACTAGACCTACCATGAAATGCCACTCACTGTAAAAATTCCACACAAAATATACAATTACAAGCAATGCCTCCATATACTCCTAGTAAATATACTTACCAGGAAATTCCTTCTGATTTCCTGATAGATGACTTCTCTTCTTCTGTCTCCAAGACTCCAACATGGTATCACATATGCTGATAGACAGGAGAAAATCTTGCAACTTTGTACCCACAAGATGCCAACCGTATAAAGTCACTCAAAAAATGTCTCCAAGGTTGGCACACTCCCAGCCAAATCAAATTAAAATGTGCCTAAGTAAAATCTGTGGAACATGGACCAGAAAAATTACTGCGCCATCCCAGCATGTCTTGTTGAAACATTGGTTTCCTTTTTTCTCAAAGTGAGCAATTGAGTAGTCGATTTCATTTCTGAAGCAGAGGACTGAACAGATCTAACACTAAATTGTTCCGGGTGTGATCATTTCTATGTAAACAGTGAAGGAGAATGAGACCTCACGTTAGTCTGTTTATTTAGTATTTCTAGCAGGTAGTATAAATCCACAACATTAATCAATATGAGCAAGGCCAGCTAAGTGAGTAATCACATCCTCGAGGCAAGAAAAATGAACTAAAAACTTATCATGAAGTTCTGAGGGGCTAGCCTCAGCCTTCTCCCACAGGGAAAGACCATCAGAAATGGCCTTCAAACCACTCTGCAGCAATTCAACACCCCTGCTGATCTCATCAGGAAACTTCCTCTTCTTGTTGGATCTATTTTCACAAATCATTTCAGTTATTTCGTGCTTAGTAGCTTCCACGTCAATATTTTGACTCTTTTGAGTTGCGACCTTAAGGATTAAAGCCTCCTTCCTCAGCATCTGAAGCTGCTCAGTGCAGGGAAAAGTTTCAAGAAGGGCAACTTCTTTCTCAAGATATTTCTTGAATTCAGACATAAATCTTTCCTCATTTGCCTCATTCCCTTGTGATAAATCGTATGATAAAGCAGCATTTTGCGGCACAAATCTCCAAAGCTGATTGCAGGAGGTTCTTGCAGCAAAATGTCCAAATGCTTTAATTGCCAAATGTGTGAGAGCCCAGTGCTGTTCTCTTAGTAACATATGATACAGCTCCCAAATAGCAGAGCTCTTCGGACAGTCATCTCTTTCTTCCATTTCTATATGACCAAGTCCCGCCATGAAAAGAGCCAAATCAACTTTGCACCGGTACAACTTGGCATCAGCTGTCAATGGCCTTGTGATAAACAGGTTTTGCAGCTTCATGATGACTTCGTCTATCACATCACATGCATATAGATGTGTCATGTTAGAAACTATTGCCAGTGCTTGACCCAAAAGTTTAAGGCAAATGTCACTTGCCACATTCTCTGGAGAACGGGTGCAGCTCTGCAGAATATTGGCTAGGAACTTTAGTGTCTTCTCGTCAATGTCAGATTCAGTAACCTGGCTAGAGAATGTAAGAAAGTTCATTCAGATTTCAATGAAAGTGACAATTGCTACTAAACCTGAATTTTACTAGGTCAAAAGGTGTTGTTAGAGTTCAGTGATCATGCAGTGCTGGAAACAAATTGACAATATTTTTGTTTCACTGTAAAAGGGAAAAAACACATGAAATGAACCAAAAAGAATCTTCTATTGAACAAAAGGGTAAATAATGTAATACAAAGTAAACATTTAACATTGAGCCCAGCAGAGAAAAAATGGATGAACAGATTTGTCAGGAATTGAAGAACGATTTTGTGAAACAGCCCTTCCTATATGATAGAAAATGATCAACCCCCATTGTGTATTGGTACTTATTGGATATAGAATAGATCCGCTTCTCTTTGTTCCTACGAATGAGTCTCATTCATTTAATTACCCTTTCCATGCCCTTGGATGTCCACATCACAGGGTTTGGCGAGGAAGGACGTGAAACTCTTTTTCCTTTCCACAGGGGCCGGGGGATTAGATCTAGCTGTAAGAAGAATGCCTGGCTGATAAATAACTCCTGATGCCACATTAGGTTTAGGAGCTTGGGGACAATAGCTCCTCTGCAAAACCTTGCGATTGAAGGAATTAAAAGGGCCAAGTAATAATGGCTAATTGGCCTCTATGGGAAGAGACCCATGAATAGTTGTGGAACAAAAAAAAAATGCAAATGTATGTGACTGATGCTACGGTTTTGTGCTACTATCACTAATTGCAAACTGCTTCAAACAACAAGAAAGTATCCTATTATGATAGTTATTATTCAGTAAGCATTAGCAATATAATTAATGCATATTTTTCTTCTGATTGGAACTTCTCTTCCAAAATGCAAAGGGACTTACAGAGATGGCAAAGAAGCACACAACACAAAGAGTGGAGCCCCCAGCAACATAGAAGGGCAAGCACTGACAAGTGTGCCACTGAAACCTCCAATGAATTCATCATAGTCACTGATTATCCTTTGTTTAGCAATGCCTCTCAAGTTGTCTGAAAGCAAATTCAGCGGAAAACCTTCCGTGAGCAAGGCTACAGTCATGACTGATGAAGACAGAGAATCACCACCACCAGTAACAAAGTTATAAACCCTGTCTGACACAGATGTTGCACCACAAGAAACCAGCATACTTATTGATCTGGCCACTCTTCTCAGGGAAGAATCATCGACAAAAACAGCTTCCACAGAAGCCACAGATTTGAGACATGAGCAGAGTTTATCAATAACATCATTTACCACATAGGTTTCGGCATAGCGAATCATAAAGCACCATAGCTCCATTATAATCTCCCAACAAAGAAAGTGAGGATGGAAGAAGTTGTCAAGCAAGAAAGCCTCCACATCGCCCCATGCTGTACTAGAGGAGGCCACAATCATGAAAGACTTGAGGGAATGTATAAGAGAAGCAAACACAGTCTCCCATACCAACTCTGGGGCCTTCTTAGTACCATATAATTGGGGTATCGACATTGAGAGGATGCAAGGATATACTTCTTCATGGACAAGTATGTCAAATAGCCATCGGAGCTTTCTGGTTATCCCAAACCATACATCTCCGTCAATATCACGAGAAGATCTCAGGAGACAAGCAAGTAACAGAATCTGGCCAAGCGAAGGTAGTCTTGTCCCAAACATAACCTTGGAGTTCGCTGAAAAGATTTTATCCACTGTCTTTGTGCAATAAACATTATTTGAGTTCTCATCGATATAGGTCTCATCACTGAACAAACAATCCAGAATTTCAAACTTCATCTCCTGGTTTACTTCATCAGAATTCAACAAGGAGTTGAATAAATTCATGGATGTTTGATCCAGAAGTTCAGACAATACCTCACTAGCAATTTTTAGGTGCTCTTCATGGCACATTTGAATTTTAAAATTTGCGATCATCAGGGCACAGCGTGCCAATTGCCTGTGAACACTATATGATTGACATGGATACAAGGAGGCTATTTTCACAGCATTCACAAGGTAAAACTTCACAGGAACAAATGACCGTCTTGCTTCTGCTTGAGAAATAGGTTCCTTCAGCAAAGACCAATTCTCAGCTGCACATCTCAGAGATTCATTGGCTAATGAAACAAGAGTCAAAATAATATCTGCTACATTAATATTGGCTTCTAGTGCTGCTTTTCCTATCTGAAGAAGTGTGACAACACCTTTCCAAGTGACATTCAGAATGCTCACCAGACTTCCACCACCATTAGCTGCAATAGTTCCCAATTCACACAGCTTTTCTACTGTATGTTTTGCCATTTTAGAAACATAATTTATGTCACCAGCCCCTTCTGCATCCATGGTACTCTGGTCTTTCTCAGATCTTGCTTGCATATGGCTCCCAGATTGGCAATAATCTCCGCAAAATTTTACGACCGAATTGATAACTGTATGTGCAACCTTCACTATTTCTGAGCTAACGGATTGGATTCTCTGTATCAGACATGAACCAACACATTTTATCAAAAATGGCAAAATAAAGGCATATGCTTCCCCTGTTCCATAGGAAAAGAATAAAAGAAGAAATCCATGTTTCCAAAGTTTAATGTATCTGAGATACTGGGAATAAGCCCCCAAAGTATCTAATCTACAGTTGTTGAATTAAGAATAGAAACAAGATATGAAAGAGATGATCGGAAGGCAATAGTTAGTGCCACAAATAAGTACCTCGATCTCCAACAATGAATTTTTTGTTAAACTCAGCTGTTCCAATAATGAACTCTCCACAATGTTCATTAGTGTATTGTCTGTTAGCGAAGGATACTGCACCAAAGCAGCAAAGCTTGCACTGCAGAAAGTAAGTACATCTAGAAGCAGCTGCATTAGAGAATTTCAGAATGTCAAAGATAGAGAGAAGCATTTGGCTAGAAGAAAAAGATACATGATAGCATCCAACAGTAATAAATGAAACATATTTTATCCAAATTAATTTAGGGTCTTTTACCTAATCAGAGAATTATTAGTGCAGAATATTTTCCTTTCTTCCTCTGTGCATAAGTTTCAGTTGCCAGAGCCATTCACAGTGTATTCAATTAGGGACTTCCTACTATAAGTTTAAGATAAGATGGTACTGAAGAAAGATAGTCTAGTCAAAATAAATTCAGTTAAACTTTTAGCTTCATCTTGTACTTTATCTAAGCTCCAACACAGTCCTAAACAATATAAGTGCAATGACAAGACAAATGCCAGCTTCAACTTCCACTTACCACTCTCTGCTTGCAATTCCCCAACTCCAGCCCTCCCCCATCCCCCAAGAACTCGCCACTCCTCACCCCAAAAGAATTAGAGAAAGCTCTCTTCTATGCCTAGCAGTATTGCATATTTGGTAAGGAAGATACTAAAGAGAATCAATTAGCAACAAGAGAAAAGTTACCCCATAAAAAATTTTGCAATGTTCTTCTTCTTGAGACTCCTCCATTGACATAATCGTCATCTGTAGATGCTTTTTACACCATATGCTTGCCTGTCATGAAATTAATAACACCATTCATTATGCAAAATTTCAAAGAAGTGTCCACACGTGTGAACTCACTCACACCATGCTGGTTTGTAACAGCATGCAAGGCATTCTTTACTTCCTAGGTGGGAGTTGTCGTGGAGAGCATCATTAGAAGATAAAACTACCTGGGCCCCAAGAGTAAGGAATGGTGTCAAGCCACCACACAAAGTAGGCCTGAGGAACTTTGTAGCGACCTGTACGATTGCTTTGTGTAATATGCACTGGGTAACATCCAAACACGTGTACTCCTCCCAAAATGTCCAGATTGTTGTCAAGGTGAAGATCATGATTTCGCAAAGACAAGCATGAAAATATTCCCATCTTAAAGGATTCCAGAGGATCAAATTAGTCATAATGATTAAAGAAAAAACAGCTCACACATGCTTTATTCCTTCAGTCCTTCCGTATTCCAACCACTTCTCAAGTTAAAGAAGGCAAAAAAGGCATTAAGATAGTATGAAGGAATTAGTCAGAAGCACTGAAGCACTAAATGGATGTTAAAATATTCATCTGCAAATTCTTTGATTTTTTGTTTGGATGACGGGGAGGAAAATATGGGGTTGGTGAGGAAAAATCACATTTTCCCTCCAATCTCTCCTCACAAAATATTTAAATATTCTGAAATTTTCCACACCCACCTCTCATTTTCTCTGCCTCCTTCCCTCCCAAACAAAGGGATGTCAAAAATTATAAAGGAACATTTTGAGAAAGGCTTGAACATAAGTGGAATATTTTAGTCCTAAGCCAGTAAGCTAAGAGAAATGGAAGCTTCATATACTCTTTTACTCAAACCACAGACGAATAACACAATCTATTCTAGCCTCCATTTAGAATTTGAAGCATGATAATTTGCTCAATGGCCCTTGATCTGCCATTGGTTGAAAATAGAAAGCATCGTCACTAAAATGACAAATCCCGTATCAACTAGATCACCCTCTGCTAAGTAATCTTTGCAAGCCACAGGTAGAGCAATTAACTAGTGAAGCCCTGTATTTCTTGCTTCCAATTCAAAACATTAACTTTGAGATGTGCACTATGTGCAAGCTATTAACTGGAAAAGAAACACCAGTGGCCAAGCGAGTACTGTATTTTCCTTCTCCCACATATGCACATTATAGTTCTTATCCAAAAAGAAAGATGTAAATCAAAGTACACAAGAAGTGGTGTATTGAAAGCTACTACAGCCGTCTTGTTCTTACTCCCCTTTATTGATCATGTCTTCTGCATGCTCAGACACCTTATTATACCAGACAGTGGCAACAGACACCTTTTCTTTTGTAAGTAAATTAATCTTTATTTCTCAGAACCAGGGAAACATGGGTTGACTAGACCCAGCACCATAGTTGTTAATAATATTTCTTATAATGCAAATACAAACTGTTCAATGGATATCCAATATAATCTATCACACACGTGGCTCATTTCAGAAAATCCACTCTGCACATTCTTTTCCAATCAACCAGGAAGCTTTACTTGAGCATTGATTAAAAAGTAGAGCTAAAGGCAAAGAAGCAGCAAGGAAATGCAATGAACAAAGGCATAGCATGCTATTTATACAAACCTAAAAATTACTAGAAAAATGCACTTGATTTATCGATACAAAGGAACAGCAAGGAGCTCATCCCCAAGACATTCATCCAAACGTGAAAAACAATACATCGTAGCAAACTCCCATATGTGCAAATTCAAGAACAGCGCTACATACATTCATTGGGACTTGCAGCCGACCAATTCATTTGTATAAAGGACAATCAGCGATGCGCAGATAGTTTTCAATTTAGATACAGCCACAACTTCACATTGCAGTTGATTCCAATTCCAATTATTGTCTCAGCATCATTAAACAAAGTGATTAACAAGAAAAGAAAAGAAACACTTGGTTGAGAGGATACAACTAGGCTTTTGACGACGAAAGCTATGTCAGATCCCTTGCCTATTTCCAGTTCGCCGAGCCTAGTAATAAGCTGAACCCGAGTCTCGACGACCTGCAAACACATCAACAACAACAAAAATCACACATGAGGAACAGCTTCCATCGCTAGAAAAGCAAAAGCCTATGCAGCTCCCCAAGGATTTATTGAGCTCAACATTCCATTCCCCCCTCAGTTCCCCTCGCTACGAGACACTTCCAAATCAAACGACGTCCGAAACCGCTCCGAAATTCAACCATTTGATAACCCTCGCCTCCCGACGACACCCGTGGCCTCCGAAGCTGCTGGTTCTTCGGAACCGGAACAGCAATCGGCCGAACGAGACGACAATCAATGAAACCGACGACCGGAGTTCGGAAGCGGAGAGCTTACGTCGGCGGATTTGATGGCTTCGACGGCGCGGAGCAGGTCGGCCCTCGAGCTCTCTCTCTCCATTCTCTCTCTCTCTCTCTCTCTCTCTCTCTCTCTCTCTCTCTCTCTCGCTTGGTGCGTCTCTGCTCTGCAATCAGATTCCCGCGATATTTCATTTTCCCGCCATTACGAAGCCCCACATCGCGTGGATTGACCCGACGGCAAACCGACGTACCCGAACCGCTCGTGCATCCGGGTCGGCTAACTCCCTAAATAAGGGGAATTTGTTTTTAACAAAAAAAAAAAAATTGCTTGTATCGACCATAAAAATGAATTTACGAAAATTATTTTTCATGATGAAGGGCTATGTATGGGCATATTTTGCTGCTGATGATGGAGATATTTGTATGATGAATGATTTCTTTCTAATGATGTAAAACAATGATTTTTTATGATGATCTTATCTAAATTATTTCTTCTTCTTTTTTATGAAGTGGCTAACAATATCACCTAAAGGGAGGTGAATATGTGATTATAAAGAATTTGAAGAATAAATACAGAATTAAAAGAGTCAAGTGGATATGGTTGTGACTATAAGAAATAGAGTGTTGATATCATAAGTGTTCTAATAACATTTAGCAATGTAGAAACTTCTATAAAGTGATAAGTGAATATGAGCATAGTGATAAAAGATTTTATATACAAATCTTTACAGTAGTTCGGCTTAATGTAAGCTTGTGTCCGCTCTCCCATGCAAGCAACTCATTTGTTGTATTCCACTAGTAAATCAATGATAACTTACAGTAGTAAGTGTTGCTTATAATATCCAAAACTATGTTGAGAGTACGCAATAAAAGTCCAATATTTTTAGTTTGGGGAGATCTGCCAAAAGGGAGCTCTATTTTTCGCCTAGGGAGATCTGCCACAATAGAATTTAAGTCTGAGCTTATCAATCTATATCATATCAATTATCTGATGTAGGACTTTTTATACATGTATGAGCTTAGTAGTAGGTTTGCTCTCCCTTAATTTCATTTTGTATTAACTTATCCCAACTTGGATTCTCAATCTTCTTTGCATGTGTAAGCTTAGTGTTAAGTTTGTTTCTCCTTAATTTTGTTCTTTATTAACTTATCTTAACTTGAATCTCCAATCGCCCATTTCATTCTTTGTCTCTTTTTCAAAATTAAACCATGAAGTTTATCATTCATACATTAACTTATCTCAACTTCATCCCTAGTCTATTTTTCATAACTAAACTATGAATCTGTCATTTGGTCCATGTTGCTACGCCAACACTTCCACCTGCTCAAAAATTGAGTTGGTTACCAAATTCAAGCACGTTAATAACTAAATTCCTCCTTAAGATATTCACCAAACATTGATACACGTTAGGAGTAAGCTATCAATCAAACATTGGGTCTAATACCAGTTGTTAAGAGTTTGTAGCAGAAACCCTATACTTTTTACCGAGGGAGATTTGCCAAGAGGGAGTTGAAGTCTAAACCTATCAACATATCCAGTTGATCCATATTTACTCAAAAACTTAAATTAATGAATTATGAGCCAATTATGGTATATTAACTATTTCACACTATATCAATTCTCTAATGTAAGACTTCTTTAACACAATGCATAGATGTATTTCAACAACTTTCCTGTTGGACAATATCAATCTCAAAATTAGCAAACAATTGATGAGAAGAGGGTAACCACTGAGATAGAACAATTAGAGATCTCGTCGAGTCAACTAACCCCCTAAATAAGGCAGATTTTATTATTTGGGAGTGCCATGAGCATAATATTTTTGAAATAATCTTTATAAAAACCGATTATTTGTATTGATTATAAAAAATGAATCGCCGGATTAGCTATACACTTTTTTAGGCACCTACATTTGCTTTCTTCCGATCAAAATGAAAATGTAAAATACATTATGTGGATTTGCTATTGTTTAGATACATGATTTGATTTTATATGACAACAATATCATTGGACTTTATTTTATGTGCCTAATACATTCCTGCGTCGCACCCATATCCATAGCCACAGCCGTTGCGGCCTGTGCCTCCACGGCCGCCGTTCACCACCACTTACGCCTATGAAAGGGTAGCTCATGAGGTCAGGCATGCAATGCATTCGACTTCTGAGGTAGATGACCGTCGTTGTCCTGATCTTTGCCGCCCTTAATTCCGTTGCTTTCTTTGTTGGGAAATTCGAGTGACTTTGAATATTAAAATGAAACTTGAAATGAAAGTAAAGGATAGTGGATTTGTAACCCTCCGACAGTAAACAGGAAAAGTTTATATATATAAATATATATATAATTTCTTATTCAATTATATGATGGCCTAACGACGTGTATCGTGTTATCAAATGGATAGAGCCGACATTTTAAATAAAGAATTTGATAAAGAGGAAAAATAAATAAATAAAATGAAAGTAAGTAGAGGAAAATTTTGATGATTGAATATTTATATATTAATTTCTAGATATACATGAAATTGTGAACATTATTGACAATGATTAAGTTCAAAAAACTTTTGACCTAAAAAGGAAGTTGAAGGAAATTATGCGAAATGGAAACCTAATGCCGTTTTGTTTATCGATTAAACAAAATTTGAGTGGATTAAGATATACTTGAAAATATTTTGTAATTATTTTTAATTTTTTTTAAAGATAATTTCACCTTGACTAGCGCATCACGGGTTAGTGTCCATTTATTACCTCTTAACACTTGTAGCAAGGCAAATTGATGAGCTCTTACAATGAATACTTCTCACATGTTATGACACAATTAGCAAATCGCACGATCATCCATGCCTACGAAAGAATTTCATCGCTGATGCTGCATCCGTGGCGATAAAGATCATCAATTTTTTGTTGCAGCAACCGGTGACCGAGCAGCCGAGCTGATTCAGCACCGGCAAATGGCGACGGCAACCGCCCTGATGGCTAAACCGCACATGCAATGAGTACTGTCTCTCTCGGACGGTCCTAGAAATGAAGCATGGCAAAAGACCATGTCGCAGGTTTCTTTATTGATCCTCATACTTGTCGACATAACCCTAGCATGCATCCATATTTATACATGAAACCGGACGCGCCTTCGTTTCTCAACGAGGACCCGGAACGGTCTTCCCAGTGATCCATTCCCCGCCGCCTCTGCCCGAGCCATCACCGCCCGGACAACCGCCACATGGCTAACCACCAAAGCTGCGGCCAGATCCGAAGCGATAGCTGCCTTTGCCATCTCTTCCCCTGCCGATGCCGCCATCCCAGCCGTACCCATAGCCGAAGCGGCCTCGACCAGCAGCACCAACTATTTCTCCACTGCCGCCGCCGCCTCCACCTCCGGATATGCTCACGTCGTTCAAAGCGGGCAGCAAAGGTGGTCTGCGTGGATGAGGAGGAGGCGGGCGGTAGACTCGGCCAGCATGGAAGGAGGAGCACATCAAAAGGAAGAGAAGCGAGCATAACATAGCCGAGTGAGATGCCATGTACGAAGGACTCCAGCAGCAACCCGGATTTCGTACGTTTGTGCAGTTGGATTTATATACATCGCAACGCGCGGGGAAAGCGCGGGGCGGGTCGACGGGATTCCCGGAGGATGCTGATACATCTGTCGTTCAATTAGCTTTGCTATAAAATTTTCTTTTTATCATGGAGAATTGAAATGTATCGATTTCGCCTATCGTGCAACCCTAGATAATTTCCTGTGCACAAATTAATAAGCATTCAATATGAGATTCAAAGCCGGCACATACCCTAGAAATTATGTCCGTTCGAGTGTCTATAACATATATGGATCGATGAATAAGGTGTGTGTTTACCCGACACGTCATATAACAGACCAATTAGCAATGTCAGCGCCGTGAGTTGCATGGACGACATCTTACTTGAAGCTGTACTTGTCCTTTTCACGTTTTGATTAGCTTGTTACGCCGCGCAGCTCGAAACTTGCCTCTGGAGATTGATTACTTGCGTGATGCCCTCCCAAATCCTGTCTTTACTCGAGGAAAATGGGCAATATTTCCAGGGAGAAAGAGAGCGGATCTGAAGCGTAAGGTAAAGCGGGAGAATCGAACTCGGCAGCTTTCCGTGCATGGAAGACACGTAGGAGCATTTACAAAAGAGATGGTAGCATTTGTTGCGATCTCTATAAAAATATCTCCATTAGTTCATGTTCAATAATTTTTGACATGTTTTTTGAATTCGGAAATGTAAGATTCGAGATATTTTCTGTTTGATGGGGAAGAGAAATATACATGTATCAACTAGGGGAGCCATTGAGAGGAAAGTGAACTCCTCGTCACTTCTTCAGAAGTGGCTACTTCCGGATAGACAGATATAGTAAACTCCGTGCTTGAGGTGAGGTGTGGTCGAAAGGATTCCTATTTGGTTGATACCGTGCGAGGATATACTAATTTGATTAATGGAGAATTTTATGATGGGGCTTGTACTTCAAATGGGAAGATATACTCTGCATCAAATTTGACATTTTATACTTGTATGGAAAAGATAGTCTAATCGATTATTTCTTTCTTTTTCTTTCACCTCTGTTCGTCCGGTGGCTAGCGCTCAGTGTCACCCATGTGAGTCCCGGCGAGGCTGACTCTCACCTGTGGTGGCGAGAGCGATCTTTGCTCAAGCGAGGCCGGTGACAAAAACACGAGGCAGTACGAAAAGAGAATTCATTCAAGAGACTAAAGACGCAAACGCATGAGCTACAAATTCATTGGCTCCGACACAAAGCCTAGGTAGTCTTGCGACAGCCCCTCACCACATAAAAAAGTTACACTTAAAACAACTACCGAAAGTTCGAAAACACAAACAAAAGACCGTCACGCCTCATATACTCTATTAGGGAAATCCCTTATAATATTTTGAAGATGACAAAACAAATTAAAGGCTACTAACGTATGCTTCTGAGTCTATTAGTGGTAGAAGGAAAAGCATAAGGTATCTCTGAGTCTGTCCGTACCAGACGGAAGACTTGAAGAGACGCAGATTCTGAGTCTATCCGTACTAGACGGAAAATTTAAACAGACTCAGAACATAAGTCTGTCAGACTCAGAATGAAACTACAGGATCAGATTACCAACGGTTAAGTATTTCATTTACTTTATTTATATTAATTCTGTTGTATTAAACTAATTGGCATAATCAATCAACGGACAACTTCTAAAGAAGAATGAAACACTTATGGAAACCCGAATTCTGATTGTTTGGGCAAACAGAATTCAAAGGGATCCAATCTACCTCCAACGGTAAAAAAGACTTGCCTTATAAAGTCTGTCCAAGAAAAGGAAGACAAAACTTTCAAGGAAATAGCCAACAGTCGAGTGTGGCTTGGAGAGTATATAAGGATAGGATGAGACCTAGGAGACTAGAAAGAATAAATATATTTCAATGCTGATTCAATTCTTCATTAGTTGTTTGAAAAAGTGCGTAATTGAGTCATCCTAGTGAATTACCAAGAAGAGAGACTCTGTAGGACTCATTATCACTGAGTGCTAACACTCAAGAGTGTGTAATCACCTTTGATCATATAGTGAAATCAAGCATATTGGCTAATCGCTTGGAGAGTGGACGTAGGCTTGTCTAAAGCTGAACCACTATAAATTGTGTTTGCAATCTTCTCTACTTTCTCTATTTAATTTCAGTTTAATGATTACAAAAGTCTTATTGTAATTGTGCGTAAAATTCCTCTACACCTATTCACCCCCCTCTAGGCGTTAATACTAGTTTACAACATGCTCAATCCACCACATTGATCGAGCCCTAGGCAAAACTTTCACTAAGGAAGAGGAACATCATTTCCGCTAGGGCCAACGCCACGGTCTGTAAGTCCACCGTGCCCGCCGAGTGGACCAGTGCCCATATCACCCATGCCACCAACACCGGCACCACCTCCTGCCTCAAAACCGCCGTCCATACCAAAGCCGCCGCCGCCGACTCCACCAACCCCGCCTAGCGTTGGAATCACTTCGCCAAGGTAACCGCCCATGCCAGCAAAGCCACCCACTCCGGTGCCCATCCCGACGCCACCAATCGGTAGGAAGTTCTTCTGATCGCCCACACCATTTCCTCCGGTCCCCACCGATCCGGCTGCTGCCGCATCTGGCGCATGAGCTAGCAGTTGATTTCGCTCTTTCGTCATCCTCCGATCACAGCTGCTCCTCAGGGGACGTGCAGCTCCGCCATGCACGACGACGACAAAAAGCGCCACAAATACCACCCAAGTCCTCGCCGTCTTTTGCATCTCCATCAGGTTCGATCAGGCGAGATCGGAGCGCTAGAAGATGCTTTCTCCCGATTGCTTGGCCTTTGCATGCATGGCATGGCTTGGAGTCTCTAAGCTCGTGTCATTTTATAGGGTGAAGATCCAGTGGTTGGTGACGGATGTGTGCTATCAATGGAGAGTTTCTTGTAATTGAAAGATTTGATCAACGGTCTTGGCAAGCAGAGCTTTCAATTCTGCTCAGATTTGGTAAATTGGAAACGAGAGAAAATTCATGTCCCCTTCCCTGCAAAAACGAAGAGCATTGGTGGGAGTTTCTCTGTGGCTTTACATTTCCCATTCTTGACAGTGTGTGATTCGTAGGATTTAATTGAGATATGAAAGAGAGAAGCTCCTTCTGAAGACAAAAGTATATTAAATTGGGGAGTCATATACATGAAGATTCGCGCTCGCGATTGTGATTTATACGATTATCCTTCGACTATGATATGCCGGAGTTGAATAAGATTCTACTTATTCGGTCCCAAAAGGATAAGATTGTGTCAACTGGTAGCCAGCCAACTTTGACATCAGTTATTTTTAGCCAAAATAAGTCGGAAAGACTAAATTGACAAATTATTAAAATATTTAAGATTAAATCGGCATAATTGAAAGGTTTAAAATTGAATTGGTCACCGTTAATAAGTTTAGGGCTTTTGGAATAATTTTTATTTTATTTACCTTTCTTGCGAAGGTGTTAATGCTACCAACTATGGGATTAATGGCCGGTCTTTATTTGAGTGACCTATAAATTTTCTTTGATTAAATTGCCAACTAGATTTGGGCAAGTCTGATTTGAGTTGCTTATGTCTTCTTTTAGTGCACTAACCTTTCCATGGAATCACCACTTTTGTTTGTCTTACCTGTTAACATTTTAGATTGGGAAAATTTCAAAAAAGGACTCGAAATAGGCATATTTTCTCAAATAATGACCCAAAATGACCGTTGTCTTAAATGAGAACCCCAAATAGCTAAATCAATCTCAAATAAGGACCTCAAATCCTCGGCCAGCCAAATATTCACCGGCCGGCAAGCTTGTGGCAATTCCGATGGCCGGAATAAGGGCAATTTTGTCAAAAAAATATATTGATAGAAATTAACAAACCCTAAAAACAAAACCCCTCCAAACTATTCTACACTTCATCTTCTAGGTTCATTGCCCCCTCTTGCTTGGAGAACCCAAAATCTTTGTTAATGGAGCAAGATTCATAACTCCCTAAGTTCCAAACAAACGTGCCAGCACCCCCCTTGGCTCTCTTTGTCTCTCTGTCTCCATGGAAGTGGATTTGAATTGTGCTCAAGATGTGGGTCCTCAACATCGAAATGTTCTCTGTCTCTTGGTTGGGAAAAGATGATGAAGAATCGAGACTCTCATGTTACATACGAGTGTCTAAATAATAAAGATGTGGCTTTACTCGAAATTTGTCTTCTTCGTTAGATAGAAATGAACACAAAAAAAGAAAGGAAGAAAATGTGAAAAAACAAAGGTAGGGGTTTCTTGTTGTGCTTCAATTCGTGCTCCATTAATAGAAAATTTGGGTGCTCCAAGCGAGAGAGGACAGAGAACGGAGAAGATGAAGAGCATAAGAAGAAAACATGAGAGCGTGAAGAGTTTGGGGGTTTTGTTTTTAGGGTTTATTAATTTTTATCAATAGTTTTTTTGATAAAATTTCCCTTATTCCGGCCACCGGAAATACCACATGCACGCTAGCCGATAAACATTTGGCTGGCCGGGGATTTGAGGTCCTTATTAGAGACTGATTTAACCACTTCGGATCCTAATTTGAGACAATAATCACTTTGGGTCCTTTTTTGAAAATTTCCTTTTTAGATTTATCAACCCTTTTTAGAAATTACAAACCTTAATTAGAGTGATTAATAACTTTCTTCATTGTGGCAACTTGCCAATTTTATTTTTTTTCATATATACCAACTTCTCTTATTTTTGACCGCAAAAAAAAAATGTTTATCTTATCATTTATCAACTTTGATTTATTTACAAAAAATAGTTTATCAATTTTCTCTTATTTGTGGGGTTCAAGGTTAAGTTTAGGGGGACCAAGCCCATCCTTAAGTCGATTGCCAGGGTTTGTGATTCAAGCAACAGGGTCCCAATCTCGACCTCAATATGCATAGGTATGACTACTTGGGACCTCGGCTTGGCCTTGAGGGACCTAGGCGAGGGCATCGGGGTCCCAAGCCCAACTACTTTGGACCCCAGGCCTAGCCTCATGGGACCTAGGCATAGGCCTTAGGGTCCCAAGCATGATCATTGGCGCCTCAAGTTTGAATCCGAAGTCCAGTCATATTTTGTAAAGTTAATTTCAATTTTTAGAGAAGCAAGTCATTTGTTTTCTAAATATTGGTTTATTTTTTGAAATACCGACTTCGTTATCTCTCACAAAAAAGTTCTCTTATTGTTTAGCCACTTTTATTCATTTACGAATATTAGTTTATCATTTTTTTATTTGCAAGGGTCCCAAATTTAGCCTTAGGGTATTCGACTGAATTGCCAAGGTCTTGAAAGCATGAGCTGGGGTCTTAGGCTTCGCCTTTAGGGACCTAGCATTGGCCAGTCCTAAACTAGGAGGCTCGAGCCAAGCCTCCAGGGAGCTAGGCATGGGTACCAAGGTCCCAAGCCTGGTAGTTAGGGTCCCAAGCTTGAGCCCAACAGTAATTGTGTTTGGAAAAACTAACTCTATTGCAAATGAGGAAGTCATTTTCTTAAGTTCAGGTGTACAGTTTCATTGACTCACTTTTTTTAAGCACCCATCTATCAAAAAATGAAAAAAAAAAATTGTTCTTCAACAGTAATTTTTTCATAAAACAAATGCACCGTAGTATACTTAAAGGTATTTTTGATGCACTTGTTAACAACCTTGATCGTATTTTAATATGAAAGGCAGTAACAACACATAATGCAAAAAAAAAAAAAATCAGCAAACCTTCCTCGATTGCTTCGTTAACTAGTGCCAACAGGACATTAACAAACCTGCCACTAGTCAAGTGATACTTGCTATGAGATGACCAAACCAAGTGGAGGAAAAGAGTCGACCAAAGGAAAAGGTTGACTCAAGAGTACATTGCATGTACCCGTTTTTCTCGTCGAATTCTGCCCCATCACTTAGGATTTTGTCATAGTGGCTGGGCCACGTCAACCGGACATGGTCCTGCCCCATTTTTCTTTGATAACAAACTTAACGAGATAGCTTCGACACGAGTTATCATCGTCAAATTAAAACGTACGTTTTCCCTCCTGCGAAATGCGTCCCCATTTAGGTTTGCATTTTTCATTTCTTGATCATAAATATAAAGGTCCTCTGAAAATATATCCTCCCAGCTGTGCGTTTCTGTCGTTCCACCTTTCCTAGCGCGAACCGCGCCGAGCAAACACCAATGAATTTGCCCATATTTATGCATCTGAATCTAGGGCGCTGCAGCACTTTTATGACACATTTGCCTTCAATGCACCATTTAAATTTTCTCAGCTGTATCCATTAAGTACTTAGGATGACAAGAATTCTCTGGCACCTTACAACTTGGTACAGATGGCGGGCATGCAAAGCGGGGGTTGTCAGCAGCTGCATTGATCTCCTCTTCTGTGACATACTTTAAGATGTGACGTATTTGAAATTTTATTATTTTGTTTGTAGTGTCTTGTTTCAATAATCTAAGTTTTCCTTCTCGGAAAAAAAAAAAATCTTAGCTGCTAGATAAACCGTTTATTCTCAAAACCCTAAGCCGAAAGAAAACGGGTCAATGTCAATGTGTTTATAGCATATGACTTTACACTCCCCTCGCGTGTAAGCTGGTCCTTGCACCAGCAAAACAGGAGATGGATGAAAAGTTTGAGAGGGAATACTAGAATTTACATTCTTAAATTATATTTCAATATTATATTGGCCAAATTGATTACACAGAACTATGAATGTGCGTGAATCCTAATAAATATGCCCGTGTTTAAGACTTGCCGTGTTACATTGTTCGGTCAATCTCATGCACATATTATTTCAGGAAATAATCTTTAGAAAAGCGCCGAAGGTATAAGACAATACAATGAGAATCTAAAATAACATAATTTCTGAAAGAGTTCCCACTCTTCAAAAATTTTCTTTGGCCTAGTGTTTGTAATTACAAAACCATAAATGAATAATGATGTTGTACAGTTATTTTCAACTTGATAAAGCCAATTCATATCAATCAATTTTATAGAGAAAATTAGTAAAAGAAACCCGAGCACCGCATTGTAATTAAATTACTGTAAGTCAAAACTTTGCCTTTTCATCTGTTCATCTTATTTGGCATTTTGACGAGAATTATACATTCGTATCTATGTTTGTAAGCGTTGGGGCATCTGAATATTAAATTACATTTTTTCAATAACTTAAGCTTTTTAAACTATAGGGGTTATAGAAATTTCACAGCTTATGATAGCAAAAGGTAATTCATTCATACGATATATTTCTCCAGTCTCCTTTTTTATCTGCTAAATTATAATAAACTCTCACGCTACAGCCTTCGAATTTTAGGCAAAACACGAATCTACTCGTGATGGGCAGTATTAAATATTTTAATATCAAAACTACGTTTTCGTTAAAACTTTTAGACCTAACTAGGCTTGATTCCAAAATCTTTTGCTAACAAAAATTGACAAGACAATCTTAGTCAAGTTATGTAGATCCGGATCTCCCATTCTAGGGTTTTTCAAAGTCTAAAATTGGAAAATTAACAATCGAAGTCGACATTGTCCTTCTCATTCGTTCCAAATGCAAGCACTCCCCTTTGTATTCTTCATCTTCTGAAAAAATACCATGAAAAGCTCCAAAAAAAATTCAAGAGACTCGCTCGGGAAATTCATTAAAGAAAGGTAACATCTCCATGCGTGCGTTGATATACCGAAGTACAACGACAAAATGCAACAAAACCCAAAATGATATGGACAACGATGTCCTCCACACTCCTAATCAAACGACCTTACCCTAACGATAATCCTAAACTTCTTTATTTGACAACGACCGACGCTCAAAGACCACAACACTAAACTTAGGTTTCAAGACGATTACAAGTAGCAAACACCTAGGAACGCTCGAATTTAATCAAGGACAAATTCCTGGGAGACCCCCCAATCCACCAACTCCTCCCGTCCCGCCACCTAGCCCTCCGGCCCCACCGCCGACTGGACCGCCCAAACCGCCAGCCCCGCCTCCGACGCCGCCTACACCGCCAGCCCCACCTCCAGCACCCCCTACACCACCAGCCCCGCCTCCAGCACCCCCTGCACCACCAGTCCCGCCTCCGGCACCCCCAGTCCCACCTCCAACGCCGCCTAGACCACCGGCCCCGCCTCCAATGCCACCTAAACCGCCCGCCCCACCTCCGAGGCCGCCCAACCCGCCGCCACCCCCAACAGGCAAAACCCCGCCAACACCACCGATTCCTGCAGCTCCTCCGATACCATGAAACTTGCCGATCCCACCATCACCACCGATGGTTGGCATGACACCGCCAAGCCCGGCATACCCACCAGCTCCTGCAAACCCGCCAACACCGCCAAAGGCGATGAAATTCTTCTTGTCGTCCACACCGCCGCCCGGTGCCTCCGCTGCAGCTATCGTTTCCGGCCCACTCTCGTGCACTACGGCCGTCTGCTGCTTCGGAACCCCACCGCTCCGCTTTTGACATGCAGATGCATGCACCGAGGCGTCGTCGTTTGGACCAGCGCCGCTCGGAACATTACGCGCACTTGCTTGCATTGCTGCCACGAGAGCAAGCACCAGAAACGCACATGCCCACCTCGCCATCTCTCTCTCTCTCTCTCTCTCTCTCTCTCTCTCTCTCTCTCTAAGATTGAGTGTTCGTGTTTGTTCCATTGCATGAGAGTGTGGGCTATTTATAGAGAGAGAGACGGTGGGGGCGTATGGTTGAGGGAATTGAAGGGGTTCGAGTTAATGACGATGAAACTTTAGAGTTATGTTGCAGGGACGATCTGGAAGGGGGCGAGATGGAGGTTTGAATGAAGATGGCAGAGAGTTGGTTGAAACCTGTGAAAAGAAGAGAGCCATTTATGGGAGTTGCATCTCGCCGCTCCATGTCGTGGGACGTGCATGCCATGCAGAGGGGAGACCGCCAACCTCTCTCTCTCTCTCTCTCTCTCTCTCTCCCCCGACTGGTGTACAAATTCCAGACGGTCCGAAAGATCGGATTCGCTATCAGATGAATTAACAAAACTCATTCATTACTCTTTAATCCTCTGCGATTAGGGGTTACCAGTCCCTAAATGGACTTTCATAGGATGGACGATTTCGAAAGGGAAACTTGTCCAACGGCTATATAACAAAAATACCTGGTTTTCATGTTAATTGCAATCAATGTATTAAAAATCAAAAACTAATTTGTCAAAACAGTGCCCTCGAACACTTGTTAAATCATTTTTTTTTAAATATGTTTTGAGAATTTAAATTTTATTTTGTGAAGTATGTGACTTAGTGAAAACGTGTGATTATAAAAGAAACTAGTTAACACTCTTCATATAGTATATCACTAATAAAACATAAAAATTTCACAAATGACTACTTTCATCATTGATTTTATGATGAAAAAGGTTTATGTGATTATCTTTAATCTATGGTGAGAATAATAGTCCGTTTTGCACCACAACAAAATAAATAAAAAATAATTGAAATTTTTTTGTGAGGTCCACTTTGTAAAGATTTTGTGATTTACAACATACCGTTATTCTAACAATAGTCCAAAAATTATTATGCTAATAAAGCTCTTTTATGATCACGCACTAAACATGTGATTCACGTATCTGAAAGCCTAGAAATTCCCGGATTTAGAAGGACACACCAAAATAATTAAATGTAGACCCTAGCTCCTTCGTCTCTTTCCGCACCCCCTACCTTCCTCGCGTGTCCTTAACGTTTGCGCGACCATCAATCTTCGTCACTACACCTACTCGCAACCATCGCCCATGTCTCTCTTTGCCTCTGCGATGAATAAGGGGTGGATGCCAAACCGAGAATCCCTTGCGAGTCGAAGGTCACCTGGCCTCAAGCGATCTACGATCTAGGCTGCTAGCGGGCGGCAATCTTTGTCACGAAGAGGACATAAAAGGATAGAGAGCAACAAAGAGGGAGAGAAAGAGAGAGAACAGTAGAGGAAGTCTATGTGCGTAGTGTGCTGTTCGCTGTGGCTCGGGGAAGAAAGAAAGGTAAAACTGGAAAAGAAGAAAGGAAGAAAAGGTGGAAGAAGAGAACTTAAAAGGGTTTTTTGCTAACATAAAAGTTTTTAGTTTTATGGGAGAATAAGAGTTTGTTGTGAGCTACAAATTTTTGAAGGAGTGGACTTTACAATATTTTATAATTATTTGTTATTTAATTTTTTATAATTCAGAATAAATTGTTATTTCCACAACTGTAATTATTTCTCCACTTTAAAAATGAAAACAAATTTGGATTTTACAAAATCTTGTCACATTGATGTGTCAAACACTCTCTTATTTTGGTTTTAGTTTTTCTTTTTCATCTCTTTTTTTAGGACCATAACATTGTGTTGATGTACCAAATACACCCAAACATCAATGATAATAAAAATTAGTTTGGGTTTTTCATAGTGTTAGCCCTTTTTAAAAAGATATGGTATGTACACTAGACAAAGATTGGGGGAGAATCTCCTCATTGAAAGCTCACACCTAAACAGATTTGGCAATCACTCCAAACACTTCAATGTCTTTTTTTTTTTTTTTTTTTTTTTTGGTAAAGGTAAGTATTATAAATAAACATCCAACCATGCAATTGTACAAGGGGGTGAGGCTCGGCCCCGACACGCACTCAACGAGACAACATGTCATTGGAGTGTGGGGGGGCCAAGTTCACAAGAACTATCAAGAAGACCCTATAGCAAGTAATAGAGTAGTCACACCTAACACTCCAGCAAGCTAGCCAAAAATGATGGGATCTATGCCCCAATTACATTGTAACCTTCTATTCCTTGGATCATCAACCACCGTGTTAAAAGTCAATGCTTTATCCTTGACCATTTTGATGAGATATTGCTTCATCGAAGGCTCCGATGTGTTGGATGACCGAAATGTGATGTCATTTCTAGTCTTCTAGATTATATAGCACAGGGCACTAAAGGAGAACCTAGCAATGTCTTCATAGAATCCACTTCTAGAGAGACTATTTTGAATCCACCGAATATTTTCTAACTAGGGTCGATTAGACCAGGGAAGATTACACATTGCAGCCCAAAACGTAGCGAGAGAGTAGGGTATGTGACATTCAAAAAATAGATGGTTAATAGAATCTGGCCTTAAGTGGCAAAAGGCACAAAGAATCGTCGCCAATCTACCATGAGACATAAGAAAAACCTGGGTTGGGAGCCGATTCCTCGAAATAGTCCAAAGGAGGAATTGATGCCAAGGAGTAAGTGATTTGTGCCCCACAAAAGATGCCCATGGAACTTATGTAACCTTCCTCCTGATGATCGACCATGCCGACGTAGTGGAGAAGATACCGGAAGGATGCTTGGTCCACATAAATGAGTCTGGCATTTGGTTTAAAGAAGGAATCGTGACCTGCCAGGAGAGCAATTTGTGCAGTATCTCCTGGCCATCAACGGAAAATAGATCAATGACTTTCGCATTCCTCGAGATAGCCGATTAGTAAATTTGAGGATTTGTGTATATCTGATTAATGGGGCACATATCAAGCCATGGGTCAAACCAAAGTGATGCTGATAATCCATCACCTATTTTCCATTGGAAGCAACCACGAACATCCTCCCTTAATGCAAGTATTTTCCTCCGAGCCCAGGAGCACAAAGTTGGAGGAGTAGCGTTCCAGAAGTGCTTACCTTTGAGGTGATTCGCATGAATCCATTTGCACCAAAGGGACTCCTTGTCGATGAAGAGAGTCCATATGTGCTTGAACATCGCCGCTTTGTTACTATCCCTGATCCTTCGAATCCCAAGGCCTCCCTCTTTTTTAGGAAGACAAACATCCCCCTAGGAGACTTTTGCCCCTCTCGGGCCAAGCCCTAGCCCTTTCCATAGAAATTGCCGACTAATATTTTCTATCCTATCAACTATTGAAGAAGAAATCCAGAAGATGGCTGCCCAATATACTTGTATAGCATGAAGGACTAATCTAATCAATTGTAATCTACTAACCTTGTCTCGCCCCTCGCCCACCGTTGAAAAATCCATGGAGATTACGAATTTTGGGAACCAAAGCAAGAATCGTGCAATTTATTTCCCGAAGTAGCCGGCCGGTGTGAAAGAAATCCAATACCGCATCAACTACAAACGGTCCGACCTTATCCCAATTCCTTTTAAAGAAATCAGCATTGAAGCCATCAGACCCGGGGGCTTTATCCCCGGTCAATGAAAACATAGCCACCCTAACATCCTGGGGGGTAATGGGCTCAGACGGAGTTCTAACCTGGTCCATATGGAGTGTATGCTTTAAGACTTCCTTAATCTCCCTAGTGGAAGGCTTCAGCGTCGTACTCACTTGAGACAAGAGAGACTGAAAATAATCCACGAGTGTCTACTGGATTGCCTTAGGTTCTATTGCCAAATCTCCGGCTTCACTCTAGATTGAAATGATCCGATTTCGCATGTAATGATAGTTGACCGAATGATGGAAGAATCTTGTATTTTGGTCGCCCTCCTTCAACCAACGGATCCTTGATTTTTGTTTGAAGAAAGATTCCTCATGTGCCCGAAGATCATAGTACTAGCGAGTTTGGAATGTTGCAATTGCCGCCAGAGATAAATTCCTAGGCTCATGGAGAAGTGCTTCTTGGGTTAGGTGGAGATCCCACCTAGCTGTAGCAGCTCGCTCAACAATATCAAAGTACACTTTCTTGTTCAGTTGCTTTAGCCTGCATTTCAAAAGTTTAAGTCTGGTACAAAGCTTGTACATGTGAGTACCCAAGAGTTGGTCATTCCACACCTGAGAGACCATATCATTAAAACTAGGATGGGACATCCAGAAATTAAAAAATTTAAATAGCTTCCTCTGTGGTCTTGGGGCCAAGATTTTGACTAGCATAAGGGTGTGGTCCGAAATACCAGGGGGAAGGAAGCTTGCTTCTAAGTAGGAGTAGTCCATGCACCATCTATTGTTTACTAGGACTCTATTTATCTTTCTTTGCTTTCTATTTGCACCTGAAGAGAAAAACCATGTAAACCGGAAGCCAACATATTTGAGATCGTCAAGATTGGCTTGAAATAGGCACTCCTTAAACTCATCAAAAGACGGGGGCCAAATATTTGGGCTCCCCGTGTGGTCAGTAGGATCCCGAATGGCATTGAAATCTCCACCTACTATCCATGGGCTCTCCGAATGAATAGAACTTAGACGGATCAAGTCGGTCCACAGAGATCTTCGAGCTACAAATGTATGATCCCCATACACCGCCGTAAAATAGATAGTAGAGCCCGAGTGCAAAAACTTGATTTCACCATGTATCATTTGGCTAGAGACAAACGAACTCGTGAACTCAACCAAAAAAGGGTTCCATCCAACCCATACACGCCCCCTCATCGAGAATTCATAGTTTGCCATCCATTTCCAACCCGGGAGAATATTGGAGGAAATGGATTCAAAATGGCGGGGCGGGACTTTTGTTTCCATAAGTCCTAGACATTAAATACTATTGGCACAGGCAAAATTTTTAACCTCCGATTGCCTAATGGGATCCATAGTACCCCTGATGTTCCAAAAACCAAAATTCATCAAAAAAGAGAGGAAGAGACGCCTACTTGCATTTTCCAGTCCGAGGTTTGCTAACCGCCGGTCTCCTCAACGGAGGTTTGTGGCCTTTTACTTTGAGTTGTGGCTGGGAATGCTGAGGTTCCATCACCAAGGATGAGGGAGCAATGACCTTGGCGCCCAAAGACAAATCAGCAATCTTTAGAGCTTCTGAGCCAATCCTCGGGGCTGCCTTCTAGTGTAAATCCTCTGAGGCGCTGGCCTCCAAGTCGTCTAAATCATCAGCAAAGGAGAAGGAAGGTTGGGATGTTTGCTGGTCAGCAAAACTTGCACCCGACAATTTCTTTAAAGCCTCATCAAACCGGGTATTTGCAGTTATCCGTCTCCTGACCTCGGAGCTAGGAGATGTAGGGAGGGACGAACCTTTTTTCCGGACTGATGGCCTCATTCTCCACCGAGAGGAAGTCTTTGTCGCTGGGTGAAATGGTTGTTGGTCTGAAATCTCTGGGGGTAATGCTAGCTCCACATAAAAACCCGAGTCTAACCTACTTAGGTCCAAGTTTAGAGCCTCGGAGGCGTTACTTGCTTGTTGTGAAGGACCAGCAACTGTGCACTCCTCTGACCAAGACCCATCTGCAGCCGTTGGATGGTCTACTCCCCGTGAGCTGGCTGGGTCAGCTTCCTGCTAAGCTTCCTACTGACCAGCTGCATTCGGATGCTGACCAACAGCTGCTGGTTGAGAGACCGTCCCTGGAGCTCCTGCACCTTCTTTGACCCGAGAAGCCCCTGCACTAGCCGACTTCTTCCCTGCATTGGCAACCTCTCCTGCAGCTCGTTGGATCACTGACCGAATGGGTGCATCAGCAACGCCCTGGTCTGTCCAGGTAGAACCCAGTTCCCTAGCTCGAAGTGCATCAGCAACACCCTGGTCTGCTGCCCGGTCTTCTGTTTGGACAGCCTCTGCAGCGGGTATTTGACTTACTTCTTGACTGTCAACTGCAGCTGTTCTCTACTCTGGAACGTGTGGAGCTGGCCTCAACTTTTGCAGCCCTTGCTGACCAGTTTACAGCCACATTTGCAGGTTGTTTTGCAGCTCGGGGGTTCTCTACAGCAGGGAGCTTTTGCTGGTTCTAAGGTTTAGTGGCTGGGCTGCACCTATGTCCAAAAGTACCACATCTTGAACATGAGATATACCACTTATACCAATGCAAGATGACCATAGTGCTAAAACAAACGAATATTTTTTTTGCTCAGCCTTATTTGCCAAATCTGGCTATACTTTGACATGGTGATTTTTTATCAATTGGTGATCTTTTTCAAAAAAGGGGATCCCACTGCTGCAGAATGAAAAGGACTCTGGCCATCATGATTGGACCATTGTCCAGCAATTTCCTCCTATATTTAGCATCGAGGACACGGAGGAAAAGGAAACCCTGGTCATCCGCCTTAACTTCAAGCAATTTGGAGCCCCAAGCGTGCTTGAGGGCTGTCTCAACAAGTTGGAAAGGCAGCCTCTTCCCAATCAAGTACTTGACAAGGCATTCGTACCACATGGGGTCCGACGCATCCAATTCTTCATCACCAAATTCAGCGATCCACTCATTTTCAACTCTCACGGGTTCAATGTAGGTAAGATCATACCCCTTCATCGATGTACGCGCGACGTTTGCCCAGGAAAGAGGTGCAGCCACGTTCTTCTCTCTTTGCGCTTGGACAGATGCAGGGGTTGAGAAGATTGAGGTGCGATGGTTAGGGGAGGGGTCTGTTGGGCATCGCCTGCCCCCAATCTACTACTTTCAAGGGGCAAAACCCCAGCCATAAATGACCCCTTGCCATTTTCCATTTCGACCGCCCTCTTAGCAGTCACCACACATCCACCCCTGTCTAATGCGCGACTATGAGACTTTGACCTATAACGAGGAGGCCGGCTTCCACCCCTTCGGTGGCTACTCTCCTCGTCAAAGGGTGTGTGAGTCATGGAGACTCTTTCCTCAGATAATAAGTTAACCCCCGACGCCATTGCAGATCACTATCAGCAGGTATTGCAGAAGGAAACCCTTATCCCAGATCTGGAATTCCAGGAAACTGAGGCATACCTGAGACAGCAGCTTCAACAAGTTAATAACCCACTGGAAGGAGAACCCCCCTCCAAGAAGGAGCTCCTAAAATGCCCGAAATCTCCCAAATCAGCAGCTGAAGTTCTCGGATGAACAGTGTATCAAAGACGAAAGTTGAGAGAGAATGAACAGTGCATGGTTAGTGTCAAAGTTTCGTGTTTTTTCGCAATCCAAACACTTCAATGTCATGAATGCTTGATTCACTAAATCTTCTAATTAAGGTAAATAAAATGTAAGTCTCCTTCAAGCGTTTCATCCAATTCAACAATTTGACACTAGAATTTAACAATGGATAAATTTATTATAAGTGTATTGGTTTGGTATTTTTTAATAAAAAATTAATTTGGGGTTTTTCATAGTATTAACCATTTATAAAAAGATATGGTACGTACAATTGACTAAGATTGGAAGAATCTCCTCATTGAAAGCTCACACCAAAACGTATTTGGCAATCACTCCCAACACTTCAATGTCATGAATGCTTGATTCACTAAATCTTCTAATTAAGGTAAATAAAAATGTAATCGTCTCCTTCAAGCGTTTCATCCAATTCAACAATTTGAGACTAGAATTTAACAATGGATAAATTTATTAGAAGTGTATTGGTTTAGTATTTTTTTAATAAAAAAATAATTTGGGATTTTTCATAGTATTAGCCATTTATAAAAAGATATGGTATGTACAATTTACTAAGATTGGAGGAGAATCTCCTCATTGAAAGCTCACACCAAAACGTATTTGGCAATCACTCCAAAACACTTCAATGTCATGAATGCTTGATTCACTAAATCTTCTAATTAAGGTAAATAAAAATGTAATCGTCTCCTTCAAGCGCATAAAGTGAAGGCGATTTTACTATTCAAAACACATGAAAACTCCTATAAAAACAGGCAGCTTCCATGTCCAAACGCAATTGAATTGAAGAAGATGGCTTCGCAACTCGTCTCCAAGCGTATACTGATCGTAGTTATCTACGCCATTTTACTGGCCTGTCTCTCCTCTTTCGGTAATTTTTAATGATTCCCGAAACTATTTATCATATATTTACATGATTCAGCATCTCCCGAACTCACATGAGTGCCATAACTTTCGTAAACACGCTTACTTTGATGCCAAATTTTTTTTTTTGCTCACTTAGTTGCCACAAGTTTAAAAAAAACGTTCACTTTAGTATCACTTCCCATTTAGCCTTCGAAAAAACTGACTTGGCCACTAGAAAAGCTAACATTGCAGCCATGAACAATATTTTAATATCTTTTAATATATTTATTAATTTTTTGGAATTATTTTATTTTATTTTTTTGTTTTTTTTTTTAGGGCTGACGAGGGTGACCCTCACTAGCCCTAAAGAAAAAGAAAAAGAAAAATGAAAAATGAAAAATGAAAAAATGGCAAAAAGAAGAGAGACAAGATGAGGAGAAATGATGTAGTTTTGCACAAAGAATGCACGAAGATTGCACAAAGAATCCACGTTGGCCGGCGAGTTTCACCGCCGAAACCACGTCGATATCGAAAATTATTAAAAAAAATAAAAATCATTAAAAAAAATTCCACGTTCTTCCTCCCACATATCCTTGCCGTATGTTATTTCCACTTCTAAAATATAAATGAATGAAAGTAGGCGAGAATGAGTATGAAAATGAAAATTAAGAGTGCTTCGTTTCACTAGAAATTTCATGATAGAAGAAATATTTTTCAAAAAATAATTAATTTTCATTTTGTTTGACAATGTGATTTTCTTCTTATTATATAGAAAAGTTGTTTTTCCCAATCCAAACATATTGTTTTCAGTTCATTAAAAATATTTTCTGTAGATTGATTAGTCTTGCATCATCCATATGGAAATTCAAAAAATAATTTTTCAGGAATATATATATTTCAAATAAACAGACCCTGAAATATTAAAAGTTTTCCAGTTACCTGTCTATTTTTGTCCAGTTATATCTTTGATTCCATAGAGAGTACATGTGATCATTATTGCATGTCTTCTTAAATAGGATCACGATAATCTTCCTTTTTTTTTTTGGTTTGTAGGGGATGCGAGATACGTCTGCCAAGGGAAATGTGAAGATTTGCCCAATTGCGATGCCTCTTGCCGGCAATGGGGATATCAAGGAGGGAGATGTCTTGAGCCACTTTACCAATACTGTTGTTGCATTGAATAATTCTCACCATGTTAGCGAATTGTAATGGAGTATGGTAATAAAATAAACTCTTGTTTTCTCACCGTCTTTACGATTAAAGATCAAATGACATTGAAGAGCCTCACTCTTCGTCGTCAAAGTCTGATGATATTAGAAGCTTAGAGTTAAGGTCTTAGTTCAATACGATGAGCTGGTCTCGCAAATTTGCTCTCCACTTACCACTCTGTAAATCCCGTGGACTAGAAAGTTCTTGAGTTAGAGCCTTATGGCATACGGTGCTGGTATATTATTTGTAAATCAACACTTATCATGCTGATGTGTCAACTACATTTTTATTTGAGCATCGTTTGTTTCATAGAAATTGATTAATTTGAAAAATATTTGCCTAAAAGTTATTACTTATATCACTTATTATAATTCATCTAGAGAAAATACTATCATTATTGACAACAAATTTATCTAAATTTTTTCTTGAACGATAAGAATTTTTTTTATCTATTCATTTTTGTAAGCAATATAAAAGATCATTTTTTGAAAAATGTCCTCCATATAATTCATTTTTAGTGAAACGAACAGAACCCACATAATTATACTTGCATAAAAAGAAAATTATATTTGATGGATTTTGTAAGAACACCTAGGCATGGAAATATATAATCGAGAAGACAAATAAAGGTGTTGAAAAATTTAACTTAGACCTCCTCCTTTGCTATCGCGATACCAATATCAACTATATTAAAAATAAATACGTATTTAAATATTTAAATATTCTACCGATATGTGTGCTTGTTAATGTCAATTGTTGACATTTATCAAGGCATCAAAACCTCACTCGCCAGAAGATCTTCATCGTCAAAAACCTACGGAATCTCTCTATACTCTTCCTGCTTATCGGTATAAGGCTCAACTTATGAGGTCACCTCAAAATACATGAGATAGTCAACCGTCGCCCTACCTATTTGTACGACAGTATGATTATTGCAACGTTTGTACCTTGCCATTGCGCACATACACACATACAGAGATGGATAGGCGAGCAACTGACCGATGGCTACATGACCAACTTTATAATATCATTAATTGGTCCAAAATTTCTCCCTTATGAAAATACACCAAATGTTAGATGGATAATAAACTTCGTTTATTTCGTGAAAAATGAAATATTTAGAATATATTTTTCTAAAATGGATCGCTTGTGTAGTTTGAAATGATTATTCTATGAATATTTTTTCATTATCAATAACGATTTATATCTAAATATTTTCATGGATAATGAAAATATTTTTTGTTTATTAATTTTTGTAAGTAATACAAATGATTTTTTTTTCAAATGTCTTCTAAATCATCTGTTTTTTTTTGCGAAACAATGAGACTAGAATGTAAACTAAGTTTATAAAGTGACGAGATGGATTTTTACTAAGTATTTAAATGTCTTCTAAATCATATGTTTTTTTGCGAAGACTAGAATGTAAATTAAGTTTATAAAATGACGTGATGGATTTTTACTTAGTATTTAAATGCCAACTACACAATTTGACACGTCACTAATAATAAGATAGGGTAAATCCACTTAACAAAGATGGAAAGAGAATCTCCTAATTGAAAAGCTCATACCCAAATAGATTTGGAAATCACTCCAAATACTTCAGTTTCATGAATGCTTCGATTCATGAAATCTTCTATTAAAGTAAATATTCCTAAGAGGAGGCGATTTCGCTATTCAAAACACAAGAAAAACTTCTATAAAAGCAAGCAGCTTCCATTCGAAGGCGTGCACATCGAAGAAGATGGCTTCTCCACTTGTCTGCAAGCATATACTAATTACAATTATCTATGCCATTTTCCTGACCTGTCTTATCTCTTTCGGTAATTTTCATGACTACTGAAACTATTTATGATATATTTTCCTTGTGCTTTTCCAATTGACATAATGAAGCACCTTCTGAACTCGTACATCCTCTCCGCCTGTTATTTGGACATTGGGAATATGAATGAACGAAAGTCAGTTCGGAAAGGAGAATGACAATGAAAATAGCTTAGGAAATGAAAATAAAAATTGAGGGCGCCTTTATTTTTGTGAAAACTTTATGATAAAGAAAATGATTTTTTGTGATTTTCTCATTTGTTTAGTAGCTTAAGTTATTTCCTTCTCGCTAAAAGGAAAATTCGTTTTCCCAAAATCTAAACTTATTATTTTTAGTATATCAGAAAATTGAAAAATAATTTTCCAGAAAAAGTTTTCTTTCAAGCAAAATGGACCTGTTCCCATTTCTTATCTATTTTTGGCAAATTATATTTTTTGACTCCACAGAGAATCTATGTGCTCATAATTGCATCCTATCAAATGTCTTCTTAGATAGAATTACAATATTTTTTCTTTTGTTTTCCTTTCTCTTTTGGTTCGTAGGAAATGCAAAATACACCTGCGGAGAGAGATGCGAAAATGTGCCCGATTGCGACGCCTATTGCCGACTTGCGGGATTTACAGGAGGGAAATGTCTTGAGCCATCTTACGAATTCTGTTGCTGCATTGAATAAACCCTTCCATTCTCCTCCGTTAAAATAAATCTTGATGATTAGTGAATGGTGATGTAGTTTGGTATTTAATAAAACAGTTGAAATATTTCTTTCTATTTGAGTTGCATGATTCCTAAGATATGATCATGATGGGCCTTTAGCGAGGAGTGATCGGATCCAGAGTGGGTAGGGTCCAAACCTGAACTCTGGACCCGACTCTATTATAACCGATTCCCTTTTTTGGGTTTACCTTCTTTTTATTGAACCTTATTTTGGATCCATTCATGTTTTTCCGGTCCAAAAACAGGGTCAATCTTGTTTTCATTGGAACCTATTTTCTAACCGTTTAATATCTTATATGGCTTTGAATTTTACATTAATTTGCGAAAAAACAACAACGTAATCCTCCTAACATTATAAAACAAAGCAAAAATCATAATAATGTATAAACATTAGCAACAAATATGGATTTAAGATTAATCTCATTACCACAAATATTTCTGATATAATCTAATGCATATGCTCATGTGTATGTGATGTAACTATTATTAAGAGAACATATTTATTGAGTTAGAGTAAGAATGCTTTAACTAGTGCTACAATAGTTAATAACACTTGTCCCATGACTATAGTAATAGTTGAAGGTGGGACCATTAAAAAAGAAAACAATGCATAAGAGTAGTTCCTTTTAACAATTCTTTAAAAACAAATCTCCCTTAACTTGATTAAGAGAGAGGCTTTCTTTTTTTAATAATTCTTCAAAGACAAAAAGATTCAAAGACATCATATAAAGAGACGATTTTTTTTTTTTAACAATATAAAAATCGGTTCCAAAACCAATCCGGTTCCTGGTAAGTTTTTGTTTGGACTCAATTCTTAGACTGGTTTCTACTAGTTCCCAAAAATTGGAACCGGTTCCCGAACTAGTTTAACCAGGAACCAATTCCCGAACCTATTTTTCAGATGGTCTAGTCTGGTCCAAGTTCCGGGTAAGCCCATTTCGGTTGCACACCCCTAGCTCTAGCTTATACCTATTACAAATTACATGAATTTCTACACATTCTAAGGGTGCGTTTGGTACAGCATTTGCAAGGGGCTTTCAGTCCAATGCAAATGCAGAAAGAATGCAATTGTATTTGGTAAAAAAATTTTACAAATGGACTTTGAGTTGAATGTGCGTTTGGTAAAAAAAACTTTTACAATGGGCTTTGATGGGTATAATGGGTATAATATGTGTGTGTGTATATATATATATTTATATTATATTTTTTATTTATTATTATTATTTTTATTTTTTAATTTTAAAATGACCTAAACCCTTCATCGGACCGGCGAAGGGCTACGGCTCGTCGGCGAGGGTCGCGCGACCCAATCGAGGACCGCCGGAGGTCGCCCGACCTCGGGCGACCCGGTTGAGGTCGCGGGCGGCCCTCGCCAGGTCTCACAAGGGTCGCTCGACGGCGGCCGGTGGTCGCGCGACCCTTGCGAGACCCGGGCGAGGGGCCCCCGGCCGTAAGACCCTGTGTGGCGGTCGCCCGGGTCGCCCGGCGACCCTCGCCCTCGGCCGGGTCGCCCGAGGTCGGGCGACCTCAGGCGGCCCTTGGTTGGGTCGCGCGACCCTCGCCGGAGGTCGCCCGACGCGGCCGTCGCGCCGAGATCGGCTCGCGGGCAGCCGTAGCCCTTCGCCGGTCCGGCGAAGGGCTGCTGCTTATTTTTTAATTTAAAAAAATATAATATTTAGGGGTAAAATCAGAAATATGAACAATCAGTGAGGGTAATTTTGGAAGAAAAAATAGTGATTTCGGCATGCAGGGGATCTTTGAAAGCCCAAGGCTAGTCCTAGCTTTCGGCATTTTGAAGGCCATTTCAATTGAAAGGCGGCTTCAACAAACGGTTCGACATTTTCCCAAGGGGCTTTCAAGGCTGAAAGCCCCTTGGAAAAAACTATACCAAACGCACCTTAAATCCTCACTTTCAAATTCGAGTGAACCCTCATATGAACATTTTATTTTATAGGGATGTGTGGATATTACAAAGAGGCAAATATGAGAATCATTTGAATGTTGGTTCACACTTTAAAGAGCAAATAGGTCAATATATAGTGCTTTGAAAACAAATGCAAAAATAAACAGAATATGAAATAAATAGAACACCGTATTTACATGGTGGGCCGAGGTGATCTTGAAAAAGCAACACGAATTTCCATAATAGATCAGGCGCTACAAGAAAGAATATAAATGCACTCTAATTTCTCAAACAATTTTGGTGTTTTTTAGGCTCTAATTACTCTCAAATAATTCACAATATTTAGTCTCATACAACTCTCTTGCGAAATAACCAGTCATTCATGAAGAATTACACAAATGTTATCAAGATTTTCTCGCATATAAAATGCTAACCATTATTTTTGTCTAGATTTAATTCGCTAACTTATGCACAACTTTGTAAATTCCTCATCCTTGCGAATTGAAAATACTCACGGTTAAAGATCAAATGATACTAAAGATTCTCCCTCTTCCTTGAAGTCTTATGCTATTAGAAGCTTAGAGATAGGTTGTTTGTTCAATACAATGAATAGATTTCGTAAATATACTCTCCACTTACCTCTTTGGGATACCTATGAATCAGAAAGTTCTTGAGTTTGGAGAGCTTCGTTGCATAGTTGAAGACTGAAAGGCAATTTCTTTCCCTGGTTTGGTCAGCTCACCTATTGACAAAAAAACGCTTCACATGGCCATTCAGAATCCATTGGCTTAATCAGTCCTTGCTGCAGTAAGTTTTAACGTTCCTTTTGAGCAATCTCCAAATCCAAGTTGACTTCTTTGTAGTGTGCTTAAACTGTCATTATTATGTGTTTTTTAACTACTTCATAAGATTTCTCGAACACAACTTTATTATAAATAAATTGTAACCAATATTGCATTCATCACGTTATAAGAAATAGATTTGTCAAAATAAATCATAAACCCATTTTTCAACTTATATGAGTGTTAAATGGGTTCATAATTTACCTTGACGCAAATAGTCAACTTTTTCTTTACTTTATTCCATCCTCATTTAATCTTGCTTGGTTGCTCTATACTCTTATCCCAATTCGAGTATGAGATTTTTCATTTTAAATTGGGCTAAGTATATGTAAGTGTTTTAATAATATAAGTCGGCTCAAATATATGTTGGCTATGATTTAGGTTGAGTATTATAGATCACTAGATTTATATTAGATCTAGTTGGGTCCTATCATTTTTTACCCGATTGGATTCACCCATTTGACCAGTCCAGAGAGAACATCCAACTCGGGTCTTAAGCTACTCCGCGAGTTTAGATCGCACAGCGTTAAAGTATACGATTCGATTGACCGTGGTCGGTGCAATCGTTCCGAGTGTTACGAAAAAGTGTGCTAGCCGAAGGAAGGAACTTCATAATCTCTTAAAAGCCAATTCGATCGTCCCGATAAACCCTGCACGACAACTGGGCCGGAAAGTATGGCGGCCGTGAAAGCCTCCGGTCTGGTGCTGTCGCGGCCGGTGACGTTCGTGACTAGCAACGCCAAGAAGCTCGAAGAGGTCCGCACCATCTTGGGTGAATCCATCCCCTTTCAGTCCCTCAAGCTCGACGGTATACCCTCTCTCTCTCTGTCTCGCTCATCTTCTATTGCTCGCCTTCCTCTTGAAAATCTCTAACTGGGTGTTCTTGTTTCGTCGTTCTAAGTGCCTGAACTGCAAGGAGAGCCTGAAGACATATCCAGAGAGAAGGCTCGATTGGCTGCGATCGAGGTTCTTTCTCTTCTCTCATTTTTTTGGTTTCTGCGACATGCTTTTGCGTATTTGCCCAGTGGACTTACTCGTCTCTTTGAATTGGAAGGTCGGTGGACCTGTGCTGGTTGAAGACACTTGCCTCTGCTTCAATGCCCTAAAGGGTCTTCCTGGTACGCCTCCATTTTTTGACTACTTGATGCCTTGGTGAATAATTCACCGTAAGATGGATTGTTCTGATCGATTTATTTTCGTATTGATGTGCAGGGCCTTATATGTAAGTCGCTTTCTTTTGCTGTTGCTCTGCTATGTGAGGTCTTGTTTCTGATTCTTGTTCTTTTCTAAGTATCTGGTTGTTTTGGTCCTCTGTTTGATTTTTTTTCTTTTTTGCTCTATTGCTTCCTTTTAAATTAGCAATAAAGAATTAGCTTTTAAAAATTTCTTGAATAATTTGAGAGTAGTGTCTGATGGTACACTGTGTTTGTTAATCAGCACTTATTTGGTGTTCTTTTAAGTTTTCCTTCAATTTAAGTCAATGACCTTGTAACTGTGGACTGTTTTGGAGTCAGTTATCTTGAGTAGGGCATCAGAACAAATTGAGGGGTTATACTGCTGATCCGTTTATTGTAGGATCAAAGTTTCACTTTGTTAAATTGGGATATTTAGTATGATAAGTTTATACCTGATTTTATATCTAATTAGGACATCGGTGTCAATAATTGCTACATCAGTAGTCATTTCTGCAAAGTAGTGTTGACATATTAATTGATGGAGAAGCAAACTATTGTAAGGCTGAAGCAATCAATCAGATCAGATCAGAAAGAGACAGAGAGAAATTGGAAGTTCAAAGCTACCATGCCTTCTGACAGACGTTGAGAAACAGCTGAATGGCTGCAGATTAGGATATACCAGTCTGAGCTATCTCAACATCTGTACAAAATTTTATTCATTGGGAGATTTAGCCAGTTTCTCTCTCTGAACCAGAATTATCCGTTGTCACTCTGCCAATGGTTGTTTTATGGAGGACAATACCCAAACAGGTCCTGAAAGAGGGTCATATTTAGAGAGGAGTGAAAAGGGTGTTGTAGTGCTACTCAGGAAAGATGGTTGCCTATATGATTAGTTATGTGAGGTTATGCAGTCCATCAAGCATTGATTGAGTCTCAGCCTTATGCTGTCAGAACGAGTTTCAACAGGAGTTACTGCTATCATCCAAAAGAATTCTGTCCAACAATTGCCCTATTAATTCTTTCACTTCTGTCACTTTCTATCCTACAAGAAAAGGATTGACCCCTTCTAGAGTATCTAAGGGTGAAGGACATAACATTTGCATACTTGATTGGTGTATCAACTACCATCAAATTAGTGTGCTTGCCCTCAAATTAGGTGACTTCTCTCCAAAATCTTTTTTTTCCTGGCTCTGGGACTGAGTTGGTGTGAGCAATGGTTGCATGAGGATTGAGGGATATTATATCTTTTAGCAAATGTCAATATCTAGCACAAAGGTGCATTCTGACTTCCGCATGCCAAAAATTCCCAATCGTTGACAAACTAAAGCAAAAGAGCAAAATGGTTGGCTGTAGTTGTTGGTTGTAGTTGTCTCTAGGTTCCAAATATTTTCCCTAAGTGATGTCTGCCTCAGAGTTTGAAATGACTTTTTTATCAAATGATCAGGATCACTGGAAACTACAAACCTGAGTATAATCAAAGAAGAACAAGCCACAGTTCTCGAGATACACTGATAAATCACGATGAGTGCATTGAAAGGTCACAAGTGCATCGGTTGAGAGTTAAAACAAATAACATTGATAGCCATTGCCTTTTTACAGTATGATGATGGTCAAAATTTCGTATTATGATTGGAAAGAGCTTTGCAGTTTGTGCTCACATAATTATTCTAACTCATAATGATGGATGTAGAAAATTTATCCTTCACTTTCCAGGCGTCTACTTGTCTATAGCTCAGGCAGTCTCCAGCAGCATTCCTAACAAGAGTGAGGGAATTAAAAGGGCCAGGGCTCCTTTGGATGATTGAACTTGTTCACCTGTTTCATTACTCCTTTGAATAATCTTTATGAGGCCTAGAGCCCAAGATTTTGAATTGGATTTGACAAGGATGCTATGATAATGAGTTCTACCTAAAGCTAAGGCATGAGCATATAAAAAATATCAACAACTTTTTGAAGTGAGGGTCAAAGAGATGCTTAAGTTATTTGTTGGCTGGTGTATAGACTATGAAGTACTGATACAGGACGGCTGTGTAATTTCTTTAGTCTTCGCAACTAGCATGACTGATGAGCCTTGAGTGTTTCTCCATAACTGATGCCTTTCCCTGCCATATTCATTGATCCATTTGAGAGGATACTTTAAACTCTTGACATCTGACAAGATGGCCTACATGCAACCCCGCCCCACCAACTTCATGGACTAATTTTGTACCCTCAACTCTACTAACCTTGATCCAACCTCAACAGTGCACTTGCTGTGTCAAGTATAGGATGCTTGAGCCAATCAGGTTCTATGTGGTGTACTAACTTCTACCATGCACTTAGAGGAATTGTCACTTCTGGCATGGGGGTCTGAGAAGCTACATGCACTACTGCCCTTAATTAAAATTGTGATTGGCCTCTCATGCACCTTTGGCATGATGGATAACCTTCAAAAGCATGGTTTCTAGATTTTCTCTGCTTTCTTCCCTTCACCTGCAAACATATATACTAGCTTCTTCTGGCCAGCTAACTTGTCAGAAGAAGAAAAGTGGTATTCTGTAGTCTTACTCCGTCATACTAGGGTTGCTTCTGGTAAACATGCCTGGGAAGCCTTTAGTTATTCTGCTATGTACTTAGAGGAGTTGGAAGTGATCGTCGATTTTAGAAATTTACATCCTTCTTTCCCCTTATCTGCACACAAGTGATCTATCTGACATGTTTATATGTTACTAGTCTTTCTCCTACCACTGAGGGCCACTTCTCTGATAAATCTAGCTGGGAAAATTTGTTTGTTATACTTTTAGTTTTTTTTCTCCTTCCTCTCTAGTCAGGCAGGTTATATTAATGATTGATTAAGTGAAAAAATCTTATTGCTTTCATGGTTACTGACCATTCTCTGAAAAATAATTAAATTTTGGAGTTTTCCTGTTCTTGGTCAACAGTAAACCGGATTGAAGATAGGAGTTCTTTCAATAATTGGATTTTGAGTATTTGAGAGTAAATTAGCTAGTTGCTGTTGGTATCCCTCGTCTTCTTGCATGAGATCTGTCCAAATGGATAAATCTTCACCAGACAACAAAAATGCATCAATCAATTTTCAAGTCATTAATTTGAACCTTCAATCAGATTTGGGAGAGCCTTGCCAGCCTCCCTCAATTTTGCCTATCTTGGGGAACCCCCATTCCTGGCACTGATTTTGTTTTTAATGACCTCTTATATATGTAGATGCAAAATTTTCTAAAGTTCTACTTAGACAGTTAACTATTTTTCTACAATTTTCAATGCCAATAAATATCAGATTTTTAATGCTTTAAACTATGTAACATCTATATGTGTTACAGTGAATTGTTCTTTAATTGGGTTACTAAAATATCTTATCTTGTTTCTGTGATAATATCTAATTTATTAAATAAATCACACAGCAAGTGGTTTCTGCAGAAGCTTGGTCATGAAGGTATCCTTTTTCCTTGCTCTTTTCTGAATTATTTTGCCCCTGTTATCTTGGAAGTGCTCATACATTGATTTTATGCCCTCTTTGTCTCACTGCTATAGGTCTCAACAATTTGTTGATGGCATATAAGGATAAATCAGCTTATGCTTTGTGTGCATTTTCTTTCATGAATGGACCTGATGCTGAACCAATCACTTTTCTTGGAAAGACTCCAGTAAGTTGCTCTTGTAGAAAACATCATCATACATTCTTTTTTGCAAGTTTTTTCCATGCCTTTAGTCCTCTTAACTTAGCTACCTGACATACTATGGAGAACTTAGTTATTCTACTGTAATAGTTTGTGACTTTCCTTGTTTTCTGTAACTGAAAGGATTCTGTGATGAGATTAAGTCCAATTTTAGGTTTGTTTGAATGAGATCCTTAGTTTTTGTAAGGTAAACCCGGGATTGCAAAGTAGCTGATTATAATTCTATATTCTCTGTAATATTTTGTCAGAATAATGTTGGGAAATGCTCTCTATATGAGAAGAATGAGATCAGGATTTTCAATCATATCCTTGGTCAGTTCTTAATTGATTTGTTTCATTCATCAATTACAATGGAGCTTTTCATATGCATTATTGCTGTCTTTTGTCTGCTCCACTGAGTTGGAAGAAATTTTAATTGTGGATTGGTTAATTGCACTGATATCTGACTTTTTTGGCCACCTTAGGGGAAGATAGTACCTGCAAGGGGACCCACTGATTTTGGATGGGATCCGATCTTCCAACCTGATGGCTATGAGCAGACGTAAGTTTTATGTCCGAGTCCTCTTCAGTTTGTGCGGTTTTGCCTATGTTAATTGTCATATTATGTTACCATACTTTGTTGTTTCTGTTTGTTATAGGTACGCAGAGATGCCCAAGGAAGAGAAGAATAAGATATCTCACCGTTACAGGGCTCTCGCACAAGTAAAATCCCACTTCACCGAGGCTGGTTACATTTTCCAGCCCGACTCATAAGAGTAAGCTTTTTATACTTTTGTAATGGCTATTTCTTGTTCTTCGTCACTCTGTACTAGCAATAACATACAGCACAATTTATCTTTCTACAGTGGATGCTCAAGTGGTGATGGAGGAGGAGAAAGAACAAAAAGGCCAAAGAAAATGGTGGGATCAATTGCTAGTGTTGCTTTTCCTGCAGCTTTGTTAGTTGAAGAAAATCAGCAAACTAGGCTTTCATTTTGGTCGTCCTTCAATAGGTTCTAGAAGAGATTGATCATATCTGCGATTTAACAAATTGTGCAAACTTTGCTCAATTGCTTGCATAGCAAGCATCATGTATTGTCAAACCTTTTGGAAATGCTTGACAAAACCCTGAAACATCGTTCTTATAAAATTACGAATTTATGAGCATAAAAGTCTATTCATGCTGTTGTGGCGAACTACATCACCTGGCAATACATGAACAACATGTGAGTTTTTTCCTATTTTGGGGTCATTCTGAATTTCTCTCGATACTCAAGAGCAAAACGTTGAGAGCATGTGTGGCTGATCGTAGTGCGAGAACATTTTTTCTACAAACACAGGAGGCACAAACCTGGGTTGATTGCATAGACCCCTCGACATCTTCATGCTTAGTTTTGATGGTGAGAGCACTAACTTCCAAATTTTATAACTTAACTTTTGGAGAAGTTTAGATAACATAGACAGCCGGTGAATTTTTCCACATATTTTTGCAGCAATTGGAAAGCAGATAAATTGTGAAATTAAGGTGACTTAGTACCTAGAAAGACTTGCAAATAGTACTGTATCTTCTTCTTCTTCTATGGAAAAATAGATCCTATAACTGTGTCCTCTCAAGTACCGACTTATTTCTCCTTTTTGTAACCCTTTGACAATTATTGGTTCCTAAGCAAAATCTTGCAAGGAGCAAGGACGAAATTCATTTGATTGAGAGAAGGGAAGGAGAGATATGTCGGCAAGAAGTTTGCCGACAAGCTGTTTCACTCCGAGCTGATTTCGTTCTCTGTCTCGGGTCCAATTGAGATTCGTACTCTTCAGCAATCTTCAGTCCAAACATTTGCAAGGTTGTGTAAAATCACTTTATTGCACGAACTACTTGTTCCTTGTCTTTGCCTCTTCTATATATATATCTGTACACTGTAGCAGCATGCATAGATACTGTACGCTCACAATTCACTTTTACCGTAGCACTTTTACTGTTACTACGTAGAAATCACTGTATAATCACGTGAATTTCCTCTATATATAAACATCTGCACTCACTCAGTCGGCAAGACCTTTTTCATAGTACAACTTTTACATTGTAACCCTTAAATTTGTAGAAAATAAGCCCTTTCTCTCCGCATTTGTATCCCGAAGCTCTTTGTAAGTTTTCTTCGAACATGTCATTTATCATTTTTCATGTAATTTTCTTATCAATTTAATACTAGTCCTACCACCTATATTTGGTTTATTCATAATTTCTTTTATAACTTTCTCATCATCTTAATATCAATGCTACCACCTACATGGTTGGTATTACTTTCTGTTTAATTGATTTCATTATTTTTATATTGTCTGTGCTTTATTTCTTAACTACATTCATTCATGAATTGTTTTATTTTCATTTTAATTAATTGGCTAATCATTTACATGCACTTAACAATCTACCTCACCATCGAAGTCTTTATATTCTATGTGGATCTTTTTTATTATTATTTTGATTTTAGAGCTGAGGGTTTAAAAGTAAAGAGAGAAAATAAACTTAGATCGAGGTTAAAAATATTGAAACAAGAGCTTTGCCATTTCCAATGAGTTCCAGCCTCACCGACTTGTGCCTGTGGACTAGCCATTGCCTAGGCCCGGCAATTGACGAAGGGGTAGAAAAAAGAAAAAATTCCAAAAATAAAATAAAATTTCAATTTTTTAAAAAGAAAAGGAAATTGAAAAATTCGATTTGTATTTGCATGAAATAAAGTTATTGAAATCATATTTCAATAAGATCTAAACGTCATAAAATATTTTCATTTATCATTGAGTTTTTCGCGAAACTAATGCACCTTGAGATGATAAGGAAATTACAAAAGAAAAAAATGAATATAGCAATCATGTAGGTGGTAGGATTGGTATTAAATTGATAAGAAAGTCTCATATAGTCATAAGTAATCATAAATGATTTGTTCAAAGGGAACTTACAAAGAACTTCTAGATACAAACGTAGAGGAGAAGGGTCTCTCTTCTACAATTATAAGGGTTACAATGTAAAAGTTCTACTATGGAAAAGGTTTAGCGGAGTGAGTGAGTGTAGATGCCTATTTATAGAGCAAATGCACGTGATTATATAGTGATATTTGTGTAGTAACAATAAAAGTGCTATAGTAAAAGTGAACGGTGAGTGTGCGCTGTTAAAAGGGTACGATGACTTTGCAATAATGATTGAATAGCGTTTTGTCTGCATATGCTACGATATTGTTACACGTGTTGTAGTAATCTTGACAGATCATCTGCTCCGATTGATCTTATTCTTCTTTTGTCTTTTGACAAATTGATTCTACAGTAGTCGCCATCATTATTACCATTATGGTGTGATTGGTTGGAACTACTTTTGGAGCCTTCGATTTTTGAAGGGATCTATTCCATGAAATTGTCACTCATTCTCACCACTTTGGTGTGATTAGCTAGAGCTACTTTTGGAGCCTTTGATTTTTGAAAGGATTTGTTCCCTGAACACGACATATTAATCTTGTAATATATGGAATCAATTTGTTATAAGACAAAGAAGAATAAGATCAACCAAAGGAAATGATCTATGAAGACTGTAGTAGCACGAGCAACAATACTATAGCAAAACATGGTGGACAAAACGCTATTCAATCGTTGTAGCAAAATCATCTCACACTATAGCAACACACGCACGCACTGTCCACTTTTATTGTAGCACTTTTACTATTATTACATGGATATTGCAAAGCATAATCACACACATTTGCTCTATAAATAAGTATAGGCACTCGCACATTCCTCATAACCTATTTTAGAATAGTACTTTTACATTGTATCCCTTACAATTGTAGAAGGAAACTCTTGTTGTCTATGTTTGTATCCTGAAATTCTTTGTGAGTTCTCTTTGAACAAATAATTATAATGTTTTATGTAACTTTCATATATATATATATATAGAGAGAGAGAGGTTATTACTCAGAGCGTCATGAGTTTACTATGCTTATATGTAAATGTGTGCTCATTGAATTGGATAAGTAGGTATTTATTGAATAAGAGCGTGAAAGGGGACCTCCTATGATTTCTCAAGAGCTCAATCTTTGTCGCAAGGCATCATAACCAAATGCATTTTGTTGTAATTTTTTTTATAAAACAGAATTACTTCTCAATCACAGTAACATATCTAAATAAGCTTCTCATGATTACACAAACCTCCTATTTCGATGTAGCGTTTTAACTATATCGTAGAGAACATCGAGAATGCAAAATAGATAGCAGCTGCAATTTCTAACATGGCACACTAGAAAATCGTCAAGGTGAAATCTAAAGTTAGTGCGATACAACTATGAATAAGTTGAAACTGACGTGATTTGAACAAGTGTCTTTATTAAATAAGTGAAATTCCTATTATAACGGACAAATCTTCAAGCAATTTAATCAACATACTCTAGCGGTTGAGATGACACGGCATGAAATGTCGCCCTAAAAATATTATCGATGGCGGAAAGAAAATACATCCCCAAATGGGTGGGGCAATAAGTATGCTAAATAACATAAATTAGTTCATGGGTGATTGGGAAAGTTAAACACGAAATGACTCCAAACGATGTCGGCCTATGTATCATGTCATCATAAATGCATGATGCATGTGGTGCTGGGGCTCCAAAGCTCTCAAAAAGTCCTTGAGCTCGGACGTCCCCATCAATCTCCACCACCAGCTTTGCACATGATCATCACATGCCATGTGCAATTTCGTGGGGGAGGACATGATGTATGCGTCGGGGGGGCACGGGGTCCATGCCATGCAGGGTACGGAGACTCCTCACATGCCATGTAGGGCCACATGGTCACATGCATGGTCATGTGACATCCACATCTTCCACGTCAACTAGGGCTAACCCCATTCAAATCTCCTCCTCCTTTTCTCCCAAAACTGGTGTGGCGGATGCATTCAATCCCAATGACCATGGTAGGAGCATTGCCCATCTCATAACGTTGGGCTTAGATTGGATAAAACACCTTGCCTTCAATTCTCAAAAACAGAAGCTAACTCTTCACATTGATGCCACCCGTGTCATTCTCACTAAAAATTGGATGGAATAACTACATTGACATATCATCGAAAGACTCATAATCGAATTGGTATCGGGCACAATAGATTTAGGATCTGTTTATTGGTAATGATCATATGCATCCTCTAGGATCTATTAGGCGGTTCAATATCCTCGAGATGCACGGCGACACAAAGTGTGAGAAAACCACATGTCTTGCAATAAGCCATGTTAGGTTAGCTTTCATGCTCAGACAGTTCATTTTGCCCTATTTCGGTCCCCAGCTAGCTACTTGGTCAAGTGAAGTGAACTCATGCCCACTCTTTTCCGTTTCTTTGCATAGCCAAATGAAACCACACGTCGTTTTCGGGACCCCCAAAAATTAAATAAGTGAGAGACAGCCTTTATTTCTTTTTGTGCTTTAAAAGTCTTTCATGGGTTGTTTTGAAGTAGTCAAGCCAATTTTGCAGTTCTGAAATTTACCAAATTAGACACCTAGGTGTCCTAGATTATTGACACAAGCTACAATTAAGATTAAATGACATCTGGAGTCCGACACAGCAAAATTTAGGGACATGCACACGTGTTCTGAAATTCTAGAAATTCATAATTGAAGTGCACTTGAATATTTAAAGTTTTCAATCGTGTAATTAAATCTTGATATTGGTAAAATATTCTTGTAAATAGAATATTTTCATTAGATTCATAAATGAATTTTTCATTTTTCCTTTGCTGCTGAGGTCATTTCACGCTACTTACAAAAATTTCACAACTTCATTGTATCATGAATCCAAAACCATAAAGAAAGATCGTAGATTTGATGGGCATGAATCGAAAACCATAGAGGAAGAGCGTGCTGAAATAGCATCCCTTGCACTGCTAATTGCAGCATTACATGGAAATCACATTATCTTACAAGGCTCGAATTCACACTTTGCATTTTGCATACTACTGATTCGTACCATCATACGGACGGACGACAGACACTGCAGAACTCTCAGAGCACTATTCACTGTAAGAAAATCTTAGTATCCCATGGCCGCGACCAGGGGGGACAGACGGAGACGAACACGACACATGCACGCGAACGAACGAACGGGGGTCGACGAAGAACGGAGAAAGGCGAGACAGCAAATCGAAGAACAACGCTTCCGCACCGACTCCAACTGTGGCGCTTGCTTTCCCTTCCGATTGAAGCAGGCCGAGGTCGAGAATGCGATGGATGGCCATTGCGCGACGGGACCGGGTGCAAATTGTTTTACACTCCAGTCGAAAAACATTCGAAACGAATGTGATCTTCTTTTCTGGTATGTTTTGGGGTATAGGCAACTAGTGTGTTCTGTAATTATATACCATGAATTGGGAAAAAAAATGCCCCCTTTGGAGGCTAGCAAGCACGGCCGGGGCGACAGGGGAGAGCGCCGGCGCCGGAGGTTATGGAGCCCACCATGGAAGAGGACTTGGCCCCGAGGCTCGAGGCTCGGGCGTAGCTGCCCGATGCCCCGGCCCCCGATGGAGTGAAATAGGCGCCGTTCAGCAATAGATCTCCCTCCGACCGCCAGTTCCAGCTCCTCCACTGGCTCAGAGCCGTGTCCACCCTCTTGGTCACCTGCATGGTATGGCCATTACGACTCACTCATCGCGCAGGTTCCGTCGCAATTCGCGACGGCATTTCGAAGTGGCAGGCCTATGTTGCATTAGCTAGTGAAAAGGGCATTTCCAAAGATCAAACCTAAACATTGTTCCAGTAGGACAAAGGAACAACGATGCGACCGGCTTGATCTATGTTCATAAATGCACGTTAAATTGGCCTTTCGACTGGCGGGGAGATATCGTACCTCTTTCGCGAAGGGGTTGACGGGGGCGGCGTATCGGTTGCCCTGGCTGTTGATGGTGGGGTCGGCGCTACCGCCGATGGCGTACATTTCCCAGTGAGTGTAGTCGTTGTTTACCACATGAAAGTAGCCGTGTCTGCACCTGCATATTGGAGATCATTCAGTCTTTCTGTTGAAATCGAAAACCGATCTGCTAGTAAAGGCGGCCGTCGGAGAAAAACCGGTTGATCTTTTTACCTTGGCATTCTCTGGATCAGTCCTTCGCCGAAATGGTTGTAAGCGATCGTCACTTGCATCGACTTGTCTCTCGTGTAAGAATCGCTATGACCGAGCAGCATCACCTTCATTCATCCAGGAGAACAAGAATTTAAGCCTGGGCGATTGTATAAAGAATGTGTAGATTGTTAGGCCGAATGCGAGATGATAAGATGGCTCGACGCACCTCGTTGTGGTGGGTGAAATGGTTGTTGGAAACAGTGATCGCGGTCGAGCCCATCACGGCATCGACGAGGCCATCCGCGCAGCTGGAGAGAGAGTTGTGGTCGACCCATATGTGGCTCGACCCGAAGATGGATACAGCATCACCATCGGCCATAGTCCGCCACCCGTAGTGGGTCGGCGAGCTCCTGACCATGGCGTTGCCGGTGGGCTTGCAGTCGTGGATGTGAAGGCCGTGGATGATCACATTGGTGACGAACTGGATCGTGATGCACGCCCCGTTCGCGATGTGGACGTTCGACCCGCGCCCGTCGATGGTCTTGAAGCTGTTCATGATCAGCTCCTGCTTCAGCTGGATCACCATGTCGCGCTTGAACACGATCCACAGGGGCTCCTCCTGGATAACAGCATGCCTCAGCGTGCCGGGCCTCGGGTTTACCGGGTCGTCGTCGCCAGGGTCGGTCACCACATAGAATTGCCCGTCGCGGCCGCCTATGGCATTCCTGCCGAAACCAATGCCACAGTCGGCAAGGCGCTTGCGGTTGAGCTGCCACTTCGGGTCACAGCGCCAGCAGTCGTCGATCGGATTGCCAGTCCCGCAGGAGAAGAAGCCCAAGTTCCTCCTTTCTGTGCTGTTCCTGATCATCCTACCAAAACCAAACCACGTCAAGCTTCTTTCCCAATTACTCCCTTCAATCAATCAAATTTTCAATCACAGCTTCTTATACAACAATGTAGAATCATCCTTTCACAGATTCTGCATTTGCAATTTCCCTGATTCAGCGTAAATCGCCAACAGTGACAGATTACGACTCTGACGCAACGTCGGTGGAGCGCAATATTTTGGTCCACTTTGGCTCTTTCTTTGGTATGGCAAAGAATCGAATCTTTCTGTGACGCCATTACAGCAAACAAGCACAGAAAATCCGTCCCTTTGCGAAAAACAAATTGGGGTTTCGATTCGATCAGCTCAATAAGAAACTCCAACTTCATTTTGGAATTTCAGCAGAAACAAACAGGGCATTTTTATTGCTCCTTTTGGAAACAAATTGACATGATCGTCACGTATCGTCACGTATGAATAGAGGATACGATAAAAGACGCTTTGGTGCCGAAGCTATCACGTGGCATTTTAATGCTGTTTGGTATCGCAACGATGGTCCCCTCAAAAAATTTAAGCTTTGTCGAGGGTTGGAAACATACAATATCGACGAAAGATCGCGAGATGAAACTCACATGTCGACCATGGATGCGACCTTCTCCGGGTCATCAACTGCTTGCTCGTTCCGGTGATTGGCCTCTTTAAAGCTGCGAAAAGCAAGTCAGAAATGGCAAAGTTAGAATCTGAGAATTTTGAGTTTTTGACTTATGGCATCGCCGGTAACAATTGCTAGTTGATGTCCTTGTTCATCGAACAACCACTGAATGATGTACTCTGTTCTATACTTATGTTACCGTTTTGGTTGCTAGCGAGGACAAAATGTCGAGATGTAAAATTTTGCAAATGTAATAGTAGGAAAAAGAAAAAAACAGATCTTGAAAATCAGGTTCCTGTTCTGTCGGTGAACCTACGGTCTTCTAATGGATGGCAAGAAGGAAATTTCGAACAGCACAAGAATATTAGCTCGATGTATAAGTGACTCAGCTGACAAAGCTCCGGGCTTGCTCGAGCCGAACGAGCTTACCGAAGCCATCGAGTTGAAATCGTGACAGTAATTTCTCGGGTTAATGGTGTTATTGAGTCATCGGAACTGAATACTAGCGTTAAAGATTGTGGAAGTTTCGTTAAGCTCAGCCGAGGGAGAGTACAATGCAGTTACCTTGACGACGCCATGGACGAGTAGCTCGAGCTTGAGCTCCGAGGCACTCCGATTCCAAGGTTCCTGCAATTCAGAAATTTGGAAAGAGAAATTAAGTTTACTGGATTTCGAGTTTCACTGATTGCGGATCCGTTGGGAGCTAGAGGATGCCATTAAAGCACAATGCAATGCAAGTCATTTTCATGGCTAGTTTCGCTTCGACGATGGGGAGAGTAAAAGGGGGAAAATCTCAGGTAGTCCAGAGAAAGAAAACAGGAACAGGGAGTAGTTAAAATGAAGACGAGGGATGCCCTGTTGAAGCTCGCCAGAGAGCCATTAATGGAGTCGCTCGAGCAGTGAAAAGAAAACTTTTCTTGAAAAAGGATCGGTAATACCGGTTACAAATCCTGCAATGTAGTGGAAATCGCATCCGTTTGTCAAGTAAATGAAAAACAGAACTAATTCAGCTCGAAGTCATGATAATTTGTTTCTGTCGAGTCGTGCCGATCTCGGGTGGTTCTTGATCGAACGCGTTGGGGATTCCTCTCTTCGGCAAAATTCCAAATCGTACACGTGCGTGTTAAAACAGAGTACGACATTGCTCTACTGTGAAAAGGGATTCAGGAATCGAGAAAAGCCCGGGTTTTTCGCCGGTTCGTCGAAGCTTCCATGAAAACGTATGCAATGCAGATGAACTACTCATAATGCTTCTCGGAGGAAATCGGCCGCCAGGGTGCAGACCGGGAAATGCCCTGTTTCTACACGCATATGCGGGAATGTAGAAGAAGAATGAGAAGAAGAAGGAATAAGAAGTACTCGGGTCGAGGCGAGTCGCCGGCGGTCGCTGCTCCGGACATTGCTCCGGCGACCAGCAAGACAAGAACCGCCGTACTCAGCCGACACAAGGCCTGACATGCAGCGACCATCTTCGCTCAGCTCTGTCTCTATGCGAGGCGGAAATTGCAGAGGAAAAATGAAGTGAACGAAGGAGGAGGAGGAGGAGGAGGTGGAGAAGGAGGAATGAGCAGATTCGTACAGACGCAACAAAAAAGGGCGCCTTTTATAGAACTTTTTCCCTAATAATATTTTTTTCCACCGTTCCAAAAAGGAAATCTTAATAAATATTCGTTTCTTTTCTTTTCTTTTCATATATTCTTTTTCTGGAAAAATGTAAATTAGGATCTCAGGTCACGATCCTGATTCAAATTACCTTTACCAAAAACTGGGTTCGTTATATCAAATCAAACCATAAATTAGAATGCTCTTGGGGATATTCGTTAACCTTTAATTTCAAGAAATTGCAAAGTAACATTATATCATATGAATTGGGTATTTTGCTTTTTCTTTCTGTCTTTTTCTGAGTAATTAGAACAATTTGTGTAATTTCTTTTTTATAAGGTGGAATTGGTAACTAAGTTAGTGATCTATCGCCCTTAACCACCCCATTAACCTTCATAACCGCCGTCAACCTCTCCCATTTCAATTCCCACTCACCGTTTCAGGTCAACATCGGACACGATGGGCAGAGCATAGACTGAGAAAGGATTTTAAGGGTCCGCTGTTTCGAGTATCAAGTCGATTATGATGCCCACGTGACATGATTTGCAACGAATCTTACATCGAATTTTAAAAGGATTTGATGTCTATCAATTTGTTTTCCTATGTATTATTGCCATGGGTTATGATTGTTATGCATTCTTGGCAATTGCCCTAATTATGAGGTCAAAGTGAAATTGAATCAAGTTGCTTGTGAGTAGCTCGGACTTAGCTCAACAATTACTCGATATAGATTCACTTGATCTTAAGCTTGATAATATCTAATAAAATAGAAAATCCTTGTAATTAAATTGTTTATCTATGAATATATGTAGGAAATCTTTCAGGCTTATTGAACTTAAGTTAATTATAATTGAGGTTTGGTTTTTTTTTTTGGGTAGAGCTCGAGCTAGACATTAAAAAACGATCATGCTTTAATCAAATAATAAGAACTAAAAATGTGGTTCGAGCCAAACTGAAGCTTACCAGTATATGGAGATCAAAGCTGGTACGACATTTTTGCTTTCAATTTATATGAATTTCTCCAAGGCTTTCTATAATCTCCCTTGATCCTACCCACTTTTTGTTTATTTATATATTTATTCAACATTGATTCCTATGTGTGAAATTGTGAAAATAGTTTTCTAGGTTCCTATGCCTAGCAAGAGTTGACTTCAAACGCTTGTAATTGAGTCATTACCAAAAAAACTTAGTTAACTATTTCTAGAAGAATAAAATTAGGTAATGCAGTTAAAAATGTGACTTGCTATTCATGAACTCTTTCATCACTCGTATGAATTTATGGTTCTCTTATTTTATTTTTGTGTTATTGTTATCTAGACGTATTAATTTTTGATCCCTAACTCATCAATCACAGCTCACGCCCACTATCTCAAAAATGCAAAGTGGCCCTCTCAAGTTGTTTTTTTTTTTTTTCTAATTTTTTTTTATTGAATTCAGGGAAATCTATAGTTGATACCTTAATGGACAAGTAAGAAGCACATGAGTGGACATAAGAATTGGAAAAGGAAAATACATAGTAACATGCATGGCATTACATTTAAAACAGAAAAGTGACACAAAAACACACACAAAAAAATACATTTTGCCAGAATATAGAAAGATGGAATTGATCATAGTCACTTACTATATATATATATGATATGAAACACCCCCCACATAGAAGGAATGCTATCAAGGACGATATAAAATTATAAATTGGGGTCATTGTCCAATGCAGCATGAACCTCTAGCCAATTTCTTAGTGTTTGTGCTCAAAACATTGCATAGTTGAAATGTCATGGTGGGTGACCCCATGTTCCCCAACCATCCAAATTGGGCACATGCAAATCGACTAGAACCACACAATGTACATGCAAATGGGTTCATCACCAAAGCCATCTTGGCACTCAAAGATGCCAAAATTATTTTTGTGATTATTATTCAGTTTATGTTTTTATTTATATATTTGCCCTTTTTGTGAGTTCTCTTCTCCCTTGGGTTTGTGGATTAGGCCTTATCTTCTCCAATGCCAACCTGGGATTTTTGCCAATTGTTTGGATAAAGACCATCCATCAACCAAGCCATGTGAGAAACCATGTGCTCGTTGTGTACTCCCTTGGCTACACAATGGATCACATCACTGCCCCATCTCTCTTTTCTACAACCCTTTCGAAAGTTCCTCCCTTGTCTCCGTTCTGTTTATGCCCTTTCAATTCCCCCATTTTGCTAAATTCCCATGAGGTACCACGAACGTACTTTCTCTTCTTCTTCTTTTTTAGGTAAATTAATATGTAATGACATTATAGTTTAATTAGAAGATTAAACTTACGACATTCCGCATTGATTTACCAACTCAAGGAAATTGCTGTTCTACGATTAATGGTACTTGGGGTGCCATAGAATTGCTAGATTTTTTAATTTAAAATTGTTTGTCAGGCTAGGTTTCCTTAATGTACCCTGAGCCCTTGTTCTGTGGTAGAGGCGAATATTTCTAATGTGGAAATTGGTATCACATTTCGTGATTAATGTGTATCGAAAGATATGGACCACAGAGGAAAAGTTGGTACTTTTATTTGAGGTACGGAGCATATATCCATCACTAGGATGTTTTTTTCACGAAAATATAAGGTACGTCATACATTGGCTATCGATTGTGGGTGTTTTCCATGTGGTGGTGGCGGTAGTTGGCGTTAGGAAAGTCCCTGCTGTTCCCCATGAAGAAAAGACAGTTCAATGCCACATACCACTAATTAAAAGAGGATTCCAAATGCTTTCGTTTAGATGTACTTTGCATATAAGGAGGAAAGCCCGTTAGATCCAATAATTTGAATGTATTTTAGTTCATGTAACGCATTTCCGAAAGCATTCCTGTGTACGGGACATATTATAAAAAAAAAAAAAAACATAGAGAAAATATTACTCCTAAGCAGAAATACAAATTAAAGTATCTATAAATGCATATGAGATGAAATATTGGACAGTTGTGTGTAGTTGAACATATCATAGAGATATAATTAAAGAGGGCCCAAAACAGAAGTAATTCAAGTAACATGGCTCTCTGATAAAATAAAATAAAAGAGTAACATGGCTCGTGGGCTTATTAAGGTCCGTAGCTTTGTTAGATTAGGCCAGTCCACTTGGTATAGGACCAACCTTTGAATAAAATAGAGAATAAAAAGGAAGAAATTTGCAGCCTTTCTTTAGACATGTATCCAGTTTAATTTCCAAAATCTATATCTCATATGAAATTAAATATGTTGCTCCTAATTGTTCATTTTCTAAATAAAGATGTCAAATTAGTATTTTGACAACAATCTTCCACATGATGGGGAGATTGCATATGTAATGGACTATTGATTCGACTTTATCGTGAAAGGAGTGAGGTTTAGTTGCCATCGAGTGATAATGTCAACAATGCTGTCTGAGATATCGTGAATTAAATAACGTGCCGATGAAAATTGCTTTCTTTTTCCCAATGGTAGCGCAATTTGTTGGCCCTAAATAACTACAATTGTTTAAATGACACGTTTAGATTGTGTTCAGCTAGATAAGCTTGCCCTGCCATTTAGATTTGAACTACTTTAAAAAGCTTCTCATTGGTACAACTACTCTAAATCATGAGGCTAATAGTCCAAAAATTCTTAAACCTATTGTACAGTAGCTATATAGTTTTAGACTTTTTAATTATTCCGATTTAGTTCTAAACATTTTAATAATTTGTCAATATAATCTTCCAATTAATTTTGATAGGAAACTTGTTAATGTGGACGTCCACCATCCTACATGGCACACGCAATGTTGATGTGAATAATTTTTGCACTTTTTCATATTTTATGAATTTTTTTTATTAATCTTTTGTTTTCTTCTTTTTACACTAGGTTGGTGGGGTGGCTCACAAGGGCTTGGGCAAGACTCGCAAGCCCTTGCCATATCAATGATGATCGCTATCCTTGCCCATGGCTAGGGTCGAGCATAGTTCCAGGATGGAATTAGGAGTCAAAAAACCGGTCGGGTTCCATATTGGTGAGACCCGGTTCAGTTTCCAATTCTATATTTTGTCAAACCCTTATTGTGCTATTCGATTTCTGATTCCTGAGCAGGAAATATGTCGGGAACATAGAAAACCCTAAGATAGAATTATTTGTATCCAACCTCCACTCCAGCAGCTAGAATCCAGCCTCCGGCATTCATTCAGTATGTACTTCTCCCTCGTCTGAGCAGGCTTGCATTCCTCACTTTGCTTCGCACCTCCTGATCCTGTTTGCCGCATGTTGTTGCAATGGTTCAGCATGATCCTTTAGATCAGTCATAAGCCAGTGCTTATTGGGGAAATTGTCTTCGTACTTGGGTAGAACAATGAAGTCAATGTGTATTCGAATCAATTGAGCAATCGTAACGGACTTTGAAGCGTGATATCACTTTCTTTAATGATTTATTTGCCTCATAAAGTTGCTAATGGTCATTGGCAAATTTCCTATACTAGATAGCAATTTTAATATATCTCCAGAGTCTCTCTATGAAATAATTGGAAACAATGGCTGCAGTTTCGAAAGAGGACTCGAAAATTGTAATCCGTGGTTTTTTCAAAACTGACATATATATATATATATATAGAAACATAGGTACCTTTTCAAAAGAAGTTACACAATGAACAAATGTAACTTTTCAAAAGAAGTTACAAAATGAATCAATATAACCCTTCGTGAAAGTTGCAAACTGAACCAGTATAATTTCCAAAAGTCGTCTTGAAAAGACACATATAGAAAATTCGAAATAAATAAATAATAAATAACCATAACTTCTTCATGAACAGTCTGTTTACATTATGGTTAATTTTTATAAAAATAAATCCGAATTTTTTCAATAAATAAAAATGAATGATGATTGGTTAGTGCCAAATCTCGTCCACGTGCGCACTCACATCTTTTCGATGTGGAACAAGGCACCTCTCAGTTTATTTTACAAACAAACTACCAACAGTGCTCACCATGACTCTGATGCTTGAGCAACCGCCTGTTGATTCCTAAGCATTACGTATGGCAGCCTGTGCAGTTGCAGTCTTTGCTAGAGACAGGGACGTCCCGATTCTTTTGTTCCCCCGCTAAAAGAAAAAACCAAACAACCACCCGATGCGCTATATCTGCAAGTAAGTGACCTGATTGTTGCTCTTAGGTTCAGTCCTTAACGCTTGAGGTTTCTGGTTTTTGCCTTTTTGAGGCTTTGGCTAACATGACATGCTCAGTACCCTTGAGGAGATACAGCAATTTCCCATACTACACCAGCAGGATGTTGGCTCCATAGAAGTCGCAACTAGGTTGTTCCTGCCGCCTGTTGTATTCCAGGTAAAGTTCTGGGCATGTGCATTTGTCTTTTAGAGGATAAACCAATACAAACGCACACAGAGACTTGAACCGACCTTGTATGAGGGTAGGTTTCGGATTTGAAAAATAGGGAATTGCTGCCGATGAGTAAGTTTGATGAAATTTGGACAGAACTTGGAATCGCCCACCCTTACCCACGATTGGCAAAGGCTTTGTAGCTCTAACCTAAGGGCCGATGGGGGTTGCTGGCCCTTCTCAGGTGGCCAGTGTGGCTTTGTGTAAACAGAAAAAGAAAAAAGGAAAGAAAGAAAAAAGAATAATAATTCAATAAATTTTTAAAAAATTCTATAAAAGTATCCATATTAGCATTGATCATGTCATATAAGAACTTAGTGTTTATGTTAACAGTTCCTAGCCAAAATCAACCGAAAAAACTATATTAGCAAATCGTTGATGAGTTTAGAATAGGGGCAAATAGTTTTCAAATTCTGTACAAATTTCACCTAAAACTTGAAACTTACTTGTTGGAACATACTGTTCATTTTTGGGAAATACCTTGTTACAAGTTCCAAAGTCTACAGGTTTCACTTGTATTATTAATTGAATAATTGTAGTGAATCATAATCTTTAATGATTACTATTTGCTATTATAATTCATTAACAATAACTTATATTTAGATACATGAAAAATATAAAATATTAACAAAATAAAAGTCTTAGTCTAGATTGGTGTTTCAGATTATATACTCATTATCGAATGATATGGAATATCGTAGGATCGCACAAAGATATAGACTAAAAAAAACACAAAATTTTATTCTAAGTTTTAGGTTATAAGTTTCAAGTTTCAAAATCCACTAAACTAGAACCCATAACATATATGTTGAAAATAGGTTTCCTAATTTTTGGAACCCAAAACATATCATGTAGGGGTATTAGAACCAAATCAAAAAATAGAACCAAAATCGAAACCAAACCAAATCGAAATTTCATGTATTTTTAGTTCGGTTCGGTTTCGTTTCAAATAACCGAAAAATAATTGTTAAATTTTTCGGTTCAATTCAATTAATTGATCCGAATCAAAATTCTCAACAAAAATTGAATAATTATCTTAAAATCTTTTTTTTCCTTGTCACGTCTTTTTCACTTTGATTCCAATAAGCAAGCAAAAATAGGAAAACCGAAAAACCGAACTGGATTTTCGGTTTGGTTCATATTTAGTTGGGGTCGGATTTAGTTCAGTTTGGAATCTCACCTTATCATTTTGTTTTTTCTGATAACCCAAACTGAATTAAACCATTTACACCCTCAGTTTGGTTCCCATTTCAGGTTCTATTTGAAATCATGCTCATTCTTAATTTAGAATTAAATTGACATTATTAAAAGATGTAGAATTGAATTGACCACCGCATAATAATTTTAGAACATTTAAGTCAATTTTCCCCTAAAGTCATGTTATCACCGGGGTAGGTAGTTAATTTCTTATTCCTTCAAATTCACAAAAGATATATTAAGAAGCCAATAAACAACTTTTCCTAATAGAGCTTGGTTATCTTTCGGGTTGGACCGCGCCGATGATATTAGAGTTTTATAATTTTAATCGCATGTCTTATGTTACAAAACGTCGAAATGAAGAAACGACTTTTAAAAGAGGTGACATTGACATCCCAGGTATATATAAAGCGAAAGCGAATGGGTTCATAAAATATATCCACCTAAACAGATTAACGTTGTACCAGATGAAAACTAAAAAATAAATATTAAAAACATTTTCCCATCGATTCCGTCATCCGTTACCGTACCGCGTCACGCATCTCTCCTATACGAGTCCACGCCATGCACACGTGCATTCTTTGTCCTTCCGAACGCCGTGCCACGCTGGCAAACTAGAAATCACCTATAATTCTAAGATTTTTCTTGAATTGCATCTCAAGAAACGTGGTCGAGGATACTTAATCAACCCTTGACAGTTCAGTTTGGGTTTCATAATTCTAACATAATCCTTCTTATCATATGCAGCCATTTATTGATAACGCGGTGATTCATATAAGACAACTTTTCAAGATAAAATTGTCTATATCAACGTGCCATTTAGAATGATTAGGGATTTCTTGCAATAATTTGTCGAAATGGCTATATAGGAATTCTGCACAAAATAGAGGTGTGCAAAACAGACTGCTCGCCTAATAAAAAACAAAAAAGGGATCGCTCGAATTGGGAAAAAGTTGGACCGAACCAAACCGGTCCGATTTTCAGGAAAGTCAATCCAATTTTGAATTCCTAAAAGTAAGATTAGTGTTCAAGTGGTCCAGTTCTCAATCCTAAAGCGGAACCAGACTGGACTGATTACATATACTTTATTTTTTATTTCTTCAAAAAGATTCATAAAATATAAACTAAACACTATTTCATAATTGTAGCATAATAATTATTTACTTATTATCGCTTTTGTTAAAATTTTGAGATTTGTCATTCTCTTTCGCTGTGTATGAACACTTTTTAGTAAAAAAAAGAAAGAAAATAATCAATTTTATTAGATTGGAGTGAAAATTAACCATTTCCCAATCTAAAGGTTTATAACGACTTTGATAATATTAGAATATGTACGACCGAATTGGTATCCGTGCTGCAAGAGGTTGCGTCTCGATTTGTAATTCCTCATTTTCTCGCTCAAAAAGTCGGACTCATGTCGCTTTCCCCTCGGACTTATGGAGGCAATGCACAGCATCATTGTGTCTTGTTTTTTGCGTTTTTCAGTCAGAAATCATTGTATCTTGTTTAATAAACAAGGAAAAATTGGAAATAATAATAATAATAATAATAAAAGGAAATTAAAAGAAAAGAAAAAAAGAAAAAATCATTTCCAGAAGGCCGCCCGCAGCTGTGCCCAGTCCGCAACAGTACAAGGAGAAAGAGGCTCCTTTGACGTCTCCCGAGTCCTCCGAAGGAATCTACTTTCGTTTCTCACGTGCGATAGCCGCCACGCGCCCCCTCGACGCTTCCCACTGGCGTACTCGCCCGCGCCGCCGTCCATCTGGCGGCCGGCCCCCGCCCCCGCCGTCCAAGGATTCTCCTCGCGGCCAAAAGACGAACACGAAACGGCACGAAAACCAGAGAGATCCCCTCCCCAGACGCAGATGCGCGCGTGGGGGCTAAGCGCCGTCGCCAGAATCGCTCCTCATTTCTTCCGCTGGCTCTCCCCAGTATAAAATACTCATTCGCATCGCCGCCTCGTGTCGCTCGCGCTCTCTCTGTCTGTGTCTCTCTGTCTCTCTGTTTCTCTCTCTGTTCGATTCGCTCGCATCGGAGCTCGCCGGAAGGGAGGGACCGGAAGTGATCAAGATGCAGTACAAGAACCTGGGGCGGTCGGGGCTGAAGGTGAGCCAGCTCTCGTACGGGGCGTGGGTGAGCTTCGGGAACCAGCTCGACGTGAAGGAGGCCAAGTCGCTCCTGCAGTGCTGCCGCGACCACGGCGTCAACTTCTTCGACAACGCCGAGGTCTACGCCAATGGCCGCGCCGAGGAGATCATGGGCCAGGCCATCCGCGAGCTCGGCTGGAAGCGATCCGACATCGTTGTCTCCACCAAGATCTTCTGGGGCGGCCCCGGCCCCAACGACAAGGGCTTGTCCCGGAAGCACATCGTCGAGGGCACCAAGGCCTCCCTCAAGCGCCTCGACATGGACTACGTCGATGTGATTTATTGCCACAGGTGCGCTTTCTTTGGTCTTTGGGATTTGATTGGTCGATTGCGTTCCGGCTTTCGATCTCCCCGCGTTTCGTGGTTTGACGTTGTTGACGGAACTGATCTGTCGGTCTCTGTAGTAGTTTTTTTTTTTTTTTTTTTTAAGTTGGTCTTCTGGTGCTGATGGTGGTAAAGCTCAGTTTTTTGCTCCATTAGAGCTGCATAAGGGATGAATTTTTGCTTATATCTGCTGTCTTTAGCCCGGAAAGGTGAAGAATGTCGCTTTGTTTAGGTTGGAGCTTATCGTAATGGATGTGGTCGGTTCTCATTTTGTATTATTCAATCTCTCTCATCTGAATGCGTTGATCTTTCGATGGTTTTTGATTGGGTTTCGATCTTACTTATTGGTTGCTTTTATTTCTCCTGATAGAGATGGGATTGATTGTTTAGTTTATACAGTTATGTTTTGGTGGTGGTGAGTGGTTTTTGACGTGACTGGTTTTTATGCAGGCCTGATTCTTCTTCCCCTATTGAAGAGACAGTTAGAGCAATGAACTATGTTATTGACAAAGGGTGGGCCTTTTACTGGGGAACTAGCGAATGGTCAGCGCAGCAGATTACTGAGGCTTGGGGGATTGCACAGAGGTTGGATATGGTGGGGCCGATCGTGGAGCAGCCAGAGTACAACTTATTCTCTAGGCATAAGGTGAGGGTTCTTGGCGCACGGTACTGCTGGAATTTGGAGATGCTGTTTGCTTGTTTGAACATGAAGTCTGTTTCAATCTCACTTGGCATATTTCCATTAGGATAGTGATTCAAGTTAGACTCTGATTTTGATTGTTAGTGTGATATTGTTGTGCTTTGATACCTCATTTCCCTTTCTCTGAATGCTTAGCACAATGAGAGAACTTAGAACTCTTGACATCTTCAAATGCACAGATTGTTAATTCTGTGGTTGTCTTCTTTTTTTCCCCCTGTAGTTCTAATTTGTTTGTGTGATATTGCTAATGGCAGTGGGACACCTTTATACCCACTTTGACAATAGCTTTCTGTGTGGTTGCAGTAATTGTAGCTCTGTGGATGCCTTTTCTTATTTTCAGTGGTGACATTCACAATCTGTTCGTTGCCTTAAATTAGTTTTGGTCTATGTTGCCCTGATGCTGTCAATGAGCACCATGTTCATAAGTTGCATGGAAGTGAGGCATGATCACGATTGTCTTGTCATTTTATTCAAGTTAAGTGAAAGGAACAAGTACCAGGTTAAGATCATTGAGTTTAGCCAGCTGCTATGGGTCATTTCTTCAATGCATAGTCCTCTGTAATCTCGTGCTCATTTTATTAATTATCCACATATAATAGTTAAGAAGAACGTCATATGAGTTCATTTAATCCTTCCATGTCATGTACTTGTGGCACATTTGCTGCCTAAGATCATTTTTTTCTTAAATCAAGTGTTACAAATTGTCATGTGATATAATAGTTTTGGGATGGTCTAACAACAGTGTATACTTTGTTTATTTTCTTGGTCTATGAATGGGAGGCTCCCTTGTAGTGTTCACTAACTAATTTACTCACCAAACTTGCAAAAAGAAAAAAAAAGATTGGTACTCTGTTGGATTGGCTTATGTCAACAACCAAAAAAAAATGGTTGTCCAACTTAGCATTAGAAGAATTGGATGGCAATGTCAAAAGGGGACTTTTGTGCTATTCTGGCAAAGGAAATGCCTCCAAATTGAGTTTGATATAGTGCTTTGGAAATTTCACATATGAAAAGTATTGAAAAGGACATATTTATATCAGTTGTCTTGGTTCTGATTTATAATCTGAATACTGGATGCAGGTCGAGTCTGAATATATACCACTCTATACCAACTATGGCTTGGGTCTGACTACATGGAGTCCACTTTCCTCTGGAGTGCTCACCGGGAAATACAATAAGGGAACTATACCTCCTGATAGCCGCTTTGCTCTGGAAAACTATAAAGTAAGTTTCTTTGTAATACAATTCTGATTATCAAGATCCCCTTAAATGGGTCGGCTATTTAAGATTTGTATGGGTCTTGGAAAGTATAGAGTGGAATGATCCATTTCAGGTGTTCTTCTTGACTAACTTCTGCAATGATGTTCCCCTGCCCCAGGAGCAATGTACAACTCGGTTCCCCCTATTCTTATGTTGTTTAATTAGATAAATCTTTCATCCATCACTGTGCTAGTGTAGCCTTAATAGGATAAAGGAGAAAATAATTTTGGCCTTCCATGTACTTTGCTTTGATTATATGATGATTTGGATGAGCCTTCTCATTACTTTTAAGTGACAGATTATTAGATGCCGTATACCTGGTCCTAATTGACTTATGCACCATTCAACTTGGGAAAAAGATCGATAATGTGTTAGCGAATGGTCATTGTTTCAGTTTTGTTTATGAGAAACCATGAGCTCATGGTACAAGAGTCAGCAATTTCTAAGCTTATTGTGCTTAAAACTTCCTGTGGTTTATAAAAAATTTTTAGTTCTGCTTTATTTTATTCCTGTTTATACTTAATAATTACAGCAATACATCTGGTCTAGTTATTTATATAAGACGATGTGGTATATCTGTAATTCATTAGTGTTTAAGATGAAATTTATGGGAAAGATACCTGTGCTGATAGATGCTGATCTTACAAGACCCAAATGTTATTGTCATTGGCCCAAAAAAATTCGGTAATTGTTTATTCTGTATAATCATAGGAGCCATGTAGCCCTTACTCATTTTTTAAGATGATGCATGTTATAAATTTAATCTTGCCAGTGTTAGTCTAAAGTTTAACTTTTCACTCTTAAAGTTTGGTTGTTTGATGAATGCTTCACTTTAAGACAGTATGAGAATTAATGCTCTTTTTTATCTTAGAATCTTGCAAGTCGTTCCTTGGTCGATGATGTGCTGAGGAAGGTCAATGGACTGAAACCAATTGCGGATGAACTTGGGGTGCCATTGGCTCAGCTTGCTATTGCGTGGTGTGCTGCAAATCCTAACGTCTCATCTGTTATTACTGGTGCAACCAAGGAATCCCAGGTTGGTAATGCAAAGATCTTTGAATAATCTCATTAGCAACTAATCTTGGCACAGTTAATTCTTTTAGGTATTAGGAACTTGTTTGTAGCTTTATGATCTCATTTAGCATCCAGTTTGCCAGTTGATAGTTTCAAGCTTACTACTATCATCTCTCATTGAGATTGATGGTGGTGTTATGAATCTAAGGCATCAATTGCTATGTATTGGCATTCCCTGAATTCAGGGTGCTACAGGACATATCCTGGAATAAAGTTAGGGTATTACATTTGTCTTTTGGCACACAATGTTTTTCACTGAGCAAACCAGGAAACTTTTGCACATTGCAATTGTTAGACTCCCATCTAACATTAGGAGTGGCTGATGTGCATCACTTTTCTGGGCTATGTAGAGGTTGGGGTATGTTGGGGTTTGTATGTGGAATCTAAAAATGGTTTACTTTATGAATGACATGAAGAATGAGGAACATAATTGGCAGTGGACATGGATGTTATTGGAAGTGAAAAAAATGGAAGATAATTGAACTGAGGATTATCCCCAGAAGTTGACTCACCATGGAAGTTGTCTAGATGTGGTGTTCAATAGCAGTTAGGTCTGAGGTCTTCCTTTGAGGCATTAGCCAAACCCTAAGGTCTTTTAAAAGTAGATGTAATAAACTGAAGAACTGCTGAACTTTTCTGCCAAAATTTATGGAATCCGAAGCCTCCATCTTGTGATAGGAATCTTGAGTTCTCATGAAGGTTGCTCAGGTAAGAAATATAGTCAGTTAGGTGGAGGAAATACCAGTAAGAAGGCAGTTCTTGCTGCCTGTTAACATGTTAGATGAAAGGTCAGTTCCGAAGAGTTACTATCTGCACAATTATCCATTGTTGATAAAGTTCCTCCAAAAGGAGCCCCTATGAAGTTGAACTATAATATGATCTGTGAATTTTTTTCTCTACAATGAAATTGAGTACTTCGGATATCCTGGCAAATATTTTTTTTCAAAGATAGGACGCTCAATTTTTTGGGCATCCGCATTTTTCTGTTGGGGCCATGACCGTGAGGCTGCTTTAGATCTGTACATTTAGTATGTATTGTGAAACATACTGAGTATAATTCAATCATAGTCTTCCTGATTGCTTCCCTTGGAAAACTCAGAAGTCATCATGTATCCTTCACATGGTTATTCATGCTACCTGTGTTCTTGCAGATTCAAGAGAACATGAAGGCCATTGATGTCATCCCATTACTGACTCCTGCAGTGATGGAAAAGATTGAAGCCGTTGTTCAAAGTAAGCCAAAGCGTCCCGATTCATTTAGGTAGACAATGGATATTTATCCTATACCTGCCTAAGTGCAGCCAACTCAATTGTTTGGTCAAGCGTATTGATGAGTCCATCTCCAGGTGGAGCCTTTGTGTAGTTTTACTCTGGACCGTGGTTATGGTGTATTTGGGCCCGGGTGTGGTTTTTCTTTTCATTTTTTGGAGCTTGAGGATTGGTTGGTGGTGGACATGTTTACACCTTTAAGTGTCTGCTTTTCATCATGGAACTATTGACCATGCACTTTTATTTCGACTTGACCATAAAAACCATGTGGTTCGTTTGCATTTTGTGGCCTGAGTTCTTCCTTCTTGAACTCTCGATGTTTGTGTTCATGTTCTTGTACATAACTCAGCAGAATATGCTGTTTGTGGAGTGGTCACCACTTGTACATTGAACAATATGTACGAATATGCTCTCTTTGTAGATTACGCCTCCATTGATTTCAACACATCCGCAACAGTTTTGAAGGATTTCAAGCACTAATTTAGATGATTCTTAAAGACATGAAATACGGCAAGCAAAGGATGGCGTTGGTATGGTTTTCTAGCCCAAATACCTTGATGGATAACTTATCTGATCCTTTTCTGCTCTATCAACTTGATTAAGCACCCATTTTCTGTTTAATTCTTAAATCTCCCTTTAGCATTGCATTACCAGTTCATTTTCTTCGTGCCGGTGTCTAATTTTTAATTTTTCTTTAAGGTACATTTGTTTCTTTGAAAATTTCATGACAAAGGAAAATGTTTTTCATAAAAATTATTTTTAAGAAAAATAGTTAGATTTCATTTATTTAGTAGTTTAGGGAAAGCGATTTTGTTATTGTCAGCAGGTGCTTATTGTTTTCAGTCCATCAAAACATTTTAAATTTTTTTTTGTCGTCTAAACACTAGAAAGTAGGAAAATAATCTTTTGGAAACAATTTTTCTTCAAATAAATGATCTTAGGTCAAGAAAAATTAGGTATCAAACCCAACTAGGAAAGGGGAGAAATGATCCTCCAGGAGAATGCCCTTCTTTTCCTACGTGAATTCCACCTCAATGAATTCTTCCTTCATGAAGTACCCCATTATCCTTATGGGCCATCTAAGAAACGTCCCACGAATCAAAATTTGGGCAGGTCGCTTTAATGTTAGAGTGATCACATTCAATGGTCTGACGTATTACTCTCACCTTATATCAATATATATTCATATTTCGTGAAATACTTCATTGTGGACCATTTAAACATTGATGGACTGCCAAGAAAAAAGATCAATTGACTTTTGGGGTGTGATGCATCCAAGCGTGCACACAAAAATTGAAAGCTAGGGAGAAAACAATGTAACGACAAACCATCAAGAAGTATTTTCAACTATGTTTAATTTCTATTTTAATATCCTTACCCATCTTTATTAATTCGAATGTTTTTTCTTTCAATTACATTTATTTTTTCTCGCTCGTCAAGAAAGCAATGAAAAAGTAAGATGTAACTATCTAAAACTAATGACTCTTGAAGGATGATAATGATCGCCCATAATTGAGTTATGCATGTCGTTTTATGTCGCATTATAATTTTGAATTACATTGAAAATGGTAACAGTGGATTGCAAAGATGGAGATATATACATTACTGACATCAGGGTGATTCTGTAAGGATTGAAAGGGGCTTGTCCCATCTCGTACATGCGTTCATTGTCAAATGTTCATCTTGCAGTTTGGGTCCTGAGGCCATATCCTTCCTCTCTTCCCTACTTTATTGCCGAACTATTCTGGGACTCGTCTTCCCACAGCCACTCCATTTCACCAATCTCTCTCTCTCTCTCTCTCTCTCTCTCTCTGCATTACTCGTTCAGAATTCGACCATCTCTCTCCTTTTCCTTTTCCTTTTCTTGTCTCTCAGCTTCCGACAGACTATCCTGGGATTCCGAGGGCAAGAACTTGAATAACCAAGTAGGTAATCATTCTTCGTGCTTTGTATTGTTTTGGCTGATCATTGGTGATGGTTCTTTTCTACATCAGCTAATGCTGTACCATTCTTAAGCTCTTCTTAGCCCGGGGATCCGACAGTCACAACGTTCCTGAGCATCGATTTTCCCAACGACCGAGGGTGGACGCCTGTATCATCTCGAGGGTTACCTGCATGGTTATACGGGTCGTCCAGTAATGTGCTTGAGGAAGGATTCATTGGCGTAAATTCTGATTCTTGATGAGCGTCAAATGATAAGGGTCGGAGAATGTTTATATGGGTCGAAAAGCAGACGAGGGTCCAGTTGAGACCATGATGAATGAGGCTAGGGAAGATTCAAGCCAGAAGATCAAAATTGGCAAAGCTGACGGGAACTTCGGCGACGTATGTTCTCAGACCGGTGAAGAGTTTTCGGTTGAATTCTTAAGGGATAGGATGGGTGTCCGGAGAATCCAGGTGATGCCTAATGCAGATCATTTCCGGCCACAGGGTCCTGGCTTCAATATTTTGAAGGATCGACGCGTGGTTTATGAGGACGGGAGTGGCCCGCTCTGGCACAGGAGAGGGGCTTCGTACGGCAATGCGGATTTCGCCAACGTCATGGCTAAACCTATGCCAGATCCGTACATGGAGAGCCCCACTCATTTGGATTACGGAGCAAGGCCTCAAGGAGAATACGATTTTTTGGGGCAACGGTCCAATGTATATTATGACGATGCCGCTCATGCTCAAGGCGCCGTGGATCCGTCTTATTCCTCAGGGTCGCCTCAGTCGTACTATCATCAAGGTCTAGGAATCATCGCGCAGGGTTCCCCCAATTGCAAGCTGAAGTTCCTTTGCAGCTACGGTGGACGAATTCTTCCAAGGCCTAGCGATGGGAAGCTTCGGTACGTCGGCGGCGAAACCCGCATCATATCCATAAGGAAGAACCTGTCCTGGGAAGAACTCGTGAAGAAGACCTCGGCGATCTGCAACCAGCCTCACACCATCAAATATCAACTGCCTGGTGAGGATCTTGACGCGCTGATATCAGTTTGTTCCGATGAGGACCTACAAAATATGATAGAGGAATATCATGAGCTCGAAAAAGTCGGTACTAGTCAGAGACTCCGGATATTTCTTGTCCCCCTGACCGAGATAGAGAGCCCGAATTCCTTCGAAGCTAGATTAGCAGCTGAGCAACAAGACGTCGATTATCAATACGTCGTCGCCGTTAACGGGATATTGGATCGGAGCCCGCACAAGAGCACGAAAGGACAAATTCCGTCAAGCCAAGTAATGCATCAGGGCACGACATCCTCAGACAACAGCCCGAGCTGTCTTAGAGACTCTCCAACGTTCGCTCAGCCTCTAGAAATCAATGATTATAGCCCGAGTTACTCGAATTTTGCAAGAACCAGTACGAATCCTTTCGCTCAATTATTGATGACGAGACAGATCTCCCGCAATCTTCTCGACCTTTCTCCCCCGATGACTCTGGAACCATTACAGAAGAAAGATCTTATGGATCAGAGTCATGTGAATGAAAGCAATAGGCATTTTGTGCCAGACAAGGATTCCGGTGATAAGTCCTACTATCATGACAATACCAATCATCAAATTCCTACATCTACTCAGCCTATTCCACTGATCGACTCGCAGATAGCGAACTTGTTTGAAGCGGGACATGTATATAGACAAAGAGGCATTCATGTTCCCGATCAGAACATTTCAGAAGATTTCGTGCCAGCATCGTGCTACGGTCTGTTCGACATCAATTTCAGTAGGCCTATACTTAAGGAAAGGTTGTTCCATTCAGATAAACTCGCAACTCTTCCTGAAAGCCCGGTGTCTCAGCTTCCAGGATCTCCTGAAGCAGACAACCCTCATTACGGATTGATGCATGCGCTGTCGGACTCGCAGTTGCAAGGACTTTACATGGGATCAACGCATTCTACGGAGGAAGGAACAATTTCATGTCCATTGAGTTTTTCAACAGAGAAGGTCCCTTTGCTGGCGACTTCAAGCCATTCTTCACACGAATGGAAGATGAAGTCACAGGATCTAACTGCTGCAAAATATCAGGAAAGCCCATCTGATTCGCGCTCGAATGAGGAGGGGCTCGTGATCGGGGACCAAACAGTACTGGAGTTTCAAGACGACAAAGATTTCAATTCCCTTCAAGAGAAGAAACAATTTAAAGGTGAAATTTGATTGATCATGTCTTATAACATTGTGAAATTCAATATGAACTTTCTCAGTTTCCCAAAATGACATCTGTTTTAGTAGTCATTGTCAACGAAGATTGTGCGAATATGCTACTAGATCGCAAGGCAAGTTCCAATGTCGAAGTAAATGCTTCCTCAGAGAGCCAAAAATATATTGTCACACCTCATGAAGACGCGAAACGAACCACATCAGCTTTCAAAGATCAGCATGGACAGAATCCTGCAGAGACTCAAGGATCGCTTAAGGATGTTCCTGAGCTCACCGCGTCTTCAGTCTCTGTATGTATGACTCCCCCCAAATGAATCAGGATATCAATTCAAACTTCACAAGTATTCTCTGTACTTAACATATTCTCTTTTTCTGAAAATCTTCAGCCTAATACTTTAAGCAAAGAGAGAAAATCCCATGATGAAGGTTCGTTGGACAGCGCTGGAGAAGTCAGCTCTGAGGCAAGATTCAATAAGGGTTTCAAGCCTGTAAATGTATTGTCTCCTCACGAAGAAAATCCTCGGAACATGGTCCAGCCAATATCGGTGACCGTTGAGGATGTAACCGAGAATACACCTCTCGACACCCCCATTTCTTCGAGAGTAGTGGTGCATATACAGGATGATACTAATGATAGCATCTCATCTGCTAGAGAAACAGAAGTTGAAAGCATTGCTGCTGATACTGACTTTGAGGTACCACAATTCGATTCGAGTCGACACTAAACATCTGATTGAGTACATCATGATGGTCGTTAAATTCGTTAAATTTCTCTCTCGCTTTAAATTCTCCAGGATGTGAAAAGCGATGGCCATGATGCAGATGACCCCATATCTGATGCAGTAATAGCTGAAATCGAAGCCGGCATCTACGGTTTGCAGGTTCTAATCTTAGAAAATCGCTCTCTATTATTCATGGACACTTATTTTGTTATGCTAAACCTTAAATGAAGTTGATGTCATATCTACCCGGATAGGCTCCCAAACTTTTTCGTTAAATCATCATGCCAATCTAGAATTAATTGGGCAATAGTTAATGTTTGCCCTGTGAAACTATTTGATTTGTCACTCTCATTTAACATGCTTTAGCATAGAAACGATATTCATGCAGTTAAATGCGGTGTGTGCTGTTGTAGATCATAAAGAACGCCGACCTGGAAGACCTACGAGAATTAGGATCCGGCACATTCGGGACGGTTTATCATGGCAAATGGAGAGGGACAGATGTTGCCATCAAAAGAATTAAGAACAGTTGTTTTGCAGGAAGATCGTCCGAGCAAGAGCGCATAGTAAGTCTTGTAGCTGCATAGTCGCAAAGACAATGTTAGTGCTCATGTAAATCGACTTACATGACGATCGTTCCACGACACCAAAGATCATTCCAAAAATAACAACAGAATCATCTGATAGTGTTGATGAAGCAATTCTTTGATCAAACGAACACATTTCCACAAAATGATAGAGAAATCAACGAACATGACTACATTCCATACATCAAGTTTTAAGTTTAGGACTTTCAGAAAAAAAATTTCCTGGATTAACAGGTCCTAAACAAAGTAGATATCATGTTTAATCTCTTTCTGTTTCAAGAGAACATTTCTAATGACATTAACTACTTACAGACAAAAGATTTCTGGAGAGAGGCGAAGATCTTGTCAGATCTTCATCATCCCAACGTCGTGGCGTTCTATGGAGTTGTTCCTGATGGCCCTGGTGGGACATTGGCGACGGTGACCGAGTTCATGGTTAATGGCTCGCTCAGACATAACCTAGTCAGAAACCACAGGTCAGTTTTCTCACGCTAAAGTCTTGTTAATCTTAATTCATTTCGTGTTATGAAAATTCATGGAAGCGCATTTTGAATATGTGAGAGCCTGGACGCTACGAGTAGTAAAACTATCCATCTTGCAGAGCTTTGGACCGTCGGAAAAAGCTTATGATAGCGATGGATGCAGCCTTCGGGATGGAGTATCTGCATTTCAAGAACATCGTCCATTTCGACTTGAAGTGCGATAATCTGCTCGTCAATTTGAAGGATCCCCGTCGACCAATATGCAAGGTAGTTGAATGATGTAGCCTTCAACTCGAATCGACTTGCATGATCACATAGAAGAACAGACTATTTGAAAGGAAATCTGAAATCTCTATGTTCTACTGGTGAAGGTCGCCGATTTTGGCTTGTCAAGAATCAAACAGAACACGTTTGTGTCAGGTGGAATCCGGGGTACGCTCCCCTGGATGGCGCCCGAGCTCCTGAGCGGTACTAACAACCGAGTCTCGGAGAAGGTTAGCGATAATGAATCACAATTATCGCATAAAATAACATAATTGATCAAGACTTTGTGACACAATGCTGCGTCTCTCAGGTGGATATCTTCTCATTCGGGATTGCGATGTGGGAGATGTTGACCGGCGAAGAACCTTATGCTAACATGCATTGCGGCGCAATCATAGGTGATCATCCGAAAATGCCTGCAGCTCTCGTTCTTGATTAACACGATCGAAAAAGACTAATCCTTTTACGAACTTTTCTTGATAACTTTCGCAAAGGGGGCATTGTCAGCAACACGCTGAGGCCACCGATACCAGAGCGGTGCGATCCAGAGTGGAGGGAACTGATGGAGGAGTGCTGGTCCGCCGATCCCTCAAGGCGGCCATCCTTCACGCAGATCACTATGAGGCTGCAGACCATGCTGAAGACTCTTCAGACCAAGCGATACGCCGAGAAGCCAAAGTACTGATCACCGCGGACGAGACCGGATTGGACTGCCCTGGTGTCGAGTTCTTGTTGTAATGCTGTTGTAAATAGCCTGTTAGCGAAGGTTCACAGCACAAAGAAGGAAGAAAAAGAGAGAAGAGAGTTGACTTATCCACTCTAGGGAGAGTTTTGATGTTTCAGGACATGTCATTAGGGGTTAAAGATTTGCTTAGCACACCAGCAAGTTTGGTCTTCTCCCCCGGGCCCTAAAGCGAAACCGTTTCGAGTCGAGGTTCACGACGGGACCGTGCCGGCCGACCCAGGATCCGACTCGATCTCCTAACCACACCCTGCCGGGCCCCGGCACCACTCACGTGAGATCATTGCCATTGATGGCGTTAGGGTCCTTCGGGAGATTCAAGAGAGATCCTCTCGGCCGGCCCGGACCGACTCGACCGGTCTAATCACGCACGCCGGCCCTAGTGCCGCCCCCGCGAAGCCACGGGACGCCGGCTATTTCCTTAGGCGGGATGATGCGACCTTTTCAGTTATTGTCGTTGCCTTCGAGGGCATTATGGTCTTTGCAGGTGAAATTGCATCCATCCGTTCGTCCATGCGTCGTTTGAACGTTATCTTATGGGGCTTGATTCCTGCGGCAGTTTTTTTCGGTAAGAAAATTGGAAAAATAAAAGGAATGGAAAAGGAGAGAGAAAAAAAAAAATTATAAAAAAAGGGCGTTGAAAATTTCAGCAAGAAATTCATTATCCAGAAGGCACGCATTCCGAAGCTCACTCCCTTGTCACCCCCACGAAATAACCACGCGATCCGAGGCGCGTGAGCTCAAAACCCTTTTTCCCCCTTCTTTTTTCTTTTTCTTTTAATGAAAGAATGTTAGCCGAATACAAAATTTCATCATAGATTTGTTAGGGATGAGCAAAAGGACATGATCGGATCAGGCTGAACTGATTGATTCTTGATAGTTTTTGAGACACTAGTCAAGTGATTTTCGATCCAATTTCGAATTCAATATATGGAACCGTTCACTTAGACTAAATCGGATTAATTATCTTTTTTATGTCTATTCTTGAATATTTGTAAAAACTGAAAAACAAAAAAACAAAAGATAAAAGCTAAACATGGGATTGGCTTATTTGTTAAGTGGTGTATTCAATTTAGCAATGTGAATCGTGCTAATGTAATTTCCTTTTCAATTTGGAATTGATGGCATATGGACCATTCCATAGTGGCCAACGCTCCTTCGGTGAGTTCATTTGCCCAATTGCAACGACCATTGAACTATAATAGCTAAAACATTGGCTGCAATATAACAACTAACAAAAAAAAAAGGACCAATTTCATTAATCCACCCAAGAATTGATAGGGGCTTTAGTCCAATTCTTAATTCTAAAAAGTGATAATCGATCCCTATAGTCCGATTTGGAAATCATATCGCACACTTTTAAGATGTAGTATCCCTATTTTATCATCTAATAAAACATAAAAGGTAATGAAAAAAAACTAGTATCTAAGCACTTATTAATGTCAAGATTAGCAAGTCAATCCATTGAGTGATCTTTTTCTCGAAAGTCATGTTGCACATTAAACTCAAAATAAGAGCATGATGGTCTTTTTATACTGTTAAGCAAAGTAGGGCCATCATTATCAATTATTAGTTCCAGACTAAGAAGTCCAGTGATGGGTTTAGAGTCAATCTCGATAATGATCTTATAAAGTTCAAGTTATTTATCAACTTAATCACAGAATTTGAAATTCTACTTATATCAACAAACACATTCCATATAATTATGGTAAAACCAAAAATCCAGTCACACACCTTCAACTCTAAATAAATTCCCTTTGCGTCATCCGCGAGTCTCGGGTTGCCTTCGGAGGCCTCGTCAATGTTCGGTGTGATCCGCTCGGAAGTTGGGGAATCCGCCGAACCAAAATTAGAGAAGTCCATGATCTTGGGGAGCGTCGTGGGAGCCACGCGCTGGGTGCGAGCGTGGATGGGGGGCAAAGGAAAGAGGATTAGCTGCCACGATCGACCATCGTCATCCATTTTAGTATTAACAGATTACATCACCGCCGCTGTCTGACTCCTGCCCCACATCATCTATTATCGTCAATTATAATTTAATGTTATTTTTCGTCATTATCTATTCATTTCTTTAAATGCAAAATTACTGCTCCCGAAAGAATATCAAATGGAATCATTCCCCCAGATAGTACAAAAATACAAAAAAAATTGCATTTATTTTTTGGAAAATACATAATTAATTTTTTTCTAAAATAATTATTTATAAATATAAATTAATGAAGAATATTTTCATTATTCATGAAGATAATGAAAATATTTAGATATAAAATAATATCGATGATGATAATTTTTTTACTAACTAATTATATTAAATGATTTTAGTGATATTTTTTAAAAACATCTTCATATTATTCATTTTTTCAGCTAGATAAATGGAATCAAAATTCATTTAACATTTTGTTCCTTCCAAGGTCTAACTTAATCTTTTTTCATAAAAATTAATATTACCGATTCTTATAATCGTAAGTTTCGAGAAAGAAGATAATGTATGGATTCCTTGCAACCTTGGAGTTAGATTGCAAGGACAAAGTGATCGAGGTGTTGTTGATCGACTGCAAAGAGTGTCTCAATTACGAACTCTTATTTCTTGCACTCGAAAATCAATTTATGCAATCATAAAATCCAATGAATTTTATGGGTCTCATTTGAGTTTGCATGATCAAGTACATCGCCTATACCAGAATCGTATGATCCAAATATAGCCAATAAGGGTGTATATGATAATATTCCTATTCTCAAAAATAATTTATATTCAGAATAATTTTTTTTAATTTTATTTTCTAGATGAATTTATGAAAAAAAGAGTCTTTACGCAAAAATAAATATTAATTATTTCCGAAGAGCTCGCTCTGTGTATATATAAATGGCGTCGTCCTCTTCGCCTTCTCTGCCATTTCACCTTCTGCACGCAAATCCTCAACAGCTGAAAATATCCTAGAGAGAGAAAGTAGAGAGGGATGGAGAAGGCGATCGAGAGGCAGCGAGTTCTCCTCCAGCACCTGCGACCTCCTTCCTCTTCTTCTTCCGTTCATGGCGACGCGTCTTCGCTCTCGGTGAGTCGCCGGAGCCTCTGTTTCGTCTCCGATTCCGGCGCTGCCGTCTTTCTCCCTCTATTTATTTATTTATTTTCATTCGGAATTTCGCTCGTTCGATTGCGGAATCCGAGTACTTCCGTGCTCCCGTTCGATCCGATCGCGGGTAGCTCGAGTTTTGCCCGCTGTGCGATTAGCTCCGGATCAGTTCGGCCTTGGTTGAATCGCCCGCTTTTGTGATCTGTGCCTCTAGTTCCGCTTGGAATCGCGATCTTCGCTTATTTTGCTTTGAGCTCTGCTGTGTTTGAGTTTCTGGTGTCGCTAGCTCGTAGAGCCAGCGAGCTTTTTCAGTTTGCTGTTTGGGTAATGATGATGGTGCAAATTCAAGACCAAGGTCGAATTTTGATCGGTTTATCGAGTTCTAGTTCGTTATACATCCATTAGACATATTTTACCGGATAAGTGGGGTCTGCATATGTCGAAAATATGCTTTTTCCTTATGACAGTGTATTGGTGTCTGTCATTGCAATTTTTTTTTCTGTTATTTGACTGTGATTATTATCATTTTTATTCTTGTTTGCGTCCTTACAATTTTTCGGTTTGGGTTTTGGGATTGCAATGTAGGCATCTGTATGTGCAGCAGGTGATAGCGCTGCCTATCAAAGATCCTCTAGCTTTGGGGACGACATAGTGATAGTGGCGTAAGTATTTTTGTTTTTGAACTGATACGACATGGGTCTTTTCATTTGTATGTGTTCATTGCTGATGGTGAGCTGTAATTCTTCCACAGTGCATATAGGACAGCACTCTGCAAATCCAAGCGCGGTGGCTTCAAGGACACGTACCCAGATGATTTGCTTGCTCCTGTTCTGAGGGTAAGTCATTTCCACTTGCTCATGTAAACGCTGGACTTATTCAGGAGATGCGTGAATGTATCATGGAAGGTGCACTTTCAACAACCCCTAGTTTGAATGGATGGTGATTGTTCTCTTATTTAAACAGTAATTTAGATCTCAATTGATCCTCTAGGATGCGACAAACAATGTCAAGGAAGATCCAAACAGCTAAAATTCATTTCAGAAAAAACTTGGATGCCAACCATGTGTTTCATTTTTCCAGGCGCTGTGGCCCTTGCTGTAAATTAATCACTCTTAAATTGAAAGTATCCATGCCTTATTTGAAACTCACAAATGAATATTTGAAAACTGTCACCGATGCAGGCATTGATTGAGAAAACAAAGATAAATCCAAGTGAAGTTGGAGATATTGTTGTGGGCACAGTATTGGCACCTGGTTCACAAAGAGCAAGTGAATGCAGAATGGCTGCATTCTATGCTGGTTTCCCTGGTAATTTTTATTAAATGCATCTTTGATTTATGATTCATGGTGGTGTTGTTGCAATCTTCATTGTCAATCATTTTTTCTTTCATTCATCTTTAGCTCTTCTAGTTGACTTTTTCTCTGTTGGTTGAATGGCTTAGAAACCGTGCCCATTAGAACTGTCAACAGACAATGTTCATCTGGGCTTCAAGCAGTTGCTGATGTAGCTGCAGCTATAAAAGCAGGATTTTATGACATTGGTATGTTGGACATGCCTCAAGAGAGACTAGTGTTTATTGTGGCTGTTGTGATCATGATTTATCATACACCCTTTGTTTACAGGCATTGGAGCTGGGCTTGAATCCATGACAGTCAATCCAATGGCTTGGGAAGGATCAGTCAACCCAAAGGTCTCTCTCTCTCTCTCTCTCTCTCGCATCTGCATGTGTGATCCCACTTGCACCGACAAATAACTGTATGAACATGGGCACAACCCATGTGTAGTCCAATATGCTGAACTGTGTTGCTCTACTGTTCAATTTCATAGATTAGTTTTATGGGCTCATTCTCTTCTGAAATGACACCAGGTCAAGAGCTTTGCTCAAGCTCAAAATTGCCTGCTTCCGATGGGTGTAACTTCTGAAAATGTTGCACACCGTTTTGGCGTGACAAGGCAGGAGCAAGATCAAGCTGCTGTGAGTATAAAAAATGACATCTACAGCTAATGCTGCTTTGCATCAACAATCATTTACATTTTACGGGTTAAATGTACAGGTTGAGTCTCACAGGAAGGCTGCTGCTGCTACAGCTGCTGGTAGATTTAAAGATGAAATAATCCCCGTAGCTACCAAGGTATTTGCAATTGACTTATAGTATGGGAATACCTCTGCAAGCTTTGCACACAGCCACTTTGGCCTCTGATATACTTACTCTTCCAGATTGTTGACCCAAAAACTGGTGATGAGAAACCTGTAACCATAGCAGTGGATGATGGTATTCGGCCTGGCGCAACAATATCAGATCTGGCTAGGCTGAAGCCCGTGTTCAAGAAAGATGGTTCTACTACTGCTGGTAATAAATGATAAAAGTGTTGAAGACATGTGGAACTATAGTCTGTTCATGGTTCAGCACTTTATTTTTATGTTTTTTCTGCGGTCATATAGGTAATTCAAGCCAGGTGAGTGATGGCGCTGGAGCTGTTCTCCTCATGAAGAGAAGTCTTGCAATGCAGAAAGGCCTACCCATTCTTGGTGTCTTCAGGTATACTGTTGCAGTATGCTTGGTCTGACTAAATCCTATGGGTGTCTTGTTTGGTCGAGAGAAGGACTTGTATGAAGGCTTTGAGGAAGGTTTCTTACAAAATACCCAATTCTTTTCATGATGATGCAGGACTTTCACTGCTGTTGGTGTGGATCCTGCTATTATGGGTGTTGGGCCTGCTGTTGCAATCCCAGCTGCTGTTAAAGCTGCTGGTCTTGAACTTGAAGACATCGATCTTTTTGAGATAAATGAGGTAAGTAATGGTCTCTAATATTGGTTTTTCTCATTCAAGCCACAAGATATCTCAAACATGGCTGTGCCTTCAGGCTTTTGCATCCCAGTTTGTCTACTGTCGGAACAAGCTGGGTCTTGATCCAGAAAAGATCAATGTTAATGGAGGAGCGATGGCCATAGGACATCCTTTGGGTGCTACAGGTAATTCCTTACTGTTTTTAATGTTGCATTGGTATCAACTTTTAAGAGATCTCCTACTTCTCACTGTTCAGTAGGATCAATGAAAAACTATTCTTAATCTAAAATCAATGGTAGAATGATTATGATGCATTTCAGGGAAATGTCCATGACTAAATTCCTGCTTGTTGTAATGGCTTGACTCTATAACTGATTATACAGGACTATGGAAAGATTTTAATCATCTATCTTAAACAACTTAATGCAATGTGCTTTCCATGGAATAAGGGCGAATAAAGCAAAATGCCTGCTACTGGAAGGTTTGATGACTAATTAGCAACAATTTCATGAAATGTGACTAACATAAAGGCCGGCTACTTGGAATGCTATAGCGTAAAGTTTTGGTTACTCAGGCAATGATTTTTAGGGAATTTGTTTGGGTCATTCAAGCTGGAAGAGCAAAACGATTTAGGAACTGAATCCACAGATTCCTAAATCCACAAATGAGGGCAACCGCTTTCTATTAACCCTTATATAGTGAGAATACTGATTGATTGGGTAAATATAACTTGGTGTTATTAGAGAAAATTATCATTCGGCAGCAATCCACTTGCATCTGCAGGTTTTAGTGCCTTATGACATGTTCTTAATTGTAATGAAAACTCTTAGACCACTGCGTATATGTTTTCCTGAGCACATTATTCCACTGTCTCAGGGGCACGTTGTGTTGCTACTCTGTTGCACGAGATGAAACGCCGTGGCAAAGATTGCCGGTTTGGTGTGATATCCATGTGCATAGGTACTCTCTCTCTCTCTCTCTCTCTCTCTCTCTCTCTCTCTGTGTATTACTGTCATATTCCTTAAGATGGTGTGCAGCTGAACATTGAAAATTCTTAACATGCAGGCACTGGGATGGGCGCTGCAGCTGTATTGGAAAGAGGGGACTCGGTTGATGAGCTTTCCAATGCCAGGAAAGAGGGAGCCCACAATCTTTTGTCCAAGGATGCTCGATAGGGATTTGATATGAGCTTTGCATTTCATCTCCTCTTTGCCATTTCAGCTAATAATGTCATATTCTAGCATTGACAAATTTGGTCAGGGCATTGTAATAAGACGGGCATCATTTAAATTACGGAACTCAATGCAAAATTCAGTGGTTACACAAGACAATCCCCCTATATTCCACTCCCTTTTGCCTCCAGTGATCTTTGTCACATCCATGATCTTTACACGTTTGATCTTTTCTTTTCGATTCTGTTGCAAGACTGTAGATTTGGATAACACGAGTGTCGTGGATCGGCTTGCCTCCATGCATCGAATCAGTTTTCGGGCATAGGCGAATTATGAGGCACAGGTTTACATGCATTCATTTGCGATGGGCATACCAAACAACCTGAGTTGCCCCGGCGTTCATTTTTTTCGCATATTAACAATGACGATTGCGGGCGGGTGCATGAATACGTGACTTCTCACGGAAGGAAATGGTAATGGATGCAAAAACAGGCATTCCGCTAGTTCGTCATCTCTTGCCATCTCGGCCATCGCGTATTCGAAATATGCAGCCACCACAGCTTAAAACGAGATCCATTTTAAGCATACGTATCTCACGGCCGCGTGAAGGCAGACGGCAAGGAAAAAGTACCAAGATGAATAGTGACGACGCGAAGGCGAAGAAAACATAGCAAAATAATCCAACCGGAACGCGCTGAGCAAGAAGTGCATGGATCACACTGACTTTTCGAGATGAACCATACAAAACGTGGGGGTAAGAACAAGCGCAAGTGTTATAATTTTTACACAACATTCACTCGAATGCTACGACTTTTTTTTTCCCGCTTATTTGAGTTTCATAAATTTGAAAAATTGATCACTTATGTGACATTGGCGATTTACCTCGCTGGAAATCCGACGAGAGCGCTGGTTATCCAACGTGGCTTTGTTGATATCGACATGGATAATTTTTTAAAATAATTGTTTATTTTGAATTTTGAATTTTTCTTTCTTTTTCTTTTTCTTTTTATTTTCCCTTTCTTTTCTCTTTTCTTTCTTCTTCCTTCTTCTTCCCCCTTTTCCTCTACTAGTGCCGCCCGACGATGACTAGCCAAGATGCAAGCCAATGAGCCCGAACTCGACCAAAGCCGACAAACTCGAGGCTCGGCCGATCTAGGCTCTGTTGAGATCACTAGCAATGGTCAAGCTCGGGCTCACTCAAATCTAGCGAGCTGTAAACTCTATTGCAGCCATCGAGTTCAGGGCTTGTCTACCCAAATCCGGGCAAGTCGCAACTCGGCCAAAGCTAGCAACGGCAAGCTCGGGATCGGTGATGGTGACAACAACATGATGGCGAGATCGGCAACGGAGGTCAAGAACGCATAGAGGAAAGGGATGGAAGGAAAAAGATGATGGGTCTACCTAATAACTCACTCAACACATATTTAACTCATATTTAACTTTTACTAGACCCATATTTAACTTTCACTTAACCCATATTTGACCCATATTTAATTTCACTTGACCCATATTTGACTCATTTAGCTAAAAGTGAGTCACAATATGGGTTTATGACCTATATTGATACCTCTATTCATGGCTAAGGGCAAGGGTTTCGTCGTTGACTCTTGCCGACCCTAAAGAAAAGGGGAAAACAAAAGCAAATTAAAAAATTAAACAAAATTAAGAAACATTAAAAAAATTTACATATGATGACTTGCCAAAAATGACATTCAAATGATTGATTTTACTACGATACGACAGTTATGTGAGTGAAAAAATATTATAGTATTTAAGTGAGTGTTGTACAAAAATTGACACTTGGACTGCTCTCCTCTCCAAAAAACGATATTGCTTAGAGGACCAAGCAAGGGTGTACATTCGTAGCTCAAACAATTTCAAGAAAATCACAAAAAATAGTCTTACATCTATTGCGTCTATGCTAATTCAATTCAAAAAAATTTGGCCAATTTAATATTAAATCTTTTGGCAATTAGTCAATTTAGTCATTTTAACCAATTTTAGTTGAAAATTTTTGACGTGGACACATCAATGCCACATAAGACGTAGGATGGCCAACATTAACGTGAATAAATTTTATGATGTTTTAAAAAATTTCATTATTTTTATCTTTATATTTTTCTTGAAAGGTTCACAGATTAATCATTGCCAATCACAAACAAGGACTAGCTGACCCTTGCCGATAGTGAGCGAGTGGCTCTCACCAAATAGTCATTGGGCGAGGGCTTCGCAGCCCTCATTGGGTCTAGAAAAGGGTTGCCCAATGCTACGGAAGAGATCGTTTGCCTCATTGGGTTTAGAAGAGGAAAAAGATTAAAAAAAAAAAAAAAAGGAAAAAAACTTTTAGAAAAAGTTTGAATGTTTTTTAAAAATTATGAAAATTGTGCACATTAATGTCAACAATCAATCGTACCCGTAGGACTATTGGTGTCCATAACTATTTTAAGTTAAAAATCGATCAAAAAAACTAAATTTGCCAAATTCAAAAATTCAAAACTGAATTAACACAGAAGCAATTGACTTTTTTGGTTATTCCTCGACAACTTCAAGCGTTCGGGAGATCGATATACCACTGGGTTCCTGCAAGACCTTAAGACAATCTCTTTGACATAAATTTCCCCAAAAACGTAGAGGCAAAGATTAGTAATCCGTTGACCACAACCGACAGAATCAACATCATTATTAAATGATGGAGAAACCGAACAATTGCATTGGACGAATCTTATGAGTCGATTGAGCCGAAGTACTTTCGCACTTCCACAGGTAAAGAACAGACTAACCTTTGCGTCCTTTTCGCTTTAAAGTAGAAACCCTGCACCCACCCATTTGTGACAAGCTCATCTAAAGTTGCGTCGACAAATGATTGACCTCTAGTTTAGGAGCGCCAACACATAGGAACCTTCTCCCTTTCTTTCCTAATTGCTCGGAACAAAACAGAATCTCCCTGATGAGTCGGGGACGCCCATATCTAGACACTTCTTTTTCCCTGAAGATAACAGAAAAAGCATCCGCACCATCTCTGTCATATCGCGGTGTCGATATACCAACAATTAGATTAGAGCTCAATTGGACAGAGATCACAAAACTATCTTAATGGCGAACTTCTTCCTGCTCATATCATAGGACTGTAACAATCTCAAAGCAGCTCCACCAATGCGCCATCTAATTAATTTTGATTCGATTACATATCACCGATCCTAAAGGGTCGCCTAGAAAAGGGCTGCTCATACACAAAATAGATAACTTAACCACATGGGCCACAAAAAGATGCCTGCACCACATTAGTACAAAAGCAAGCTTCATTTTGATACAAACCCACAATTACTTGGGCAGCTAGGTCACCAATACAACCCCATACGAAGAGCCATAAATCCAGACTCCCGAATAGGAAATTCATGGGAAGCCAATTCGCAAGAAGATGTACCATAAGAGCTTGATTGGCTTCAATAAGATCAACCTACAGGCGACAAGAAAGACAATCTTATATACACTACAAGCCTAGAAAAGAACAAATGAAGCCATAAAATTCTCATTCACGGTTCTATTTAGTAAGCTCCATGCAACTGTTAGTAAACTTAAGATAGTGAATTATAAGAGGGGAAAGGTAATCTTACCATCAAATAGAGTGCACTTTAGTTTTGCATAACCAGCTCCACTATAATTATTGCCTTCTGCAGATCCACGGCAAGTCACGTTATCGATGACTTACAGACAGGGCAAGATGTACTTCTGCGGAGCCAGGGATCAATACACTGCCGAATGAAGTAAAAAAAGTTGTCAGACATGTTTACAGCTCTCTCAAAAAGAAATCTATGTCACAATCGAATGAAGCACTCACATCTTTATGAAATTTGTGCAAGCAAGGAAGGTGCCGTATTGTATCCCCAATTGTGGGGGTGTCCAGACATATTGCGCAGGCTTCTTCAATGACATCGGACTGCCAGAAACATAAATGAATGCTTAACAAATGGCAGTTAATACTTCAGGCACAAACGCTATCCCATCCCCAAGACACCCCTCCTACAAAATGGCCAGAGGAAAATAAATAATTTCCCTGTATATAAAAATATTCACCTGCACTTTCGACTCTGGCAAACTGTTTATCTGATTATCAGAGGTGCCAACATTACGGTTGTTCTCATCGAGTGCCAGCAGCATTTCATAGTCATTTCTGCACAACAACAAAGGACCCCGTTGTTATTATTATGTGCTTTATAACATAGTTTTCTGGTCCAAGTGAAAGCCAGAATCATGTGCGTTGGTACCATCTAAACCCTCAAAAAGAATGAAAATCAGTCCTAGATACAAATGAAGATATGAAAAATACATATTCACAAAATCTTCAGAACACATCATTAGACTGTTTAATAAGCAATATCATGCCAATTTGGGCAAGTGAAGTGAAAAATTAAATTCAAAAGTTTCTGGGGTACGTCTTTCTGAGACGTGATAACAACAAGGTGCGTGAATATGCCCAACTACAAGGTGCATGTCCGGTGCAGGCTGCTAATTCTTTCCATGGCATCAGGAAAAGCTCAGATTTATTTTTTCTTTGGTCGCGAGGAAGAGCTCAGATGACTAACACAAATTGAGCATATAGCAACTATTATCCCCGGCTCCCAAATTTAATTCAACCACTCTCACAAATTCAACTCTAGATACATAACACCCTCCAAGCTCATCGACTGTTGAGTTAAATATATGCGCATTACAGCAGTTTGTTACATGCTTCCAACATAATATTTGGCAATTTATATGAGTTCACTTAGCTAAAAAATTTTAACATTCTCGTGACCATAAATATCTAGAAGAACAAGAGAAACTCTGTCTGAAAAAAAATGCATAGACTCTTTTTTCTGCATTATCATTTTAAGTAATATCTTTGACAAGAACAGAAGGTCAGTCAGAAGAAAGACAGCCAAATGCTTTTGTTGCCGCCAGCCAGATACATAATAAATATAAACTAAGAATTTTTTTTATCAATTGATGACCTATATATACCGCTTTATTCCTAAATCAACACATAGACTAAGCATGAACACCAGTGCAAATAACTGCACCTCTACCATTTCTTAAGAAAGTGTATTAAAAACAACTGGCTTTATTGTGTCTTAAATTTCATCTGTCACTCGAAGAAACTTTATATTTCTGTCTTCAACAAAAAAACATTCAGGAGAATTTTGATATTACTTCAGTCAAACATACTTGTCTTCCAGGTGAAAAGGATCTATTTTTTCTACAATACCAATCACAGAAAGAAACCAAGTTCAGGCAGCACTTATGATAGTACGAAAATACTATAACCTGATACACAGCATTTAACACAAGCAACGGCAAAGGCCAGGGTTCAACCTAAGTATCCAATCTTGATTAAGTAAGCACATGCATAAACGAGATGTTCAGTCAAAACCACAAATAACCAATCCGAAGAATGAGATGCTGAAGATATGGAAAATTCAACCACTGACTTCAACTAACATATAGCATGAAAGTCCACGTCAGTGGATAAATAGATGGTAATCTTACTCATTAAAATCACGCTGAGTTTGAAAAAAACTACTGGATAATCCTCTGTCACTGACATCTCCCAATGCAGCTTCCAGTGCTTCCAATATATCCATCCTCTGCGACACAGGCCAATTTTCAATTAGCCATGACAAACTCAGCCCATGTAAAACAGCCAGCAGGTAAACATAACCAGATCACAAACTAGATAAAAAGAACCTCTTCCAAAGAAATAAATTATATCGTGCCATCAGAATTTGCAGTGCAGCCAACATGGAGTGACAGATTCAATAAGAGAAAGGATGTGAAAAAACCAGATACCAAAGACATAAATCAAATATCCCCCATCCCATGACTCACATTCATTCCATATTTATGTCTTTCAACAAAGCAAGAACCTGAAGTGAAACCCAGTTGACATTGTGAGTAACACCATGATTTAGCAATGGGAAGTGAAAACCATTAGAGCCAGCAAAGTATTCAAGTCTATCATTTACTTCCGGACTTTCCTAAGGAAAATTAAAAAGGTTGGGTTTGCTTTTCATCCAGAAGTTACGGATGGCTTGGTTTAGTTCAGTAATTGATAGAGATTCCCACAAGTATGGGAAGGCTACTCTATTCATCATACATCATTCACATAAGTAACATATTTATCTAAACATCAGATGTATCTTCATAGAATCAAATGTCATTGCTTACAAGGGAAGATACGAGAAAAGAAACTTCAAAAATAAATAAAGACACACAGGAGGTACCATGTCGAGATCCATATTTAATGGAAAATGAAGAGTCCTCTCCCCAGATACAAATGAAGAGGGCGATCTAGAATTGGGCCTCCTAGATTGCTGAAGTCTTGCACGTACAGGAACTCGTGTCTCGGTACCTCTTCTATTTGAAGGGTTCTGAAAAGACCGTGGCAGGGGTTGCCTTCGTGTACGCGTTTGGTATGAATTTCCCTACATTGACATGAATAAAAAATAAATAAAAAATGATCTTTACAGAGCATCAACATTTCATTGCCAAGTAGATGTAAATCTACAAGTTAAAAGATCATATGAATTGCTAGATTAACATTTTGTTCAATCCATTTCACTTAATATTGTCCAAGCTCAACAAGCTTTAATAAGCTCAGGATTCTCAAAACTTAGCCATTTCCTAGATTGAACATTTCACTTGATAAGCTTACGTATACTTTGGTCTAAGAGAAAAAAGATAACTGTTGCAAAAAGAGGGCACCCTAAACCAGAGATCATATCAGAATCTACATAGAGTCAATAGCCCTCGGGTAATGCATGCATTGGATAAATCATATCAGGAGAGCCAATCTCCTGAGATGAAGTAATTTCTTAAGCACCAAATAGATAGCATCCAACAGCTCTTTTCATTAAAGAAGAAAATGCAAATCTGAGGCATTAAGTCAAAAGAAGTTCCATATGACAGATTTTCTCAAATTGACTCGGCTCCACCAAGCACTAAAATAAAAATCTTCATGCATATAGCAGAAGCCAAGCATCCAATCAAGAGTGAGTTTCAGAAAACCAAAAGTCACAGGACCACAGTCAGCACTTAAATTGAGGTGAGAAATAATGTTGGAACATACTATTTCCCCTTCTTTGGGAAAAAAGACGTCTCCAAACTTGAGTGATGAAAACAGAGATCATTTTTTCTTTGGTTGTCAATTTTCAAAGCAAGTTTAAGAGAGTGGCAGGCTGGAATCAGGAGCTCGATTGGCTTGCAGAACATTTCAAAAGGAAAGGCTTGCCTACTTTAACACTTACACTAGCTTGTTGTGCCAATCTCTATCACATATGGGTGCAACAAATAAAGTATTCATAATGTAACATTTGTCGTAATATAAATACAATCTTTTAGTCAATTGTGAGTGACACAAACAGATTGTCATCCAATGATATTGGAATGATAACTGACTCATATAAAAGATATTTGGTCATTAAATGTGGAGCAAATGTGGAACCATGGCTGATGTAAGGTGTTCATAGTTTGTCGTATTGCAGGAAGCAATCCACCCTGCCTTTTGGATGATTGAGCTTCTTACTTACGCCCCCAGAGGAAAAAAGAATGGCGCATCTACTTGAATGAGCAACAAAGAAAAGATTGAACTTTACAATTGCACTTACATGACCAGTTCGACGACGACTTCTAACAAAAGGAGATGAATTTCCACCTACATTCTCCTCCTGCTGCAGTAATCTAGCCAGGTATTCATCCATCTGCTCAAAAGCCGACAAACAACAAAGTTGGCAAACAATTAATAAGCTAAAAACATACATGCTACAATCTCAACATCAGACAAAACAATAATACAACCTCCCCATCTCCAAGCATTGGTGAATCATTATATAGTTGTTCTTGCAGTTCACGAGCCAGCATCTCATCTGCTTCCAGTTGTCTTGCCCTAGAATCTGACTCACCATTGAGAGTATCTAGAATAGCAGTACCAGATTGACCAATTCCAGGTGAAGTGTCATCAATTTCAATAACTGAAGAAGAAGCTCCTTGATGTTGACGCCTAAGTCGTCTAGCAGATGATGGATTTCTAGAATCCCCAGGTGAGACCAGGTTGATAATGTCTGAGTTATTGGAAACTAATCTGTTGCAAGAATTGCCATTTCCAAAAGATACTTCCCTATTGTTTTGCCTTCTAATGGAAGTTCTTGTAGAATTTGGCCGTCCATGTGTTTGGCCTGCCTCAGAAACAATCTCAGAAATTATTTGACGTGTATCCTTGTTTGCAATATTCCCACAACTAGTGCTGCTCTGAGGATGGCTGTTTGTTCTTTTCCCCACTATATTATCACGATTCTGGAATAAGTTTCCAGCACTATCAGTTCCGCCGGAAAGAAAAATGTCAGCTTCAGAGCCATGGCGTGCTTTCTTCGCATGGACATGTGTAGTTCTCCATCCACCAAGTCTCTCACATTCATCATCCAAATTAACAGTGGTATCATTTGTTCCCTTATCCTCCCCACAAATAATAGGTCTCCTGCACAGTGACCAACCATGTGAGTTGACAGTCCACAAATAAAGAGCTGACAAAATGGATGACATCTAATTCGCCCATGGAGACTCTCGGGGTCAATAAGAAAGCAACACAAGATCATTGATTCTAAGCTAGACCAGTTCTTCAAATTAATTGCAGCAAACCTATTTAAATATCAGTCCATGCAATCAAATATGGTCTTCATTCAAAAGAGATTTTTCCATTGCTTGAAACCTAAACACAGAGAGTCTGCCAAAAGCACATGTATGTTTATCAAACCCAACAATTCTTTTTCAGAATGTTCATGATGTCAGGGATAAGCAGTCGGTATGAACAAAAAAAATCTTCCTCTGGGAATTCTCAATAACAAAAACCCGACGTTTGCAGATTTATCCCTAACACTAACATAGAGGAATTTATAGACGCAAATTGTAACTATCTAGGAAGGTAAAATGGTTAAAAAGGTTATGCTTAAGGAGACCAGAAAAAATGTCGCATCTACAATGAAAAGCAAGATTATCATCTAGACAATTGAATATTGTTGAAAAATGTAACGTATTCAAGTTCCTTAATGGAATTTACATAGCATCTGAGCATACTACCTGATCGAGATATCCGAAAGTTTTGCCTCTTGCTTCTCTGATGTACAAGGATGCATCAATATCCCTTTTCCTTTATTTCTATCAGGAGTACTATCTTCAGCATTACCACTCCTTTTTTCAGCTAATTCTTTTACCCTTGTTGCTATATTAAGTGGAGATATACAACCATTTCTGACCAACCTTTTCTGCCCAATATGTCTCGGAGAAGATACACTTTTAGGAGACTGAGGTACACGTGTTTTGAAGATTTTTCATGCAAATCCCTTGGCACATCAATTGATTTCTGACCAAACATGGTCGAACCGGAATATTTACATGCAATTTCATCTAGCTTCTCTTTGCCCTTACTGAACCTGTTCAACGTCTGAAAAGAGTCAGAACAAGGGTAAGAACGTTCATGATCAGTTTTTATTTCTACTCTTCTGAAACCATCAGCTAGAAAACCTTCTGAATCACCAAATGCCTCAGCCATTTTCGGAACTCCGTTTTCCCCATTGCGTCGAATCACATTCAAATCGGCACCTTTCTCTGCAGAAGCAAGTGTCCTAGGAACTCCGGTTGAAGCAGCCTTCCCTCTCTCCATATTCTCCACGCCAGAAGAATGTCTGGAATCAGGTTTAACGTGCCCGTTTCCTGCTGCTCTCCTAAATAAGTGATGCTGCGAAGCACTCGAATTATCCGACAAGTTACCAACAGAGTCGCCGCGGCGACCAAATTCAATGGCATTTAGAACCCTTTTAGGAGGACCCATCTGCAACCTCAGGTTCCGCCCGGTCCCATTCGCCGCTCGCCCGCCCCCGAGCCAATTCGGGGATTTCCGATCCAAAGAACCGGAACACCTCGAAGAGCCAGGCGCTAGCGGGTTAACCTTCGCGTCACTTCCACTCTTGCCACACCGCGCGCCCAATCTTTCGGGCGTATCGGGAACCTCAGCTGCCTGATGAACGTCCGTATTCATATCCTCCATAATCTGAACACAGGAGGCACCTGGAATCAGCCGCAACGAACGCAGATAAAAAGACCTAAAGGCGAAACCTTCCCCAATTGCGACGGAGAATTTGAAGAATCTACACACCGAATGCTCGCGGAAAGCAGCGGAAACGCGAAAGGGAGACGGAACTCACCCGCGCGATTGCGATTGCCTGGAAGCGAGAATCGCGAGGGGCCGAACGCCGTCGATCGGGAGGAGGAAGGGATGGAGACCGACTCACTGAACCACCGTCGTTCGAAGGTGATGATGATGGCGGACGAAGAAGAGGAAGAAGGGACTGAGAAACCAGGGGCATTACAGTATATCCGGGTAAAAAAGATTTTTTTAATTAAATATCTCAAATTGGGAAAAGTATCCCAAAAAAGAAAAATATTAAATCTATTAGATTTATTATCATTTACGTATGAACTTTTTAATTATATAAATTGAGTCCAAAGCTTTGGGTTATTTCTATGTTGTTAATTTTGGCAGGAAATTTGACAAAATGAATTTGGTTAGAAATCGCTCTATAATTGATGTTGATGTTGGATAAATCATATACTTTTTTAAAAAAATTTCAATTATGTTAATATATTTATGGTTTTTTATAATCTTGTTCTTTTTTTCTTTACTTTTCTTTACAAGTTACTAGCCATCGCCAACCACAAATAAAGACCAACGACCCTCACTTGGTCTAGGCAAGGGCATAGCGACCCTTACTGGCCACAGGCGAGGGCTACGACACCTAGATTGTCAACAAGGGCATCATGGCCCCTATCCAAATAGAGAGGACGTTATGACCATCACCAGCCATTAGGCAAGGGTGTCAACCCTCCCTTGAATCTAGGTGAGGCCACAAGCCCTTGTCCATGGTTAGTGGGGACATAAAAGCCCTTACCCATATTAGGCAAGGGCTGGTGACTATGACGGTCCAAAGTTGAGAAGAAAAATAAAAGATAAAAACACAAAAAAGTTAATAAAAAATTTAAAATTATTCACATCAGTACCTATGTTAATAAGGATGGTTGATGTTAATATCATCAATTTCCAGTCAAAATTGACTAGATGTACTACATTGATAAATTGTTAAAATGTTTAAGACTTAATTGACATAATTAAAAGGTTTATAATTGAATTAGCATAAACATAATAAATTTAGGATTTTATTCATGCTTTTCCAAGTCTCAAAATTGCCAAATCTTCCCATTTTCAATTATTGCAATCTAATTCCAACAAAAAAAAAATATTTCAATCAAATCAATTCTTATATCTAACAAAAAGTCAAATCAATTCTTGAATTAAAAATAATTAACAAAAAAATACTACTGAAAAAGATGAGATAAAACTTATGATTGACATTACAAAGCCATCAGAATTACCAGTAAAAATTCCACTTGAGATCATCGGCTAATTTGGCAATCAGGTCAGTGAACTCTACATTTAATTATATGATATAGTAGGCTTTAGTATGTTTTGTCGAGCACAATGTCAATCCTCCAAATATTGTGCTCTTAAGTTTTCGCGTTTACCAATTGAGTTTGCTATCTATGTCCACTTAATCAATCAAATTATTTTATCATGTAAACTTGCTAATATTGCAAATCGTCGATGTACATCATTGCCATGTATGACAATATCAACATGTAGAGGTATGACCTCGTAGGCTTAGCAACCCTCGCTAGACATAGGCAAGCTTCCGCCCTCTCATCCTCCCAAATATATGCTCAACCTCAAGGGCAAGTTGTCGTGTGTCCCAAGTCCTTTGCCATTGTCTTGATTCGGGCTTACCCAAAGGCCATTGCTCATTGTCACTCAAGTCAAGTGCGACATTGTGTAGGGTTATTTTAGACTTTTACAATATTCTTGTTATTCATAATACTTATATGGTGTCATTTCAAGTACTTGTAACGTCTCCTTGTGCTAGAATAAACAGTGTCTTTAAAGCTTTTTTTAGGGGTTCAATTACTAAAATTCTCCAACTTCGAAAGGCAAAATCACACGGGCTAAGGTTAATTCAAGCGCGACCCACAACTTTGGATGTAATTTCTATATGTTTTGATGTCAAACACTTGTAATGTCTAGTCGTGATAGTATGGACAACATCTGTAGAGATTTTAGGGTTCAACTGGCCAAATTCTCTTACGCTAATAGTCCTTTAATGTACATTATAATAAACCATTAATTAATACAAGTGAATAGCATTTTTTCTTCTCACTCATTTTAATTTCTTGCTTTTTTAACGAACGATCCTGCGAACTGTACGTGTGCCTTAGTATCGGGACATCTCGCGCTTGATTTTGCCGTAGTGCTACACATGACCGTACGACAGTACATGCTGAACGGTCCTTTATATTGGCCAATGGTCCAAATCATAACATTTGTAAATCAAGTCTTAAATGCTCTATTATAGTCAGTTGAGTCCTAACCTTTTGGAAGGGTTGCAATGAAGTCCTAACCTCACCATTGATGATAATTTCTTGTCTGGAAATTTCATGTGCAAATTTCATCTTCACAAATTTAAGTGTGATGTGGAACTGAATTTGGTTGATCATTGAATGGTGAACAGGATCTCTAAAATCAACTTAGAACATAAACTATAATCTTATGATTCCATTACCTTTCGGTCAAAATTAGTGTAACCTAGATGAGAAGGCTTCAAAGATTAGAAGGATCACTCTTGAGAATGCTTAAGTGATGAGAAGGACCATTCAAGAAAAATGGTTAATATTATAAAAAATCCAAAACCGATATGTATTTGTCACATTTACTCCAAATTAAGTCGTGTCATAAAAAATCTCAAAGCAATACATTGATGCCACATTAACCCCCAAAATAATTTTCATGTTGCAAAAAATCTCTAATCGATACATATGTTTTATTTACTCTAGACTAATTGTCATGTCACAAAAAATCTCAAATTAGAAATTGGCAATTTTAGTAGATTTTTGAACATGAGGGAACTCCTCGGAAAAATTAGCGAAATTTTACAATTTGCCAAATTCAGTTCATTCTCTTCAAATCTGTCTTCCCAAATGACATTGTTTAGAAGACCTATTTATATTGAATTTCAATGTTGGTTCCACAAAAGACGTCGATCATGCGATTTGCTTGCCATGTGTTTTTCACGTTAGCAACATAATGGGGATATTGAAAGATAGCTAATGGAGGTAGACTTGTCACAAGTATATCAATATAGAATTTTTTGTGACAAAATTAATTTTGAGTTAATGTGAAGCAAGTGTTCCGATTTGAATTTTTGGTAGTATTAACCTTTGAGAAGTGAGGTATGTTATGTTAGAATATATATGAAATATGCATTCATCTAATAGTCTAAACTCTTTAGATTGGACATTCTAACATGGCATTGAAACTAGATTCTGCCCTAGTTTATTTCACGTGCACGTCCATCTCGCCAATTTCACGTGTTATTCCTAATTTGGTTTGCACATGAGATGAGATGTTGAAATATCTATGCCGTTTAACTATAAGGTTTATATACTCCTTATGTACATGTGATTTTCTTCACTTATGAACTTAAAACAATATTTCACAAGATTTCAAAGTAAGAGTTCACAAATCTAAATTTTTCGAGGCTCCTTGTTTGCTTTCCCTCCCCATTATATATTTCCACGCCCTAGTACTTGGTCATGGTTTGGGAAAAGGATATTACAAGTATCATAACTTTCGTACTACGTTCACTTAAATGTTATAACTTCTTTTTTTCGTTTATTCAAGTGCCATAACTTTCTTACGATACTCACTTGAGTGCTTTAATTTTTTAAAGAAATTCACTACAAGTGTTATATCACATCAGACTTTCCACATTTGAATTTTAAAATTTTATAGCATTCAAGTAATTGATCAAAAGTCGTGATACTTAAATAAACATTTTTTTATTTAAAGAGGTGTTCGCTTCAATCGCACTTTTGGATGCACGTTTGCCTCAGTTCTACTCGATTCGACTTTTGCCTAGCGCCAAGGTAAGGGCCTCTCGTCGCAATCGACGCAACACAGGACGGCATCGATTCCCCTCACGATCATGAGAAAACATGAGAGGAGGAGACGACAGGCTCTCGCTAAGGACAATGGCGAAGGATATTATGCTCTCGAAGCTTTACAAAAGACTTGATATAGAATAATGCCGCCGCTTATGTTGTTCTTGTAGCATATGCCATACCTGTTCACATCATATATATATATATATTCCTTCTCATGCTTAGGCTGTTTGGGAATTTTTTTTCTAAAAAGTCATTTTTCAGAAAATGTAATTATTACCTGAAAATGAAGTATCAGCTATTCGATAAGGAAAATCGTTTCCTTCATACACTCTTTTTTTTTTTATAATTTTTTATAATTTCATTTTTAAATCGATTTTTAATTATTTAAAAAAGAATCATTTTTTTCATTTTTTTCTTCATTTGACTAATCGCCAGCCATGATGGTGTCCAATGACTGGCTGCAGGTGAACTAAAGCCTTGCCTAATTAGGCAAGGCCGAGCTCACTGGCATCGGGCAAGCTTGGCCTGACTTGATTAGGTGAGGCTCTAGTTTGCCTATGGCCGGTTGCCAGATGCTATCGTGGCTAGCGACTAGCAAATGAAGAAGAAGAAGAAGAGAAAAATAAAAAGATCAAAAAATAATTAAAATATCGATTTTAAAAAAAGGAAAAAATAAGAGAAAAAGTATTTGGTAAAAGAAAGTGAAGTGAAAGAAAATATGAAAAATGTTTTCCTCTTTCTCAAAAGTGGAAAACATTTTCTCCTATTTTAGAAGGCATTTTTTTTCCTTTCATGGAAAATGTTTTCTCCAACCAATTCATTTTCCGTGAAACGAACATTGGAAAATTCAGAAAATATTTTTCTGAAAATTATTTTCCGTGAAATGAATGGGATATTCATGTATTTTTCTTCCTTTTTTAAGCCTTTCTTTCTTTATTTTTCTCAATTTGCTTTTGTATTATATTTACTATGATTCAAAACAATTAATAGAATATGTGCGTGTTTATGAGTAACTTTTATTGCAGTTGCGAATTTTAATGTTTATAATTTATGGTGTCAAATTTTTTCTTTAACTTCGTTAAATAAACTACTCTCGCATTATTATTGTGCGGTTCTAAAAAAATTTAGAAACGATTATAAGCACGAAAAGGATTCCTCTAAATACCTCTCGATTCCAACGCTTTGTTTGATGATCTAAGTGAGGAAGGAAATGGATGGAAAGAAAGAGATAGGAAATGGAGAAAAAAAAGAGCTAAGTTAAATTCCTTTCCTACCTTTGGATGCATGTTGAGTGGAAATAAAGTGAAGGAAAATTAATTCCGTGAAAAAACATAATTAACCTTCGGCTTATTGACACTTCTTTCTTTCTTTTTTGTAAAAAAAAGTACAAGCAATCTCGAAAGAAAGTGCAAAATTGCATTTCCTTTCATTTCTCTCCACTTTTGAAAAGAAATAAAAGGTGGGCCCGGATGGAAGTATTTTCCTCCTATTTAAAGTGTCCTAACTTAATAATAATAATAATAATAATAATAATAATAATAATAATAATAGACAAGGTGTAAAGACTGCTCCCTGCCAGCTCTTGGATCCAAAATCGAAAGATAAATGTATAAAATTTTCATATTCCATATCAAATACGTTAACCCTAATCTATGAAGTACCTCACTAATTCCATGGTTTAGTAAGACATAAGCTAGAGCTCAAATCACTGACCACACATGGATCTAGAATTTTTTCTTGGCGGAGGCAAACATGTGTTCCTTGATTGCCAAGAAATCACTCGAATATATTTTTACAAATATAAGCAATGTCCTTTAAAAATTATCATTCTATTAATCTATAACGATTATATTGAAGAATGCTTATCAACTTTTATCGGTTAGTGAAGGCAAGAAATTCAATAGGGTCAAGAACTCAATTTGAAGGTCGAAATAATGAAACTCAATTTGAAGGTCAAGTGGGAATAAGCCCCCGCTACTCAAAACATCTATCCTTCCCTATAGATGATCCAAACATGTTATTGTTTTGACGATATGAGAATTTGAATTCACTAAGCAACTCCATGGGTTTGTCCATGAACAATATCACTAACCCAAGCTTGATAATTCATGCATTTGCCTATACAACAACATTTTATGTTCGGGCCGGGTTGGACTAGCCCAACAGGCAACAAGCTTTGCTCAACCTGGCCCAAAAGATCTTCAGGCCTCTAGAGCCTTCAAGCTACCAAACCAAACCCACGAATCAATTAATTCCAATCTACTCCGTTCTTTCATCTTTCGATATAGGTTTTGGCTTTTAAATACGGGGTAAATAGATAGCGAAATTATATTTTTCACAACCAAAAAAAAATAATTATTTGAAGTCTATTTTAATTTTTTGATTTTCCCTTAAAGCTCACCCACAATTACTTCCCATAAAGATTTCTAATAATTATCAAGACAAAGCCACCCTTCCACAGATTGAGTATGTTATCAAAATATTACAGACCTATTTTGTTTGTTTCATCCATGACAAGAAACCTTAGTAACTTTCCTTTTTGCATTCTAAAGTGTCTCCTTTTGTTAAATTATTTATGTGCTTTTTTTGCACTCAATCATGTGATAGTATAAGGCAACCACGAAGTGACTAAGGCACTCAGCTTGTCGCAAATTTTTGTAATTTGTATTATAGTAAAATGAACACAAAAAAAAACAATGTAAACATATATAGTCTATGAGCACATTATTTAATTAATGCATAATTTTTCCTTAGTATAATAAACTTCCCTTAAGTTTGGCTATAAACATCGAATTTACTTATTGAGAAAAAGTAAGAAATGTGTATCTTACTAGAGTAAATTGCAAATAAAGTAAAAAAACTTATCTTATTCTGAAATCATTTATTTATAATTTTACGTACTACTTATTTGATCAAGTAATAAGATTGTACTTAATAAATTTGTCCTTATCAATTGCTAAAATACATTACTTTAAATGTAACAATTAAAATGACTTAAAAAAGACTACATGGATATTATTCATAATAGGGAAAATTTAAATAAAAAGCTTAAAGTGTCCTCATTTTTTTTTAAATAAGGGCATGAAGTAACCATATCAATATCAAAAAAAAAGGGGGGGCTTGGATTCACTATTGATAAAGGGCAATTTCATTTTTAAATTTTTTTATTTTTTTTCCTTCGATAAAAATATTTAATATGTATATAAAAGGGGAGAACATGCATGGGAGAGAGGGACTCTCTCTTGCCTGTGGCCATCGCCCCATAGCTAGTGAGGCAGCGGCGAAGGGCAATGACCCTTACCGACTAGAGGTGAGGGCCAACAGGTCCTCATCGGAACCAGGAAAGTGCGGGGACCCTCTCCCAAATTTGGACGAGCATCGCCCATCCTAGCCATGGCCTAGGCAAGTGCTAGTGACCCCTCCAGCCTTTGTCACCACTCCACCAACAATGAGGCGACAGCCACAAGTGAGAGGGAGCCACTCCCACTTATGTTTTTCTTTTTCTTTTTTTGTAAAATAAAATAAAATTTTAATCTAATTTAATTTAAATTTAATTTATGTTTGGATGAAAATGTCCATTATTAGTCAAAAAAATTTTTATTAGCCAATGAACCAGTTAGATTAAGCCATTCTTTAGGACTGATATAACCACTTCATGCCCTTATCTAAAACAAGATTCATTCCAAATCCTTATTTAAGAAAACAAGATACTTTGGGCCCTTAATTGAAATTTTCCCTTCATAACCCATTCCTTATAGTTCAAAGAATAGCTTATTTAATTTAAGTGAATAAACATCCATTAATAAAGATATTCCCTTTATTTTTAGGTAAAACATGATACAAAAATAATAATACAATAGATTTTGATATTCACTTGAATGATTTACATCTAAATTAGAGTGAAATTGTTAACTTTAGACTTCGACATGGTTAAAAGACATAAGTGAACAATAAAAAACGTAGAAACTGGAAAACTAAGGCTACGTTTGACAGTTAAAATAAAATTCAAGATACAAGATAAAATTTATACTATCATATATGTAGTGCATGCTTAAGACAAGATAAAGTTAGTTATAAGAGAGAAATAACCTAAATAAAATTATCTCATGAAGAGCTGGGATAAATGTGAATAAGATTTCTAATATCCTTAATATAAACGTTATTTTTCTCGAATAACAAACTACATAAATTAAGAAAATTAAAATTATATATCAATACAAATAATATTTGAATTCTAATATAAAAAAATTCAAAATAACAAAAAATAACAACAATTTAGTTTTTAATGTAATCATATTTTTATTTATATTTTCGAATTTAATTATATCTTATAATATAAATTCAATATACAAATCATATATTTATCCTTATTACATATTTGAGATATTTTAGCATTTTAGGCATGTTAGTACAATTCATTATTTAATAAAATCATATTAGAGAATGATAGAAGGGGACAAAAGAAATAAAATAATAAAATAATTTAAAAAGGAAAAAATAAAATTGTAAAAATGAAGTAGGCAAGAATGTTGCATGAGAATTATCTCCATTTGTGCAACTTTTAGATTCAATTACACTAATATATCGTTTATATCAAACAATGTATATAATATAATATGAATATATCTAAATTTATTAATGTGTTCACCAAACAGTAGATATGCTATAACAAAATTATTAGATTTTATATCATATCTTATTAGTTTTATTCCAATTAAAAATCCATACAATCAAACGTAGCTTAAAGCTATATAACAAAATTTACCGGTTCCTTACACACCCTAAGAAGTTAGAATGACAAATATACCCATACTGTAGCTGCAACTCTCCAAAATACAAGTGGATTTAGCGCAATTTAAAAAGTGACTATCCACCCAATTCGGTACAAGGGCATTTTGTCTTTATAACTATTCGCGAATTTTCATGAAGAATATGCATGGGTAGGGCAAATTTTTCTAAAGTTAGATAGGATACTAATTGAAAACGATAGCTCAAGGGTCACCCACTGATACTCAGTTGCTTACTAGATCTAATAATCTTAAGCTAGACTTCCTCAAAATCCGCCGACCAAATTGGCTAAATTAGCAGCGATTGTACATAAGATATCCAAGGAAAGTTCAACTACAACTTGAGGGAAAGGCAAGGGCTATGTGACCATGAAATATATGGCTATTGATGAGCTCGACGCAATTTCAGTCCAAACTATTAATGTTCTAGTCGAGGGCATTGTATTGTATCAACAACTGCATCACTAGTTGTTTCACCAACCTTTGTGTAGAATAGGGAAGGAGAGTCTGCTCAACGGTGAGTAGATTGACATTAGTCAGTCGACAAATCTTGGTTCCCTCTCCTCCGGGACCAAACTCCTCTTGGATAGCTTCATTAGGTTGGTAGTTACATGCCTTCCCATTATAATGCGTTCAAAAACATTTGCAAAACCGTTAAGTGTCCTTTCCCAAAAGTACCACCTAAATAGAGAATCCCTACTTGTATAGTAGTGCTACTTTAGCTAAAAAAAAATTCTTAAGATCATAAGAAAATATGCAAAATAAAAATAAATTTATGCATCAACAACCTTATAGCATGAGAAGAATCTTAGAGGCTATGAAAATACGTTATCACAATTGCTGACTATTCCATATAAAAACATTGGGGCATGTATAACATTCTTAAAGGTAATTTTTGTCATTGATGTTTGTAACAATTGGTTTCAGGAACTAATTTGTGAAGTGATGGGATGGGACAGGAGGATGCTTCAGTAGTAAGTGGATTGCATCGAGTGTCTTTTATGAATAATGCTTTGTTTGTCTTGCAAAAAATATGATATTTTCGGAAAATATTTGTTAGGAAAATATTTTTTAGAAATGTAATTATTTTCTGGTATTCAAGTGAAACATGAAAATGAAGTGAAAAATATTTTCCGTTGTTTAGTAGGAAAATATTTTCCTCTACCCACTATTTTTCAAAAATTATATTATTATTTTTTTTTAAAATCAATTTTATTTATTATTATTATTTTTTTTGATTTTTTTTTTTTCTTTGTTTCCTCTTTTTCTTTGTTGGCTAGTCACTGGCCATGGCAATAGTCGGCGACCAGCCACAAGCAAGCTTAGGCTTGCCAATCGAGCGAGCTCACCAATGTTGAGCTCGAGACTCGTGTTGGCCAATCTAGTGAGCAACGAGCCTCAGCTCGCCTTGCCGGCAATTGGCCAAGGAAGAAGATGAAACAAATAATAATAAAAAAAAAAAAAAAAATTGAATCTTTTAAAAAAGAAAAAAAGAAAAAGAAGTGGTAATTAGTAGAGGTGTGAAATAAAAGAGGGCAAGTGTAAAAATTGCTTTCACCAACTTGAAAAGTAGAAAATATTTTCCCTTATTTTTTTTTCTTTTTATGAAAAATGTTTTCTCCAATGAATTTATTTTTCGTGAAACAAAAGCTGGAAAATTTGAAAAATATTTTTCAAAAATTATTTTCCGTGAAACGAACCGATCATAAGTCACGTCATTTTCTAATTTATGCTTGTAGACTTATTTTCATATTGGTACCTCGCGAGTGAGACGTGATGGAACGCTACAAAACTAGGGGTTTCTTGTTATAAACCCAAATTGATGCATATCAAGTCGGCTCTTGTTTGGGACAAGTGTGGATACATGTTTTAAGGTTTTTGGCTGTTAATTAATATGGTTTAACGAGTACTTAAGATTTTACGAAAAAACCTTAATCAAGTGTCAAACTCACAATCGGTGGAGTTCGGGCCTGGGAAATTACACATGACAAATGGCTAAATATTTCACATCAGAACCATGTTAGATTTCCGAGGTATGAATACTATCAAAGGCGAGTTCACGACTTAATTGAGACTTTTTGAAAATTTTAGATGTTCAATAGACCAAAATCTAATATCGCAGTTCCAGTTGATCGATAACTGAAACCTTTGACATCGATCCTTCACTTATTGCGTATTTAGGGTTTTGTCAAGTTTTTTTTTTTTTTAATGGAGAAAAGCGATGTTAGCCAATTATGAGGGGAAAAAATTGACATGATTACAAATGGTCCTAAATATCCAAGACCTCAATGCTAAAATGCAAGAGCCTCTCCGAACATGTTCTTAGATTCACCACAATGAAAAGGGCAATTTCAATTAATTCATCCTAGCTGTTGGAGCTTGCTCTAGTGACTCCAACAGCCACCCTTCTCGTATATAAAATAAGAGTTGAGAAATCTGAATCCTCATCTTTTTATAAAATTAAAGTAGAGACGTTTAGTTTTGGATGTGAATTTCGACTTTTACGTTTTGTATAGAAATATGGTAAAAGTTTGAGTACAGATTAAGAGTTAAATTAGGATGGACAGAAAAACTTAGTTCGAATGATTACTTTAATTATAAGTGGAGGACTGCAATCGCTCAATAGGATCGGACACCTCCCTGATCCACCCTCCTTCCAGGTCTATAGCGCATGCAGCCACCGACTACACACGTACACACCTGCATTCCTTAATGGGATGCTTTTCCGTAGGACTTAAGGTGCCGCCCACTACAAGTTGGGAGTATTTGTACCTTTCTAGACCTCAGGCTTTATGTCGGGATAGGTACACTAAAGATTTTAAACTTATGATAAAAGAATATTTAAATTCTAAAATTTTTAAAAGATACAATTAAGTCATCAAACTAGTCAAATTAATTCAATCAAGTCATTTAGTTAATTTCGTCCAACTAAGCCCTCATGAGATAGTTCTCTAAATTCTAATGGGATTTTTTTTTATGGGTCTAAGATGCCGACCTCTATTAGTTGTGAGTGTCCATATCGCTCTAGACATCATGCTTTAATACCAACTTGAAGCTGTTGTTTATTTTAAGAGTTTCCACTCTCAGAATATTGTGTGAATTGTGTATTTTACTTTGGGATATGTGCATTGGGAATTCTAAAAATTATTATAAAAATACAGGTGAGTTCTAAAACTTTAAAAAAAATGTATTTAAGTCTTAAACTTATCAAATTTATTCAATCAAGTTATTTTGTTAACTTTGTCCAATTAGGCTAAAGGAAAATGCTAGCATATCTTATTTTATTACTTTCTTAAGACTTGTGGTGACCACGTGGTGCCCACCAAAACCATATCAGAAAAAATATTCATAAATTGTAAAAAATGCAAGCTAAATTAGATTAAAAAAAAAAAAGGTAATTAAAAAAAAAAAAAAACAAAAATAGAGGTCCTTGTCAATGGCTACTGACACTAGTGGAGGTCACCTTGGGCTCGCCAAGGGCTAGCGAGGGTCCTTAGGCTTCGACAAGGCCCAAGTGGCGGTGGTCACAGGTAGGGGTGTCAAAAACCGAACCGAAAACCGAACTGAAATATAAAACCGAACCAAAATTTCGTATGTTTTCGGTTCGGTTTGGTTAACCGAAAAAAACCGTTAACTTTTTCGGTTTAACCGAACCGAAAATAGAATTCTTAATAAAAATTGAATAATCTCTCTTCTTTATCATATCTTCTTTACTTAAATTCCAATAAACAAAGTAAAAATAAGAAAACCAAAAACCGCATTTTCGGTTCCGAACCGAACCGAACAATCTTACACCCCCGAATCACACCGAACCGTTTACGATGATGCCTTGTTCCCCCATTTTGGCTTTTACTTGGTTTTTAAATTTTTTTATCCTTTTTCATTTACTTAATCTATTTAAGTAAAATTTGAAAAGAAAATAATAAAAAATGGCATGTTGATATTTTCCATCTGTCGAGTTAAACAAAATTAACCAAAGGGTTTCATTGCACAAATTTGACAAGTTTTAAGACTTTTAGTATTTTTTTTTAAGTTTTAGGACTCAATTATACTTTCATGAGACTTTCAATACACTTACATCTTTTATATCTTAGCAACATCTCATCTCAATCATACAAATTAAGTATATTATTAAAGGGAAAAAAATCAAAGACAGGTGATAGCATCATATGTATAGGTGTATAATTGAGCTAAGTTAGGTTGATACACTTCCTAGTTCAAGCTTGACTTGACTCAACTCATATACTTGGTGCTCAAAGCTAAATTCGAACTTAGTTAAGTATTATTTTTCCTACTTAAGCTTGATTCTATTAGAAAATTAAAATACTTGGACTAGACTCAATTGAATTTAATTGCAATTAACTTATAAGTTTTACGAGCTAAAATGTAATTTTAAGTATTTCGCCCATTTTCATAATAACTTAATATTTCGATCAACTAATGAAAACTTGACATGTATAGGTGTATAATTGAGCCGGGTTGGGTTGATACACTACCTTGTTCGAACTTGACTCGATTCAACTCATATATTTGGTGCTCAAAGACAAATGCGAGCTTGATCGAGTATTAATTTCCTACTTGAATTTGATTAAATTAGAAAATTCAGAAACTTGAACTAGACTCAATCGGATTTAATTGCAATTAACTTATAAGTTTTACGAGCTCAAATGTAATTTTAAATTTGTCCATTTTCATAATAATAACTTAATATTTCGATTGAATAATGAAAACTCGATTTGGGTCATGAGCCTATCGAGTTGAATACCGGCGAGCTCGAGCTCGAGCTCCACTAGGCAAGATGCTCGAGTAGCTCGAACTCGATGTCCACTCGAAATTATGTTATGTACTTAGGGAGAACGGCACTTGTCTTGATGGTTTCTCACTTGTGGTGGATAAAAGTAATCACAAGGCACGCGCGTGTCACGTGACGACAAGATCCCGGAGCCATATCACGAGGCACGCACGTGATGCCCAACCACCATCCCTCGGCTTCTCTTGTATATAAACCCCACTCCCTCCTCGAAGGTTCACTCGTGCACCCCGCCCCGCCAAGAATCGCTAGCAACCCCAGTCCCAGCACCGCCTCCTCCTCCTCCTCCTCCGACGGCCCTCGCCGTCTCTCATTTTCTTTAAAGAACCTCCACCCGACAAGAAAAGATGAAAACGGTGAGCGTCGAGGAATTCTGCCGCGCCCAGAAATCACAGGGCCCCGCCACGGTCCTGGCCATCGGAACGGCGAACCCCTCGAACGTCGTCGAACAGAGCACGTACCCGGATTATTTATTTCGAATCACCAACAGCGAGCACAAGACCGATCTGAAACAGAAGTTCAAGCGCATGTGTAAGTATAGTTTGAAGCATTGAAAAAGATTGCGGTCTTTCATCGTCATGCATGCCGGCCCGGCCGGCAGCCCATGACATAGGGTCTGTGTGTTTTTTCAGGTGATGGATCCATGATCAAGAAGAGGTACCTGCACATGACGGAGGACATATTGAAACAGCACCCGAGCATGAGTTCGTTCACGGAGGCGTCCTTGGATGCCCGGCATGACATTCTGGTGGTGGAGGTGCCGAAGCTGGCCAAGGAGGCGGCGGTGAACGCCATCAAGGAGTGGGGGCAGCCCAAGTCCAAGATCACCCACCTGGTGTTCTGTACAACCAGCGGCATCGACATGCCAGGCTGCGACTACCAGCTCACCAAGCTCCTCGGCCTCCGCCCGACTGTCAAGCGGTACATGATGTACCAGGTGGGCTGCTACGGCGCCGGCCTCGTCCTCCGCCTTGCCAAGGATCTTGCTGAGAACAACAAGGGGGCGCGCATCCTGGTCGTGTGCTCCGAGTTAACCGTCTGTACCTTCCGCGGGCCCACCGAGGCCAACCTGGACAACCTCGTGGGGCAGGCCCTGTTCGGCGACGGCGCCTCGTCGGTCATCGTGGGGTCGGACCCCATCCCGGGGGTGGAGCGGCCCCTGTACGAGATCGTCTCCGCGTCCCAGACCCTCCTCCCCAACAGCGAGGGGGCCATCGCCGGGCACGTCCGCGAGATCGGCGTCACCATCCACCTCCTCAAGGACGTGCCGGGCCTCATCTCCAAGAACGTAGAAAAGACCATGGCCGAGTCGTTCCACCCGCTAGGCATCACGGACTGGAACTCGCTCTTCTACATCGTGCACCCCGGCGGCCCCGCCATCCTCGACGACGTCGAGGCCAAGCTGAAGATCAAGCCCGAGAAGATGGAGCGGTCCAGGTATGTGCTCAACGAGTACGGCAACATGTCGAGCGCCTGCGTCTTCTTCATCATGGACGAGATGAGGAAGAAATCGATCAAGCAAGGGCTGAAGACCACCGGAGAGGGGCTCGAATGGGGGGTTCTCTTCGGCTTCGGCCCTGGCCTCACCGTCGAGACCGTCGTCCTCCACAGCGTGCCCTTGTCCGCCTAGGTGTCTGCTTCGGGTCGGGTCGGGTCCGACCTCACCTCCCCTGCCTCCTCCACCTATCCCTATTTCCAGTTATGATATTGTTGTCAGTCATGTGTCTTAATGATGTTGTCTTGATAACCTTTCTTTATCACCATAAGGAGCGAGCGTTTGATGTTGTATGTCGCACCCTATTTTCAGTGCACTTATGTATCAACCAAGAGTCCATATTCGCCTTGGAAATAATGTTTTTCTTTCAATGTGACATGGACTTGTTTTCGACCGCGTCGCGAGCATGATTCTAGCTTTTTCTCCTTTCATTCTTCATCATATGGCATACGCGACGATTCAATAGATTCTTATCAAGAGAAGAAGAGATCTCTCTTAAGAAAATCTTTTCTAAAACCGTTAGGTTCTTGCAAAACAACACACCCTTGACCTACTTCATTTTATGCTCCAGACTGTAGATTGATCAATACATTCTAGAAAAGTCGCATATCTTTTACTACTAAACATAGCCTAATACATGAAATTTGAGAAATCATTGGTAAAATTAGTTTTCTTTTAGGCTCTATTTATTTTACGTAAAAATGAATAAGCGAAAAACATTTTCATCATTCGTGAAAATATTTAGGCATAAATTATTTGTTGATAATAAAAGCATTCTTTACCAATTAATTAGTGATTATTTCTCGAAAAATATTTTTCTGTTTATTTATTTTCAAACGAGTGAAAAGTCTTTTAGTGGCGTTAGTAGCGGTTTCCCAGGAAGTAGTTGTAGTCTCAAAGACGACATGCATAGGTCCGTTACCAAAACTTGTAGGCTGTCGCTATTGATTAAAGAATGTCCCCCGGACAATGACAGCATAAACCAACCACGGACTAGGAAAGGATCCTAATACTATCCGAACCGAACTAAATTTCAAATATTTTCTGCTCGGTTTGATTTTGTTTTGGATAAAAAGCAACAAAAAGAAAAAAAAATCAAGTTATCGTATGATTTGATTATGCTTTCGTGACAAATTTTATGGCTTCCAATGCAATTATTAAAGAATACGTTGTTTAGGATTTTAAACAAGAATATTAAGGGAAATCAAATTGGATTGTATTTTAATTGACATATGATAAATATATTTTTTCTTTTCCTTTTTTAATATCTCTCAGAAAGTTCATCAATTATGAAATTGTCTCTCTTAATATGAGTAAGTTCATGATTTTATGGGAAAATTTCAAATAAACCCACAAAGTTAAGTCATTTCCTAAAAAAAAAAAATCTAGAGTTGACATTGTTTTAATTAAGGGTTAGAAGTGCTCAAATTAGTCTCAAATAAGGGTATGATCTCCCTAGCCGACAAGCAAGTGATTTTTATTAGCATATGAAACAAAGGCATTTTTGTCCGGAAAAAAATTGCATAAATAGAAAAGCCAAATTTCTAAAAGTAAAGATCCCAAAATTGATTCTTCTCTTCCCAACCCACTTTATAAACAAAGGTTGAAGTTCTTAGGGCACTCATGAAAACATTTCTCATTCTCTATTGCTCTAGTTTTTTATTCCTAGGAATAGGTTTGGAGTATAAATTCGTTTGGTATCGTAATTTCATTTTTCTATTTATGGAATAAATTCCTATTCTAGAAACAGATTTAGAATAGAAATTAGAAGTCAAAATTTTTTATTTATGTATTTTTGGAACAAAAGTAAGAAATAAAAACACTTTTTATCGCTTGCTTTCGTCACGCCTACCGTCTCTAGTCGCCTCTCACCGCTACTCGGGATTGAGAAATTTTATGTCATTATTAAATAATTTTTATTCCAGAAATAGATATTTTATATCGGTATCAAACGCCTATTTTGCCTTAAAAACTTGTCTAAGAATGAAAATGAAAAAAATAATTTTTGGAAAATAGAAATGTTTATTGTGTGCCCTTAATAGTGTGTTGCCTAAGCAAGGACCGGTAGACATTGGCAGTGTGCCACCAAGCGACAACAACAGCAATTGAAGGGTGAGGGATTTGAACGATACTAAGGCTCAATTCTTTTTGCTAAATGTGGCATTTCTAAAATATATTTTTGAAAAAAACCATTTTTTCAAGAAAATGATAATATTTTTCGATATTTAGTTGAAACTTAAAAATGGACTAGAAAATATTTTTCACTATTTGTTAAGGAAAATATTTTCCTCCATGCACCCTAATAATTTTTGTATCATTATTTTTTTTTCCTTTTCCTTCTTTTCCTTTTTTCCTCGGCTAGTCGCTAGCCATGATGACGGTCAGCAATTGGCCATAGGCAAGCTCAAGCCTTGCCAGCTCAGTGAGATAGGCCTTATCGGCGTATGATGAGGCTCAAGCTCGCCTATGGCCAGGGATTAGCCAAGGAAGAAGAATTAGAAAAAGAAAGAAAAGGAAAAAAAATCAATTTAAAAATAAATAAAAATAAAAAACGATAGTGTGTTTGGTGAAAAAAAGTGAATTCCAAGAAGATATGGAAAATCATTTCCTCTTCTTGAAAAGAGGAAAATATTTTCTCCTTTTGAAGACTTATTTTCGTTGATGAAAAATGTTTTCGATAATAAATTCATTTTCCGTGAAACGAAAGTTAAAAAATCCGAAAATCACTTTTCTGTAAGTTATTTTATTTTCTATGAAAAAATAAACCTAAAAGAAAAAGTTACTCTTACCAGTTGGTCATGCCAACCAATATAGTATATGGTTCCTAGAATCGAAAAAAAAAGAGGAAAATTTCAAATTACAACCATCGTGGATGATTGCAACTGGAAAAAAAGAAGAAGAGGAATTTGGAAACTACTCCAATGATCACAGCACAGCCATCAGAAGCAGCTTTCTAACACTCGCTAGCAATTATCATTATCATTTGGGTAACTTTACAAAGTGAAATCTTCAGAAAAAGCTTCACCGAACAACTGCGATTACAAAACAATAAACGAATCGAGCAGTAACAAAGTTGATTTCATTATATAAAGCTTCAATGGCTGGATGAGGCTTCATTCCGATTCGAGCACGACGAACCCCGGAATTCGCCCCAAACGAGAGAGAAGATGCCACGACTTTGAACAAATCGACTTCTTTCTTTGGGTCTCGTTTAAATCCCTTGCCCTCCAACCATCGTTGCCACCGCCCAATCACAGGCCGCCGTTGCCCACCGGTCCTTGCTCAGGCAATAGCCAATTCAGAACGTCAACATTTGTTCCCGATATGGGTTGGGAAGAGAGGAACGAATTTTGGGATTTTTACTTTTAGGCTATGTTTGAACGTTCAAATTTCTAACTATGATAGACTAGATAAAATAGAATGTGAAATCTAAGAGATTTTACTATATTTTATCAACTGTTTGGTGATTGTAATAATAAAGTCGGATATATTAACATTATATCATATATGTTATTTAGTAAATATGGTATATTAATATAAATGAATCACAAATTTTACAATATGATAAAATTTTATTGTGACACTATTGTCTATTTTTATTCATCTATTTATTTATTTTACTCTCTTTTTTAAATTTTTTCTTTTTTTTTTTTCTTCCCTTCCATAATTCTCTAATAAATTTTTATTAAATAGAAAATATTCTAATATACCTAAAATATTAAAACACCTAAAATATGTAATAAATATATATTTTTTATATTGAATTTATATTATAATATACAATTAAATTCAAATTATAAAAATTAAATTAAATTTAAAAAAACCAAATTTTTTTTTTTTTGTTATTTTGAATTTCTTATATTAGAATTCAAATATTATTTATATTGAAATAATTTTATATTTGTTAATTTAAGAAGTTTTAACTTTCCTATTATAAAATTAGAAATCCCATCAACCTTTTATTCCATCTCCCCATAGGATAATTTTATCCGGGATATTCCCCTTATATTCAACTTTATCCTATCTTGAACAAGCATCAAACGTAAAATAAGATAAATTTTATCATATCCTAAATTTTATTTTGACCATCAAATACAGCCTTATAAATTTGGTTTTTCTTTTTATACAATTTTTTTGGACAAAGATGCTCTTGTTCCATTTGCCGGAAAAGTCACATGCTTGCCGGCCAACAAGCATTTGATCGGCCGACAAGATTAGGCCCTTGGTTGAGAATGATTTAAGTACTTTAGGTTCTTATTCAAAATAAGATATATTTTGAACACTTTCTTTGAAAAAAATGACCCCATTTCATACCCTTTTTGAAAATTTCCCCAATTTTATTGTATCTCTTAACCTCTAGATATCTTGAATCCCTTAATAATTTTCCCAGCAGAATTTCAAATGCTAACACACTTCACTTTTTCCATAAATACTTATTCTTGGTGTTCACATTGTGTATTTCTAATAATAATTACTTCCCATTGTTTAATAATTCAAAAATTTCATCGTAAAATGATTTTGCATAATTTTTCGATGCAATTCCTTCCGAACAAGCAATGCGCGTGCACGTTTAATAGTAAATATGAAAACGACAAAGATCGCAACTGGATTACAAGGTACTTTTGTCCCAACAAGAACAAAAAAGAAAAGAGAAGTGCACTGAAACATAATAACAGAGTTTTAAAGTTTTCAAAAAATGTAACTAAGTTTTAAAATTTATCAAGTTAGTACAATCAAGTCCTTAAATTAATTACGTCCAACTCAACAAATAGAAAATGCTAATATGTTTTAGGATTCCACTGTACCAATTTAACAAATTTTAGGATTTAATTATACTTTTTGAAAATTTTAGAACTCAATTAGACTTTTATAATAAATTTTAGAACTTTTAGTGTAATAATCCCGAAAGAAAATAATTTAAGTAGGAATAGAGAAGAAACTATTGAAATCATGAAATTTTGAGTTTTGAAGAAATCATTTCTCTCCTATTTAAAATCATTTTCCTCTACGGAGTGGACTGTAGACGCGATGGGTGTGAAGAAAATAGCAAAAAATAAAATAAAATGGAAAGATTATATCCATTTTATTCTTGTCCGATGATAAACAATCATAAGTTGAGAGATGAGTTATTTATGAAATACTTGAAAATTATATTGAAATCAAGTTTACGGATAAAAGATCCACCGATTATTTTGCAGTTATCTCTATATCATAAATTACAATTTTATTGATCTATAGGTTTGTGTGATTATATTGTATTGGGATAATATCATAAAAAATCATAGACTAATATATACATGCCATATTTATCTAAAATTACTTTTGTGTAACAAAAGCTCTTGAATTGTTATATTCGTGTCACATTTACCCCAAATTAATTATTATATTAAAAAAGAAAAAATATTACAAAAAATCCTAAACTATACCACTTGAGATAAATTTACTTTTTACTTTTTTTTTGTGACACTAAAAATTTCAAATTATATTCACTGTGACCTGATTATAATTTTTATAAATTTTAAGAATCAATTATGCCTTCACGATAAGTTTGGAGGCAGGCTGCTAGTTGCTTAAGTCTTATGTCCAAAATAGATCATTTCACTTCTCAACACGTTTCCTTTTTGACCCTTGCTCTTCGCGTAGACCTCCCCCAAATTTGCGGCCAGGCACGCATGGATCGCAACCATCCTCCCCAATGAATTATGCCTTCGCGATAAGTTTGAAGGCTGCTAGTTGCTTAAGTCTTATGTCCAAAATAGATCATTTCACTTCTCAACATGTTTCCTTTTTTCTCTTCGCGTAGACCTCCCGCGGCCAGGCACGCGGATCGCACGTGCCCTGACGGACGCCGCTACTACGTACACCGAACTAGAAAATGGAGTCATCTCCCTCTCCTTCTCCCTCTCTCTCTCTCTCTCTCTCTCTCTCTCTCTGTAGCGCGCGCTTCTGCATCCCGAGCATGAACAGGTACTTTCTCAATCTTTCTTGAAATCGAATCGCTTATCTTCGCTTGCCGCTCTGATATCTCTCGGGGAAATGGGTCCCTCGAGATGGACGGAAATGTCCGTTCGATCAATCGGTTTCTGTTGATTCCGGCCGCAGGAATGCAATGCCCCTTCAAATGTAACCGTTCTCTGTTGATTCCGGGCATCGCTTGATCGAGGGTTTGCTCTGATTTCTCGTGCGGTCGGGTCGCAGGTTCATTGCGAAGAGCCTTGCTGCGAATTTGGGCGTCAGACGAGTCCGGTCGAGATGCCTGTGTGGAGCCGCCGGCGCCGGCGCCCCCGGTTCGATTCGCCAGCCGGACCATGTATTCATCCTTTTCTTTAGCCATGTTTTGTGGGTTTTTCTTTTTCTTTTCTTTTTTAAGGAAATACAATGGTGCGCCCCTTTGTTTCTAGTTTGTCTTTATGATGTTTGGTGCTGGAATGTGCATGGAGATTGTAGGGTCAAGAGCAGCAATGCAGTGGAACCAGTGTCACCCAATATGACGTCGCTATCGTTGGAGGAGGAATGGTTGGCATGGCTCTTGCTTGTTCCCTAGGTAAGCTATGGCTTGCCGTTAGTCATGTTTAATCTTCTTGAGGAGTTAATGTCCGTATGCCGATTTTGTAACACAAGGCAGATAATCTGAGTCTGAGCCTATTGATGTTTCAGTGTTCAGTTATGCATTATCTTTCGGCCAATGCAGTGCTTATATCTGGACCCTCAATTTTTTCAAGATTGTTGTCCCTATGACTTGGCTTTCTGTTTGCCAATTCTATGTACGATAAGGGTGGATATACTACCAAGACTCATCTATCAAATTTGTTTACTAAGTGATGTGATAAATTTCTATTTAGTGCTTAAATGGGGCTTTGCCAAAAATTTAGAAGCAATTAGTGATGCTTGGTTGTGGAAATTACTGTCACCACTGATAGCTGTGGTGATTATACTACCAAGACTCATCTATCAAATTTGTTTACTAAGTGATGTGATAAATTTCTATTTAGTGCTTAAATGGGGCTCACTCCGCTTGAAAAATTTAGAAGCAATTAGTGATGCTTGGTTGTGGAAATTACTGTCACCACTGATAGCTTTGGCGATTAGTGATACTTAGTAGCAGCAGACTTCACCACCCATTCTGGTAATGATGATATTGGTGGCCAGTGGTGGCTGTCAGTATTAGGTGCTTATGGGCACATAAAAATGGTGGTGACAGGTTGTGGAAGAGGCAGTGGCTGTGACAGCAATAGGGATGGTGTCTTTGAGGTGGATGTGATTGGTGGCACTAGTGGTGGTGAAAGTGGGATCCTTGAAGGCGGTGCGTCTCGGTGGTGGGGTGAAGGTGATGGTGATGGTGATGGTGAACGAGTCAGTGGACTTGCAGTCCTATGTTAAGTCTGAAAAACGGGTAGTTCTTTTTATTGAAAAAAATGAGGTGGCTTTCAGAATTTCGGTGTGCCTTTTTTGTTGATCTGAATTAAACATAATTCCTGTTGACCTGTCTTTCCAATCTTTCAGAATGGTTTTTTATATGTGCTTGTTCATGGACTATTAGAGTCTTAGTTTGAGATTGTTTTTATATTTTTTGGTATTGAAGGCTGATAGTGGTGGTGAATGATGATATCTAGTTATGTCATTTTTTCAAGATGTCAGCATCCTGAAATGTTTGTGGCATAGACACAGGAAAAGAAAACCATTTGCTCATCTATCTTTAGTGACCCTCCCTCACTTTCTGTACATTCAACTGACTTCATGCAGTCTATGTTGATTATCTGCAGCTAGCATGCCATTGACAAAGAATTTAAATATTGCCATCATTGATAGCAATCCAGCATTGGTCAATGGAATTCGCATCAACAAAGAGGATCCTCCAGATCCTAGGGTCAGTACAATAACGCCTGCAACAATATCAATGTTCAGAGGTAAAGTAGTATTGCTGTAAAATTTAGGATCTTTTGCTGGCTCCTCATTCTCATCTTTCTTGCCCCACTTTCTTTGGTACTACTGTCTACTTACCATCCTTTTGCTTAATGATGTCAAGTAGAAAGTCTCTCGGTCGAGCTTGGTACATATATTTATTTCTTTTGGTCAGTATTGCTTAAACTTTTCAATTGTTTTCTCTGTTGGATAGGAATTTCTTCCTTCAAGTAATCATATCCTTTGATAACATACTTGGACAAACCATTACATTTTTCCTTTCCTGCTCATGCAAAGCAAAGTTTTTTTTTCTGTTGGATTAGGGTGTGAGTTAGACGCAGATGTGTGTTATGGTCAGAACTTTTCCTTGTTTTCTGGAGTTGTCATACTAATAATGTGTTCTACTTTCCCATGCTGTAGATGAGTCAGTGAATATCTAATTCTACCTTTTATTATGGAATGAACAACAAAGAGGTTATAGTTCTTTTTGAAGGCGACAATGCTAATATAAGATATGTATACATTTGTAACATGGTGAACTTTGCAGATATTGGTGCTTGGCAATATCTTCAGCAATATCGACATGCATATTTTGATAAAATGCAGGTATTCTCTTGATTTGTAAAACCACTTCTCCTGTGGCATTTTAAAGACTTACGGCAGTTAAATGATATAATGGTGTGCTTCACTGTATTATTTCACCTATTTTCTTTGTACTGACATAGTGGAAGGTTTTTTACTATTTTTCTTTATTTATTACCCTTTATCTTCATATGAATCAGTAAGCTATGATTCCCTTTGGAGTAGATCAAATGAGTAGGGGTTCTGAGCAGCAGAGGTGGTCGCTTGGCTTTAGAAGAAATGTTAACCTGTGAATTGGGAATGGGATTAACTTCTGGTGACAGAATTAAGAGTTTGAAAATGTAAATCCAGATTCGACTACTCACTTTCTAGGAAATATTTTGGGGGTACACTTGACCAGGTTCATGGTTGAATATTTTTTTGTTTTTAGTGGAGAAGCATTTCTCATTATCCTTTGACTTTTCGGTTTGCTTTGTCCTTATTATTGTAATATTCTTTTGTCAATTGAGGAATACTTAAATTTGAGTCAGACCTGTACTATAGACGACCCTTTAGTGGGATAAGGCTTGGTGGTGGTGGTGGTGGTTGTTGTTGTAGTATGTTAATGGATTATGAATTATGGCTTGCTGTTTTATTTCACATGATATTGGCATTGCCATTTTGTGAACTATACTCCTGCATGAAAATTCATGTTTCTGGGTTAATGTCCTGCTTTTCCTTAGGTATGGGATTATACTGGCTTGGGATATACTCGATACCATGCAAGAGATGTGGATAAAGATTCACTAGGGTGAGTGTCATGTGCATACAGTGAGCTTCAATATTTTGTTTTTCCAGACATGATCTAGTTGATGCTGCTTTTATGAATGACAGGTGTGTGGTTGAGAATAAGGTGCTTCAAAGTTCTCTACTGCTGTGTGTACAGGTACTCACCACCATCACTGCTTGCAGAATTCAAGTCATAAGTCCACTACACCCTAAATTTAGAGAGTCATAATAAGTTAAATTCTGATGGAATCCATGGAATTGGTTTACCTACTGATGGTTTGTCACCCCTTCGTATCTACTAATTTAAATCTCAGTCTTCTCCATTCGAGTTGAGTGGCAGCATGGCATTTCTTAAAAAGAAAGAGTCATAACAAGTCAAATTCTGAAGGGATCCATGGCATTGGTTTACCTACTCCTTGAGAGCTTTCACATTGATGGGTTGTTACCCCTTCACATCTATTAATTCAAAATTCTTTCAATTAAAAAATACAAAAGAAAAACCATGCTTTAGTGGACTCTTACCAGAAAATCGGAGAAGATTAAAACTCCTACTATTTGCATACTTATTTTGCATGTATTGTTTGGTATTGGAGATCATGTCGTTTGGTGCTCTTACGCGATTTTGAGACCTCTTTATTACTTTAATGATTAACAATCGTTTCTCATAAGTTGAGGAATTAAACACACACTAATAATCATGATTATGGGGTGATTAGCTATTCTATGTGTGTGCAGTAATGTCTTAATTAGCTATCCAATGTTACTTTACATTAATATATTCTCAGTAAGCACTGTAATGCCTTCAACCCAGACTAATGTTGGGAACCTAAAATAAACACCATTATTCGATTAATGGCACATGCAAGCACATTGACCATATTAAAGAGATACAGTGAATGATGTTCAACTGTGTAGCTGATCTATGTCCATATACGACATGGTTTAAGCACACTTTCAGTTTCCTATCTCATGTTCTATTTGCACCCACTAGGACAGTGTGAGAATTTGCCACGTCATCATTGCTACATTGTAGGTGTTAATGACAGTACACAACAAAAGGACTTGATTGAACAAATAGGAAAAGTTAGAGGACCCAATTATACATTTGATAAGAGTTATGTGACTAAAAGCAAATAACTTGCTAAAATGTTTAATAAACCATGCATTCATCTGACATCATAAGCTTTTAGAACAATTGACAATAGTTTCACAAACTCTCACATGGTATTAGAGCAAGAGATCTAGAGTTCGAATCTTCTAGGCCCCTATTTGCCTCTCCAATTGAATATTTCCACACCTTAGGCTAAGGTCAAAGTCCAATTTACGTGCGAGGGGGATGTTAAAATATTTAAATAATAAACCATGTCTTCATCTGACATTTTAAGTTTTTAGAATAATCGGCAGTCGTCCACAAAATCTCACATCACTCATCAGAAAATCATATATCTAGTTTTTTTTTTTTTTAATCATATACATGGTACAGTATATTGTTGCCTAGCAAAACAATTCTGCATAAATCTTTATGATTTTCATATTAATTTAATATATCATTTGATTAGGCATTGCACCCCGTTTATGATAAGAGGAAAATAAGAATGTGACCATAGTTCATGTATACGATGCACATAATGTTTTTACCATCCTTCAATTGTCATGGTAGAAAATTAGATGTAATCATGTATAGAAGGACTGAGATGGTGTTCACCTGTCACATTTTATATGTAGCAGCATGTGATGCTTACTCATACACTATAACCAACCAAGGTTATATAAAAGTCCATAATATCATAATTGTTGTCTGATCAAAGTCCAGGACAGAATACAAATAAGATCTTACTCATTTGTTGGTAAATAATGTGTGATTTAACTGATTTTAGGGACTGCTGAGAGAGGTGGTGAATTGGTTGCTTCACTCATACTGAAATCAATCTGAAAAAAAATTTTACATGCTACTCACGCAACCATTGGCTTGTCGAGAATGTGATGTAATTTAGTGCTTTTTAGTGACTCAAATTTCATTTGTTGGATTAGCGCTTTTGGTTATTGCAATCTCTCTTATCTTCCTTGGGCCTGTTTTTCAAGAAAACCAGCTTATTATCTCCTTACGTGTGAAATTGTGCTTTTAATTCACTTGTTGGCACACCCCATAACATATTTGAACTTGACCAGCCATTTTACTTTAAGCGGATAAATCAGAAGATAATACAGAGTTGCTGTCAATTTAATGTTGTTAAATGTAATTTAAAGTAAACTTGCAAGTTTGGCACATGAAACTAAGAGATAAGTCATGGCAGAATGCAGATATTCAGAAGAAAATCTTTCCTTCCAGACTAGTTTCCATGAGCTTAAATCCAGGTTCTAGATCTAAACGGATGGATGGCATCTCTTCAGAGATTTCTCGGGGGGACCTCACAAAGCTGCAATTGAGTGATGGAACTTGCCTATTTGCAAAGTTGGTGGTAATATTGAGTTATAAATCTTCATCTATTTTAACAAGTTAGTTTGATACTGTCCAAATGATGAGTTATTGGAATAGGTAGGCATCTACAGAGTGATCGAGTTTATTGACATTGACTGCAGGTTGGCGCTGATGGGTCCAAGTCACAAGTTCGGGAATTAGCTGGATTTAAGACTACTGGTTGGAATTACTCACAAAATGCAGTCATCTGTACAGTAGAACATGCTTCAGAAAACCAATGTGCTTGGCAAAGGTTTCTCCCTGCTGGTCCAATTGCCCTTCTGCCAATTGGTGATAATTTTAGCAATATTGTTTGGACCATGAACCCAAAAGAAGCCTTGGATCGAAAATCAATGACGGAGGCTGATTTTGTGAAGACAGTGAATCATGCTCTTGATCATGGATTTGGTCCTCCGCCCACATCCAGCTTGTTAGAGAATGGAAATATCTTTTCTTGGTTCAGAGCAGGTGTGGCCACATCTGGCAATGGAGGATTTGAAATTCCACCGAAAGTGCTCAAGGTGGCATCTGAAAGAATGGTGTTTCCTTTGTCCCTGAGACATGCTAAAGACTATGTGTCGAAGCATGTTGCTTTAATCGGCGATGCAGCACACACTGTTCATCCTTTGGCTGGTCAGGGAGTTAATTTGGGCTTTGGAGATGCATTTGCTCTTTCAAGAGTAATTGGTGAGGCCATTGCTGTTGGTATGGACATTGGGGAGGTTCGTAATCTCTTGCTCAATTGTTGCTTAAAAGTGTTGATTGATCTTTGGGAAGACCTTTCTTGAACATCCTGCACAAAATTCAATCTGAGCGTTTCATTTTTGGGAATGAATGGAAAAAGAAAAACTGTCAAACCACTTTTAGCTTATTATGCTCATTGCTTTCATAACAGTCAGAATGAACCAATGCTTATACTTACAAGGAGTATGAACAATTTCTTTGAAAAATTAGTTCCCTCTTGTTGATGTTATTTCCCACCTTGGTCCACCAAAAAGTATTCTTTTCTGAGGCATGACTAAGAATTGCGCTCATGGATGTCACCAAATTTTTTAGATGAGTGGCATAAACAACTTCTTGTTCAATATCACTGTAAACAGGGTTCTACTGCTGAGATCTGATGCATAGATGATGGAAAAGTGCCGCATTTAATCTGTTCCTCCTTGGCTAAAATTGGGATTTTCATCTGTGCATGGGTGTGCAAAATTTATAAATGAGTGAATTGATATTGGTTAAGTCAAATTTGATTGATAGGGTTCAATATCTAGCAGGTGTCTCTACTAAAGAAGTATGAAGCAGAGAGGAAGCCAGCTAACATTGCCATGATGGCAATCCTCGACGGGTTTCAGAAGGCTTACTCTGTTGATTTTGGACCTTTAAACATACTACGAGCTGCTGGTTTCCATGCTGCCAACTATATCTCACCTCTCAGAAGGAGCATTATCTCATATGCCTCGGGCGAGCAAAGACTGCCGCTATTCACATAAAGGCTTAAGCTGTTTTTCCAAAGATACATTTCTAGATTCTGTGCATACCAGAAATCCCTCCTCTTGTCAGTCACTGCAAGTCTGAGATAGGTTTAAAATTTTGTCAGTTTTTCTAACTTCTTGTTGGGCAACTCTCCTGTGGTGTATATATAATGCTTCAAAAGCCAAATTTCTTGTCATTTTTGTGGCCAATCACGCAGGCAATTAACCTCCCACGCCAACTTGATTCCTGATATTTTCTTGACAAATTGAATGCCTGCTTACTTGTTACCTTTAAAAATGCTTTTTGATGAGTGCACATATTTAATACTCATGCGGTGTGAATAATCTTGTGGAGTGCAATGTCAACTCTTTTCAATGTGAAATACTTGAGATACTTTTATATTGAGATGTAAATATACATGTAACTTCTTCGGAGGTTTTTTGAAATTGAAGAAACATCTTGTAGTTTGGTAGAAAAGTTACTTCTAATTTCTTAGAAATCCAGACAAACCAACCCTTAATCTGTTGTAAATAGCTAATTTCATCTATTCCATGTGAAAGAGGATTGACTGCCCACTTGGAGCTCTTTGGTGCAAGGGCGGTGCTTTTAATTGAACCATTCCTTATCGATAGACCTGACCAGGGCGTTGCAGCCAATGGTTCGTTCAGGCCAATTAGACTTGAAGCGCACCTACGGCGGGTTCGGACAAGGCAATTTAGTTAGAATTCCGGCCTTTGGTAGGGACCCAGTCGGACCCGCCCACCCAAATATCTTGGTGATGGATGGATTTAGATGACAAGTTAGGTCCATCTTCCTATCCGGCATCGCTTCAGCCTACCGATGATCGCCTCTTCAAAGTTTTTTTGCATGTATAGCTTGGCTCATTTTTTGTAGTGCGAGGTTAAAGAGAGAGAGATACACATTAACCTTGATTTATTTTATACTTGACATATGTGGTGATCCAACCATAATTTATACGACCGTATTAAATCACGAAAATCATGTTAGATAAGATGAACTTAATGTTTGAGCGTGATAAATTTATACCGCCTAAGCTTAACATTGCAAACGAAATTAAACGAAGTACTCTAGATGCAAAATATGGAAAGGTATTTATAACTTCCCCACCTGGATCTAGCCCTAACCTAGAGTAGCTAAGTGGTGAAGTAAAATTAATCATTGTTCATACATGGGTTTTTCTAATACAAAATGAGTCACTTCAAATAGGTTTATTGCTACATGAGCCCTGAATAGTTTACTGAATAAATTAATAAGTCGTGCATTCTTGACCCACCAAGCAAAATCAATGATTTCTTGATCATAACTAGCTAAAGCTAAAGTTGCATCAAAAAGCGTTTCCATGAGGTAGAACCTCCTTAAGGAATATATGTTTTCATCGTGCTGATCTTGAGCTGCCAATCCAAGGATGAATATCTTTGTTTAAGAGAATATTTTAGGTGTAGTGTTTCAAATTTAGAATCTTTTGTTGCATGGATCTCTTGGGAAACAAAGTCATAGGCACAAAGGTTCAGAGCTAGATTGACTATTCTAAGAGTACTCAACCATAAATCGGTTACTAGTATGAGTAACATAAAGAAATGTAATCAACGTTTATTATAAAAAGCAACTCTAAAGATTTGGGACCAAAAATGATTAACAATGACCATTGAATAAGTTTTTTTAGCTTGTGTTGGGTAAAAAGCATGGAATGTATTTGCACCATCACCACCTTCAAATAAAATATTTTCTACGGTAGCACAATGAATAGCACACAGGACGAGGTTAAAGAGAGAGATACACATTAATCTTGATTCATTTTATACTAGACATGTGGTGTTCCAACCATAATTTATATGACCATATTAAATCACGAAAATCCTATCAAATATTCGTAGAAAGAGAATCTTAAAATTCTATTAGAAAAGATGAACCTACTTAACGTTTGAGCAATTAGATGTTTGGATAACGCCGAATTATTCGGAAATGAATCCCAATCACTCTCCCCTGGTTGAAACATAGACTTGCTGTCATCATTAGCATAAAGAGAAAACATCAGAAACGTTGCATGGGCCAACAAAATCTCCGTCGATCTCGCATCGTTTCTAACGATTTAGATCACTTGGTGTAAGACGTGCCGCCGTTCGAGGTAAGGTGCGTCCTAATTCGACATGTTTTTCACTTTGATCCGATCGAGGTGGTTTTCGTTTGCCGGTTCAGAAGTGATCTGAGTTCCTATGACTGAGTCTTTTTGGTCCCTGGGATCATTTTTTTTCAATGTATTAAAGAGCGCCCCCCTAATCGGTGAAAGGTGGTGGCTGACAACTAACGGCCGAGGCTTCTACACGGGATGGCAATTAATAAAGAGATAATAGCTCAATCCACCGGAAAATCGATCCAGTCCAACCTTAGTTGACTTTTAAAGTCAATAACCTAAGCCCGACCCGCTTTGAATTAAAAAAGGCCCCAATTCAAAACATTTTTGGAATAACGGTTCTGTTGCGCCATGTAAAATGGCTAATGTCAACAACAATAATTTCCCACTAAAATACCCTGATGGAATAAATTGGTAAAACTGAAATAACTAAGATTGAATTAAAAATTATCTTTTATATTTTTTAAATTTAAAAAAATTTAATTTTTAGATTTTTTAATTAATTAAACAATTTTTTTTTTATTTATTCTCTTTTCCTATGTTACTTTCTTTTTATTTTTTTTTTTTTTTCTTTTCCCTTTTTTTTTTTCCATTATCCCTCAAGTGGGCCTCACTAGCATAAGCAAGGGTCGCCCTTGCTGGCCTAGCGAGGGCAGCCTAAGCCCGAGGCTATGGACCATTAATGAGGCTTGGGTGGAGGGAAAAAGAAAAAAAAAAAATAATTGAAAAAAAAAATAAGGGAAAGAGAATAAAAGAAAATAAGGGAAAATTTAATAAAATTTTTGTAAAATATTAAAATATTATTAAAAACTATCAACATCAATACCAACCATGCTATGTAGGATAATTGGTGTCCACGTTAGTAATTTTTGACTCAAATTGATTAGATAAACTCAATTAATAAAACTTAAAAATGTCTAGGTAAAATTAACAAAATTAAAAAGTTTATGACTAAATTCACAAGATTGCAATAAGTTTATAACTTTTTGAACAATTTTCCAAAAGAAAAAAAAAAAATTAAGAGTGTGTTTGTTTAAGTGAAAGTGTTTTTTGTGAATTTAGTTTGCTGGATTTTCATACATTTGGCTTGTTGAAAATGATCAATTAACAGAAAATCATTTATGGTTAAAAAAAATACACATAGTTAAAGTTAGAAAAATGAATTCCCTTACCTGAAAAAACAAAAAAAAAAAATTTCCAAGGAAATGATTTTCCAGAAGACATCTTCCCCAACCAAGAAATTTTCCCCAAAACAAATACACCCTAAACTCGATATTACCTTCAATTTAAAGTAAACTAGCTATGAAATAAGCCGGGCTATGGTGCTTTGGCAAACACATTTCCAAAACCCAATACATTTCTAAAAGCTTCCAAAGGTCTTTCTCTCAAGACTATTAGGGACTAGCATTAGGCTTTTTAGCATCTTTGAGATGATAGAGGCCAAAATTAATAATTTTTTCTTTCAATTTTGCCCACACTAATTTTTGTGTCCCTCTTTTTCCCCTTAGTTTGCATTGCTCATCATCTTTGTTGCCCTTGCCCTAGATTCTCCCAACAATTTGTAAATGGTGGCCAAGGTCGAACAACATTAGGGTTCCAACAACCTAGGACAAGTCATTGAGATCACACGATCCTTGACATTGCCTCGATTAAGAGTGTGCACCTCAAGTGAACAGTGGACAAGGCTCACGCTACCTCAATAGCTCTTACTTGAGGTTAGACAAACCCCAATATAAGTAGCATTTTTATGTTTCGTTCTAAAATCTTTACATACTGTTGGTATTTCGTGAAAACTCTCTAACCTAAAAGCAAACATTATATGCATTTCATGAAAACCCTTCGACCAAAAATGATGCTCTCTCACGCGCAAGAGATTCGACTTTTCGCACACACAAATTCAACTCTAGAAAAGGAAAAAAGAAAAAACAAAACACAAAGCCTTAATTATCGGAAATGCGCGAAGACCGGTAATCGCGCGGTGTCCAAATCGGGCCCGAGCCGCATGAGAGAAGGCAGAACCCGAAATAGATCAAAGGGACAGAATTCCAACGTCATGCCAACCGTCAGATTACGCAGTGGACCCCGGACCACTCAACGGCCGCGATGAAGCCGGGCTCACGTCATCCTGCCGCGTCCGAGAACTGCTCCTCCCGAGTCAGCTCTATCTGCCAACCTCTAAAAACGACGTGTGAATAAAGATAAAAGCCGCGTCGCCTCAAACGGCATGACGTTTCTGCAGCCGCAGCACCACGCGAACCCAACCCCGTCGTATGAACCTGGCCGAAAGCGATGTCCAGGTTCAGACTCCGTCCCTAACAAAGCCTTCCTTCTGGTACACGTTCGTCGTCAACTCTCTCCCTCTCGCCATTGAAGATCGAAGAAGAAGAAGAGGAAGCTCTGGGGAGGAAACGGGGGGGCCAGCGGCGGAGAATGAGGCAGCAACTGAGGGGCGAGAAGCAAGAAACGCCGTATCATGTGGTCCACAAGCTCCCTCCCGGCGACTCTCCTTACGTCCGGGCCAAGCACCTCCAGGTCGGTCTCCCTCTCTCTCTCTCCCTCTCTCTCTCTCTCTCTTCTTATGCACTCTGAATTTCGCCGTCCGTTCTTCTCTCTTTGCTTCTTCGAATCCTGGGATCCGGCACGGATTGGAATCACTTGGCGCCGTGTCTTGCCACGCGAGTGCGAACCGAGAAAATGGTGGGGTGCAGTAAAAGTTCAATACCTTGTCTTTGAGAGTTAGAGAGATCGGGAGCTCTTTTAACTTGGATTAATACTGATTCATGAGCTAACTTTACCACCTTTGTTATTGTGCTTTCATCCTGAAATTTTGCTATTTGAGCCTCTACTTTTCCCAAGGAAATGATAATGTGAAATTTGAAACTGGAAAGATTCAAACTAGGCATAATTATAACGTTTTTATGATATGGATATCCGAATCCTTCGATTTTGCTAATTTTCACCGGTGCATGTGAATTGCCCCATCCTCGTGAATTGAGTTAGGCAGCACCCACAAAGTGGTGGACCTAGACCTTAGGGTTACCATGGGTGGGAGATACGATGATTCGAAGTATATGGAAATCAAATGCTTAGCCACTCAGTCAATTCTTCGAAATTTTTAAGTGTAATAAAAACTTTACTAGATAGTATGCAAGTTATAAAAATTTACTGAGCACCCTTCTCATGGTCGAGTGCATTATTGGAGGAAATTGTTCGGAATTTTCTAAACCTATTGTACGACGGTCAATTCAGCCATTTCCATCCAAAATAATCCAAGATGACTACATTCAAAATTGTTCAGAATTTCCTAAACAATTATCCCACATTAGCTGGTATCAATTATAATGCCATGTCAATTAAGTATAATATCGAAATGATTAGATGAGCATGTGAAGTTATTTTTGTTGGATGATGATTTCACATTTACTGATCGTTTATATCTGCTAAACAGTTGGTCGAGAAGGATCCGGATGCAGCGATTGCTTTGTTCTGGAAGGCTATAAATGAAGTAGATAGGGTTGATAGCGCTCTTAAGGACATGGCGGTGGTGATGAAACAGCAAGATAGAACAGAAGAAGCTATTGAAGCGATAAAATCCTTCAGAGGCCGGTGTTCGAAACAAGCTCAAGAGTCGCTGGACAACATTCTCATCGACTTGTACAAGGTACTTTAGACTCATCTGTAAGCATAAACTGTGCATTGGCTTGTGAAATTAATAGGCTAGGTCGCACATCTAGTCATCGAATCGCTTTTTTATTTTTCAAGACCGAAAAAGCGTTACTAGAATTTCACAGAACTATTATTTTCTTCTCTAGATCTCTACATTCGAAGCTACTCGACCGAATTCTCTTGATTACCTTAAAAGTGAGATTTTTCAGGCAAATTTCAAGTTTGATTCTTACTGAACAATGCATTAGCTCTTATCTTCACAATAAAGGAGATACACGAGTGAGTGGATCGGCTTTAAGCTGATCTTCTGTGGAGCATCCGCCTTCTGTTTCATTCCCTTTTTCGATTCCGTGCTTTCTGAATTAACCGTGACAAGTCTACCAGAAATGCGGAAGACTTGAAGAGCAGATAGAACTATTGAAGCAAAAGCTTTGGACCATATACCATGGTGAGGCCTTTAACGGGAAGCCGACTAAGACGGCGCGTTCTCACGGAAAGAAGTTCCAAGTCACTCTCAAGCAAGAGATCTCCAGGATACTGGTACACAAATGTTCTATTCCTCAGACTTTTGTTTCCGATAGCAGCGGGAAAGAACTCTTTCCGCAGGCAATGCTCAAGCAGCGGACGTTTTCGTTCTTAGTGATTGCATTCATTCCATGTTGGACTGCTACTAATTCTCTGCACGCTGCATGTCCTGCTTCAATGCAGGGGAACTTGGGTTGGGCCTACATGCAGCTAGGAAATTACATGTCAGCCGAGGTCGTCTACCGTAAAGCTCAAATCATCGACCCCGATGCCAACAAGGCCTGCAACTTGTGCCATTGCCTGATCAAGCAAACACGAACTGCTGAGGCACGCTCGATACTGAACGGCATATTGCAGGGTGACATGGTCGGCTCCGATGATCCCAGGTCAAAAGTCCGAGCTCAAGAGCTACTCATAGAACTAGAATCATCGCATGTATCGCCTATATTGGCACAAGCACAAGAGTCGGCATCTAGCATAGAAGACGCCTTGGTGCAAGGGCTGGACCATTTGATGAAACAATGGACACCGTTTCGATCAAAGAGACTTCCCGTCTTCGAAGAGATCTCTCCCTTTCGGGATCAGGTGGCATGTTGATTCGATCGCGATCCCCCCCCTGTATATGATGGAAATGACGTTCAGTCCAGCCAGGAAATGCCTCCTGGCCGATAAGTTAGCATGGTAGAGTCAATGTGTGTATGTCCCCTTGTTTGGTGGCGATATCCAACGTAGATCGACCATCATGATCGACGAGGAATGGCATTGTACAAATTGTTTTGCGTGACCTCATGCCATTATAGCTTTCAATGTTCTTTTGTGCTGGGATTTGGGGAATAAAATCTGCAGAGTTTTGTCAATCGTTTGCGAGCCGTGACTTATCTTTTTCTACATTTCTCTTCCAAGACCAGCAAAGCCTGCGTTGCTTGATTGCATTATTTTTTGGAAAAATTCTAAATACGGCAATGGAGTATTTTTAATTTCTCAAATAAGAATCTGTAAATTTTTTTTCAAATAGTGATTTTAAAGTACCCTAATTTTTTCAAATAAGGATCTGAAATGATAATATGTTTCAAACAAAAACCCTGGTTAAGAAAAAAATTTCCTTTATATTCTTTTTTTTTATTTTTTATTTTCATAAAAAAGACGAACTTAAAAAGAAGAAGAAAAGACAAACTTTTTACAAAAAGAAAACACAAATAATAATACTAATAATAAAAAGGCAAGAAGGCTGGCCTTGTAGCTGTTACCCCATCGTCAGTGGGTTGTCGGTTCTAGCTAGGGTCAGCCATGGTTGAATGGGTGGCGGCCACAAGCGGAGGAGGGCCTCGCCTGAATTTTTTTTCTTTTATTTTTTTATTTTTTTCCATTTTTCCTTTTCTTTTTTGAAAGAAAATAAGAAAAAAATAAAGAACAACAATGTCCTCAACCAGCCAATCAGTTAGTCATTCTTTGCGGTTAATAGTCACTTCGTGCCCCTCTTTGAGAAATGAGGCACCACAAATCTCTATTTAAAATAATATTCATTTCAAAGTTTTATTTGAAAAATTGAGGATATTTTGGACTTATTTAAAATTTTCCCTTATTTTCTGAAGATATTCAAGAAAAATCAGTGCATCAAAGGGCGCATGCTTGATGACGAAGTTACTGTTAGAAGCGCATTTTTTTCCTTTATATTTTCCTTTTATTTTCTTTTTCTGTTTTTATCATAAAAGAGACAAACTTAAAAAAGAAGAAGAAAAGACAAACCTTTAAAAAAAAAAAAAAAAAAAAAAACCAAGAGGGCTAACCCTATAGCTACTGCCCCATCTTCAGTAGGTGTCAGTTCTGGCAAGGATCGACCCTAGCGAAGGTGTTGACAACCCCACCAATGATGGGTGGCGGTCACAAACGGGGGAGTGTCCAACCTAAATATTTTTCTTTTCTTTTCTTATAAAGGTTTTTGCCATTTTTCCTTTTCTATATTTTTTAAAAGAAAATAAGAAAAAATAAAGAACAAAAGCATTATTGACCAGTTGATCAATAAGTTATTTTTCGAAATTAGCATAATTACTCTATGCCCTTATTTGAAAAAAAAGGCACTTGAAACTTCTATTTAAGACTATTTTCACTTCTAGTTTTTATTTAAAAATTTGACGATACTTTATACCCTTATTTAAATTTTGTCCTTACTTTCGAAAATCAGTGCATTAAAGGAGACAAGATTGATGATGAAGTTACCGTTAAAAGCCAAAGCCTTGCACTCATCCTACTAGAATAGCTTTTGCTCCTCGGCCAAAGCCTTTGGTCCGAGCTTTCTTGCCGCCTCTTGTTTATGCTCGAAACAAATTCTCAATTGAACATTCTACATTGAATGGACCAAAATCTACAAGCTCCAGGAATTAATAGTCTCTACCTCATCTAACTAAGATTTGTGTCTTTTGACTGCTCATTTATCGAGCCACATAAGAGCCATTCGATATGGGCAAGTCACTGACAAGAGGAAAGACCTAACCATTTGGGACGAGCTACCAAGCCAAGCCACTTCAAAATGGCGAGAAAATATTAGGTGCAGCTCATGTGCTAGCATGGTAAATCGAAAGTTTCTTGCAACACATGTCTTGGATAGCCCCACATATCAGACTCCTCTCTCCTCCCTCTACATGCTCTCTCTCGTCTCCTCTGCAAGCTTCCTATCTCCTCTCTTCCCCTGCACACACTCTCGTGCCTGACTCTCTTCCTCTTCGCCACCCCCTCTCCGCACTAAGCCCTTGTCCGACCAAGTAACTTCACACGGTGAAGGCAACCCTATGAGGCGGAAGCAGAGGCCGTGCAGTGGCTCATTGGACAAGGGTTTGATCGTGACACAAAGGGAGAGAGAGGGCACAGTCAAAAAGAAGTAGCGATTAAACGATAGATTGGTCAGGCGAGGGTATGGTTGCTCGTCCGACGAACCACCGCACGGCCTCAGCCTCTACCTTGAATGTTCTCCCTATCGTCGCTCATCGGTCAAGTGCAGTGGTTCGTCAGTCAGACAAGGACATGGTGGCTCGTCTGACAAACCATCGCACAGCCTCGGCCTCCACTTCAACTCTACCGTCGCGAAGTTTGCCGATCTAATAATTTGTTGGTTGGAGGAGGGCATAGCAAAGAGGGAGAGGGTCGGGCAACAGAGAGAAAGAGAGAGAGCGCAAGGGAAGAGAGACGAGAGGACAACATCCAAAGGGGGGAGAGGGGAGAGAAGGCTTGCAAAGGAGAGAGCGTGCAAAGGGAGGAGAGAGAGGGGAGAGAAACAGGTGGGCCCGTGGAACACTTGGCACGCCTTGGAAGCCCTTCCAATTTGCCACGCTGACACATGAGCTGCATTTAATATTTTCTCCAAAGATCTTGACATGCACCTTCTACCTTGACGGTTCACACATGATTATAACCATTTGAATTGCCGAGCTTTCTTGGTGTTAGCGACAAACAAGCGCAAATCGATAGCAACCTCTAGTTGCAGGAGCAGAGGACAGCGCAAGAGAAAAGAGATGTAACTTAGAAAAAAATTCTCATTCATGTGTAACTGGAGCAATTCATTGAGGAAATCCCAACCGCTAAGCAACAGTGATGAGGCAAAAAGAGAGGAGCTTCCGATCATCAAGCATTTTTTAAGATTTTCAAATACTATACGAAATAAAAGTTGGGGAGAATATGTCCACATGTAGGAAATTATCTACCTGAAATCAACTACCACCACATACAACCAAATCCACGATACAAGACCCCTACCCCATAAGAAAAGACTGCCATTGGGGTAAAAGGGAGAGAGAGAGGCTAAAGAGGAAGAAGGGAAAGGTAAAAACCCAAAAATTGAGAGAGAGAGAGAGAGAGAGAGAGAGATGGCCCATGACCTCGGCAAGTGAAGCAGTCAAACCAGAAACAGCCGCAATCAGCGAGCTCGGAAGTACGCATGAAATTCTGGTGACTAGCATTTGAATCCATGGCAAACGGATAGAATAATGATAAGTATCAAGGCAATGATGATCCCCAAGACGATCAACTTAATCTTCATATTCTGGAGCCACATCTTCCTCCTTATCTTTGTTCCCTGTTGCTTGAAATCTTGTGCCTGCAAACATGGGATCACTTTTTTAATAGAAAACAGCAGTTAATCTTTACACCCGACCAGTTGCCAAATTGGGGCATGCAGAGAAAGAAAACACAGCCACTTGTCATATAATGAGGCCATGTTTTCCGGCATTCTGCAAATACCCAAAAAGTCGCCAATAATGGGACATGCAGAGAAAGACAACTCAGCCGTCCGTCATATAATAAGGCCCTCTGTTTGCCGGCATAAAGTTGCCGCCCAAACACAACCCAATAACATCTAGAGCCAAACTTTTCACCAGAACACTTGCTTCTGCAAAATATAACCACAAACTCCAATGATAGTCTCATTAACCATAAATTCGATCTTACTAACCTGTGAGCGAAGGTTCTCAGTTTTATCAACCAGCAGCTCAATCTTCTCACCTCGATCAAGAACCTGAAAGAAATAATGATTTAGGAACATCATATCACCAAAATTAATCATCAGACCATCTCCTAAGACAACCCATCAAAGAGGCATATAGCAACCAATTAGTTTTTTTTAACAAATAAATAGAGCTCCATACCTTTTCAATATTTTCCATCATAACACCTTTAACTTCAGATACTTGAGCTTTCACTTTTGCAAGCTTGCTGATTTCTTCGGGATGGTCAACACAGTATTGCATGTGTTCCTTCAACTTGGAACTAAGAAGGAATCATGGGGTAAGAAGTACATAAAATCACACAAGAAGCTCAAAAAAACCAATTTCTACATTTAAAGATAGCAAGATCGAACTGCATACCCAAATTCTCTGTTCAGGCTGTTGGCAGCAGCTGTTGCAGCTTTTCCTCCACCATATCTTTTGTTGAAGTCCTCCTTGATTCTTTCCAAGAAAGCAATGGGAATCTGCCTGCCAGCAGCTTCAGCTGCGACTACACAATAGGCTGCAAGTACCCATCATAAAAGTTAATTCACATATATTAATAGCACGGGATAAAATTAAGTGGATATTGCAGCTTCTATGAGAATATAAGAGGTTATTTCCGGAAATTCTACTATTTTTAGTTAAATGAGACTTGCAGAAAATAAGAACTAATCACTTATGATCAGGAAAAATGAATGAAATCATCCATAAGTTATGACAGAGTAGAAAAGAAAAGACAAAAAAGAGTTCTGCACAACACAGAGACATAGTAATGTCATATTATCGCGGACATAGGAAGAGTCCTGTCTATATTAAAGGATTAAGAGTAGAAAAAAACAGGCATTGGGTGGCAGCTAAAAAATCAATCAAGCAGCATCAGGTCTGAGTTTGCCAAAATCTTCAAGTCATAAATCCAGGTTGCGAATCGTACAGAGTTATTACTAAGCCAGATCAGCATGACAACAATATCTTCCAAACTGCACACAGATTCAATGAGAACATAGCAAGTTCAAAAGCAAAGAGTTAGAAGATAAAAAAGAAAATCTCATTATAATTCACACAGAATAGGAGACACCCCGCAAATATATTAGATTGGATTTAAAATTTTTCACCCTCGGACACTAGGTAAAGTAACTTCTCAAAAAATAAAGCATAATTTTGCTACATCTGAATGGTTACACTTGAAAATCCAGAGGCTGCAAATCAACATCCATGGTTACACTTGAAAATCCAGAGGCTGCAAATCAACATCCCCACCCCTACCCCAAAAAAATAAAAAGATAAAAGAAAAAAACAGAAGCACCATCCAAAAGGAAAACAAAAGAAAAACCTAGCATGTGTAAAGGATTCAATCCTCAAATGTCAAACAGATAAATAATTAAACTACAATGATTGTCATTGAAGCAAGACAAAAGTTACTTTTATTTTATCTCTCAATTCGTAAGATGCACAGTATGTAGATAAAAAAGGAAAATTAGAAGAACATTAAGCTAAGTATTCTATATCATAGTTTCCTTACTGCAGGTTCTTTTTTATTTGCCAGAATCTAAACCTCTCCATTCCAAATTCCCTCCTTCCACCCAATTTTCACTTTCACAACTCAATTTATCAACGCGCAAATGAATTTCTGTAAAGTTCCTTCCATATTGAATTCGAGATAACATTTCTCAAAACTTCTTTAGAGCTGTCTCAAGGTTCAGCCGATAGGAGCAGGAGCCATATAGTATCGATATTAATATAAACCTATAGACTATTGTCTTATTTGAACAACTTTTCGATATTTCGAAATTCAAGACAGCCAAAACACAGAACACAACAAAACGTGGGCGTCAACTTCTTCCCTTCAAACAAATGAACAGATCACACCTCGGACCGCTCCATCCAAATTTGACCTCCATAAACGAAACAAAAAGACGAAAACCAAATTCCTAAGATCCGGAGGCGCCCAACGGATCGAAGAGAATCGGCTACCAAACCCGAGTCAAATCACCAAAACCCCGCGAGATCGAGATCAACCTCGAGAACCGTATCCAGAGACCCGAAAACCTCAACAAACCGTCAGATCACGCACAGATCACCACGTCAAACCTAATCTAACCAACCAAAACCCGACAGCCTCCCCAATCCGCCGCATTTACATACGAGCGAACGGGATCCAAACCCACGTGAACACGGTATAAGGGGGGGCAAGGGGGGGACGGGGACGTACTGAATCCGTTCTCGACGAGGTAGTTGAAGGTGTGGCCGTCGCAGTTGTAGGTGAACTTGTTGTTGGTGGCGGGGAGCTTCTGGAGGCACTGGGAGGCGATGGAGGTGAAATTGCCGGTGAACTCCGTGTATTCGGCGAGGATCACCGTCCCTCGCGCCACGAAGCTGTAGATCAGCGACTGTTGACCCATGATATATCTCCCCCAGCGAGATCCCGAACAATCCTTTCAACGAATCGCACCGCCGGGAGAGGAGGGAGGGGGGAAAAGAAAAACCCTAAGCTGGAACGCGCGCCGGGAAAGCGGGATCGCCGGACGACGGCGGTGGAGGAGAAGCGAGGCCGCTTGGAGGTGACGGCGGATCGGATCGGATGCGGATCGAAGAGAGATTTTTAGAGAGAGAAAGGGAGGGAGGCAGGCGAGAATGAAAGCGATTTCTCTGGGAAATGGGGGGGAGGGAGAGAGAGAGATTTAGAGAGAGAAAGGGAGAGGGGCCGTGGGCGGTGGCGCTGGTATTTATGGTATTTATAGTTGGAGGGCAAAATGGGAAAGAGGGGGAGATTTTCCGGCTTTGAATTCTCTTTTATATTTAATTTTTTTATTAATTTTTAAATGTTTTCGGCTGTTTGAAAGTTATTCGGGTTTGAATTGAAAAATTGGGGGAACGGAAATTGCAAATTCTTGGGGAGGACGCATCCGGCCCGCGGAAATGGGGCTCACGCGGTGGTCCTCTCTCCGTGTTTCAAACCTTCGACAAAATAATCCGAGATTGATGATAAACGTCCTTTCTTTTTTTCTTTTTTTCTTTTTCTGCTTTTTCGTAATTATTTCAAAAGAAATTTTCAAAAAATAGCCCCAAATGTCCTCAATTTTTCAAATAAGAACCCAAAATGGACTATATTCCAAATAAGGGCTCGAAATGATCATAATTATTTTAAATAAGGGCCTAAAATAATTACGATTGTTTCAAATAACAATTTGACCTCACCGGTTGGCTAAATTTTCCAACCAACTAAGGGCATTTTCATCATTTGCGAATTTTTTCCTTCTTTTTCTAATTCATCTTCTTTGTTGCCAATGGCTAGCCAACCACCGGTGAAGCTCATAAAGGATTGGGTGAGGGACAGCATCACCTTGGTGAGGCAACCCTTGCCTTGGGGGAGGTTGGCCCTTGTCAATTGCGGGTAAGGAAGACCTCACTGGTTGCGTGCGAGGTTGACCTCCCCATATTTGGTGAGGGTCAACCTCACCTTGGGGGAAGTCGGCCCTCACCAATTGCAGGCAAGGGTGGGACGACCCTTGCCTTGCGGTCGATGAGGGTCGACCTCGTGGGTGGCCACGAGGTGAGGGTCGGCCTCAAGTGTGGTCGCAAGGCCACCCCTCGCCTATAGCTGATGAGGGTGGCCCTTGTCTAGCCCTCTATGGGCTTTGTCGATGGCCGGTTGGCCACCGGCAATGGAGAATAAGATGAATCGGAAGAAAAAGAGAAAATAATAAATTACGAAAATGCCTTTATCACCAGGAAAATCAAGTCTTTATTTGAAATAAATGTAGCTACTTTATGCCTTTATTTGATACACGATTCACTTTAGCCATTTATTTGAGAAAGTGATAGCACTTCGAGCCATTATTTAAAACAATATTTACTTCGAGGCTTTATTTGAAAAAAATGCAGATACTTGGGGCCTTTTTTTGAAAAATTTCCTTTTTTTTTAAAAACATTTTTGTACGACCTCATGTAATACAATACTCTTACGCGAAGCTTATGAAATGAAAAAAAAATTAATTCATGGAAAATGAATAGTCAGTCAATAAAAAATATTTTTATTGTTGACAATAATTTATATCGTGTGCAATAAACGATGATGAATTATATTTTGTCCATTCCTTCTTCTAGATGATATATGCAATAATTTTATAAAAAATTATTTTTTAGATTATTCATTTTCTTAAAAATAAAGGAAAATAATTGCCATATAAAGGGGGAAAAGAGTCAAGGAGGTTTGCAACATTCTTCTTTCAGTCTTTGGTATTTAGGGGAACGAGCGCAGAAACCTAGCTTCGTGGAGGTCCCTAAGCTTCATTTCTCCTCGGTCCACAAAGACGAACACATGTAGGCATCACGTAAGCCTCATGAACCAAGAAAGTTCCGATGTTAGGCGTGTACGGGATGGGATGACTCTCGTACAGAAATGTTTTACACGTAACTAGTGGGATTGAACATGAGACATTCGGTTTCGTTGGAAATCTTTTGATTCGGAGCAGTTTGCATGGCGTATTTTTCCTTTTATCTCTATGTTCTTTCGAGGAAATTGCTCGGAAATTTCTTAAGGAGTGTTTTCCCTTCAAAGCATGCAAGGACTTCCATCTTCAGAACGACCACAATTGACCGAGGGAGGAAGGTTTTGTGTTCTTTATTTTATTTAAGGAACAATGTCACGTTCGATCCTTTTGTGTTTTCTTTTTCTTTTTCTTTTTCTTTTTTTCTTGTTCGGAGATTAAAATCGTCCCCTAACTCTCTCTTTTTCTTTTTATTTTTCCTTTGAAAAGTCCCTTTCAGCCTTTAAGGAAATGTCTGCACGAGTCCTTCCGCCGTACCTTTTTCTCTCTTGTTATTTTTGGTCTAGTTTGGTCGACATGTATTGTGCAGAAATGCTGTCACGATTGCTGGAATACACGTGTCGAGCTATGAATCGCCCGACTTATTATATACTACTAGATTGGCGTCATATTAAAGTAATAAATAAATGAAGATAATATTGAGAGGGAGGGGGGTCTATTGGAACCGCCATAATCACAGGCTCAAGCTTTAGCTTGCGACAATCATGTATGTTCATGCTCAAGTTTTTAGGCACCATATCCACTAGATCTCTAAGCCATGATCACTCAATTTGAACTTGCAATGGCCACGAGCTCGAGACTATTTTAGTCGGGAAACTTGTGTTCATGTCCACTCGATCATTTCGAGCCACAAAACTTGAGCCCACGGGATCACTCAAGCTTCAACTTCACGGTAGCCATGGCAACCTAAGTTTCAAGTTGCAAAGCTCGAGGCCATGGTTGTTCGACTTGAGCTCTCGATCATGGTCGTTTAATTGATGATCGTGAATAACTATAATTCATGATTATTGTTGTGGATGTTTTATTGGTTTTCTTTGAATTTATCATTTTTCTTCATTGTATTTAAATCATATTCCCACTTCAGGGATCTCACCGTGGGATTTAAGAAGATTTTTTTTTTTCCTTCCACCAAAGGAAACCGGATAAAACAATCGAATCAATTTCCTTTGGAATTTTAAAGGCAAAGAAGGCACCATCTCTTTTTTTGACAGGGACGGTGCCGGTAGGTAACCTTTTCTCTTTGTAATATGATATTGAAAATGATTTGTCAAGAACTGCTAATGATGTAACACCAGATTAAAAATCTACGTTTGACCCAAAAAAATATTAAAAATCTTCGACTTAAAAAGTGGTATACATAACTTATTTGACTTTAAAGATAGTCATTCTAATTATTTAACATATCAAAACTTACTGTTTTTATATATGTAACATTATTAGGTAGGGATCTTACTTCTCGGAGAAATTTAATAAATAATCAAATTTTAAAACCACGGTCACAGATGAGTACAAAATGCACTTTTGCATCATGAAGAGTTACTATTGAGCGCCCAAAAGAAAAGCACATGAATAAGTGGAAATTAATTTTGCTATGCGAAACATACTAATCGCTTTGGAAGATTACTAGTTGCGGATAGGAATATATAACCAATTTTAACCAATGGTCACTGTATTATTGCCATCAATTCTGAATTTTTCACGGGAAAATTTAGTAATAATTTAAGGAATTTCTAACTTTGATAACATGAAAGTTATTGTCTCTTGAATTTTTCTTTAATATTTAATGTAGTTCTTGACTTTTTTTTCCCTATACAATACTTGAACTTTCAAAAATCCACACTATATGGTGATTCTGTTCTAAAACCAATAGTTGATGTGAATATAATTTCTATAAGCATGTTAACTAGATGACCCGTAAGAGAATGACTAGCACCAGTTAGATGCAAATTGATCTAGGACCCCTCTCTCTAAATTGGTCTCCAATCCTTTTGATTCAACTAATCTAGAAGGCTTTAAGCTTTGCCATAGTGCGAAGCTCAAGTTGCAGATCTGGTTCTACTCATGGTCGTCAAGGGTTTGGACAAGATAGGAAGGTGCTAGCCATCGTGAATGGTCAAGGCAACGTCATATCATGTGCTTTTTCAATTCCAGTCAAACTTGAAGGTTTTACTATTAGAATTTTTTTAAAAAAGAAAAAAATTCAAAATTCAAAAAAATTGTTCAATTTAGTATCGATTATATCATGTAAGACGGCCGATATTCATATAAGTAATTTTTGGCAATTGACTAGAAGTGTTCCATTGGCAAATCATTAAAATGTTTAAATCAAATTTAAAAGTTTAAATTTTAAATTTTATGATTAAATTGATATTTGTATAATATGTTTAAGACTTTTTTAGGTAATTATCCCGAATTTTGTACATTGGGGTTTTCTCTCACTTTGTATCCAACTTTTATATATTAGTACACATACTAACGTATGTAATTAACTACTAAGTTATTCAAATATGGTATGGTAATTATCCTGAATTTCGTATTTTAGGGTTTTATTTTTTCTAGCAAAGCCAAGAAGGGCTCGTTTCTTGCACGTTACACCATTAAAAAATTGAATTATTTTTTCATCTAATAGCTTAAACTTTTAAATCAGTTGATCTTAATCCCATGATATGAGAGCGGTCTCGAATCATAATTTTGGGATCCTTAGGCCAAATCCCAACCCTAAGTGCGCAAATTTCCACTTGGAATTTAGTGGAAATGATTTGAATCTAGTTATATTTGATGTAGCACGAAAAACCTTCATATATACACATTATAAATTCTCGAGATTGGTTCACAAATATATGTTAAATTGATTTTTCCGACTACTTTTCTTTTTGGTCAAAAAGATACTTTTGTTTATCATCAAGAATTCTTAGACAAAGCATTCAAAGGAGGGACATCAATATACAATAAGTCCCAAAGAGGTTGGGGGGCCAGGACAACCAAGAACAGGGAAGAGTATTCAATTTTTGGGCCTTTGCTATTCAATCGGTTACTTGATTTGTTGCTAAACTCAATGCTACAGTGATGTTGTTAAAATGGGCTAATTGGGCTTGGGCATCTAAGATAATAGCCTCCACCTCCCACGGCACATGGGTTTCTTTCTACAATGCTTCCCCCATATTGAAGTCGTCAGACTCGCAGCATAGAACTTGCTCCCTTCTCGAACTAAAGTGCTTCAAAGCCTCCACCTAAGTGACGGTTTCCACCTGAATGGGCGTGGAAGCTTAGGATCTTTTTAGCAAATCTGTCAAGCAAAAAATCCTGAGGCATCTCGGAGGATCCCTGCGATTGCTCCCTCTTGAAGAACCTACTGCAAAGGACCTGTCGATGTTGATCTTAAGGGAGCGAATCTTCAGCGGACACCGATTCGAGGGTAAGTGAGCTCGATTCGGTTCAAATTTTTAAACTTTTCGCGTTCCACTCGCAGTAATTTCTGACCATCGACTCCGCTGATGCAATTAGGGCTTTTGGCTTTCCAGATGAAATAGAGGAGGGTTGCGATTTTCTCAAAGGGTACTGTGTTGAGTTGATTGATTTTTCCGACGACTTAGACAAACAACTGCACCTCCAAGAGCTAGAGCAAGCATAAACAATTGGCTTATTCCCTCGATCTCCTCGAGGAAGTTAGGGAAAGCCCAAGGCAAGCAAGAGAAAATGAAGAGGAAAAGCAGGATAGCATTCACAAGGTTGTCTGGAGATGTGGTCGCTCACATCATCTCTCTCACCACTCCACAAGATGCTTGTACCATGCCTTCCATTTCCACCTACTTCAGATCAATCGCAGATTCAGATCAGGTGTGGGCCAATTTCTTGTCTCCTGACTGTAAGAGCTTGATCCCACAAATATCATCCAAGAAGTCCCTCTATCGCCATTGCTGCGATCATCCGGTCCCGATCAATGGTCGGAACATGGTAAGCTAGATTTCAAGAAATCGATGGCTCGTGCGCTCCTAGTGTGTGATTGTTGGTTTCTGTAGTCGTTGAACTAGGAGATATGGTCACATGAGGATTCGACTCCGAATGGTTTCACATAGAAATGTTCAGAGAAATTTCTACCACAGATAATCTAAGTGGGTCATTATTTTCTTCTTTGATTTCCTAAAGAATTGGAGTATAGTCTGATGGGCGCATTTGATTTGATCGGCTATCAAAATACAGGCCATGAAGTGGGTTACATCCCAGATGAACTGAGTTATGTACTAGTTCAGACATCATTGACCATTGACCATGTCATAGATTTTGGCAGGCATTTGGAGAAACCTTATCTAGTCTTAAGAAGAAGACCGATTGACAAATGTTGATGAGGCTTGGATCGAACCAGGGTCCATACGAGAATATTCTCAAAATGTAAGAAGGAACTGTAAAGTAAAATTGATCTGCATGTAGCATATCTGGATGTCTATTGTTGGCATATAGCATCCGCTCATTTTTCATTCAATAGATAGGAAAGTTAAATAGTACCATGATGTGTCCAAATTGGAGGTCAGTTGGTATCTTTAAAAGTAAGATAGATGGTGAAATTGAACTTACTTGCAAATTTCAAGTGAGTAATTTGTAAATTCCTTTGTGTTGTCAAGTAGAATTTTTCGTTGAATAAGAAGAGTGGAAAGAAATGTTTTATGTTGGGAGCAAGAGACCTATCAATCGCATGGGGAGATGACAAGAGGTAGTAGCATTGGATTGCTACGCCGGACTTCAGGTTATGCATGCTTTCTCTTTCTGTCTTGCGTCATCTAGTTTTTTTTTTTTCAAAGAAACATCTTGGATTCTGTAGTTAATTAAATCAAAGAAAATGGGGAAAAAAAAGCTAGAGCTCAGGTTTAACTATAATAGTAAATGCACTTTTCCAGATGCTTTGAAAATTCCAATTATTTTAACATAATTTAGGCTGCGTTTGTTGGGGGAACTTCATGATAGAAAGATAATGCGTTTTGAGAAATTATTTTTGAGGAAAATAGTTAGTTTTCTTTTGTTAAGTGATATGTGACTGAAAATTTTTTTGCTGTTTGGATTTCATCAGAAAATGATTTCAATTTTATGACTTTATCTCAAAACAAAAAAATTTGAATTTTTAAGTTTTTTTTCTTCTTCCTTGTACCTCCGCCAGTCACTAGCGATGGTGACAGGCGAGTTCAACCTCATGAGGATCCAATGAGCTATGAACTCGAGAGAGCCTCGATTGAGCCCGAGTTTGCTTGGATCTTGCTAGTCCCATGCTTGTTGGCTTGCATCATGGTCGTTCGTCGGGCTACTTGCCATCTCTGTGACCATGGGGTCCCATCAGCGGCAATCCGAACACGGTTAGCTCTTGATTCGAAACACGGAGCGATTCTCACGTGAATAAACGAGAGGGATTCATGTGATGGTTTGATCTTCAATGATATTTTTTGCATATTTGGCTGGAGTTGTGAATTTGCATAGATAGATAAGGACTATCTAGGTAAATCATTTCATTCTTCTTAGGCTTCCAAGAAGATCGGACTATAATCTAGTTGATGCCATTTGATTTGAGCCATCACACAAAGCGCTTAAAGTGGCCATTGAACTCCTAACACATATTAGCATTTTTTATTTTTCAAGTTGGACGGAGTTAATAGAAAAACTTGATTATACAAACTTGATAAGTTTTATGAATTGATTCCACTTCTTTTTTTTAAAGCGATAAGACTTAATTGCACTTCTATGATAAATTTTAGGACTTTCCGAATAATTTTTCCCAGATTTTAGTAGACGTTATTGAACTGGATTTTAGGACTCCCAGATTTGAGGTAAATTGAGGGTAGCCCGATTGCAGAATTATCGTCTTGTTTAGCAAGCAAGCCATATTGACAAATGTTGGTGAGTCCTGAATTGAACCGAGGTCTGTACAAGATTATACTGAACATTATTAGGATTTCTTCACCAATTTCACTAACTAGAGTACAGAGGATGTCTGTGAAATGCTGTAGCCATGACGATGCTATGGATGCATCCCGCTCCAGCCCCGTGAGTCCGCGAAGTGTCATGACTTGTGCGCGCATACTAAAGTATAGGGGATGATTAATAGTAATGTCGACTTGCTATTATATCTCTAATTATCTATGAAATGCTGTCACCTAGATCTTCTTGTTGGATAAGAAGAGCGGGAAGAAATGCTTCATGATCGGAGCAAGAGAGCTGGCAATCACATGGGGAGATGACCAGCGTTATTGGAGATGGATTGCTGAACCAAATTCCAAGTCTTAAGTTAATTAAACATACACTATATTTCTCCACTTTTGCTTGCCTAAAAAGTAATTTTCGCTTGCATCATTTGAAATAAGATTAATACCACGAAAAATTCTAAATTTGTAGGGTTGTGAAAATTTTACCTCAAATTAATTTTGTGACTACTAAAAACTTTAAACTAATATATTCGTGACAAATTTACCCTCTGTACATGAAATGTCACAAAGTAAAACACATAATTAGTACACCTGTTAATGGCCAAATGCCATCTAGTTTAGCAATTTCATAATAAAATTTAATGAAAACCATCGGAGAGTAAATTTATTGTAGCTGTATCGATTTTGGATAAATTTATCACAGATGTACCAATTTAGAGTTGTTCCTAGTGTTAACCCTTTACAATAATTAGTCCATGCAAATCGTTTTCATTGTCGACTAAAATTCATGTATTTCTTTTTCTTAATTTATTTTGTCAACAAGACAAATGATCATTAAAAAAATCTTCAAAATCATTTATTTTTTTAAAAAAAATACAGACTTTTGGAAAGATATTGATTGCAGTTTGCAGATAGACATCTCTTTCTACATGGATACCCTCCATGATCCATCAATTTGCTTTTCCAACGCTCTTCTTTCTACAGGTTTGATCAAGTGGCTCGGCTTCTGGTTGTGTGGTGGTTTTTCATTACAATAAGAATCAACACGAAAATGCTCTCGCCCAAAACGAGGTACGCCGCTTACCTCATCTTTCGATTCAATGACTACAGAAGAGGATTCCAACGGCCCATGGAGTCACGGGTGTCGCTTGAAAGCGATTGGAGCGAAGAATGCCCAAACGTGATCCTCGACCCCCCAAAAGGCGAGTCTCGATCGACGAGGGAGCGTGGAGACGGGTGGCTGGAGATTGAGATGGGGGAGTTCTACAACGAGAACGGAGACGATGGAATGCTGCTGTGTTCCCTTAAGGAGGTGGATAATCACACTCCAAAGAGGGGTCTCATTGTCGAAGGGATCGAATTAAGGCCTAAAGAAACATAATAGACATTGGCTGAAAGTGCGTCTTTTGACTTAGGATGCGGGGATTGCCAGTGCCAGTCTTCAATTTTGTGTGTACTTATATCAACCTTATTCAATTTCTGAACTTTGATCCAGGACAATCTATCTGAAGATCCATATAGAATCACAATAAGTTTGTCTTTCACATTGTTAATTTACTTTTTAATTACTCAACAAGAATCTATACTTTTGTCTCGAATTCAAGTGTTTGTTAAGTTATATCCCCATTGCTAACACACATACAAACATATGCAATTGAAGGTCATCCAGGGGCAAGGTCACCGACGCTACCTCCGACCTGCTTGACGCCACTTGCCACTATGGCGAGCTTGAGCACTGAATGAGCCCCTGAGCGGTCCTGCGAGTGCGACAATGGATGGTTGAAGTTCGAGATGGGTTAGCCCTACAGCGAAAATGGGAGACAATGGAACAGAGAGAGAGAGAGAGAGAGAGCTTAGGCCTAACCAAATGTATTAAGGACTTAGTTATTTATGCTTTTGCCTTGTATCGACAATGCACTAGAGAGGCCAACCTTGAAATTTGGTGGAAACCTTCTCTTGAGAAAACCTAACTATAGCAACAAGCTGCAGGCCACTAAATTGGGAAACAAACTTGGCCTTCTCGCTCTTCCTTTCTGTCCATTCAACTCACAATTCTTTAGCAACTCAAACCAACTTTCATGACCCAGGACTTTGTATTGCTGCTCCCATTCCCATGGAAATCCCACAAATGGCTTTGTATTCACACTAACGAAGATTGAATGCACAGAGACAAGGTGAGCAGACGATGGCAACCCCGACAAGCCCCACAAAAAGATCGTCCTCCCTGTCATCACCGGCCGCGGGCCAGCCACCTCAGGCCGTCAAGTTCTTGAGACGGACGTCCAGCGGTTGCATCGTCAGCCTGTCTCGAGATGACAAACTGGACATGTCTGGCGAGTTCTTGGGCCAGAACGATTACATCAACTACACGGTGCTCATGCCGCCCACGCCAGACAACCAGCCCATGGCAGAGTCGCCGGGTCCAAGCACGAGATCTGACTCCAAACGGGATGGTTCGAGAGGGTACAAGTCGTCCCGGTTCAGCTCCGACTCACAGCGGCAGGGAGATGGGGGTGGCGGCTGTGGCGGCGAGAGTGACAGGGCGAAGATGGACCGCGGGTTGTCCCCGATGAAGTCGAACAACAAGTCGATGCTCCTGAGGAGCCAGACTGGGGACTTCAACCGTACGCGGTGGCTGTTCGAGAGCAAAGGGAGGTATGGAATTGGGAATGCAATCTGGCAAGAGGACCATGAGGATGCTTATGACGGTGGGATCTGCATGGAGGACTTCATGGACAAGCCCTGGAAGCCTCTTTCCAGGAAGGTGAAGGTTCCACCAGGTGATGCCTTAGCCCTTACAGGTTCATATGCTCATTGAAACTCTCTGGCATGAACTCAAATTCATGAATCATCATCATCATATCCCAAAGAGATCTCAATAGGAGCATACCATACATCAAATGCAGCTCCTAGAGCAGATTATTGCAGCAAAATTATGAACTCAAAAGTTATATTCTTTCGAATCTAATGACGAAAAATTTCAGGTTACCAATAGTGATGCGGATGGGGGCGTTAGTTCTGTTTCTTTACTGGAGAGTCGCAAACCCGAATCAGGGATGCGATGTGGCTATGGGGCATGTCCGTTGTGTGGGAGCTTTGGTTTGCCTTCTCGCGGCTGCTGGACATATTGCCGAAGTTCAATCCCATAAACTGGGCGACCGATCTCATGGCCCTCACTGATAGGTTTGAGCGGCCTTCCTTGCCCGGGGTCGATGTGATGGTGTCAACGGCCGACCCAGAAAAAGAGCTGCCTCCTGTCACCGCCGACACAATCCTCTTGATTCTCGCAGTTGATTACCCCGTTGAGAAGCTTTCGTGCTACACTTCAGATGATGGTAGTGTGATTCTCACCTTTGAGGCGATAGCTGAAGCCATCGACTTCGCTCAGGTACTTTCTCTACTTAGATAAACCATCTAGACGGTGCTCAAATCCATTCCATGAAGCAAGACTTAAGTCACAGAACATTGCGTTCTCTATTTTTTTTTCCCCAGTGCAACAGGTATGGGTGCCCTTTTGCAGGAAGCACAACATCGAGCCAAGAAATCCGGAGAGATACTTCAGTTCACAGAATATATTTTTATCGTCAATGAAAATAGTTATTTCAAGAGAGCAGGGGAAGATGTAGGCTTCATTTGTTTCACGGAATATATTATTGTCGATAATGAAAATGATAGAGTGTTGTGTAATCAAGGAATAACCATGACATGTGTTATAAAATCTCGAGATTCGTTATTGTGAAAGTGCAATTGAGTATTATAATTTTCAAAAAGTACAATCGAATTCTTAAATTTATCAAATTGGTATAATTAAATCAAGCCTTTAGTTTCGTTCAATTTCGATAACAGAAAATACTTGTGTAGCAATTTCAATTAATTTTCAGCGCTAATGTGGCACCGCATGTTAAAAAAGCTTGAAATACTTATAAGAAAAAGAAAAATGCTGAAAACTTAGAAGAAAAAAAAAACTAGCGAAAAATCATATAAAGGACCATATTAGAAACAGAAAAAAAGAAAGAAATAGGTCAGGAGAGAGGTTTAGGGTAATTTTCGTTAGTCAAATTAGATAGAAAGCACTGAGGTGATGAGTTTCGAAATATAATTTCACTTTCGAAAAGTTATAACTTTTAGATTGTATTTTCACAGCCCATATTTTTGGGCTTCGCTTCAGGTCACTTTTGACTAGGACTTATTCAAGAAGTGGTCCGACCAAAAAAAATATATATAAAAAATCAAGAAGTAGATTCATTTCCTCTCATCTTCTGGTGAAAGTGAAATCCGCGGCATTGCCGATCAAAAATGAAAAAAGAAAAATTCACGCGGCATGGACACGTCAATTATTGTCCCAACCAACCACTTTAGACGAAGACTTAATCAAGAAGTAAACGCATTCCCTCTCATCTTCTCGAGGAAGGGAAATCCACGGCAAGAAATGAGAAAACGGAGAGAGCAAATGACGACGCCATTTTCGAAGCTGCCCGACGAGCTGATCTCTCAAATCATCTCCCTCCTCCCAACTCCACAGGATGCTTGCAGGGCATCGGCGGTCTCGACCTCCTTCAGATCGATTGCAGATTCAGATCAAGTGTGGCTCAAATTCTTGCCGCTCGACCACAGCGATGTCATCCTCCCTCAGATATCGCCCATGAAGTCCCTCTACCTCCATCTCTGCGACCATGGGGTCCCCGTCGGCGGCAATCGGAACACGGTTAGCTCTCGATTCGAAACACGGAGCGATTCTTGCGTGGTTGGGTGTAATGGTTTGATCTTCTATGATTTTTACGCATTTGACTTGACTTGTGGTGGATCTGCATGGGTAGAGCAGGATTATCTAAGGAAATCATTTCATTCTTCTTAGGCCTTTAAGAACATTGGAGTATAATCTAGTTGATGTCATCTGATTTGAGCTAATGAATAAAGGGCATAAAGTGGTCATATCCTTAAAATTTATTAGCATTTTCCGTTTGTCGAGTTGGATGAAATTAATGAAAGAACGTTCTACTAACTTGATAAGTTGTAGGGCTTGATCATACTTTTTTTGAAATTAATAGGACTAAATTGTATTTTCGTGACAAACTTTAGAACTTAAATTGCAATTTTCTAATATTTGAGAATTCGATTACATTTTCATGACTAATTTAGGACATACTTATCCCTAGATTTTATTAAACATCATTGATGCTTGAGATAAATTGAGGATAGCCCAATTGTAGCAATATCATCTAGTTTAAATGAAAGGCCTATTGGCAAATGTTGGCGAGCCTTGGATTGAACTGAGGTCCGTATAAGATTATACTAAATGTAACTAGGATTTCTTTATTGAATTTCACTAACCAGAGTACAGAGGATGTCTGCAAAATTTCTTTTCTACCGTAGCAATGACAATGCTATGGATGCATTCCGTTCTAGCTGTCTTGTGAGTCTGTGAAATGTCGTAACTTGTGCACGCATAGTAAACTATGGGGGATGATTAATAGTAATGTCAAATTACTATTAGATCTCTAATTGTCTATGAAATGTTGTCACGTAGATCTTCTCATTAGATAAGAAGAGCCGGAAGAAATGCTTCCTGATCGGAGCAAGAGAGCTGGGAATCCTATGGGGAGATAACGAAAATTATTGGACAAGGATTGTTGAACCAAATTCCAGGTCTGAATTAATTAAACATATACTATTTTTCTCCACTGTGGCTTGCCTAAAAAGCAATTTTTGCTAGTATTTTTTTAAATAAGGTTAATACCATGAAAAACTCAAAATTAGTATAGTTGTGAAAAATTTATTTCGAACTAATTTTTTTACTACTAATAACTCTAAACTGGTACATTTATAACAAATTTACCTTTGTCCACGAAAAGTCATGAGTACAATTTTGAATTAGTGCACTTATTAGCTGATATATGTTATCCAACTTAGTAATTTAATAATAAAATTAAACTAAAACTAACAAAGGATAAATTTCTTACAAGTATGCCAATTTAGGGTTTTTAGTGGTTAAAAAATTAGTTTGGGATAAATTTATCATAAATGTAGCAGTTTAGAATTATTTGTGGTATTAACCCTTTTTGAAATAGTTAGTTTATGAAAACCGTTTTCATTGTCAACTGAAATTCATGTATGAATATTTTTATGAACGATGAAATTTCTTTTCTTAATTTATCTATTCAGGATGACAAACAATCATTTAGAAAAGAATATTTTAAAAATCATTTATTTTTTTGCAAAAAAAGACAAACAAACACCTCTTTCTACAAGGATACCCTCCTTGATCCATCCATTTACTTTTCCAACGCTCTTCTTTCTACAGGTTTGATCAAGTGGCTCAGCTCCTGGTTGTGTGGTGGTTCCACATTGAACGAAGAATTGACACGAAAATCCTCTCGCCCAAAACGAGGTACGCCGCTTACCTCATCTTTCGATTCAATGACTACAAAGAAGGATTCCATCGGCCCGTGGAGTCGCGGGTGTCGTTCGAAAGCGACGGGAACAGAGAGTGGCCAAAGGTGGTTCTAGACCCCCGAGAAGGCGAGCCACGGTCGACGAGGGAGCGTGGAGATGGGTGGCTGGAGTTTGAGATGGGGGAGTTCTATAACGAGGACAGAGATGATGGAACGCTGCTGTGTTCCCTTAGGGAGATTGACAATCACACTCCAAAGAGAGGTCTCGTTGTTGAAGGGATCGAATTCAGGCCTAAAGAAACATAATAGACACAGGCTGAAAATGCGTCTTTTGACTCAGGATGTGGTGATTGCTAGTGGCAATCATCAAATTTGTGTGTACTTATATCAACTGAATATAGTGATTGAACTTTGATCCAAGTCAATCTATGTGAAGATCTATATAGAATCACATTAAGTTTGTCTTTCTAGTATTTTATATTGTTAATTTACGTTTTAATTACTCAACAAGAATCTACACTTTTGTCTTGAATTCAAGTGATTGTTAAGTTATATCCCCTCATTGCTAACACACACACAAACACAATAATTAAAGGTCATCCAAGAGCAAGGTCACTGGCGTTGCCTCCAACCTGCTTGACGCCGTCTGCCACTACGGCGAGTGTGAGCATGGAATGAGCCCCCAAGCAGTCCTGCAAGCATGACAATGGATGGTTGAAGTTCGAGATGGGGTAGCCCTACAGCGAAAATGGGAGATGATGGAACACTAAAATGAAACCTTAGGGGGTCCAATGATCGCAATGTAAAGAGAGGGTCCATTGTTGAAGAGATCGAACTCAGCGAAATGTATCGGCTGATCTTTGATCCAAGCAATCAATGTGAAAAACGTTGAATTTCTAGATCACACTAAGTTGTCTTACATTGTTGTGTCTTTCACTCAATCCCCAAGAAAACCCTCATTTTGAGAGAGAGAGAGGCCAACCTTGAAATTAGGTGGAAACCTTCTCTTGGAAAAAAAACCTAACTATAGTAACAAGCTGCAAGCTACAAAATTGGGGAACAAACTTTGGCCTTCTCCCTCTTCCTTTCCACCCATTCAAAATACATTCTTTAGCAACTCAAACCAACTTTCATGACCCAGGACTTTGTATTGCTACTTCCAATCCCATGGAAATCCCACAAATGGCTTGCATTCACACTAATAAAGATTGAATGCACAGAGACAAGATAAACATACGATGGCGACCCCGCCAAGCCCTGCCAAAAGATCGTCCTCCCTGTCATCACCGGCTGCTGGACATATTGCCGAAGTTCAATCCCATAAACTGGGCGACCGATCTCGCGGCTCTCACTGATAAATTAGAGCAGCCTTCCTCGTCCAATCCCCACGGCCGGTCAGACTTGCCCGTGGTCCACGTGATGGTGTTGATAGCCGACCCAGGAAAAGAGCCGCCTCTTGTCACCGCCAACACAATCCTCTCGATTCTCGCAGTTGATTACCCCGTCGAGAATCTTTCGTGCTACATTTCGGACGATGGTGGGGCGATTCTCACATTTGAGGCGATGGCTGAAGCCATCAACTTCGCTCAGGTACTTTCTCTACTTAGATAAACCATCTAGATGGTGCTCAAATCCGTTCCATGAAGTAAGACTAAGCTACTCAGAACATTAGTGCAACAGGTATGGGTGCCCTTTTGCAGGAAGCACAACATCAAGCCAAGAAATCCGGAGAGTTACTTTAGTTTTCACGGAATATATTTTTGTCATCAATGAAAATAGTTATTTGAAGAAAGCAGGAGACGGCGTTTTCAACGTTATTTGAAGATGTAGGCTTCATTTATTTCATGAAATATATTTTTATCATCATGAAAACAGTTAGATATAAATTACTGTCGATAATGAAAACATTTTCTGTTAACTAATAATTTTTAAGAATAGAAATGATCATTTTTAGGAAGATGTTTTTCAAATTATCCATTTTCAACGAAACAAATGACATCGTATTTACTTAAATAATCTCTCTCACAAATTTGCAAAATTTGTGTAGGGCATCATCAATCTCTACCTACTTAAGATCAATTGCAGATTCAAATCAAGCGTGGGCCAATTTCTTGCCTTCTTCTTGCAAGAATGCAATCCCTCAAATATTACCCAAGAAGTCACTTAATCACCATCTCCATGATCATTTGGTTCCTCTATATCAGCGTCAATTATGCTATGTAAGACGACGAGTGTACACATTAGCAATTTCTTGATAAAATTAGTCGGATGGACTTACTTGGTAAAATGTGAAAATGTTTATTGCTAAATTGGTGCTATTAAAGTTTAATGACTAATCTGGCACAAATGCAATAGATTTAAAACTTTTTTGATAATTTCCCCATAAGTCGTCCTCTTTTTTTTTTTTTTTTTTTTGGGGGGGGTCGAAAAATATTATATTCATGGCTCAAAAAGGATACATGACAAGTACATAGACTTTCATGGTAAAACATATTGAAACAGATCAAAGACCAGAATGCTACAAAACAAAGCCAAATCTATAAAACAAAGTGGATTAACAAAACAACGATAGGCTTAAGCATACACTCATTCTAAAAGAATAGATTTGTCAAGCTAAATAATTTGTGGCCAATCGTTGGATCTCGTATTATCATTAATGATGAGCACAAGCTGAAAAATCCTTCTTTAATAACTATGGCGTTGCTAGTTGGTAGTGCGTGCCTAGGTTTGACTTCCTCTGCATCATCATTGTACAGAGACAATAAAAATAGATTGAATAGACATGAGAAAATCTTCATAGTTTGTTGACACCTAATTTATGACTATTATATTTAATCAATTATTGCATAAAAAATTTAGGATTGGTTTGACCTCTAGACAAAATACTATTACAATAGTTCACAGTTCATTTTAAGTTTGTTTACATCACGTGAGAATTGTATGGCTTGAGCGCGATGTTACTACATATCATTGCACATGTGATCAAATGAGCTTTTTAAATATAAGTATGACAAGATTTGTATCAATTAAAGTCTATTAATTGATTGTCAAGAGATGGATTAGGATCGAACAATTTTGAAATCAAATTGGAAAAGGAGAATCGGATGGTTGAAGGCTTCTAGAGATATTATCTAAAGGGGAGGGCCTCTCTTGTCCCTTGGTCATCTCGGTCAATAGGTCGGCAAAAGTTAGGGGTGTCAACGGGTCGGGTCGGGTCTTGATGTTACCTAGAGGTGTCAAAATGGGTCATAAACCCATATTAGGACTCACTTTTAGTTAAATGGGTCAAATATAGGTCAAGTGAAAGCTAAATATGGGTCAAATATGAGTCAAGTGAAAGTTGAATATGGGTCAAATATGGGTCAAGTGAAAATTAAATATTTGTTAAATATAAGTTAAGTAAAAGTTAAATATATATCAAATATGAGTTGAGTGAGTCATTTAACATAGAATTTCAAGTGAGTTTGAGTTTCTCTACAATAATAATGACTTTTAGCAATATGGGTCGGGTCGGGTATGGGTCGGGTGTGGGTTGGGTCGGGTATGGGTCATTAGATTTACATTACATGAATTTGGGTCAAAACGGGTTAAATGGGTCAATATGGGTCGGACCATTTTTGACCAAACCCAAACCCGACCCGACCCACCCATTTGACGGGTCTAATTACCTGACCCGACCTGCACAATAAGAACCATGTCCTCTGACCCGACCCGACCCAACTCAAAAGGCATAAAACATAAAGCAGAAAAAAGGATCGGGTCGAGTTGAGTCAGGTCAAGTCAGGTCTTGGGTCATTGACAAGGAGCACATGTACTGAAACGTTGGTATAAATATCTTTAATCAGCTTGTTTTATCGCGTTAGAGACATAAATACGTCATCTGATCATTCTCCTCTTAGAGATAGGGACAAATATTAATTGTATAAATTTGATGCTCAGTTCACAAATGAAAAAAGCAATAGTTCAGTAAAAAAATCCAAAGGCAAATCCATATAAGAATAAAAACGTTCTGCACGTCCACTAAAGATCTGTCAAATAACAGGAATTAAATTTACTCAAATCACAAGCACCACATGGCGACAATTGTGAAGATGGAATAGAAGCGTGAACTTACATGAACTTACAAGTTCAAATCTGGTCTTCTCTCCTAAGGCGATGGCAACGGTGACGACGATTACCTGGAAACCATCATCATCTTCAGATGATGCTGCACTCCGGGATTCGCCGGCTACAATGGTGAGGGCCTCACCGTTGCTGATTGAGAGGGAGAGAGAAGGGGGAGATGAGGGAAAAAAAGGAAAAAATGTTTTAATTTGGGTAATAGGTAATGAGTAGGGTTATTATTTGACCCGACCCGACCCAACCCAAATAAAACCCAAACAAAAAAAATCCTATCCAGATAAAATTGAGCCCAAACTTCAAAATATTCATAATTTACGGGTCGGGTCGGGCCGAGATGGGTATTTTTGTCGCCCTTAAAAGGTGGGGTCTTCTCTCCCGTTTCCTGACCACGTACGGGGGCTTTCGCTTGAGTATTAAAGGCAAGAAAAGTGAAGAAGAATGAGGGGGGCTTCTTCTTCAATCAAGCTTTGCATCTTCTCGGCCGTAACCTGCGCAGCCGCCGTTCACCTTTCGCTCGACCTCAACGATCGCTGCTGCTCGATCTCTCGCCACTACCCCCCAAACTCCCTCATACGACGCCCCAAGATCGCTGCTGCCTGCCGCCGCACTTTGCGCCCGCCGTCGTGAGCCCGTCACCAGTCACTGAGTAACCTCACCGTGAGCAGCTGCGAATCGCCGGTGTCGACCGCCACCATCACGATCTACTCGACGTCCACAAACTAGGTAACAGTTTGCCCATTTTAATTGATCGTTATCTAGTTTTTGACGTTATTGAGATTTTCGGACTACCATGTGGGATTTTAATAGCCGAAAAAATCATCACAATTACAAATTTGGTCCATAAGACTTCTGATCATTTTTTTTTTTTAATTAGCCATACCCTAGGCTGCTCAAGGCCGATATTTTGGGGCTTCGCTGGCATTTATATCTTAATCAATTTCCGAATGACTTTCGGCGTAGACTTGGTCAAAAACTAAACTCATTGATTCCCTTTTATCTTCTCGAGGAAGTCAATGAAATCCACGGCAAGAAAAGAGAAAACGGAGAGAGCAAAAGACGATGGCATCTTCGCAGCTGCCCGGCGACGTGATCTCTCAAATCATCTCCCTCACAACTCCACAGGATGCTTGCAGGGCATCGGCGGTCTCGACCTCCTTCAGATCGATTGCAGATTCAGATCAAGTGTGGCTCAAATTCTTGCCGCTCGACCACAGTGATCTCATCCTCCCTCAGATATCGCCCATCAAGTCCCTCTACCTCCATCTCTGCGACCATGGGGTCCCCGTCGGCAGTAATCGGAACATGGTTAGCTCTCGATTCGAAATGTTGGGTGCGATGGTTTGATCTTCTGTGATTTTTGCATATTTGACTGGGTGTGCTGGATCTGCATAGGTAGAGCAGGATTATCTAAGAAAATCATTTCATTCTTCTTAGGCTACCAAGAAGATCGGACTATAATCTACTTGATGCCATGTGATTTTAGCTATCGAATAAAGGGCATATAGTGGTCCCATCCTGAAATTATTAGTATTTTCCGTTTGTCAAATTAATCGAAGAACTTGATTCCTACTTTCACTTTTTTGAAATTTGTAGGACTCAATTGTATTTTCGTAACAGATTTTAGAACTTAGATTGTAATTTTCGAAAATTTAAAAGTTCAATTATACTAGTTTTATGATAATACTTATCTCTGAATTTTATTAGACATCATCGGTGCTTGACATAAATTGAGGATAGCCCAATTGTGGCAATATCATCTTGTTTAAATGCAAGGCGTTTTGGCAAATGTTGACGAGCCCCGAATTGAATTGAGGTCCATACAAAATTATACCAAATGTAACTAGGATTTCTTTCTTGAATTTCACTGACCAAAGTACAAAGGATGTCTGCAAAATTTCTTTTATGCTGCAGCGATGACAATGCTATGGATGCATTCCGCTCTAGCCGTCTCAGGAGTCTGCGAAGTGCTGTAGCTTGTGCGTGTATGCTAAAATTTAGGGGACGATTAATAGTAATGTCGAATTACTGTTAGATCTCTAATTATCTATGAAATGTTGTCACGTAGATCTTCTCATTGGATAAGAAGAGCGGGAAGAAATGCTTCATGATCGGAGCAAGAGAGCTGGCAATCATATGGGGAAATAACCAGCGTTACTGGAAATGGATTGCTGGACAAAATTCCAGGTCTGAAGTTAATTAAACACACACTACTTTTCTCCACTATGGCTTGCCTATTTGCCTTGTATAATTCGAAATAGAATTAATACCACGAAAACTTTCAAATTAATACAGCCGTGAAAAATTTATTTTAAACTAATCTTTTGATAATTAAAAACTCCAGACTGATATAATTATGATAAATTTACTCATGTCCACAAAAAGCCATGAAGTAGTTAAACTCGTGAGAAATAGGGCGTAAACCCCTAAATTGGTACACCTGTTTCACGGGTCATCCAACTTGACAATAAAATTAAACTAAAATTAACATAGGGTAAATTTGTTACAATTGTTTGTCGACGTAACAAACAATCATTTAGAAAAAAATATTTATTTTTTCGCGAAAAAAGACCTCAATTTGTGAGCAAACACCTCTTTCTACATTGATGCCCTCCATGATCAATCAATTTGCTTCTCCAACGCTCTTCTTTCTACAGGTTTGATGAAGTGGCTCGGCTCCTGGTCGTGTGGTGGTTCTACATTGAAGGAAGAATCGACACGAAAATGCTCTCGCCCAGAACGAGGTACGCCGCTTACCTCATCTTTCGATTCAATGACTACAGAAGAGGACTCTATCGGCCCATGGAGTCACGGGTGTCGGCCGAAAGTGACGCGCGCGGAGAGTGGCCAAACGTGATCCTCGACCCCCGAGAAGGCGAGCCTCGGTCGACGAGGGAGCGTGGAGACGGGTGGCTGGAGATTGAGATGGGGGAGTTCTACAATGAGAACGGAGAAGATGGAACGCTGCTGTGTACTCTTAGGGAGGTGGACAATCACACTCCGAAGAGGGGTCTCATTGTTGAAGGGATCCAATTCAGGCCTAAAGAAACATAACAGACTGCCTGAAAATGCGTCTTTGGACTTAGGATGTGGGGATCGCCAGTGCCAGTGTTCAATTTTGTGTGTACTTATATCAACCTTATTCACTGTCTAAACTTTGATTCAGGACAATCTATATGAAGATCTATATAGAATCACATTAAGTTTGTCTTTCTAGTTTTTTACATTGTTGATTTCCGTTTTAAGTACTCAAAAAGGTGTTTGTTAAGTTATATCCCCATTGCTAACACACATACAAATATACGAAATTAAAGGTCATTCGGAGGGGCAGGGTCACCAGCGTTGCCACTGACTTGCTCGACACTGCCTGCCACTATGGCAAGCTCGAGCATGGAATTATCCCCCAAGTGGTCTTGCTAGCGTGATGACGGATGGTCGAAGTTCGAGATGTGGTAGCCCTATAGTGAAAATGGGAGACGAAGGAACACTACAGTGAAATCTTAGGGAGTCGATGATTGCAATGTAAAGAGAGGGCCCATTGTTGAAGAGATTGAACTTAGACCTAACAAAATGTATTAAGGACTTAAGTCGTTTATGCTACAATGTATTGGTTGATCTTTGATTCAAGCAATCAATGTGAAAAATGTTGAATTTCTTGATCACACTAAGTTGTCTTAAAATGTTGTATCTTTCACTCAATTCTTAAGAAAGTCCTCATTTTGAGAGAGAGGGAGAGAGAGAGAAAGAGAAGTTAACCATGAAATTAGGAAGAAAACCTTCTTTAGGAAAAAACCTGACTATAGTAACAAGCTGCAAGCCACTAAATTGGGAAACAAACTTTGGCCTTCTCCCTCTTCCTTTCCACCCATTCAAAACACAATTCTTTAGCAACTCAAACTAACTTTCATGACCCAGGACTTTGTATTGCTGTTTCTAATCCCATGGAAATCCCTCAAATGACTTGTATTCACACTAGACCCGTCAAATGGATGGGTCGGGTTGGGTTTGGGTCGGGTCGAAAATGGTCCGACCCATATTGACCAATTTAACCCGTTTTGACGCAAATTCATGTAATGTAAATTTAGTGACCCATACCCGACCCATACCCAACTTGACCCATATTATTAAAAGCCATTATTATTGTAGAGAAACACAAACTCACTTTAAGCTCTATATTAAATGACCCACTCAACTCATATTTTACACATATTTAACTTTTACTTAACCCATATTTGATTAATATTTAACTTTCACCTGACCCATATTTGACCCATTTAACTAAAAGTGGGTTATAATATGGGTTTGTGACCCATTTTGACACCTCTAATTCACACTAATAAAGATTGAATGAACAGAGACAAGATAAACATATGATGGCGACCCCAACAAGCCCCACGAACTGATCATCCTCCTTGTTGTCGCCTGCCGTGGGCTGGCCACCTCAGGCGGTGAAGTTCTTGAGACGGATGTCTAGTCGCCACATTGTCAGCCTATCCAGAAACGACGAACTGAACATGTCCGGTGAGTTCTCGGGCCAGAGTGATTACATCAACTACATGGTGCCCATGCCACCCACGCCGGACAATCAGCCCATGGCGGAGTCGCCAGGGCCAAGCACATCCTCCCACTCCAAACTGGACGCTTCAAGTGGGTACAAGTTGACCCAGTTCAGCTTTGATGCGCAGCGGTCGGGAGATGGGGGCAGTGGTGGTGGCGGTGGCAAGAGTGGCAAGGCGAAAATGGACCGTGGGTTGTCCCTGATGAAGTCGAACAACAAGTCGATGCTCCTGAGGAGCTAGACCAGGGACTTCGACGGCACATGGTCGAGAGCAAAAGGAGGTATGGAATTGGGAATGCATTCTGGCAAGAGGACCAGGAGGATGCTTATAGCGGTGGGATGAGCATGGAGGACATCATGGACAAATCCTGGAAGCCTCTTTCCAGGAAGGTCAAGGTTCCACCAGGTGATGCCTTAGCCCTTACAGGTTCATATGCTCGTTGAAACTCTCTGGCATGAACTCTAATTCATGAATCATCATCATCATCATATCCCAAAGAGATCTCAATAGGAGCATACCATACATTAAATGCAGCTCCTAGAGCAAATTATTGCAGCAAAATTATGAACTCAAAGTTAGTTTCTTTTGAATATCATGACGAAAAATTTCAGGTTACTGATAGTGATGCAGATGGTGGCCTTAGTTCTGTTTCTTTACAGGAGAGTCGCAAACCGGAATCAGGATGCGATGTGGTTATGGGGCATGTCCATCTTGTTCGAGCTTTGGTTCACCTTCTTGTGGCTGCTGGACATATTGCCGAAGTTCAATCCCATAAACCGGGGCGACCGATCTCCCGGCCCTCACCAAAAAATTAGAGCAGCTTTCCTTGTCCAATCCCCACGGCCGGTCAGACTTGCCTGGGGTTGACGTGATGGTGTCGACGGCCGACCGAGAAAAAGAGCCGCCTCTTGTCACCGCCAATGCAATCCTCTTGATTCTCGCAGTTGATTACCCCATCGAGAAGCTTTCCTGCTACATTTCGGACGATGGTGGGACGATTCTCACCTTTGAGGCGACGGCTGAAGCCATCAACTTCGTTCAGGTACTTTCTCTTCTTAGACAAACTATCTAGACGGTGCTCGAATCCATTCCATGAAGTACAGAGCATTGCGTTCTCTCTTTTTCTTTTTTTTCCCAGGGCAATAGGTATGGGTGCCCTTATGCAGGAAGCACAACATCGAGCCAAGAAATCCGGAGAGTTACTTCAATTTCACGGAATATATTTTTATCATCAATGAAATATAGTTATTTGAAGAGAGCAAGAAATGTTGTTTTCAAGGTTATTTGAAAATGTAGGCTTTATTTGTTTCATGGAATATATTTTTATTATCATGAAAATAGTTAAATATAAATTATTGTCGATAATAAAAACATTTTCTGTTAATAATTGCAAGAATACAAAAGATTTTTCAAATCATCCATTTTCAATAAAACAAATGAAATCATTTCTCTCACAAATTTGCAAAATTCGTACAGGGTATCATTAGTCTCTACCTACTTAAGATCAATTACAGATTTAGATCAAGTGTGGTCCAATTTCTTGCCTTCTTCTTGCAAGAATGCGATCCCTTGAATATTACCCAAGAAGTCTCTCAATCGCCATCTCCGTGTATCATTTGGTCCCTCTATATTAGCATCAATTGTGCTATGTAAGATGACTTGTGTATACATCAATGATTTTCGGTCAAAATTAGTCGAATAGACTTAATTGGAAAAACGTGAAAAATGTTTATGGCTAAATTGGTACGATTAAAGTTTCATGACTAATCTGGCACAAATACAATAAGTTTAAAACATTTTTAGTAATTTCCCGTAAGCCGTCCTTTTTTTGTTAGTCGAAAAATATCGTATTCATGGTTCAAAAGGATATATGGCAAGTACATAAACTTTCATGGTAAAACATATCAAAACAGATCAAAGGCTAACATACTACAGAATAAAGCCAAATCCAGAAAACGAAGAGGACTAACAAAGCAACGATAAGATTAAGTACACACTCGTTCCAAAAGAACAAATCCGTCAAGCTAAATAATTTGCGGCTAATCGCTGGATTACATATTATCGTTAGTGATGAGTACATGTTGGAAATTCCTACTTCAATAACTATGGCATTGTCAATTGGCAGTGCACGCCTAGATTAGACTTCCTCTACACCATCGCCGTATAGAGACAACCAAAATAAATTGAATGAACATAGATCTAATCTTGGGAAGAGAAAATTTTCATAATTTGTTAACATCTAAATTTTTGCTGTTATATTTAGTTAATTATTGCATAAAAAATTAGGGATTGGTCTAATCTCTAAACAAAATACTATTGGAATAGTTTATAGTTCATCTTAATTTATATTCGCATCGCATTGCGTGATAATCATATGGCTCAAGCACGGTGTAACCATATATTATCACACAAGCGATCAAAGGAGCTTATTAAAGATAAACTAGGACAAGATTTGCACTTGATTCCTTATTGTTAAAATTCATTGTCAGCAATTATCAATTAAAGTCTATTAATTGATTGTCAAGAGATAAGATTAGGATGGAACAGTTCGGAAATCAAATCGGAAAAGGAGAATCGGATGGTCGAAGGCTTTTGGAGATAATATCTAAGGGGGAGGGTCTCTTTTGTCCCTCGGTCATCTCAGTCAATAGGTCCGCAAAACTGGGGTCTTCTCCCCCCCTTTCCTGACGACGTACGGGGGCTTTCGCGTGAGTATTAAAGGCAAGAAAAGTGAAGGACGATAATGTTGGGGGGCTTCTCCTTCTTCAATCAAGCTTTGCATCTTCTGGGCCGTAACCTGCGCAGCCGCCGTTCACCTTTCGCTCGACCTCAACGATCGCTGCTGCTCGATCTCTCGCCACTACCCCCCAAACTCCCTCGTCCGACGCCCCAAGATCGCTGCTGCCTGCCGCCGCACTTTGCGCCCGCCGTCGTGAGCCCATCACCAGTCACTGAGTAACCTCACCGTGAGCAGCTGCGAATCGCCGGTGTCGGCCGCCACCATCACGATCTACTCGACGTCCACAAACTAGGTAACAGTTTGCCCATTTTAATTGATCGTTATTGAGATTTTCGGAATAGCCGAAAAAATCATTACGATTTGTAATTTGATCCATAAGACTTCTGATCTTTTTTTTCTTTTTTTTAATGAGCCAAACCCTAGGCTGCTCAAGGCCGATATTTTGGGGCTTAGCCGGCATTTATATCTTAATCAATTTCCCAATGCCTTTCGTCGTAGACTTGATCAAAAACTAAACTCATCGATTCCCTTTTATCTTCTCGAGGAAGTAAGCGAAGTCCACGGCAAGAAAAGAGAAAACGGAGAGAGCAAAAGACGATGGCATCTTCGCAGCTGCCCGGCGACGTGATCTCTCAAATCATCTCCCTCACGAGTCCACAGGATGCTTGCAGGGCATCGGCGGTCTCGACCTCCTTCAGATCGATCGCAGATTCAGATCAAGTGTGGCTCAAATTCTTGCCGCTCGACCCCAGTGATCTCAATTTCCCTCAGATATCGTCCATGAAGTCCCTCTACCTCCATCTCTGTGACCATTGGGTCCCCGTCAGAGGCAATCAGAACACGGTTAGCTCTCGATTCGAAACACGGAGCGATTCTTGCGTGATTAAACGAGAGGGATTCATGTGATGGTTTGATCTTTAATGATATTTTTTGCATATTTGGCTGGGGGTGTGAATCTGCACAGATAGAACAGGATTATCTAGGTAGATCATTGTATTCTTCTTAGGCTTCCAAGAAGATCGGACTATAATCTAGTTGATGCCATCTGATTTGAGCCATCACACGAAGGGCTTAAAGTGGCCATTGAACTCCTAACACATATTTGCATTTTTTTTTTTTTTCAAGTTTGGACGGAGTTAATAGAAGAACTCGAATACACAAACTTGACAAGTTTTAGGAATTGATTCAACTTTTTTTTTAAATGCTTAAGGTAAATTGAGGGTAGCCCGATTGCAGAAATATCATCTAGTTTCGCAAGCAAGCCCTATTGACAAATGTTGGCAAGTCCCAGATTGAACCAAGGTCTGTACAAGATTATATTGAACATTATTAGGATTTCTTCGCCAATTTCACTAACCAGAGTACAGAGGATGTCTGCTTAATTTCTTTTCTGCTGCAACCATGACGATGCTATGAATGCATCCCGCTCTAGCCGTCTTGTGAGTCCGCAAAGTGTCATGACTTGTGCACGCATACTAAAGTATAGGGGACGATTAATAGTAATGTCAAATTGCTATTAGATCTCTAATTATCTATGAAATGCTGTCACCTAGATCTTCTCATTGGATAAGAAGAGCGGGAAGAAATGCTTCATGATCGGAGCAAGAGAGCTGGCAATCGCATGGGGAGATGACCAGCGTTACTGGAGATGGATTGCTGAACCAAATTCCAGGTCTTAAGTTAATTAAACATACACTATATTTCTCCACTATTGCTTGCCTAAAAAGTAATTTTCGCTTGCATCATTTGAAATAGGATTAATACCATGAAAAACTCTAAATTTGTACGGTTGTGAAAATTTTACCTCAAATTAATTTTTTTACTACTAAAAACCTTAAACTAATATATTTATGACAAATTTACCCTTTGTCTATGAGATGTCACAAAGTAGTTAAACTTGTGACAAACGGAGGGTAAAACATACACCTGTTAATTGCCACATGCCATCTAGTTTAGCAATTTGACAATAAAATTTAATGAAAACCATCAGAGAGTAAATTTATTATAGGTGTACCGATTTGGGATAAATTTGGTACAGAGTTATTCCTAGCGTTAACCCTTTACAATAATTAGTCCATGCAAATCATTTTCATTGTTAGACTAAAATTCACGTATTTCTTTTTCTTAATTTATTTTGTCAACAAGACAAACGATCATTAAAAAAAATCTTCAAAATCATTTAATTTTTCTTGAAAAAAATACAAACTTTTAGAAAGATATTGATTGCAGTTTGCAGACAGACATCGCTTTCTGCATGAACACCCTCCATGATCCATCAATTTGCTTTTCCAACGCTCTTCTTTCTACAGGTTTGATCAAGTGGCTCAGCTCCTGGTTGTGTGGTGGTTCCACATTACAATGAGAATTGACACGAACATGCTCTCGCCCAAAATGAGGTACGCCGGTTACCTTGTCTTTCGATTCAATGACTACAGAGAAGGATTCCATCAGCCCATGGAGTCACGGGTGTCGCTCGAAGGCGACTGGCGCGAGGAATGGCCAAACGTGATCCTCGACCCCCGAGAAGGTGAGCCTCAGTCGACGAGGGAGCGTGGAGACGGGTGGCTGGAGATTGAGATGGGGGAGTTCTACAACGACAACGGAGAAGATGGAACGCTGCTGTGCTCCCTTAGGGAGGTGGACGATTACAATCCAAAGAGTGGTTTCACTGTTGAAGGGATCGAATTAAGGCCTAAAGAAACATAATAGACACAGGCTGAAAATGCGTCTTTTGACTTAGGATGTGGTGATTGCTAGTGCTAGTCTTCAATTTTGTGTGTACTTATATCAACTGGATAAAGTGGCTGAACTTTGATCCAGGACAATCTATATGGAGATCTATATAGAATCATATTAAGTTTGTCTTTCTAGTCTTTCTAGTCTTTCACAACAAGAATCTATACTTTTGTCTCGAATTCAAGCGTTTGTTAAGTTATATCCTCATTGCAAACACACATACAGACATGCAATTGAAGGTCGTCCAAGGGCAGGGTCACAGATGCTGCCTTCGACTTGCTCGACGCTGCTTCCCACTATGGTGAGCTTGAGCAATTAATGAGCCCTTGAGCGGTCCTGTGAATGCGATGACGGATGGTTGAAGTTCGAGATGGGTTGGCCCTACAGCGAAAATGGGAGACAATGGAACACTAAAGAGAGGGTCCATTGTTAAAGAGATAGAACTTAGACCTAACGAAATGTGTTAAGGACTTACTTATTTATGCTTTTGCCTTTTATCAACAATGCACTGGAGCGGTCCTGTGATTGCGATGACGGATGGTTGAAGTTCGAGATGGGTTAGCCCTACAGTGAAAATGGGAGACAATGGAACACTAAAGAGAGGGTCCATTGTCGAAGAGATAGAACTTAGACCTAATGAAATGTATTAAGGACTTATTTATGCTTTTGCCTTTTATCGACAATGCACTGGCTGATCTTGAGAGAGAGAGAGAGAGAAGGAGGGGGGGAGGGGCCAACCTTGAAATTAGGTGGAAACCTTCTCTCGAGAAAACCTAACTATCGCAACAAGCTGCAAGCCACTAAATTGGGAAACAAACTTTCCCTTCTCGCTCTTCCTTTCCGTCCATTCAACTCACAATTCTTTAGCAACTCAAACCAACTTCCATGACCCGGGACTTTGTATTGCTGCTCCCATTCCCATGGAAATCCCACAAATGGCTTTGCATTCACCCTAACCAAGATTTAATGCACAGAGACAAGGTGAGCAGCCGATGGCAACCGCGACAAGCCCCACGAAAAGATCGTCCTCCCTGTCATCACCGGCCGCAGGCCGGCCACCTCAGGCCGTCAAGTTCTCGAGACGGACCTCCAGTGGCCGCATCGTCAGCCTGTCTCGAGATGACGAGCTGGACATGTCCGGCGAGATCTTGGGCCAGAACGATTACATCAACTACACGGTGCTCATGCCGCCCACGCCAGACAACCAGCCCATGGCGGAGTCGCCGGGTCCAAGCACGTCATCCGACTCCAAACGGGATGGTTCGAGGGGGTACAAGTCGACCCGGTTCAGCTCCGACTCGCAGCGGCAGGGAGATGGGGGTGGCGGCGAGAGTGGCAGGGAGAAGATGAACCACAGGTTGTCCCTGATGAATTCGAACAACAAGTCGATGCTCCTGAGGAGCCAGACCAGGGACTTCGACCACAGGCGATGGCTGTTCGAGAGCAAAGGGAGGTATGGAATTGGGAATGCATTCTGGCAAGAGGACCAGGAGGATGCTTATGACGGTGGGATGAGCATGGAGGACTTCATGGACAAACCCTGGAAGCCTCTCACCAGGAAGGTCAAGGTTCCACCAGGTGTTCTTAGCCCTTACAGGTTCATATGCTAATTGAAAATCTCTGGCATGAACTCAAATTCATGAATCATCATCATCATATCCCCAAGAGATCTCAATAGCAACATACCATACATCAAATGCAGCTCATAGAGCAGATTATTGCAGCAAAATTATGAACTCAAAGTTAGATTCTTTCGAATCTAATGACGAAAAATTTCAGGTTACTGATAGTGATGCGATGGTGGCGTTTCTTTACTGGAGAGTCATGAACCAAAATCAGGATGCAATGTGACTGTGGGGCATGTCCATCGTTTGCGAGCTTTGGTTCGCCTTCGCGTGGCTGCTGGACAATATTGCCGAAGTTCAATCCCATAAACCAGGCGACTGATCTTGCAGCCCTCACCGATAAGTTCGAGCGGCCTTCCTCATCCAATCCCCATGGCCGGTTGGACTTGCCTGGGGTTGATGTGATGGTGTCAACAGCCGACCCTGAAAAAAAGCCTCCTCTTGTCACCGCCAACACAATCCTCTCGATTCTCGCAGTTGATTACCCCGTTGAGAAGCTTTCGTGCTATATTTCGGATGATGGTGGGGTGATTCTCACCTTCAAGGCGACGGCTGAAGCCATCGACTTCGCTTAGGTACTTTCTCTACTTAGATAAACTATCTAGACGGTGCTCAAATCCATTCCATGAAGTAAGACTAAGTTACAGAACATTGCGTTCTCTATTTTTTTTTCCAGTGCAACAGGTATGGGTGCCCTTATGCAGGAAGCACAACATCAAGCCAAGAAATCCGGAGAGTTACTTCAGTTTTCACGGAATATATTTTTATCATCAATGAAAATCGTTATTTGAAGAGAGTAGGAAACGACGTTTTCTAGGTTATTTGAAGATGTAGGCTTCATTTGTTTCATGGAATATATTTTATCATGATGAAAATAGTCATATATAAATTATTGTCGATAATAAAAGTATTTTCTGTTAACTAATTATTTTAAGAATACAAATGATCATTTTTAGGAAGATGATTTCCAAATCATTTATTTTCAATAAAACAAATGAAATATATTTACTCAAATCATCTCTCTCACAATTTGCAAAATTCATGTAGTGTATCATTAGTCTCTACCTACTTAAGATCAATTGCAAATCCAGATCAAGTGTGGGCCAATTTCTTGCCTTCTTCTTGCAAGAACGCGACCCTCGAATATTACCCAAGAAGTCTCTCAATCGCCATCTCTATGTATCATTTGGTCCCTCTATATCAGCATCAATTGTGCTTTGTAAGACGACTGGTGTACACATCAGTGATTTTTGGCCAAAATTAGTCGGATGTATTTAATTGGTAAAACGTAAAAATGTTTATGGCTAAATTGGTGCAATTAAAGTTTTATGACTAATTTTGCACAAATATAATAGGTTTATTTTTGGTAATTTCCCCGTAAGCCACCCTTTTTTTTTTTTTTAGTCAAAAAATATTGTATTTATGGTTCAAAAGGATATATGACAAGCACATAAACTTTCATGGTAAAACATATCGAAACATATCAAAGGCTAGAATACTACAAAATAAAGCCACATCTAGAAAATGAAGAGGACTAACAAAGCAACGACAGGGTTAAGTACACACTCGTTTCAAAAGAACAAATTTGTTAAGCTAAATAATTTGCGACTAATCGTCAGATCTTGTATTATTGGTAGTGATGAGTATACGTTGGAAATTCCTTCTTCAATAACTACGACATTGTCAGTTGGCGGTGTGCGCCTAGGTTCGACTTCCTCTACACTATCGCCATACAGAGACAACCAAAATGGATTGAACGAACACAGATCTAACCTTCGGAAGAGCAAATTTTCACAGTTTGTCGACACCTAAATTTTGGTTGTTATATTTAGTCAATTTTTGCATAAAAAATTAGGGGTTGGTCCAACCTCTAAACAAAATACTATTAGAATAGTTCACAGTTCATCTTAATTTATGTCCGCATCGTGTGAGAATCATATGGCTCAAACGTGATGTTACCATTTATCATTGCACACGCAATCAAAGGAGCTTTTTAAAGATAAAGTATGACAAGGTTTGCACTCAATTCCTTGTCGATAAAATTCGATCTCCGATGATTATCAGCAAATATCAATTCAAGTCTATTAATTGATTGTCAAGGGATAGATTAGGATGGAACAATTCCGAAATCAAATCTAAAGGGGAGGGTCTCTTTTGTCCCTCGGTCATCTCGGTCAATAGGTCCGCAAAAGTGGGGTCTTCTCTTCCCTTTCCTGACGACGTACGGGGGCTTTCGCGTGAGTGTTAAAGGCAAGAAAAGTGAAGAACAATGTGGGGGGCTTCTCCTTCTTCAATCAAGCTTTGCATCTTCTCGGCCGTAACCTGCGCAGCCGCCGTTCACCTTTCCCTCGACCTCAACGATCGCTGCTGCTCGATCTCTCGCCACTACCCCCAAACTCCCTCATACGACGCCCCAAGATCGCTGCTGCCTGCCGCCGCACTTTGCCCCGGCAGAAGCTCGTCGTCTGCTCCACCGTCGTGAGCCCATCACCACTGAGCCACCTCACCGTGAGCAGCCCTCTCGCAAGCCTAGCTGTGAATCGCCAGTGTCGGCCGCCACCGTCACGATCTACTCGACGTCCACAAACTAGGTAACAGTCAATCATCTTTAAATTTCGTTGCCTATTTTAATTTATCGTTATCTAGTTTTGACATTATTGGGATTTTCGGAATTTCATGTGGGATTTTAATAAAAAAAATTATAATTACTAATTTGATTTGTAAGACTTCGGATTTTTTTAGTGGAATTAGCCAAATCCCAAGGCCGAAATTTTGGGGCTTAGCCGGCATCTATATCTTAATCTTTCCCAATCCCTTTCGTCGTAGACTTGATCAAAAACTAAACTCATTGATTCCCTTTTATCTTCTCGAGGAAGTCAAGTGAAATCCACGGCAAGAAAAGAGAAAACGGAGAGAGCAAAAGACGATGGCATCTTCGCAGCTGCCCGGTGACGTGATCTCTCAAATCATCTCCCTCACGAGTCCACAGGATGCTTGCAGGGCATCGGCGGTCTCGACCTCCTTCAGATCGATCGCAGATTCAGATCAAGTGTGGCTCAAATTCTTGCCGCTCGACCCCAGTGATCTCGATTTCCTTCGGATATTGTCCATGAAGTCCCTCTACCTCCATTTCTGTGACCATTGGGTCCCCGTCAGAGGCAATCAGAACACGGTTAGCTCTCGATTCGAAACACGGAGCGATTCTTGCGTGATTAAACGAGAGGGATTCATGTGATGGTTTGATCTTTAATGATATTTTTTGCATATTTGGCTGGGGGTGTGAATCTGCACAGATAGAACAGGATTATCTAGGTAGATCATTGTATTCTTCTTAGGCTTCCAAGAAGATCGGACTATAATCTAGTTGATGCCATCTGATTTGAGCCATCACATGAAGGGCTTAAAGTGGCCATTGAACTCCTAACACGTATTAGCATTTTTTATTTTTCAAGTTGGACGGAGTTAATAAAAGAACTTGATTACACAAACTTGGCAGGTTTTATGAATTGATTCAACTTTTTTTTTTTAAAGCGATAAGACTGAATTACATTTTCATGATAAGTTTTAGAACTTTTTGGATCATTTAGTTTCGCAAGCAAGCCCTATTGACAAATGTTGGCGAGTCCCGGATTGAACTGAGGTCCATACAAGATTATACTGAACATTATTAGGATTTCTTCACCGGATTTCAATGTGAAATTTCTTTTCTGCTGCTGCCATGACGATGCTATGGATGCATCCGCTCTAGCCATCCCGTGAGTCTACGAAGTGTCATGACTTATAGGGATGATTAATAGTAATGTTGAATTACTATTAGATCTCCAATTGTCTATGAAATGTTGTCACGTAGATCTTCTCATTGGAAAAGAAGAGCGGGAAGAAATGCTTCATGATCGGAGCAAGAGAGCTGTCAATCACATGGGGAGATGACCAGCGTTACTGGTTTCTCCACTTTTGTTTGCCTAATAAGTAATTTTCATTTGTCTCATTTGAAATAGGATTAATATCACAAGAAACTCTAAATTGATACAATTGTGAAAATTTTACCTCAAAAAATTATTAAAAATCCTAAACTAATACATATGTAACAAATTTACCCTCTGTCCATGAAAAGTCACAAAGGATAAAACACTGAATTAGTACATTCATTAATTGTCATATATCATCTAGCTTAGCAATTTGACAATAAAATTTAATGAAAACTATGGAAGAGTAAATTTATTATAGGTGTACCGATTTAAGTTAAATTTGTTACAGATTTATCAATTTAGAGTTGTTCGTTGTGTTAACCCTTTACAATAATTAGTCTATGCAAATTGTTTTTATTTGTTGACTAAAATTCACGTATTTCTTTTTCTTAATTTATTTCGTCAACGAGACAAACGTTTTCTAAAAAAAAATATCTTCAAAATCATTTATTTTTTTCAAAAAAAGATAAGACTTTTAGAAAGATATTGATTGCAGTTTGGAGACAGACATCTCTTTCTACATGGATACCCTCCATGATCCATCAATTCGCTTTTCCAACCCTCTTCTTTCTACAGGTTTGATCAAGTGGCCCGGCTCCTGGTTGTGTTCTGGTTCCACATTACAATAAGAATCGACACGGAAATGCTCTCGCCCAAAACGGGGTATGCCGCTTACCTCATCTTTCGATTTGAAGACTACAGACAAGGATTCCATCGGCCCATGGAGTCACGGGTGTCGCTCGAAAGCGACTAGCACGAGGAATGGCCAAACGTGATCCTCGACCCCCGAGAAGGTGAGCCTCAGTCGACGAGGGAGCGTGGAGACGGGTGGCTGGAGATTGAGATGGGGGAGTTCTACAACGACAATGGAGACGATGGAACGCTGCTGTGTTCCCTTAAGGAGGTGGGCGATTACAATTCAAAGAGAGGTCTCATTGTTGAAGGGATCGAATTAAGGCCTAAAGAAACATAATAGACATAGGCTGAAAATGCGTCTTTTGACTTAGGATGTGGCGATTGCTAGTGCTAGTCTTCAATTTTGTGTGTACTTATATCAACCGGATACAGTGACCAAACTTTGATCCAGGACAATCTATATGGAGATCCATATTGAATCACATTAAGTTTGTCTTTCTAGTCTTTTACATCGTTAATTTATGTTTTAATTACTCAACAAGAATCTATACTTTTGTCTTGAATTTGTTAAGTTATATTCAGTGGCACTGCCTTCGACCTGCTCGATGTCGCTTGCCACTATGGTGAGCATGAGCACTGAATGAGCCCCTGAGCAGTCCTGTGCGTGCAATGATGGATGGTTGAAGTTCGAGATGGGTTAGCCCTACAGCAAAAATGAGAGACATTGAAACACTAAGGAGAGGGTCCATTGTTGAAGAGATCGAACTTAGGCCTAACGAAATGTATTAAGGACTTAGTTATTTATGCTTTTGCCTTGTATCAACAATGTGAAAAATGTTGAATTTCTGGATCACACTAAATTGTCTTGAAATGTTGAGAGAGAGAGAGAGGCCAACCTTGAAATTAGGTGGAAACCTTCTCTCAAGAAAACCTAACTATAGCAACAAGCTGCAAGCCACTAAATTGGGAAACAAACTTTCCCTTCTCGCTCTTCCTTTCCGTCCATTCAACTCACAATTCTTTAGCAACTCAAACCAACTCTCATTTGTAAACCACAACACTGTCTTCTTCGATGGTAATTTCTCATTCAAAGAAGGGACATCAATATACAATAGGTCCCAAAGAGGTTGGGGGGCCAGGATAACCAAGAACACGGAAGAGTATTCAATTTTCAGGCCTTTGCTATTCAAGCAACTACTTGATTTGTTGCTCAACCACAATGGGCTACAGTGATGTTGCTAAAATGGGCTAATTGGGCTCGGGCATCTAAGATAAGAGCCTCCACCTCCAGAGCACATGGGTTTCTTTCTACAATGCTTCCCCATGTTAAAGTTATCAGACTCCTATTATAAAACTTCCTTCCTTCTCAAACTAAAGGGTAAAAGAATAGCCAAAATGCTAAAACTTGGCACGAGGAAGTGCTAAAAGTTATAAAAGATATACTTAAGTGTTATTTTTTTTTTTTTTGAAAATTGGATTATTTAAATACCAATTCCAGTGAAAACTATCAGAAATCCGATGTGACTTATTTTAATAATATAATTTGTTTACGTGGCTCGCCGGAAGTTGAGTCAGCAAAAAATCAATCAAAAAAACATCGTTTTGGTGTTGACGTGGCATTTAAAAAATATATTAATTAAAAATATTTAAAAAATTAAAAATATGTTACTATAAAATTGATTAATTAAAAAAATAGGAAGTAGGAGGATCAAGTGAGAGTTGTGCAACCCTCGCTGCCGCCCTATCATTGCTGGGAAGGGCCAGTGATGGTGAGTGATGGTCGACCGAGTTGTTGGGCCCTAGCTAGTGGTTGGTGACCTTGGCCAACCTACAAGACCCTAGCCGACTTGTGGCGAGGACCTGTGGGCCCTCGCCTAGATCTAGGGTGAGGGTTGCGACCCCCCCCCAGATCTGGCGAGGGTTGTTGGCCATTGCCTAGTCAAGCCAAGGGCTGGTTATGGTCGCCTAGTTGGGCGGCCGATGGCCCTTGGCTCAACTGGGTGAGGGCTGGCGACCCTTGCCCTAGATCTGGTTGTAGGTCGGTTAGGATTGTCGGCCACTGGCCAAGGCCCGATGATCCCAACCAACCCTTGCCCCATCGGCCCTTCTCGATGATGGTGAGGTGGCAACAACGGTAGTGGCGAGGGTTGCATAGCCCTCGCCCGATCTCTCCCTCTTTTTTTTTTTTTTTTTTTTAATCGATTTTTTAGATTTTTTTGGGTATGATTATTTTTTTTCACACGGACAATTTTTTTTTTTTAATTTGCCACATGCATATTCTTTTTTAAAAAAATGCTCTATTAGCAAATAAAATCGCCGGAAAATGACACGTGTGTAGTTTGACTAGATTTTTTGGCCATTAGCACTTAACTAATTTTTTTCTCTGATTTTAGTACTTAAGTGTACACTTTCATTCTTTTGGCATTTTAAGAATCCATGTGTCCAAACTAAAGTGCTTCAAAGCCTCCACCTAAGTGACGGTTTCCACCTGGATGGGCGTGGAAGCTTAGGATCTTTTTAGCAAATCTGTCTAGCAAAACTCCTGAGGCATCTCGGAGGATCCCTGCGATTGCTCCCTCTTGAAGAACCTACTACAAAGGACCTGTCGATGTTGATTTCAAGGGAGCGATTCTTCAGCGGACACCAATTCGAGGGTAAGTGAGCTCGATTCGGTTCAAATTTTTAAACTTTTCGCGTTCCACTCGCAGTAATTTCTGACCATCGACTCCGCTGATGCAATTAGGGCTTTTGGGTTGGGCGGTTGCTGTGGGTATACAATATCGCTCCTGGCTTTCCAGATGAAATAGAGGAGGGTTGCGATTTTCTCAAAGGGCACTGTGTTGTTGATTGATTTTTCCGACGACTTAGACAAACAACTGCATCTCAAAGAGCTAGAGCAAGCATAAACAATTGGCTTATTCCCTCGATCTCCTCGAGGAAGTTAGGGAAAGCCCAAGGCAAGCAAGAGAAAATGAAGAGGAAAACCAGGATGGCATTCACGAGGTTGTCTGGAGATGTGGTCGCTCACATCATCTCTCTCACCACTCCACAAGATGCTTGTACCATGCCTTCCATTTCCACCTACTTCAGATCAATCGCAGATTCAGATCAGATGTGGGCCAATTTCTTGTCTCCTGACTGTAAGAACTTGATCCCTCAAATATCATCCAAGAAGTCCCTCTATCGCCATTGCTGTGACCATCCGGTCCCGATCAATGGTCGGAACATGGTAAGCTAGATTTCAAGAAATCGATGGCTCGTGCGCTCCTAGTGTGTGATTGTTGGTTTCTGTAGTCGTTGAACTAGGAGATATGGTCACGTGAGGATTCGACTCCGAATGGTTTCGCATAGAAATAAATGTTCAGAGAAATTTCTACCACAGATAATCTAAGTGGGTCATTATTTTCTTCTTTGATTTCCTAAAGAATTGGAGTATAGTCTGATGGGCGCATTTGATTTGAACGGCTATCAAAATACAGGCCATGAAGTGGGTTACATCCCAGATGAACTGAGTTATATGTACTAGTTCAAACATCATTGACCATGTCATAGATTTTGGCAGGCATTTGGAGAAATCTTATCTAGTCTAAGAAGAAGACCGATTGACAAATGTTGATGAGGCCTGGATCGAACTAGGGTCCATACGAGAATATTCTCAAAATGTAAGAAGGAACTGTAAAGTAAAATTGATCTGCATATGGCATATCTAGATGTCTATTGTTGGCATATAGCATACGCTCATTTTTCATTCAATAGATAGGAAAGTTAAATAGTACCATGATGTGTCCAAATTGGAGGTCAGTTGGTATCTTTAAAAGTAAGCTGGTGAAATTGAATTTGCTTGCAAATTTCAAGTGAGTAATTTGTAAATTCCTATTTGTAAATTCCTATTTGTAAATTCCTTTGTGTTGTCAAGTAGAATTTTTCGTTGAATAAGAAGAGTGGAAAGAAATGTTTTATGTTGGGAGCAAGAGACATATCAATCGCATGGGCGAGATGACAAGAGGTATTGGCATTGGATTGCTACACCGGACTTCAGGTTATACATGCTTTCTCTTTCTGTCTTGCATCATCTAGGTTTTTTTTTTTTTTTTTTTTTTTTCAAAGAAACATCTTGGATCCTGTAGTTAATTAAATCGAAGAAAATGGGGAAAAAAAAGCTAGAGCTCAGGTTAACTATAATAGTAAATGCACTTTTCCAGATGCTTTGAAAATTTCAATTAATTTAACATAATTTAGGCTGCGTTTGTTGGGGGAACTTCATGGTAGAAAGATAATACGTTTTGAGAAATTATTTTTGAGGAAAATAGTTAATTTTCTTTTGTTGAGTGATATGTGACTGAAATTTTTTTTTGAGAAAAATAGTTAGTTCTTTTTTTTTCTTCTGCCTTGTCCCTTTGCTTGTCATTAGCGATGGTGATAGGCGAGTTCAACCTCGTGAGGATCCAATGAGTTGTGAACTCGCGAGAGCCTCGATTGAGCCCAAGTTTGCTTGGATCTGGCTAGTCCCATGCTTGTTGGCTCGCGTCATGGTTGGTCATTAGGCTACTACCATTGTCAAGGCATGCAACCGACAAAGGAAGAAGTCGGAAGAAAGAGAAAGAAAAGAAAAAAGAAGAAGAAAGAAGAAAGAAGAAAAGAAAAAGAATTAAAATTTGATTTTTAAAAATAAAAATAATAAAAATTAGATTTTTTAATATATATACTTATTTATTTATAAGAGCAAACTGAGCTTGAGCATTGAGGACTCGCACATGGCCTTTGTGAACCCAAACCTAAGGGTTGGGACCAGAGCTCAAGTATTGAGTATCCAAGCATGACCTTCATGGACTCGAGTTCGGATATTGAAGCATTGCTTGCTGGCACCGAGGGTTTGGGCTTGACCTTGAGGAACCTAAGCATGGATGCCCAAGCCTAAGCACTGAGGTCCTAGCCCCAACCCCGATAGATTTGGGCTCAGCAACCAAGAGACCACATCTTGAACACCAGGATCCGAGAACCAACATTAGGATTTTTGTGCCTCAGGGTGGAGTTTTAAATTCAAGCACCAATACCGGCTTATATTTTGAAAAATTCATTAAAAAGGATATCATTTTCCTAAATTTAAGTTTTGGTAAGATAACATTTTCTTTTAACTTATTGAGCGAACTAAATGCCGGAAAATGAAAAAAAAAAATTCTCAAAAGATGTTTTCCATGAAACAAATGAACTCTTATTAGGCTTTTTTGTTGTTGCAAAAAATATGATATTTGTGGAAAGCAACAATATCTGTGTTTGATTGAAACTTGAAAATGAAGTAGAAAATATTTTCTATCAATTGATAAAATCTTCCTAAATAGATATACATTTTTCGGGCGCTAGTGACTTGTGCATAAGCAACCGGGCAATCGAGTATAGCCATCAAAGTCTCGGGACTGGTCTCAATGGACCTTGACTTGGGTGCCATTGACTTGGGCATGTGCACAAGCATGGGCATTGATAGACTCGAGTGCTAGGGCTGGGGCATGGGCTTCAAGAACAAACATTGGGTATGTGCACAAGCATGGGCATTGATAGACTTGAGTGCTAGGGCCGAGGCATGGACTTCAAGAACAAACATTGGGTTCTGGTGCTCAAATGTTGAGTTTTAGATTATGCTGCTACTTAATTATATTTTGAAAAATGATCTTCAATTTTTTTAATAAAGAAAATCATTTTCCGAATTTAAGCACAGATTTTCCATTGACTCATTTCCTTAACCAATCTAAATAATGAAAAATGATAAAAATGTTTTCTTGAATATATTTTTCATGAAACAAATGAAGTCTTAATTTGAAATGTGTTTCAGGAAGCTCTATAATATACTTCTAACAATAAGTTCTTGGACAGGTTTAATGAAGTGGTTCGGCTCCGAGGAGTGTCTTGGTTTCATGTCATAGGTAGAATCGAGACCTCTATGCTCTCATCCGGAACAAATTATGCAGCTTATTACGTATTCCAGTTCGAAGGCCATAAGCACGGATTCGATCGGCCGGTAAAGTCGCACGTCTGTATCGGCAGCGACGAGCTTGACGAAGGGCGATCCGTGATGCTGGATCCTAAAGAAGGCGAGCTCAGAGCGATCCACGAGCGTATCGACAGATGGATGGAGATCAAGATGGGGGAGTTCCACAATGAAAATGGAGACGATGGGATGCTGGTGTGTAGCCTCAGGGGAGGTCGTCGGATACAAGAGCTGTCTCGTTGTTTGAAGAGATCGGACTTAGGCCTAAAGAAATGCAATAGATCCAGGGCGAATTTGGGTGTTTTGGTCACTGTAGATGTGGTGATTGGTTGATACTGTTTGAACTTACAACCCTCAGCTTTGCTAGAACTCTCATGATTTAGAGCATTCTGTATGCCTTATTTTTTTTTTCCTATTTCTTTTTTTTTAAAGAAATTGCTTGGAGGTTTCTTAAGAATCGTTTAATGCATGTAGTAATATCCGAAAAGTTATTAATTTCAAATTGATTTTTGTAAAGGAAAGCATTCTTTTTTTAGTAATTTTTAAGTTGATTAGTGTGGCCTTTTTTTTTTTTCCTATTTCTTTTTTTTTTAAAGAAATTGCTTGGAGGTTTCTTAAGAATCGTTTAATGCATGTAGTAATATCCGAAAAGTTATTAATTTCAAATTGTGGTTTAAAGCTTTTTGTAAAGGAAAGAGAGACCCAATATATCTGCCTTTTTTTTAGTAATTTTTAAGTTGATTAGTGTGGCAAAAAAAAGTTGACTAGTAACTTTTTTTTTGGGATGTTTAAAAGAAGGCATTTCTCCCGTTTGTTGATTTTGTCATGTTAGTAATTTTGCCTCTTTAAAATAGGGTCTCGAGACACAATTTCGTCCTTCAAGTGACAATGATGAGTTTTGTCTGATGAAGGAATAGCCTTGAGATGCGTTATAAAATCTCGAGATTGATTCATTAAAACAAGTTGTAAAATTTATTGTGAAACATAACTGAGTTATAAAATTAAAAAAAAATAATAAAGTCATTAAACTTGTCAAATTCATACAATGAAATCCTGTTAATTTCGTCCAATTTGAACAATAGAAATGCTAATGTAACATTTTTAAATGATTTTTGAAGAGGCACGGAAAGGGAAATGTCTAAAAGTTATGAAAAAAGGGTAAATTAAAAAAAATCGATAAGTTGAGAGAGAAATTTCAATCACGGAGCAAATATCCTTGAGTTTGTCGGCAATTTCCACTAATCAAATTAGATAGAGCTAATGGAGAGATGTTTTTTTTTGTTTTGTTTAGGTCGAAAGTTGATGGAGAGATTTGATTGCATTAATTCGACATTATTTCACAATGAGGGCTTTTGACGCACTCATATTTGGCCCATTTACCTTATCTTTTTGAGAAAAAAAGTGAAAGCCCAAGCAAGAAAGAGAAAACGAAGAGAGTAGGAGAAGACGTTTACAAGGTTATTTGAAAATGTAAGCTTCATTTGTTTCATGAAAAATATTTTTATCATCGATGGAAATAGTGAGATGTAAATTATTGTCGACAATGAAAATAGTTTCTATTAACTAATTATTTCAAGCATATACATGATCATTTTTAGGAATACATTTTCTAAATAATCTATTTTCAATAAAACAAAAATTATAATTACTCAAATCATCTGTCTCACAAATTTGCAATATGTGTGTAGAGTATCATACGTCTCAACCTACTGCGGATCAATTGCAGATTAAGATCGAGTGTTCACAGCCTTAGGGGCGATACAACATGAAGTCATGAACCCTCTGTCCAGATTAGCATAGTTTCACGCTGATTGATACCAAAAAAGAGAAGAGAGGAAAAGAAGGAAGATTTCAAAGATCCACACTACTTAATATTTTCTCCTCATCTTCACGAGAAAGTGAAATTTCGCGGCATTGCCGAGCAAAAGTGAAAAAAGAAAAATCCAAGGCATGTACATCTCAATTATTGTCCCGACTGACCACTTTTTGACGAAGACTTAATGAAGCATTAAACTCATTCCCTCTCATCTTCTCGAGGAAGTCAGATGAAATCCACGGCAAGAAAAGAGAAAACGGAGAGAGCAAAAGACGATGGCATGTTCGCAGCTGCCCGGCGACGTGATCTCCCAAATCATCTCCCTCACGAGTCCACAGGATGCTTGCAGGGCATCGGCGGTCTCGACCTCCTTCAGATCGACCGCAGATTCAGATCAAGTGTGGCTCAAATTCTTGCCGCTCGACCCCAGTGATCTCGATTTCCCTCAGATATCATCCATGAAGTCCCTCTACCTCCATCTCTGTGACCATTGGGTCCCCGTCAGAGGCAATAAGAACACGGTTAGCTCTCGATTCGAAATGTTGGGTGCGATGGTTTGATCTTCTGTGATTTTTGCATATTTGACTGGGTGTGCTGGATCTGCATAGGTAGAGCAGGATTATCTAAGAAAATCATTTCATTCTTCTTAGGCTACCAAGAAGATCGGACTATAATCTACTTGATGCCATCTGATTTTAGCTATCGAATAAAGGGCATATAGTGGTCCATCCTGAAATTATTAGTATTTTCCATTTGTCAAATTAATCGAAGAACTTGATTCCTACTTTCACTTTTTTGAAATTTGTAGGACTCAATTGTATTTTCGTAACAGATTTTAGAACTTCGATTGTAATTTTCGAAAATTTAAAAGTTCAATTATACTAGTTTTATGATATACTTATCTCTGAATTTTATTAGACATCATCGGTGCTTGACATAAATTGAGGATAGCCCAATTGTGGCAATATCATCTTGTTTAAATGCAAGGCCTTTTGGCAAATGTTGACGAGCCCCGAATTGAATTGAGGTCCATACAAAACTATACCAAATGTAACTATGATTTCTTTATTGAATTTCACTGACCAAAGTACAAAGGATGTCTGCAAAATTTCTTTTATGCTGCAGCGATGACAATGCTATGGATGCATTCCGCTCTAGCCGTCTCAGGAGTCTGCGAAGTGCTGTAGCTTGTGCTTGTATGCTAAAATTTAGGGGACGATTAATAGTAATGTCGAATTACTGTTAGATCTCTAATTATCTATGAAATGTTGTCACGTAGATCTTCTCATTGGATAAGAAGAGCGGGAAGAAATGCTTCATGATCGGAGCAAGAGAGCTGTCAATCATATGGGGAAATGACCAGCGTTACTGGGAATGGATTGCTGGACAAAATTCCAGGTCTGAAGTTAATTAAACACACACTACTTTTCTCCACTATGGCTTGCCTATTTGCCTTGTATAATTCAAAATAGAATTAATACCACGAAAACTTTCAAATTAATATAGTTGTGAAAAATTTATTTTAAACTAATCTTTTGATAATTAAAAACTCCAGACTGATATAATTATGATAAATTTACTCATGTCCATAAAAAGCCATGAAGTAGTTAAACTCGTGAGAAATAGGGGGTAAACCCCTAAATCAGTACACCTATTTCACGGGTCATCCAACTTGACAATAAAATTAAACTAAAACTAACACATGGTAAATTTGTTACAATTGTTTATCGATGTAACAAACAATCATTTAGAAAAAAATATTTATTTTTTTGCGAAAAAAGACCTCAATTTGTGAGCAAACACCTCTTTCTACATTGATGCCCTCCATGATCAATCAATTTGCTTCTCCAACGCTCTTCTTTCTACAGGTTTGATGAAGTGGCTCAGTTGCTGGTCGTGTGGTGGTTCCACATTAAAGGAAGAATCGACACGAAAATGCTCTCGCCCAGAACGAGGTATGCCGCTTACCTCATCTTTCGATTCAATGACTACAGAAGTGGACTCCATCGGCCCATGGAGTCACGGGTGTTGGCCGAAAGTGATGCGCACGGAGAGTGGCCAAACGTGATCCTCGACCCCGGAGAAGGTGAGCCTCAGTCGACGAGGGAGCGTGGAGACGGGTGGCTGGAGATTGAGATGGGGGAGTTCTACAACGACAACGGAGACAATGGAACGCTGCTGTGTTCCCTTAAGGAGGTGAACAGTCATCCGAAGAGGGGTCTCATTGTTGAAGGGATCGAATTAAGGCCTAAAGAAACACAATAGACACAGGCTGAAAATGTGTCTTTTGACTTAGGATGTGGTGATTGCTAGTGCTAGTCTTCAATTTTGTGTGTACTTATATCAACTGGATAAAGTGGCTGAACTTTGATCAGGACAATCTATATGGAGATCTATATAAAATCATATTAAGTTTGTCTTTCTAGTCTTTCTAGTCTTTAACAACAAGAATCTATACTTTTGTCTCGAATTCAAGCGTTTGTTAAGTTATATCCCCATTGCAAACACACATACAGACATATGCAATTGAAGGTCGTCCAAGACATATGCAATTGAAGGTTGTCCAAGGGCAGGGTCACCGATGCTGCCTCCGACTTGCTCGACGCCGCTTTCCCACTATGGCAAGCTTGAGCAATTAATGAGCCCTTGAGCGGTCCTGTGAATGCGATGACGGATGGTTGAAGTTCGAGATGGGTTGGCCCTACAGCGAAAATGGGAGACAATGGAACACTAAAGAGAGGGTCCATTGTTGAAGAGATCGAACTTAGGTCTAACGAAATGTATTAAGGACTTAGTTATTTATGCTTTTGCCTTGTATCGACAATGTACTGGCTGATCTTTGATCCTACCAATCAATTTGAAAAATGTTGAATTTCTGGATCACACTAAATTGTCTTGAAATGTGTAGAGAGAGAGAGAGAGAGACAGAGAGAGCGGCCAACCTTGAAATTAGGTGGAAACCTTCTCTCGAGAAAACCTAACTATAGCAACAAGCTGCAAGCCACTAAATTGGGAAACAAACTTTCCCTTCTCGCTCTTCCTTTCCGTCCATTCAACTCACAATTCTTTAGCAACTCAAACCAACTTTCATGACCCAGGACTTTGTATTGCTGCTCCCATTCCCATGGAAATCCCACAAATGGCTTTGCATTCACACTAACCAAGATTGAATGCACAGAGACAAGGTGAGCAGACGATGGCAACCCCGACAAGCCCCACCAAAAGATCGTCCTCCCTGTCATCACCGGCCGCAGGCCGGCCACCTCAGGCCGTCAAGTTCTCGAGACGGACCTCCAGCGGCCGCATCGTCAGCCTGTCTCGAGATGACGAGCTGGACATGTCCGGCGAGTTCTCGGGCCAGAACGATTACATCAACTACACGGTACTCATGCCGCCCACGCCAGACAACCAGCCCATGGCGGAGTCACCGGGTCCAAGCACGTCATCCGACTCCAAACGGGATGGTTCGAGGGGGTACAAGTCAACCCGGTTCAGCTCCGACTCGCAGCAGCAGGGAGATGGGGGTGGTGGCGGCGGTGGCGAGAGTGGCAGGGCGAAGATGGACCGTGGGTTGTCCCTGATGAAGTCAAACAACAAGTCGATGCTCCTGAGGAGCCAGACCGGGGACTTCGACCACACGCGATGGCTGTTCGAGAGCAAAGGGAGGTATGGAATTGGGAATGCATTCTGGCAAGAGGACCAGGAGGATGCTTATGACGGTGGGATGAGCATGGAGGACTTCATGGACAAACCCTGGAAGCCTCTCACCAGGAAGGTCAAGGTTCCACCAGGTGTTCTTAGCCCTTACAGGTTCATATGTTGATTGAAACTCTCTGGCATGTACTCAAATTCATGAATCATCATCATCATCATCATCATCATCATATCCCAAAGAGATCTCAATAGTAGCATACCATACATCAAATGCTGTTCATAGAGCAGATTATTGCAGCAAAATTATGAACTCAAAGTTAGATTCTTTCGAATCTAATGACAAAAAATTTCAGGTTACTGATAGTGATGCGGATGGTGGCCTTAGTTCTGTTTCTTTACTGGAGAGTCGCAAACCCGAATCATGATGCGATGTGGCTATGGGGCATGTCCATCGTTTGCGAGCTTTGGTTCGCCTTCTCGTGGCTGCTGGACGTATTGCCGAAGTTCAATCCCATAAACCGGGCGACTGATCTTGCGGCCCTCACTGATAAGTTCGAGCGGCCTTCTGCGTCCAATCCCCATGGCCGGTCGGACTTGCCCGGGGTCGACGTGATGGTGTCAACAGCCGACCCTGAAAAAGAGCCTCCTCTTGTCACCGCCAACACAATCCTCTCGATTCTTGCAGTTGATTACCCCATCGAGAAGCTTTCGTGCTACATTTCGGACGATGGCGGGGCAATTCTCACCTTCGAGGCAATGGCTGAAGCCATCGACTTCGCTCAGGTACTTGCTCCACTAAAATAACTATTTAGACAGTGCTTAAATCCATTCCATGAAGCAAGAAAGACTAAGTTACAGAACATCGCGTCCTCTATTTTTCCCCAATGCGACAGGTATGGGTGCCCTTTTGCAGGAAGCACAACATCGAGCCAAGAAATCCGGAGAGTTACTTCAGTTTGAAAAAGGACCCCACGAAGAACAAGAAGCGGCCTGATTTTGTAAAAGACCGACGTTGGATTAAGAGGGAGTACGATGAATTTAAGGTCAGAATCAATGGCCTTCCCGAGGTGATACGGAGACGCTGCGATTCGTACAATTCGAGAGAAGAAATGAAGGAGAAGCAGCTCGCTCGGGAAAAGAATGGAGGAGTCCTGCCTCAGGAACCGATCAAGGTCACGAAGGCTACATGGATGGCCGACGGGACTCACTGGCCAGGGACATGGTTCAATCCGAGCGCCGATCATGGTAAAGGAGACCATGCCGGAATATTGCAGGTGACGATCTAATGATTAAGTCACTGAGCTTGTCAATTCGGTACTAAATGCAATTCCCATCTCTCATCGTCCACAATGCAGATAATGTGCAAGGTCCCGGAGAACGACCCTGTGATGGGCCATCCGGATGAGAAGAAATTGGATTTCTCGGGTATCGACATTCGGTTACCGATGTTTGCATATGTGTCGAGGGAGAAAAGGCCCGGGTACGACCACAACAAGAAGGCCGGCGCGATGAACGCCTTGGTTAGAGCATCGGCAATACTATCCAACGGACCGTTCATACTCAATTTGGACTGCGACCACTATATATACAACTCAAAAGCTATCAAAGAGGGCATGTGTTTCATGATGGACCGTGGTGGAGATCGGATTTGCTACATTCAGTTTCCGCAGAGATTCGAAGGGATTGATCCATCGGATCGATATGCCAATCACAACACCGTCTTCTTCGATGGTAATGTCGTCTTATGGGGTTAACGGAATCACTTAATCCATTTGCAAACCAGAACATAAGCATTGCTGCAGACCAACTTGTGAAGTTTCGTCTCTCATTTGGCCTTGACAGGTAATATGCGAGCGCTCGATGGCCTCCAAGGGCCGGTATACGTGGGAACCGGTTGTATGTTCCGGCGATTTGCGCTTTACGGATTTCCACCGCCGAGAGCAAACGAGTACGATGGCCTCTTTGGACAAATCAAGACTCCGGCTCAGAATGTTCAGATGCCAGTTGAGGATGAGGACTCGGACACGCAACCCCTGACGTCGCACCCCGACCTATGTTTGCCAAAAAGATTCGGAAATTCGACAATCTTTACCGAATCGATCCCCATCGCAGAGTTTCAAGGGCGACCACTCGCCGATCATATTTCCATAAAGAACGGCAGGCCTCCTGGAGCCCTTCTTCTTCCTCGCCCGCCACTGGACGCACCTACTGTTGCTGAGGCAGTGGCTGTCATCTCCTGCTGGTAATTGCTTTCGATATCAATTGAAGTCATTGCAATAATGTGATGAGCTTTCGAATCATCTACTTCTTGCAGTAATCTATTCCTTTTTGCTTCGACAGGTATGAAGACAAGACTGAATGGGGCGAGAGGACAGGATGGATTTACGGGTCGGTGACGGAAGATGTGGTCACTGGGTATCGTATGCACAACCGTGGGTGGCGGTCCGTGTATTGCATCACCAAGCGTGACGCCTTTCGTGGCTCTGCACCGATCAACCTCACCGATCGCCTCCACCAGGTGCTCCGATGGGCCACAGGATCCGTGGAGATCTTCTTCTCTAAAAACAATGCTTTGCTCGGGAGCCGCCGCCTCAAGTTCCTGCAACGCATTGCGTACCTGAACGTCGGCATATACCCGTTCACCTCCATCTTCCTCTCGGTCTACTGCTTCCTCCCCGCGCTTTCCCTCTTCAGTGGCCAATTCATAGTCCAAAGCCTCAATGTCTCATTCCTCTTGTACCTGCTCATTATCACGGTCACGCTCACCCTCATCTCCCTCCTCGAAGTGAAGTGGTCCGGCGTCGGCCTAGAGGAATGGTGGCGGAACGAGCAGTTCTGGGTCATAGGCGGCACGAGCGCCCACCTTGCTGCCGTCGTCCAGGGCCTGCTTAAGGTGATAGCCGGCATCGAGATCTCCTTCACACTGACGTCCAAATCTGCTGCTGAGGACGAGGACGACATCTACGCCGACCTCTACGTGGTCAAGTGGACGAGCCTCTTCATCATGCCCCTGACCATCATGGTGATCAACATCGTGGCAGTCGTGATCGGGTTCTCGAGGACGATCTACAGCGAGATCCCGGAGTGGAGCAAGCTCCTGGGAGGGGTGTTCTTCAGCTTCTGGGTGCTGACTCACATGTATCCATTCGCCAAGGGGCTGATGGGTAGGAGAGGGCGAGTCCCGACAATTGTCTACGTCTGGTCAGGCCTGGTCTCGATCACGGTCTCCCTGCTCTGGATCTCAATCAACCCTCCTGATGCTTCTTCATCTTCTACTTCTGGTGGTTCTACTGTAGAAATCTAGCTACAGCAGAAAGAGAGAGAAAGAAAGAATCGAAAGCTCATGTTATCAGTACATCACCAGAAAAAGAACGGGCATTTTTTGGATGGCGTCCCCGGCAAACTGCTCGGAACCAGGCCGCCTCCTGACTGAGGCAAATCGGATGCGAGAGGATAACAGTATATGATTCTTTGTTTAGCGAGATGTAGGGTTTTCAACTTTTTCTCACTTTGGTGTCTAGATGAAGTAGTGGAAGTACATAACAGTACATGATAAGGTATATATATATATATCATCTGTTCTATATGGAGATGCTGAACGAAATTTACAAGGGCGGACTCCTCAAACGCAACGTCTTTCAGACCTAAATATAGAATATCATCTTTCTGGTCAAAATCTGTCAAGTTGTTGCTGTGAATTTTCCATGCAGAAAACAGGGAAGGATGCTGAAAAACGTTGGAGCAGCAATTTTGAGCTAACTTTCTGACTTTCTTGTTAGTCGATTGCATTTTAATTACTCAATTGGGAGCAATCGAGGGGAAAATTACTATTTCCCTCCTCGGGTTTTTCAGTTCATTGCGACTTTGTTCCCGACATCTCAATTTTGGCACCCCGGTGGTTTCGAAACGATTTCGATGTCCCCCCTGCATTGACTCCCTGAAAACCAATATGTGGTTCATATGTGGGGAGAACGGAAAGAGGAGACGAGGGATTTGAATCCCTACCTTCTCGTAAGAGTTAGAATTATAGACGATTTAATTTCAAGTGTGATTTTCAACTCGCACGCTCTACAATGAGATAAAACAAAAGCTTGAGAGTAAGAATTATGATAAACCATTTATTCAGTCGCTCTGGTCTTAAAACCTTTTTCATGACACTTGCTGCTACCGCTGCCAACCTTGGTTAAGGGAATTCGTGTTGTCGGTCACCATGAGCCATCACCACCCACTACTTTTTCCCTCTCTTATCTAAACCTTCTTAGAGGTGAGTAGAGTTATAGGATAAGATTGACAACTTGAGAAATAGACTGGTGGGAATTGGATCAAATACAAGATTCTAGAATACGCAAAATAGGTTCTAAATTCTAAAAATTAAGGAATTTGTCTAGACAGGTAGGTTTTAGATTCTCAATTTTACCAGGAACCTAAGACTTGAAACAAGTCTTTGTATTTTTCTTGTTTTATGTCTCTGTGCAATCTATATTTCATAGTGTCTAATGATGAGTATGTAATCTAAAACCATTTGTTTGAATTTTCATTTATGATGATATTCATGATTCATACTTTTACTTTATTAATATTTTACAATTTCCATGCATCTAATATGAGTTGTGAATAATGGATTAGAATAAGTGATGGTCATTATAGGTAATAATTCACTGCAATCTTTTAATTAAGACTACAAAGAGAACTTGGATAAATCTTGAAGCCGACTTTGGAACCCGTGATAGAATAGGTTCCATATTTCAATATATGTGAGATAGGTTTAATATTCCAAAAATTAATAATTTGTCTCGGTGAGTAGGTTTCGGGTAAAACTTGGACGGAACATGAAAATGCTTACTCCTAGTCCTTCTTCTTCGATGCTTTCCAAATAATATACAAATAACCTCAATATAGTCCATATATTACAGTGGGGATAATAATGTATGTTTGATGTGTAATAGTCCATTTGTTTCGAGAAAAATAAATAATTTTAAAATATTATATTTTTCTAAAAATAATCTTTTGTATCCCTTAAAATAATTATAAAACTTTGGATTGAGATAAATGTAATAGAAGTTTCCAAACTTGTCTCGGCATAACTGAGTTCTAAAATTTTCAACTCATACGTTCAAGTTCTAAAATTCGTCGAATTCACATGTTCTTCCCCATTCAAAATAAAAGGAGGTCTCGTTAGCAACGGAATTTTTCATTTTAAAAATATTAATTGTGCATATATATTCCAACATTTCGTTAGTTAGTTACTTTTAAACAAAATCCAAGGAATTGGCAATCAAGTGGGAAATGTTATTTTCTTTTTGGGAAAATTCCAATTAAGGGCCTGATATGCCCTCATTTTCTCAAAAAAGGGTCAAAAGTAAACATGGTTTCAAATAAGGGCCCAAAGTACCCAACCTTGTTTCAGTTAAGGGCCTAAGCTCGCCGGTCGGCGCGAAAAACGATTTTCCGGTGGCCTAGGAACAAGGACATTTTTGTCATTTCCACTTTTTTTTTTTTCATTTTTCCTTCTTTCATCTTCTTCATCATCGCCGGTGGCCGTGCCACCTGCGGCACACCCACGAGGGCCGGGCGAGGGTTGCCCTCGCCGATCCGGCAAGGGCCACCCTTGCCGACCTCGGGCCCACCCTTGCCGACCTCGGCAAGGGATGGGCAAGGCCGTCTCTCTCCCGAAGAGTCCGCCTTGCGGCCATCCGCGAGGCCGGCCCTCGCCGACCGCGGACGAGGGCGGCGGCCCTCGTCGGCCGCGGACGAGGGCGAGGAGCCCCTCGTTGGCCGCGGCGAGGGCGACCTCGCCGGATCTCGCGAGGTCGGCCCTCGTCGGCCGCGGCGGGCGAGAGCCCCTCGTCGGCGGGGACGAGGGCGAGGGCGACCTCGACCGCCGCGGACGAAGGGCGACCTCGCCGCCTCGGCGAGGTCGCCCTTCGTCCGCGGCCGAGGGGGCCGACCTCGCGGATGGCCGCGAGGCGGCCTCGCCCGTCCTCGCCCGAGGCGGCGAGGGTGGCCCTTCTGGGATCGGGCGAGGGCGACCCTCACCCGATCCTCTGTGGGCGTCGCCGTGCCGGCCGACCACCTGGCGATGATGAAGAAGATAAAATAAGGAAAAACGAAAAAAAAAAAAAAAAAAAAAAAAGTGGAAATGACAAAAATGTCCTTATTCCGATCACGGAAAATCGGTTTTTCGCCCACGGCCAGCTTAGGCCCTTAATTGAAACAAGGTTGGGCACTTTAGGCCCTTATTTAAAACCATGTCCACTTTGGACCCTTTTTTGAGAAAATGAGGGTATATCAGGTCCTTAATTGGAATTTTCCCTTTTTTTTTTTTTTCGTTCACAGTATAGAAACGCACGTCGTTTTAAGACGGACTACTCCCCCAAACGACGTGTCGTTTCGTCCTGCACACCCGATCCCCCCGGCCCTCTCTCTCTCTAGAATACGTCAGCAACTCTTTCTCTCTCTAGAGATCGACTGAACCAGGGGGGGAGTCGAAACCCTACAAGAATCAACCCCCAGCCATCAGTCCGTCTCTCCGCAAAGAGACCTCTCCGCCATGGCCATCAAGCAATTGCTAGCCCTCGCCGGCCGGTCCCGCGGCTCCCGCGCCGCCTCCTCCTTCCCCCGGACCGCCGTCCGATACGCATCCACCTCCCCCGCCGTCGCCTCCTCCGCCCCCGCCCCCGGCCCGCCGCCCCCGACGCCATGGTCTACGACCGCCTCGCTGAGGCCGTGAAGTCGAAGCTGAAGCAGCTGGAGAACCCGGATCCGAGGTTCCTCCGCTACGCCTCGCCCCACCCGGCCGTCGCCGACCACACCCGCATCCTCGCCGCCCCGCAGACCCGCGTCACCACGCTCCCCAACGGCCTCCGCATCGCCACCGAGTCGAACCTCGCCGCCCACACCGCCACCGTCGGGGTGTGGATCGACGCCGGCTCGCGCTTCGAGACTGACGACACCAACGGGACTGCCCATTTCCTCGAGCATATGATTTTCAAGGGTATCGAATCGATTGGCATTTCTTTGTTTCTGTTGTTTTTGATGATTGAAATTTGCTTAAATCAGAGCCTTTCTTAATGGGTTCCTTTTTGGCTTTCTTGTAGGGACTCAGAAGAGGACGGCAAGGCAGTTGGAGGAAGAGATAGAGAACATGGGAGGACACTTGAATGCCTACACTTCGAGGGAGCAGACCACTTACTATGCCAAGGTGTTGGATAAGGATGTCAACAATGCCCTCGACATTCTGGCGGACATCCTGCAGAACTCCAAGTTTGATGAGAACCGGATTAACCGGGAGCGTGATGTGATCTTACGTGAGATGGAAGAGGTAATCCTTTGATATGCGGTGTTCTGTGAATTTGATTATCGGATCAGTTCATGTTTCTAGTTCAGTAGCAGTTGTTGAATCTACCATAATTGTCTTGAGCTACTCTTTTTTATTGTAATTTTGGGAATCAATATGACTAGGTGGCATTAGTGTCCATTTAATCTTTCATCAGATATTTCTGCTGTCTAAGTCTGAAATAAGAGTGTGTTTGTGTGGTGGAAAATGAATGATTTGGGAAATATTTTCCTAAAAATGATTACTTTTATTGCTTACAAAAATGAGTAGAGGAAAATATTTCATCTTCCACAAAAATCTTTAAATATAAATTGTCGTCAATAACGAAAATATTTTTGATTGACTAATTATTTCAAGTAATACAAGTCATGATTTTTAGGAAAAATTTTACCCAATCATTAATATTTTGTGAAACAAAGCGGGCCTAAATAAATAGTAGGACTTGTTTAAATCTGGGTATAGTTGGGTTAATTGAGAATGTTCAAAAGGTCGGGTGGAACTCCTGGGTGAAGGGGCTTCTGTTGAGTTTTTAGCAATTTTACGTTCTCATTGAAATTTTAGCTGAACCGATGGGTGCTTATAGTTGGCATTGCAATAGAAAATAGTTATCATTGTTAAGGAAACTGCAGTACCTTCTCAGCTCTTCTAACTGTCATGACATGTTGTTATTTGTTAGTCAGTTGCCTCATTAGCCTTGATTATTCTAATGCTGATAGCCTCCCTCACAATGATGCATTCTTTGTAGTAAGTCTGTCTCTTTAAATGCTGTAGGTTGAAGGCCAAACTGAGGAGGTGATATTTGATCATTTGCATGCAACAGCATTCCAGTACTCTCCTCTGGGAAGGACTATTCTTGGACCTGCTCAAAATATCAAGACAATTACAAAGGAACATCTTCAGAACTACATAAAAACACACTACACAGCTCCTAGAATGGTAATATTCAGAATGCAACCTTTCTTTTCGCTTGTCCTTTACCACCCTACTTCTCTTTTCATAACCAAGAAAAGAGCAAATGACAAGAAAAGAAGAGAATTAGGACATGAGAATTGAGAGTACGATGTGTGCCTTCTTTACTAAATTGAATAGATACTCTCATCATCTCCAGTAGGTAGTAAGGGGTACTAGCTGCCACAAGCATTTCTTGTAATTTTATTTTTTTGCGGTTTAGGTTATCGCTGCATCTGGAGCTGTGAAGCATGAAGATGTTGTTGAGCAAGTAAAGAAATTGTTCACGAAGCTCTCTGCAGATCCAACCACTGCCTCCCAGTTAGTTGCAAAAGAACCTGCAATTTTTACTGGTTCAGAGGTAGGAGATTTGATCTTGTGTAGCAGCCCCTTAATGTGATATGATGCTGTAGCTTATGTTTCCCATGATGCATTCATTTTTGAATAATGCATAACAGGTTAGGATAATCGACGACGATATTCCTCTGGCACAATTTGCAGTTGCTTTCAGTGGAGCATCTTGGACAGATCCAGATTCCATTGCTCTGATGGTGATGCAGGCAATGTTAGGCTCATGGAACAAAAACGCTGGAGGTGGAAAGCACATGGGGTGGGCAATTTATGTTAACTTAGTACTTGTGTAGCAAGAATTAGTTTTACTTGTTTTCAAGCACTTACGTGATGCAGTAGTATCATTTAAATATTTGTTACAAACTTTTCGACAGTTCTGAGCTGGCACAAAGAGTTGCAATTAACGAAATAGCAGAATCTATGATGGCATTCAATACCAACTATAAGGACACTGGTCTCTTTGGTGTTTATGCTGTTGCCAAGGTGAGCTAAACATACTCATGTGAAAATAGGGTATGACTTGTGTTATATGGGTAGTGGAAGAGTTTCTTTTCAGTGATGAGAATGAAGCAGTAATTTGAAGTTCATTTTCATTCATGGGAGGATGAAACTTAAGAAAAGTTTGGACACTCTAAAAAATTATATGGCTGATCTTTATCTAGTTTCCTCTGTTCATGATGTGACCACACCCTGTTCTTCTCACTCTCTTATTTTGATCTTTCATCTTTCATTGTCATAGCATAAGGAGTGGGTGAAAGACAGCTAGGGTCTGAAAGTTTTGCATGGAGGTGAAGGAAACTAAAATGAACTGACGGTAGTTATTGGGTGGAATAGTCCTGATATTTTGCTTCTTAAGAACAATGAAATATTTCAAAGGCAGAGAATGAGATTATATTGAAGATCTTTGAGATGATGAAAATTTGGAATGAAGCCTTTGATTATACTAGAAAATCTCCTATGATTAGTTTTCCAGCCACAGAAAACCATGCTCTTTGAGCTTTTGTCACATAAGTTGTGCCAAAGTTGAACTTATTGTAAATAATTTTGAGTTGAATGTTAATTTTCTGTTTCAGCCGGATTGCTTAGATGATTTGGCTTATGCAATAATGTATGAGACAACCAAGTTGGCTCATCGTGTTTCTGAAGCTGATGTTATTCGAGCTAGAAATCAGGTATTATTTCACCACTTACAACTCTTTGCATTTACAGTTTCTACATGTCTCAGTAAATTGTATACATTCCTTATAGCAGAAAGGCTTCGAATTTGAAGTTCATACCATAAAGCAGGGTTTTGTCTTGGGTGGGATAGCATGTTCTACATGGATGAGGATAATCCTTATTTTCGTATTATTGCTTCTATTCTCATTTTATGCATAAGTTTGATCTGACCTCTTTTCAATTCATGCCATGGACCATAGCGTGTTCTTACTGCTGTCCTAATAGATTTTAAAGTTCATGGTGACATTGAATTCTTCCTTTTCCAGAAAAGATTTGAAATTTAACCAAAGGAGGCCCATATTCTAAATTTTAGGCCGCAGGCTATTTTCCTTTTCCTTTTGAGAGTAATGTTTGGGGAGTTCTCTTTGGGCATCATGTACAAATGCTTATTATGTGTGAATATAAGTATGATAGGGATCTATTGATTTTTATTTTGCTATGAGGGAATAATGTTACAGAGACAATGTGTTTTCATCCAAGAAATTACTTGAGCATCTTAATATTGATGCTGGTTTTCGAGTGGCGACCATTGGTTTTGTGCAGACTAAATACTGCTCAATTATCTAAAGTGCACTGCTTATGGATCTCCAAATGCGGGCTTGTTTCATGTTGTGCGATATAAATGATGTTGGCAAAACGAAAATTGCAGTGATGATTTCTTATTCTAATGGCCCTACACTTGTTCATGTTCTCTGCTGCAGTTAAAATCTTCTCTGCTGCTTCACATTGATGGAACAAGTCCTGTGGCTGAAGATATTGGACGCCAGGTAAGGTTTTATTGGAGCAAGTGAATTAGTATTTGATTCAAATGTCTCCCTTTTTATGTCATATTTCATAGACAATGGAATATGCTGATACTATTAGAAAATGGCTCATACTATTTGATTCAAATGTCTCCCTCAATTCTTACACTTTCAGCCATTACTGGCCTGCCTGTTGCCTACAAGGTGTCCTTTGGTAGTTTGAAACCTCCCAATTTTCTTCAAGCCTAATGAGTATCAAAAGGCAATATCGGAATGTGCTTTAGTTGTTTTAAAATGTTGTGGCTATAGAAATGAGCAAGAGTACCAAATTAACCAGCTCATGCTTTCATCTTTTGAGCATATAGAAAATGTTAGTTTTGTGATTTAGATATTAGACATGTCTCCTTCCAGCCACAACATTTTGAAATGTCTCTGTGTACTTAATCTAGAGCATTTGCTGAATATTTACCCAGGCACATATCGTCACCCTATTGTATTGTGTCAAATGAGTTGGGGCCAACTTTTGCATGATATTAGGGTAGCTTGTTAACAAATTAAAGAGAGAATGGTAACTAAGAATTATGGTTCTACATTGTTATCTATTAGCTGCAGAAGGTGTTGGAGCAATGGCTAAGTAGCTCCAGTGATAGTACTGATAAACTAGTATTTGCCTGTGCCCCACAACAATAGAATTGCTTTCTTAATTTTCCTAAGAACTCGAATACCTCTCTTGAACTACACGGAGACATAAAAGCTGCCTTGCTTTTGCGTGATAAAGTCATATCCCTGCTCTCGCTTCATAAAATGTCATATTAGAACATCTTTGAAAGTTTACCGACTGATCACCCATAATATCTTTCAAACCTGGTAGCAAGCATTTTTTGAGATAAACCAAAACAAGAATGCAGTCTTCTGCATCGACACTTTGAAAATGAATCAACTTATTGACAAATGTCGTTGTATGAAATCTTTACATATTATAAATTAAGTTAGTTCATCACATAGACTTCAGAACTATCTCAGTTATTTCTTTACCAACGATGTTGGATGAGTGGAAGTTGCGGGCTTTTTTCTCCAGCTTCATTCAATTGTTGTAAATAAATTAAATATAAAATAAAGAGTTGTCTGCCAAAAATGATTGTTTGGAATGAGTAGAAGCTCTGTGCATCACGGATCACCAGGCTCTTTTTTAAGTTATGAAGGAAAAACAAAAAAGAATGTGTCAAATTGTGCAAAAAACCTCCTGAAGAACATGAACAGGTGCGGGTGATCAAGTTTTGGTCAATGTACCGATTATAGTGCATTCAGATTTTGGATGTTAAGTGCTCCTATTGCAGTTCTCTACATATTTCTGTGGAATAAATTAAAAAAATGTGCTTTCTCTATTCTTTGATTGGTTGAATTTGTCTTCTGTTTTGAGGTAGACTGTTATCAGATGAGTAATTGTAACCATGATCCAGGCACTTTATGCATCTAAGTTCCTTAGCTGACCATATATGATGTATTGTACAAAAATTCATGGTGCAGTCCTCTGATGACTCATATTAATTATCTTCTGTTCTTGCAGCTTCTAACTTATGGCCGGAGAATTCCTTTTGCCGAATTGTTCGCCAGGATTGATGCAGTTGATGCCAGCACCATCAAACGTGTGGCAAATAGATTCATCTATGATAGGGTGAGAATGAGAAAGATACCTGATATCCTTGTTGCTTTTTAGGCTTGATTTGGCATGCTTATGTTGTCTTTTCCGTTCTCTTCTTTATAGGACGTCGCTATTGCTGCAATGGGCCCAATCCAAGGTTTGCCTGATTACAACTGGTTCAGACGCAGGACCTACTGGAACCGATACTAGTCTCACCTTTTCTTTTTTTTTCATCATTACCTTCTCTGGCAATTTGCTTCAATATTTTCTGGTGACTCACCAATTTTCAGTGGCAAGCCTCGAGGGCTCGTACTTCGCTGTTTATCGCTCTGCTACTTTTGGTCTTTGTACAATTCTCATAATAATTATGTTGTATCAGTGACAGACTCGCCCACTATTCTTGAGGTGCTCACTGCGAGTATGTGATCCTCATTGACGTTGAGTTGCTTCAAATAATTTTGCCTTCTCCTTGTCGTTCCGGTACCATTAGCTATTGGGTGATGTTGAAGGTATAGTCATCTCTGTTTCATGTATAATTTTGCTAGTACCGAGCATGTTGTACCTTGTAAATCGAGCTTGTCTTCTTGGCGGGTACGATTAATGAAGAAATGGCAATTCTGGTGGTGTATGCTCTGTATCAACCGTAGTTGGTAGACCTTGTTTTTCTTTTCACAAGTGAGTATACTTGGCTTCGTTGCGCTTTGAAGGAGAAAGTTAATATGCATTAACTTCCACGATTTGGAAATCGCAAACAAGAAATGTCTATCGCAGTAAGAAGAATGTAAATGGTGAATGAGGTCAATTCGGCCTGTTGTATTCTGTCATGCTGAACAAATGAGTCATATGAATTGTCTCGAGCCATTGAGATTCGTTTCGCCTGTCCGTACCTTTGATAAACGAACAGCGCCGTCTGATTTGAGAGGTGCTCCTCATACATCTCCGCATGGTGAAAGAGCAAAAGCCGAAGAGATGGGGACATACTTTGCTTTAAGGGGACCAGAGACATCCCATGACTTCAGGGCGCGAACGCAAAAGGACCCACAAGTGAAGCTGGGCCATGTCCCATCCAAAAGTCGCAAAGATCGAATGGGACAGGGCACTTAAGACAGTGCACTTTATGTACTAAGATCTCGATTGCGGGTAAGCAAATGGCCAGCCACCCGTGAAATTACATGTGCTTGGACCACCCGGCAGAGAGGCAGGTACTGTGTGAGAACAAGAGGAACAAGGGTCGGCCTATTTCACGATTAGCTCCTATATTTAGCCTTCACATGCTCGGATGCACATAAGCATATCGTGCTTGTTTGTGAAAGTATATGATGCATTCTTGAAAGGGGCTTATATCGGGTATTTTGATCCGCAATGAAGGCATGGTACGTATTGAAAGTGAGACTGTGATATGATGCATTCTTGAGTGTTGACAATATCCCACGTTACTTGCATAAGCAAAGGTCACAAGGTCTCGTACGTCTCCAATATCAATGTCACTTCAAAATGACATATTCATCATTTATTAGACTAGAAAATTCTTTTCATAAGTATCTTTAATATAAAAGGCAAATGGATTTGTAATGTTTGAAAAAAATAAATCGACCACATGTACCATTAGATAAGCGTCATGCGAACTTATTTTCAGTTGATTGCAAAATGTCATTCAAGAACCTTAATACCACACCCTTTCCTCGTTTCTCTCCTCGCTTTGCCATTAGAGCACGCTGCCATCATCAACCCTTGCCGCTGTCATCGTCCTCCAACATCGATATTGCCTCGTTCAACCTCCATCATCGCCTCTCTCTCTCTCTCTCTCTCTCTCTCTCTCTGTGCATTCTGTCCTCAATGAGAAGACGATGTCGTGCCTCGAGTTCCTTTGCAAAATGACTTGAGGCTCACAGTTGACCTTGGTGCAAACAATTTAATGCTGGGGACCTCTGCTTGACGTTGAGTTTAGGTCACTTGGGGTGAGATAATCACAGGGGGCGAGGACGAAGACAGTCCTAGCTCTAATGATGGTTGTAAGCCAATACGAAGTATCCTAATTATCTCATCATATATTATTCCAAATAATGACTCGAAAAATATCATTTGTACAACTATTCCATAGTCCACACCTTGTCAATAGGGTGAATCTTAATAGGCTTTTGCATTTTACTTCCTCCAAATCTTGTGGTGGGTGCAATGTCGTCCTTCCCTTTAACTTAAACACCCGGAATTTTTATCAAAACACAAACACATCAACTTCACGTATAATTTCTTACGCCCGTTTGATAAAATTATTATATTTTCTTTCCGTGACGTTTCTCCAAACAAAATTCCAGTTGTTTTCCCTTGTTTTGTTATATAAAATAAACATATATATCATGTCCTGGGGCCCAATTAAATATTGCCAAGGGAGGATCACATGCATCCCAGTACCCAAAGATATTATAAAAATGGTGGAATTGAAAGATATAGAGAGAGAGAGAGAGAGAGAGAGAGAGAGAGCATCAGCAACGGACAAATGAAAACGTAAATGGGCATCTCATAATTTATACAACTCCCTCGCAGGATTTCTCTTAAAGTTATTATTTTGAGCGCGCACGAATAAAATCTTTTTTCTTCCTTTTTTTCTTTTTTTTTGCTTTTCTTGCTTTTCTTGTTTTTTTGGGGTGGTGTTTTGTCTGATGACCTCCCTCCCCTCGGTTTCTTTCAAGCAAGAAATTCCTTCTCGATGTGTTCAAGAGTTGAATGAGGTTCCAAAGCCGAAAGCTTTTTGTGTTCCCCTGAATCTGCCCTGGAGCTCTCCCTTCGAATTCTTCCCTCCCCACCACCCCCACCACCCTCTCTTTCTTTTCCCTTTAGATTTCCCCTGCTCATGGCCATTGATAGCGCCCGTCAAATGGAATCTGCTTTTCAGCGGCATTCGAAGTGAGGAGAAGGTACTTGCTCCGTAACCCTTCGGCGTCCTTCCTTCTGTCTGCTCTGTGCAGTGAAAACTTTTTCGAGCGACCCATGTCGTAAGTTCTTGTTCTGCGTGTCGTCAATGCTGAGGTTGCGGCCGCTTGTGAGGTTTGCCTTCTGGGTTCTGGGTTCTGGTTTTTGTATTGAATCGTGCGAGCGAGGCACCCGCATTGTGGACTGTTCGGTCTCGCGCCGCGAGCTAATGTAGCCCAAGAAGGTAGCTTGAGCTGTGTTGGGTCTGGTTTCGTCGAGTTCGGATTTGGTTTTCGAGTAATTCTGGTGTTAGTAGGACAGGGAGGATTGTGGATTTTCCAGGAGGTTGTATGGCATTCGTGCAAAGGTTTGGGGATGTAAAAAAGCTTCCTTGTCCCCCTTCCGGCATAGTTTCTATGAACATGGGAAGGGGACAGAGGAAAAGAGCATATGATTGTTGAGACTTAATTAAATTTTCCCTCGAGTATTGTGATATTGCTGTTTATATTTTTTGGTATTGTTTGGGGTGATCTAGTTTGACATCTGGCAACGAATCGTATAGCTAAATGAGTTGTGAGGAGCTTGGCTTTCTGTTGGGTTTGTAATTTTTGGCCAGGTATTACTAGAACCTTGAAGGGTGTGATGTGTGCATGGTTGATGTTTATTGCTCTTGGCACCTTTAAGAAGTGAAAGAGATGCTAAGCTTACTTTTGACTGTTTATTAGCTGTCGGATTTTGATTTTGAAAATCTGGATCTTGTTCTTTAGCATTTGGTAACTTTATCTCCAATATTTGTAAATCCAGTTAAGAGATTTTATTCTCACAGATAATTCATTTCTCATAGTTATTAATGATTCCTTCTGCTAAGGAAACAGATTATGTTTCTATGCATTTAGTTTGTGCTGCAAGGTGAAGGGAATCGTCTGTCAACTGTTCTAGAAAAATCAGATAGTGAGAGTATCTCTTCCACAGTGTGAACTGTGAAGAACAGTGATGTCTGTGCTAGAAGATAAACTTCAAAGATTGTCTACCATTCAGTGAAAGTCCGAGTTGCTACTGTCTTGACTATGTGTGATCCTGGCAGTCCTTATGGACAAAAGCAAAATCTATTTTATGTGAGAATTACCTATGAATTCAATGAATCCAATACTTCTGAAGCAGTAACCAGGAAAAAATTGACCGAATTTTCTCTCTTTGCACTTAGAAACATCCCTTAACAAGCCATCAAACTTTATGTTTCTGTTGTACCTGTGTATTTATGAGCAACTGGATCCATGAAGTGCTGGTCCTTGCCACTTGGTTAATATTTTCCCCATAATCTCAATTTGACCGCTTGGATTAGAAAACTCTAGTTCAGACTTGGTTTTTTTTAAGCTCTTAGAAAATAAAAATAAAAATAAAAATAAAAAACCAGTCATTTTCCTGCTTTGTCTTAGTTACTTAAAGTGTTCTGTTATTTTTCACTGCTTGTTTTGAAATTCGTCGATTCCATGTACTTTCTTTTTATTCAGTATCAGAGAGCAAGATTGTTGTTAATTGTTTTGTCAGTGTACAATGCTATGCCATACATAATAGAGGCCATTCTTAGATCTTGTCCATGTATTACATATTTGATAATTGAAGATACAATTGATAGACAACATAAGTTAACTTGGTTGCTGGGGATAAAAAAGGGAACATGCATTGGCATTGGATGTTTCCTGAGCAAGGATTAAAAGCATATGAAATGTTCAAAGTATCTATAAGTCTTTACATAAATAGCTAGAGAGGCTTTCTTTAGCGTCAGTCTGTGATTTTACAAATTCTCCTCTATCAGCTGGGAAAACTGTTGACCACGTAGGCAGAAGGTCGACATAAAGTACAATGCCCTGGTGAACGTACTTGACCGCATTTTTTTCCTTGCGCATTGCAGATTGCATGATTTGTCAGCAGTTGGAATTGGAGAAACTATCATTAGACATGGAGTTTACAACCACCCCAACACCACCCATCAATGGCCACACTTCCCTCAATTCTTACACTTCCAGCTTTACGAAATTCAATTCTGCACTCACAGCTGGGCTGTTGAACCCAATGTCGCCACCGCCCCGATCAAGCCCAACCTTAATCGAGATGATGGCTAGCGAGCCAGATATCCAACCTAGTATTCATTGTCTTTCAAACCTTTCCGTTCCTGTAGCACCAAAACTTCAAATATCAGCTGAAGACAAGCAGGCCTTGACTATGCAAAGATTATCAGATATTTTAGCCGCCAGAAGTCCTGGGAACCAGTTTAATGATGCTTCATCAAGTGACATAAAGCTAGCATTGACTTCCAAGGATGGGATCACCATCACCATGAACGTGCACAGGCCGATACTCGTGGCACATAGTCGCTTTTTTGCAATGAAGTTGTCTGACAGATGGATAAGGCAGCAGCGAGTTTCAGGGCCATACATTGTTGAGATTGCTGATTGTGACGATGTTGAGGTATATATTGAGACATTGCGTTTGATGTATTGCAAGGATTTGAGGAAGAAGCTTATGAAGGAGGATGTCACCAGAGTCCTTGGTATCTTGAAGGTGATGGTTCAATCTATTATTTGCTTTTGTTCCTCCTCTCTCTCTCTCTCTCTCTTTCTCTCAGAGATTTGGATGGAAACAAACGACATGGATTGTAAAAGATTATAGTTTCTGATCTTGTTACTGTTCTACAGGTTTCAGCTGCCATTGGATTTGATGCTGGGGTCCTATCTTGCTTGGAGTACTTAGAAGCTGCTCCATGGGCTGAGGATGAAGAAGAGAAGGTGGTTTCGTTATTAACCGAACTCCGTCTTGATGGAGCCGGGGCAGCTGAAGTTCTAAAAAGAGTCTCTTTTGAAGTCAACAATGGCATAGAAGAGGAAAGAAGTGAGAATGGAGACGTGCTTCTCAATCTTTTACACGTAGTTCTGGGAGGAAAAGATGAGAGGGCGAGGCGGGACATAAAAGGGCTAGTCTCAAAGATGCTCCGGGAAAATTCATCTCTTGGCGATCTGCGAAAGGAATCTTTATATTCAGCATGCGACGTCTGTCTTCAATCGCTGTGTCATCATTTCGTCAAGGCTGCAGCATCAGATTTTACAGAAGTAGGCCAGATTTCACGTCAGGCCGATAACTTGCATTGGATGCTGGACATTCTAATAGACCGGCAGGTTGCGGAGGAGTTTCTTAGAAAATGGGCTTCTCAATTTGAACTCGCCAAGGCTCATTCTTCTATCCCTGCCATTCACAGGTTTGAGGTCAGCCGAGTGACAGCCCGATTGTTTGTTGGCATTGGGAAGGGGCAGATATTGGTCCCGAAGGACATGAGGAGCTTGCTCTTGCAAACATGGCTGGTCCCATTTTACGGGGATTTCCCATGGATGAGGAAGGCGTCGAAGGGTCTCGACCGGCACCTGATTGAAGAGGGTCTTGGTAGCATGATCCTCACTCTGCCTTTGGCTCAGCAGCAGGACATTTTCCTCGGTTGGTTCGAGAGGTTCCTCAACTCGGGCGAGGATTGTCCAAACATTCAGAGAGGGTTCGAAGTTTGGTGGAAACGGGCATTCTGGAGGCGCAACAGGGAGGAAGGACGGCCACGGCCATTACGGATTACAGTCGCGACCATTGATAAGCGATAACAACAGAAACCGCTAGTTCATATCTGGATTCTTGGGAGGAGATGATGGTCACCGGACAACAGTTGATGTTGTTTCATTTTCCAGCATATCTTAGATGGAGGAGCCTGCCTGGCACATACCAGTCCCTCTGTTAATTCTTAATGCTACATACTTTGATAATTTTGTTCCACAAGGCAGTATCTGTCTGTTTTTCTGGTAATTATCTTTTGCTTTTCTTTTTCCTTTTTTTTCGCTTTTTTTTTTCCCCCATTTTCAGGGCAATATACACCTAACCAGTACTTCTGGAGTTCTTATCCAGTGACTCACCATCCTTTTGAATTGGGGATATATTAGCAAGTGCATGGATCAAAGTACACAGATATAACTCTGTCTACATGTTTGAAAGTGGAAAAACATTTCCCTTTTTTTAATAAGAAAATTAATTTTTTCCCCTACTTTTTACTTTCCCTCGAATAAATTTAAAAAATGAAAAAGAATATTTTAAGTTTTAACTATTTACTAGAAAAAGAGAAGTAAGATTCGGCAAGTCGATGGTTACGTACCTTGGATGGTTTCGATTGTTTTCCATCGTATGAAAATATCGAATAAGTTGATTAAAGCAGACAGGCAAGAGGTCTCCAATTAATTTAAATATTTTCATATAAAGACACCTCATATTTCTCTCTTTCTTTTTTCCAGCGAAGCGAGTAAGGCTAGTATTCGTAATAAAATAAGTTGGTGCTGATGCTGAGTTGCTACTTTTTGACGTGCATAACCCAGCTATATGGACGTCAAAACGACGCCTTTTGAATTTTTTTTTCCTATTTTGTTGAATAAAGGTTGGCCCAAAAGCAAAAGTTGTGCAATTTTCAGCGAATTAACTACTCAAATTAAATCAAATTAATTTACAGACCAAAAAAAAGTAATCAAATTAATTCCGACAGAAAAAAATACTCAAATTAATGAACAAGTGAGATTAATTAACATAAAGAAAAGTAAAGCAAAAGTTGTGCAATTTTCGGCGAATGAAATACTCAAATTAAATCAAATTAATTTAGGCACCAAAAAAACTAATCAAATTAATTCTGACAGAAAAAAAATACTCAAATTAATGAACAAGTGAGATTCATTAACATAAAGAAAAGTAAAGCAAAAGTTGTACAATTTTCAGCGAATGAAATACTCAAATTAAATCAAATTAATTTACAGACCAAAAAAAAGTAATCAAATTAATTCTGACAGAAAAAAAATACTCAAATTAATGAACAAGTGAGATTAATTAACATTAAGAAAAGTAAATAGATTTAAATAAGAAAAAGGTGGGAATGGGGTGAGAGAGGCTCGAACTCTCGACCTCAGGATAACTCAGAAGCTATGAGACCTACGCGCTAGCCAACTGCGCCACCACCCCATGATGTTTCTCTATTTACCGAAAATTTTATTTAAATAATAAAAATTGAGACTGATTTAGACATTTATTTATGAAACTGCGACCTAAATTTTAAGAAAATGGATCGTATGAAACGACCAATAAGAATCTATTTCGTCTAGGTCATTTGAAAAGTTAGACATGATGAATTTAATGTTATTCAATACTTTACATGTCGAGCAATGAGACTTCACGAGGATGCCCATTTGATCAAGGATCGAAGTTTTTTAGGATTCTTTCTAATCATGAATGCGATGTAAATATTACGCGATGGATCATCATTCTTGATTGGGTACACAAAATAACAATGCATGTACCATTTCTCGTAGCGTACAAGTTTTTTTTATTTTCAAAACTAGGTCAATTTGCTAATTCCTATTGGCATTATTGAAGAGGTCTTTTTATACTAATCTTCATGGTGATAATGACCTATCGACTTTGGAGGTCTTGACTAAGTGTGGTAAGACGGAACGAGACTTCACGTCTCATAATAAAAAATTAAATCTCGGGTTCAATTTTTATTTTTTTGCAACATAGCTGTTGATAATTTATGCCAAGAAAATGTAAATGATTGCATCATGCAATGTTCACATTGACTGAGTTCATAGTAATGGTTTATCAAACTTTTGAGGTGTAATCGTATCCGGTAAAATTTACTCTTTAGTTCAAAACATTCCTTTCGTCTTAGAGTATCAATTTGCCAAGGACCGATCGGGGATTATGACCTCACCACCATCTAGGTTGCGACCCCACAATGTCACCCGAGGCTGGATATAAGTTCAACAACGTGAGATAAGGAAAAAATGAACACCGCCCGATTCGAGCCGTCCAATTTCTCTCATTATCGATGAATACAAATTCAATGGGATATCGTAACCCGACCGCTGAAGAATGCTAAACGGGGAGGATTCCGATCTTATTATTAAAACAAAGAACAAGGACTAGTAAGAGGTGGACTTGACCATGCAAAGCGCTTAAGGACAAGAAAGTTGATGACCACTTTTGCTTAGATGTCGACCGAAAGGCAAAGCTGACTTAGTTGGAAAAGAACCACTCAAAAAAAAGGAATGGAGATGCATTTTTCCTTCATTGGCGTGCTCAATCATTGACATCTATTTAACGAAAAATCCATCTGAGCATAGGCTAATAAAACCAAAAGAAATTCACAATTTCCCACCCAAAATGGCGGCCGGAAACGAACATCATCAATAACTCATCTCCGCTGGCCTTTTCTAATGCCGACAATCTGCATGTTTATATTATAATCGCGTTGCGTCGTGTGATCGGATCTTATCAAAATTACGTCCCATCCAAACGCGACATGCTTATATATACATATACATATGTTTATGCTGTGGAAATCGTGTACGGATGTTAGGTGGATTGCACCGCACAACACGTTCAATAGATTTAAGGTATAATATGTTATGTGAATGCATAAAAACTGTTATTAGACTATTTTAACGCGTCGAAATGTGAAGTGAGGTGGACACAATTAATATGATGACTTGTTTTGACTAAACGTGTCCTAGAGTTTTGTAAATCGATTCAAAGGGCTAACACGAGAACGACACTTTGAGACATCTAACTTGTTCGACCCATTTACACACGTATACAAGTAGATGATATCTTTTATATATATATACACACACCAGGCTGTTGTTATAATCATTATCATTATCATTATTATTATTATTATTATTACATGGCAAGATTCTCCTTCATTATGGTCGGCTTCGTGATCAAGTCGGCGAGCAAAGGTGATATGATAAATTAGTCAAGTGATCTAATTTCGTACCAAAGATTGACGTCGACATTTTTATCTGCTTTTGCAAAAGATTTATTTAAAACTAGCGCAAGCTTTAATAATATTTTATTAATCATGAAGTACATTGATTTCTGATAAATTTAGACTTCAAAATCAATTGTCAAGAATGCCAGATGATGGTTGTGGAGGAGTAATTTTCAAGAAATACGGCAGTATCAATTATAATTTTTATCGAATTTCAAAGTGTTTCGGACCATGAACTTTGGCACGGTTGCATAATTACCCCCATGATATAGAAAAGCTATAAGTTGCCCCATCATCTTTTAACACCGTTATGTAGACTTGGAATTTTGAAAAATTACAGATTACCCCCTTAACTTTGATTTTTGTTATAATCATTAGTTTTTTTGTCTGGAAAACCATTTAACATTCCTTAAAAATAGAATTATTCATTCGTCTCGACCAAAAATTCATTTCATCAAAGATGTAATATTAGCTTATTTTGGTCAACCATATGAATAGGTTCATTTTGAAATGACACTTCCCGACTATGGAAACATGTTGGTTGATTACCGCCACGAATTCAAAGTTTAGGGGAATTAAATTTAACTTTCCAAATTTGGAGGGCTATTTAGCAACGGTATCAAGGCTGAGAAGGGTAATCTGTAAATTTAAAAAGTCCAGGGTCAATTGTGCAATTGTGCCAAAGTTCTAGAGGGGATAGGAGGTTTTGAGCAATTCGTCTCTCCTTTCTCATGGGTGAAAGGGCAGGGCAGCCGACGCCAACGACTCCATCCGAATGGCACCCTAAAGGATCACCTAGAACCTTTGAATTAAGTCATATTGATTCCGGATCAACTACTATTCAAAGATCAGAGGAACGCAAACCCACCATCGCAACCCACCAAAATGCTATTAAAACATATGGCAACTAGATAATGCAGCATAAGTCATTCATGTGCTTGTACATTATATGAATTGAGCCCGTGATCTCGTAAGAGATAAGTAAGAAACCATCTTGACGTTGCATTCATAAATCGACTCAAGGGTGTCGGCCTGGGTTTCATTTTCGGCAATCTTGGATATTTGTCAAAAGAAAGAGGATCGAGAAAAGAGGAGCCTGATAAAGATAAGGAACCAAAAGAGACTTAGCAAAACAAAGGACTGGAAGCAATGCATTGATAGTTGCCCTGTTCTAGAAGGAAGATGACCTTTGAGAGCAAATGAGGTGATGAAGAATTTTCAGCAGTTCAGACCGAGAGCACGTCTAGAAGAAAGGTGTACAAAGAAGACATTTTTTTTTAAAGTTTTAACTTTGACTTATTGAAATAAAATCTAGAACATCATTTTTATCAAATTAATCATATAGACGCCCGATGCAATAAAAAATTTCTTAACAATCCTGTTTGGCATCAGCAAAGAGCTAGATCGGTAGAGCATATAGCGCTAGCCGAATATTCAATCAAATACCAAAATCCAACCTCAAAAAGCATGTGATTGGGGCTGATCCGATTACTCGATTGGAGATGGATTTTCACCTTTGGATAAAGATTTTCTTTTTGGACCTTCACCTCTAAGCAAAGTTGAAAAGCTAAAAAAAAAAAAAGAGAAAGAAAGAAAACCCACATTGGAAAAGAGAAATTCAAAAAAGAAAAAAAAAAAGGGATATGATAAATTAGTCGGGTGATTTAATTTCGTAGCAAAGATTGACGTTGACATTTTTATCTGCTTTTGCATACAAAAGATTTATTTAAAACTAGTGCAAGCTTTATTAATATTTTATTAATCATGAAGTACATCAATTTCTGATAAATTTAAACTCCAAAATCAATTTTCCAGAATGCCGCATCATGATTGTGGCGGAGTCATTTTCATAAAATACAGCGGTATCCAATTATAATTTTGTCAAATTTCCAGGTGTTTCGGACCAGGAACTTTGGCACGGTTGCGTAATTACAGCATGATTTATAAAAGTTAAAGGTTACCCCCATCATCTTTTAACACCGTTACGTTGCGTAGACGTCGAATTTTGAAAAATTACAGATTACCCCCTCAACTTTGATTTTTGTTACAATCGTTAGTTTTCTTGTCTGGAAAAAACCGTTCAATGTTCCTTAAGAATAGAATTATTCATTCGTCTTGACCAAAAATTCATTCCATCAAGCTTATTTTGGTCAGACATACGAGTAAGTTCATTTTGAAATGACACTTTACGACTATGCAAACATGTTGGTTGACCACCGCAACAGAATTCAAAGCCTGGGGGAATTAAATTTAACTTTTCAAAGTTGGAGGGCTATTTTGCAACAGTATCTTGGCTGAGGAGGGTAATCTGGAACTTTGAAAAGTCCGGGATCAACTGTACAATCGTGCCAAGATCGAACCCGTGATTTTGTGGAAGACGAGTAAGCAACCATCATTGCATCACCATCACGAATTAACTCGAGCGGGTCGCCTGGGTTTCAATTTTAGTGATCTTTCGAGAAGGGGGAAGCCTAATAAAGATAAGGAACAAACATAGACTTAGCAAAATAGAGGGCTAGAAACAGTACATTGACTTGAGATCAATCAATGTTCATGAGTGCCTTTCATTCTTAAAGGAAGAAGACCCTGGAGAGCATATAAGGTGATGAATTTTCAGCAGTTTGGACCAAGCACGAGTAGAAGTAAGATGTACAAAGTGGACTTTTCTTGAAGTTTTAACTTGGACTTATTGAAACAAAATCTAGAAGCTCATCTTATTGAGCTTATTATATAGATGCCCGACATCACTGATGAGATAAAAAATTTCTTAATCGTCCCGATCTCGTATCAACAAAAGACTAGATTGGTTGATAATTCAGCATGAACTGTATATTCAATTCAATCGTAATAAAGCAGGTGATCCAAACTGATCCGATTTCTTGATTGGAGATGACTTTTCACCTTTGCACAAAGATTTTCTTTTTGGACCTTCACCACCAAGCAAAGTAAAAAAGTTCAAAAAAAAAAAAAGAGAAAAAAGAAAGAAACCCCCATTGGAAAAGAGAAAAAACAGGAAAAGGGAAATGGCCGACCTCATGGGCAATTTCCACTAACCAAAAGGGGGCGGGGGAGGGGAAGAAAAGTCAAGACGCCCCCTGTCGCGTTCCCATTTTGCAATTTGCGCCCTCCCTCCCCCCCAACTTTTGGATGAGGACTAGTCAAATAAAGCGACCTCGCAATGACGCTGACTGACTGGCAAGTCCCTACACTTCTTCCATTTTGCAGAGATGCCCCTCCCTTGCCCCAGTCCCTTTCCCCCATTAACAAACTCGAAAGCAACCCGATCTCTCTGTGTGGACTCGTTCTACGAATTTGCGTTTGGTCGGAAGAGTCGGACAACGGCGCCCGCGACGCGCTCTGTATTTTTGTAATCCTGATCGGACCCCGCGTCGTTCGCCACGTCAGCGGCTTGCCAGGAAAATCGCACGGATTGCGTTTGATGGCGGGTTTGATTTGTGAGGGATCGATTCAGTGACTCGATTGGGTGATCAATCGAGGGAGGGTGTTTGTTGGGTGGAAATCGCCCTTGAAAATTGGTATGATTTTGAGTCCTGTTGGAACCGATCCAGTTTACAATTTCAAATTTTTGATAATCGAACAGAATTTTCCAAGTGAAGAACCAATCAAGAATCAAACTAACTAGACCAAATTCGGAATTAATTTTCATAAAGCTTGAAAGTATCGATTTTTATTTTGGCATTTCTCTCCAACCTCACTCGGACACTTTAGCACTCTCTCTCTCGCGACTCACCCTCCTATTTGCTCGCTTGTGGCTCTCCCAACTCATCTTTGCTCGCTCACCGTCATTCATATCTTTTACTTTGAATTACTTTGTTGCTGAAATTATTTTACTGAAAAAATGATAGGCTCTTAAGGAAACCATTGAAATGGGCTAAAAGAAAATAAGGTAAAGTTTCGAAATAAATCGAGTAAATTTTAAATTTCAAAATTGAAAATTAATATTAATAATGTAAGTTTCACATTCATTTTAAAATTGAATTACCCCATATTCTTTTTATTTTGTCGACCCTTTTCTTTCAGATTTTTATTTTATTTTATCCATATTTAAAATTAAATCATCTTCGTTTCGAAAAAAGCGGTGGTTCGAAGAGTTACCTATCCATGTATAAAGGAGCAGTGGCCTTTTCGCACAGCGCCACGTGGCGAGCTGAGAGGCGCCCAACGGTCACTGATTCTGAGACCCAGGCGGCTCCTTGTACGCGCTCCACCACCACGACCACCACCGTCTTTCATTTCATTTAGTTCAGCCGCGCTCCGACGCAATCAACCACTCTTATCTCTCTCTCTCTCTCTCTCTCTTCTTTCTTTCTCTTCCTGGGACTTCCATTGTTGTCGGACGATCTTTGCTGATTCCCGGCCGATATTTTGCGGATTCATCGGACGATTTCGGGATTCGTCTCGCTCTCAGCTTTCCTCCGCCTGCGATCGCCGGCGATTCCTCCCGACCGGAGTCGAAGAGACGGAGTGCAGGCTCGGCGGAGGAGACGGAGGTTAATGGAGGCGAGTGCCGGTCGGGTTCTGCTCCGGCAGTGAGCGGCGGCCGCAGCTGCTGAATCAAGTTCGGGTTTTTCGGGAGCTCGATCGGCGGCGGCGGTGGTTTTTTTCTTGGTGAGGCAGTGCGAGTTGCTTTAATTAGTGGAGATGATGGGCGGGAGCTTGTTCCATCACAGGAAGCATTCCTGGCCGCCGGAAGAGTACATCAACAGATCGACTCTCCAGCAGGCGAGTGTCCCTTTTTCCTATGAAACCATTGCGTTTTCTAGTTGTCCGCTTGCTGATTTTCTTGTTTGGGAAATTTGGCATTCTGTTCCTGCGACGATTCGAGTGTAGTGACTGAGATCGAGAGCCACAACATGATAGCTTTTTTTCGCTTGTGTCGCATTTGGCAAGTGGTTTTGCTTCACCTAGTTCATCTTTGGGGCGATGGGTATTTTTTAACATTACTTCCGATGAAGCGCGTGATGATCGTATTATGGATCGAATTCCAGAATTACCTGTCTGTTATTGCATAATGCCGAAGTTTCTTTGAAATTTTCTTTTATTGGCTATTGTTTGTTTGCTCAGGAGCTAGGGTGGTCAATCTTAGGCTTTCCTTTTACTGATAGATTTTGATGGTGTTTTGCAGTTTGACTTTGATAGTGCTGCTCCTCCGGAGCAAGCATGGAGAAGAAGATTAGACAGTCACGCGAATATTCTCAAAGAATTCAGCATCACTTTTAGGGAGGCTGTACAAATGGTATGTTTCCTACCATCTTACATTTGTTTTTTTTTGGTAAAGACCATCTTACATTTGTTTCTCGTGTCTATTTTTCCATGATGCCGTGCATCTCCACATGCGCTTTTTGAACCTTCATCTCCACATGCGCTTTTTGAACCTTTCTTTTCTTTGGATTCTATAGCTGGCCCTTTTCATCTTACACGATTTTTTGATCTCCCAAAATTGTAGGTTCGACTGGGTGTACGCCTCTGGTCTTATGTTAGAGAAGAGGCATCCCATGGAAGGGTACTTTCCCTTTTAGTTAAAGCAATTTTCTTTTTCAGTTTATCTATGAGATTCTGTCAATTCTCTGTAGTAAGTTGTGACATTACAATGTACTTGTCGATATTCTATACACCATGTGCAGAAAGCACCTATCGATCCTTTCACGCGAGGGAGTTGCAAGCCATCTGCATCTCAAGGGGTTCCTCTAGGAGGGATGGGGTATGTCCTTGGTAAAGCATAATCTTTTGTCCCTTCGTGGAACTTCTCTATCTTTCTATCTCATTGGCTTTATATTGCAGAAGTGGTAGCATATCTAGAGGGTTTAGAGGCGAGTTCAGGCAGTGGCAAATAATTCCTGGTACACATGAAGCTTCACCTGTCATGGCTAATCAGTTCTCTGTAAAGTTCTGCTCTTCAAATAGTATAGAAACCTATTATATGCTTTTCGATTTTATGTATGATGATGTAAGTGATTTTCAAGGGTGAGGTTTTCAGCTGATGATATCATGTGATTCAGACAATCCAAATATTTCAGATGTTTAATTTATGAAGTCTTCCCTCTTGATGTTTGAACTTCTCTTGGATAATTTGGTTATTGGGGTTCTACAGATTTTCATATCTCGGGATGGGGGAAATAAAAGTTATGCATCAGTCTTGGCTCCAGGCCAGCACGAAGGGCTAGGGTGAGATAAAAAAAAAACTTTTGCATTTGAATATTTTCCGATGATCTTACTGCTTGTCCTGTAGTGAAGAACTCAAGGCCCTTTATGTTGTTAATGTGAAATCCTGCCCATCAATTATAACTGTTTTGTCACATTTAGAGTATTGGTTATGAAGGCATGGACCAAAGGAAAGAAATAAAGAGAAAAAGAATGGGATACTCTCCTAACAAGCTAGCATTCCCTATATTTCTGAGAAAAAATTTATGGATTGTATGTGAAGCTTTCTGGTACTCCATGTATAATTGCTAATTAAATTCTTTGGAAAGTTAAACTACCTCGGGCAGAACATTAACGTTTCATGATTGAAGGATGGATTCTAATTTTGGTTTTGGTTTCTTTGACTATGCTGTTGTATATCTACTTCTGAAGGATTGCTGGTTTTCTTGGCTGTCTTTCTGTTTAGTTTGTTAGGCTGCAGCAGACTGGAGTCTAATATTTTGCTGTTAAATTTATAAACCGAGGAGACTAGTTTCTTGTCTATTTAATGCAAATTCATGAAGTGTTTTCCTGGTTATATGAAGGTATAACAACATACAAATGAGGTAAATTGGATAGAGAATCATTAATAGTTGTTGGAGGGTTGTGTGTTATTTTTTATTGTGGGCCCAATGATTAGCATTGTTGATCTTGCAGGAAAAACAATGATCAGGGTACATCATCATGGGGTTGGAATTTGAGTGGTCAGCGTTCCACATACCATGCTTTATTTCCTAGAGCATGGACAGTTTATGATGGTACGTTGTTTTTGTCATTTGATTTTGGAAAATTCAGCTAATGATTTGCATCTTTCTCCGGAGGTGCATTTCTTTCTCTAGTAATACTGAAATACTTATTTATCAGGTGAGCCAGACCCAGATTTGAAGGTGTCTTGCCGGCAGATATCACCATTTGTACCCCATAATTATAGAGATAGCAGTCTTCCTGCTGCAGTTTTTGTTTACACGGTACGGTTTTTTCTTTTTCTAAACTTGATTGCACAAAGTTCCTTTTTCCAGCAGCACCAATAGTTCTTTCATGTATTTTAACACTCCTAGCCTTCTGCTGTGATTGACGAAAGCCAATAAAGCCAGCCTTAGCAGCTAACTCTAAACACAATTTCTTTTAAATGATGGTTAACCCATATAAAAGCAGAAATACAAGTCCAGGTGACTTTGACATTTCAAAATGAGCTAACATCAATCTCCTACTTCAAATGAAACTTGCGATTCTGCTAATAGATGATTTTTGCTTTTGGATATTGCAAACAGAGAGCAAACTCTTTATTGCAGCCAAGATTCCATTTACTCATCCTAACTTTGGTGGGCAGTCTATCTAGCATAATCAACCAAGCTAAAATTTAGTGTTTTGGAATAGGTGTAAACTGTGTAAGTTTTCACCAATTACACCTGAGGGTTTTTATTTGTCAATCATTCCTAGTATTAAAAACAGAGAAAGCTCTCTTTTAGCTGGAAGCGGGGGACTCTTATCCACTCTTGAATCTATCAAAGAAGCTGCAAACTTCATGATGCAACTGACAACTTTGATAGATTCTATCATGGATGTTTTTCAGCTTTTATTATGCATGGGAGATCCCCTATGGTCAGTTAGAATAGAGTTCGGTGGAAGATCATTTTTATAAGTTCCTGTTGAATGAGCTCATAAAGTGGCAGGAACTGAGGGAACAATGCACATTTGATTTGAGATAGATTGTTGGGTGGTTCAGTATGTTCTTGTCTGCCTTACTGCTGATCCTGCCATCTCCGAAATTCCTTATTTAGAATAGGATATGTATCAGCCAAATAATTTATTGGTCTGCTGCCGTTATTTGTTTGCTCATTGTAGCTATTATTTTTGTTTTAGTTGGTCAACACTGGGAAGGAAAGGGCAAAAGTCAGCCTTCTCTTTACATGGGCGGTAAGCATCTTCTTCTTTTTTTTTCTGTTTGAGAAGTTCACTAAGTCTTTTTTGTGATTGAGTTAGGATGCGTCTTTTTCTTTTACAGAACTCAATTGGAGGGGTCTCACACATGTCAGGAGATCATGTAAATGAACCCTTTATGTGAGTATCTAGTTCTATGCACTTAGCTCTTCCTTCTGCAACATGTGCTGATATGTACTCTATGGACTTTATTTTTTGCCAGCGGAGAAGATGGAGTTTCTGGTGTACTTCTGCATCACAGGCAAGTCCTTAAAACCATGTCAGAGATGGAGATTGGGAGTTATTTCTGTATTCGGTGTCATCATATGCTTTGTCCTTCATCTTTCCTACTTTTTAAAGACACCAAATGTTTCTGAGGCTTGAGCACTTGCTTCAGGACTGCAAAAGGGAGCCCACCTGTGACTTTTTCGATAGCTGCCTGTGAAACTCAAAATGTGAGTGTAACTGTTTTGCCGTGCTTTGGGCTTTCTCAAGAAAGCTCTGTAACTGCAAAGGACATGTGGAATACTATGGCTCAAGTAAGTGTTCTTTTTGTATTGGGAGCTATATATTTTATTGGATTCATTGCACCCTTTTTCGGCCATGATTCTAAATTTTACAACTTTCGTTTTCTGTTTAGCAAAAGGTTGACTTTCATGTCTGATATTATCAAACTAGAGAATTTTAAGATACTGGTTTCTCCAATTGTGTGAAGCAGTGTCAAAATCTCCTCACACTAGGTTATTGTCTTTTCATTTGGTTGTGCCTCTAGGATGGTCAATTCGATAGGGAGAACTTCAATTCTGGGCTAAGCGCGCCATCATCACCAGGAGAAACAATTTGTGCTGCAGTGTCAGCTACTGCATGGGTGGAACCCCATGGCAAGTGCACTGTTGTGTTTGGTCTTGCGTGGTCTTCTCCAAAAGTAAAATTCCTCAAGGGAAGCTCCTATAATAGGTCTCTCTCTCTCTCTCTCTCTCTCTCTCTCTCTCTCTGTGCGCACGGGTTTGAGAGAGTGGATATTATCTGGGGTGAGATTTGGATTGAGGCTCAAATAGCTGATCCAAACACGTATAGAGTAGATATCGTGTATATGGTACTTGGAATGAAAATTTGTGTGGCACTGAATGAGGTGCAAGATATAGACGTTTATTTGTTGTAATAAGGAGTTTGTTAATGAGTACCACTGGAATACTTTTACAGTAAATTGATAAATTTTTGCATTTCTCAATATTTTGCTTTTCATATGTCCAGTGTAGGCAATGCTTTGAAATTGACACATCCCCTATCGAGCATGCTTAACTGGTGTTCCAAGGAAACTAGCTAGTAAGACCCTTTGGATAATAATATGGTGGAAAAATCAGAATATCCAAAATTATCCTCAAGCTGGATAGGAAATACTTTACAGATTCAATTACAACCATGTGAATCTTAATGTTTTAGAAAACAAGTCATGTCTAGTAATTGGCATCTACATGAGGAATTAATTGTTATTAATATATGTTATCTTCATAAAGCATAGAAAACCTCTTACTTTTAATGAATCTCAGTCATTTTTTCTTTTCTCAAATATTCTCAATTACTTATCTGATAAGTATCGTTCCATGGACAAATGCATAAATTGATAATTATATTTTATCTCCCACATTTTTCATTCTATCTTATAATAACATTCGTAAGAGATTTTGAATCATAAAATATTTTCTGTAAACACATATATTCTTAATTTCTTTGAATTGTTGTTTTTTCATTAGTTATCTCTTTCCATCATCGAATGATTCAAATATTTCTTAACAAACTGATTTTGCTTAATCTTTCGAATTTCAATTCTGTGCACACACACAATGCACATGCACATTTGCTAGTATAAATTAACCTGGATACCATTGATTCTGTTGGCATCCAGGGGAAAGGGGGAAAGATACATGATTTAACTGCGAGAGTGCATGTGTTTTTTGGTATGATATGGGCAATTTAACTACAGAAGCATCGTGTGTTCTGTGTGCACATAGTAACTACTGTTCATTGTTGTTTCAAGTTTCTCGGAGGGGCTAACTGAGTGTAACATGAGAATCTTGGAGTACAACCATCTAGGTTGGATGTTTTACTACTCTTATTAGTTTGTCGGATTTCCTTAATGGACACGCTTTACAATTTTACAGGAGGTACACTAAATTTTATGGGACATCAGAAAGAGCTGCTGTGGACTTGGTTCATGATTCATTAACAAGTAATCTCCTCTCCACTTGCTTTTCTTCAATTTTTTTCCCTTGTTTTCTTGGTTTGTCAAATCACTTTTCGAGTTTCTGCACTCCTTTTCAGGGAGTTGGTTTAGGACCTGGTGAAAATTTCTCTTTTGCAATTTGTGTTTTGGAACTTGGGAACGAGGATTCCTAATTCCTATATGTGGTTGATGTATGACACTGCATAGAGACCTTTAGGACTGAGATTTCAAGCTAAGGTCTTTTGTTTTGTGGTTCATCCTAACATTTTAATTTGCTTTGTCAGATTATAAACGATGGGAAGAAGAGATTGAAAAATGGCAAGCTCCTATTCTTAAGGACGATAAGCTTCCGGAATGGTAACTCGTTATTTCATGTATATGTAGGTATCAATTGTCAAACAAAAAAAATCATGCCTGGGCAATGCACCATGTTAGTGGGAAGACAAGCTCTGCTTATCATGCATTGCATTCCTTGAGATTGCTTGTGCAAGCAAATTACAAGCACTTCACTCAGGCTGTCAGGTGGACCTGACAGAATGATAAATTCAGTATAAACAAATGCTTAATTCTCATTAAGACTTTTATGATAGGTATTGAGTTTTGAAGGACCTATAGGTAGTTGAAGTTATTGAACCATTGCTTGTAAATGATATCATCAATTTAATTTTGGGCATCACTGAACCGAAAATTATATGCTTTCTTTATAGAAGCTGGATTATTTGGTGATGACTTTACTGAGGCTGCAATAGGGACAGGCTGGAGCACAGCATGACTGACCTGTAGAAAATGACTTTAGAAATGGTTATATCTGGTCATGCACAAGCATTCTGGTTTTTGTCAGCCCTGTATCCAAACATCCTTTTGTTCTTTGCAGGTACAAGTTTACTCTATTCAACGAGCTTTACTTCTTGGTCGCTGGTGGAACTGTCTGGATTGGTATTCTACACTTCTTAAATGGAAACACCCCTCATCTCCTTCTCCATCTCCCTACTCCCTCCCTTCCCCTCAGAAAGAAGAAGAAAAACATGCATGCATGCAACTCCACATGCACGCACACACAGAATTTACTTGCTGACACAAATAGATGCATATGGAACACTAGTGGGCAGGAATAAAGGAAATTAAGATAATACGAAGAGATGAAAACAAGAAAATCAGACTCGTGATATCACAATGTCTTGATGGTTCATATTCTCTTTTTCAGTCTCAAACAAATGAAACAGAGCAAGTTGATCCCTTTTAGGAATGTTTTAATTTATGCTCTTGCATATGAATAGCTAACTTATATCAGTAAAAACTGTCTCTTATAATTTCACTTTGGCCTGAACATGATATGGTTTCTTTGCAACTATTTTAGACTCCTCATTGCCAAGTGAAGGCATGGCAGTTGATCATCATCCAGCAAGAAAAGTGGAAAAAGGAGATAAAGCAGTAGTTGAAGCCAAATTGAACTGTGGAGAAAGGGAAGCAGAGCATACTTTCAATGTTGAAAGTGAAACAGAGACTTTCCCTCGATTATCAGGGGAAGCTATGTCAATGATCCCATGGGAGGTGGATGATTCTCGGAATTCTTCCCATTTGTCAACGGTGTATGAAGTGCACACTGAAATGGATGATGTTGGTAGGTTCTTGTACTTGGAAGGGGTTGAATACATTATGTGGTGCACGTATGATGTGCACTTTTATGCATCTTTTGCCCTTCTCGAGTTGTTTCCCAAAATTGAACTTAGCATTCAACGTGATTTTGCTAAAGCGGTCTTATGTGAGGATGGAAGAAAAGTGAAATTTCTTGCCGAGGGGAAGTCGGGAATTCGTAAGGCTAGAGGTGCAGTTCCTCATGATCTTGGAACACATGACCCATGGCACGAAATGAATGCCTATAACATTCATGACACAAGCAAGTGGAAGGATCTGAACCCAAAATTCGTGCTTCAAGTATATAGGGATTTCTCAGCAACAGGAGACATGTCCTTTGGAGTAGATGTATGGCCATCTGTTCGTGCTGCTATGGAATACATGAAACAGTTTGATCGGGACGATGATGGTCTTATTGAAAATGATGGATTTCCAGATCAAACATATGATGCCTGGACGGTTCATGGTGTTAGTGCTTACTGTGGTGGCTTGTGGCTTGCTGCACTTCAAGCTGCCGGTGCCATGGCCCTTCAGCTGGGAGACAGGGAGTTTGCTGATTGGTGCAAAAGCACTTTTTTGAGGGCTAAGCCTGTATTCGAAGAAAAGCTATGGAATGGTTCATATTTTAACTATGACAGTGGGTCAAGTAGTAATAGTAAATCTATACAAGCGGATCAGCTTGCAGGGCAATGGTACTCTGCCTCATCTGGATTGCCTCCACTTTTTGATGAATGTAAAATAAGAAGTGCTCTACAGAAGGTATATGATTTTAACGTTATGAGAGTGAAGGGTGGAAGGATGGGTGCAGTGAATGGAATGCATCCCAATGGAAAAGTGGACGAGACATGCATGCAATCACGAGAAGTATGGACTGGTGTAACTTATGCTGTAGCAGCAACCATGATCCTTGCTGGAATGAAAGACGAAGCATTTGCCACTGCTGAAGGAATTTTCACTGCTGGCTGGTCTGAAGAAGGATACGGGTAATTCCTTGCACTCACATTTTGAATATCGTAGTCATATTCAGAGGTTTACTTTGTGTTTCAGTCTAGTTTATTTGTTTGTCAAGTTAAATGCTTGGTTTCTTTCCGATGTAATGTATAGTAGTAACTCGATAGTTTTCTCTCTCTTCGAACAGGTACTGGTTCCAGACTCCGGAGGGTTGGACAATGGACGGTCACTTCCGATCACTAATGTATATGAGGCCACTTTCCATCTGGAGCATGCAGTGGGCTTTGAACCCACGCAAGGCCATTCTCGAGGCTCCTATAATAAATACAATGGACAGGATGCACATTCCTCCTGCTCCTCTGAGACTTTGCCAACACGAAACGAGCATCAGGAAAGTTGCGAAAAAGGCAAGTTGCTTCGGGAACTCCGTTTTTCACTGTTCCTGCCAATGATCTATTCTGAGTTCATCCACAAAGGAAAAGGGCATGTATTGCGTGCTTGCTTCCTCTAACTCTCTTCAAGTGGAAAAGAATGCTGGAGGTATATCTCAGGCGGTCTTCTCCTTGGAACTCTAATAGATCGGATTCAACGTGGTAGTGTAAATTAATCCATGCCCCAAATGGGAGATGGATGACAAATTGGGTTCGTTCTTTTTCTTGATTACCGGGATCGGTAATTGAGAACTGAAGACAATAAAAGTGAGTTTCTCAAATGTAACCTTTTACTGGATTTTGACTCTGCCAAGATGGAGTGTCAAAATCTCCAGCTTACATTGTACTCACATTCATTCCTTTCTTTTTCTTTTATCTTTTGGTTACGGCGCTCATTCCATCAAGTGCAGGAATGGCGTCCTGGTTTGCCTTCACATGTAGTTGACTCCATTGACCTAAAGCATTGAGCAGTACTAGCTGCTGATCAGCTCGTTATATGACATTTTCGATTACACGATGGGCTTGGAGTTGCTATTGGAATACCGACAGTGATGCTACGAAAGATGGATGGGCATGGCGTAGGTACCGAATACGTCGAGCGATGGTCAAGTACCTTGTGAGTTTTGTTTTTATTAAGTTGCACTATAAGTGCTAAAACTCGAAGGAAAAGCACAATCAAGTCCTTGAATGGACTCCAGAGTAGCTTGAATTGAGCACCGATATCCCGGTCATTGATTATCAAATCACCGAAGGGTTAAACAGCAATCACAAAGCTCATTGACATTCTTAAATGGTTAGAGATGACTTGTATAGTCATAGAAGGGTTAAGTGGGGGAAATGACACGTGTCTAAACAGACGGCATGTAATTATCAAAAAGCTGAGGATAAGGACCATAAAAAATTTGAAATTATGTCCAACGGGACAAATATCCTTAACTCTTTTATTTTTTCACAAAACTCTAAATTAGCCGGACTTAACCTTTTTGGTTGTTATCAAAATCCATAAACTTGCATTGTCACAAAAAAAATCTAAATTTATATATCTGTAATATATATATATATTCAATTTTATCCAGAGTTGTCGTGTTGATATAAATTCAAGATTTATTATAATTTTTTTAGGTATTTATTTTTCAAAAGGCAAGTGTAAGGTTTTTAGTGATACAAAAAAAAATTGAGTATTTATATCACAATGGATATAATTTGGGGTTTTTAGTTTATTAACCCTAAATTTAATGTTAATGGATGTATTAAGTTAAATGGTGTATCATCATATATTACAAATATGTAGATGTGTACAAAAATATGTCATGAATCTCTTATCTACTATAGATCTCATAAAATGCTACACCTTGCATATCATGCTAAAAAGAACCTTAATAAATTAAGTTTTTATGCATTACCACTAAATCATATTAAGTCATATTTATCAATTTTAGACATCAAACTCCCTACATTCATTTTTATATCTTATTTAAAGCTAGATAAATGAAATTTTCTCGTATAATGTCAAGTAACTAAGGGTACTAGGTCATAAATTGGTTATATAATACTATGCAAAGCATAGGCTAACCTAATAGGAACTTTTGTGAGTTTCCATTTGTCATCTTAGGCGCAAACAGTTACTATATTGGCTTATCTGGCGATTGACCCTTCAAAGAAAAGACATGGAGTGTGCTTTCCCACCTAAGGCCTCCTAAGTTTCTAGATGAATTTTTTTTTACCTCATTTAGGAGAGAATACCTCGTGTTTTTTACGTTTTAGAGTTCAGAGTAATTTTAGGATGTACTTAGGTTAAATATATCTCATTTAAGGCTTTTCGTATGTTGTAAATTTATTTTATGCGCAACATGACCATGAATGAAAAATTTATTTATTTTCCATAAAATTCAAGTAGACACCGAATATGGGTCTTATCTATAGTTCTTAAACTTTAGTTTGATGTATAATGTTAAATCTGAATTTTTAATTTATTTAATGTACTCTTGAAATTTTGGCTTAATATGCAATTTTGTTCCTATACTTTTAATTTAATTAATGTGATACTTGAATTATTAATAAATATTTAATTTAATCTCTAGATTATGTAAAATTCCGGAAGCTAAAGAACTACATTGAACTTTCTTTAATAGTTCATAGACTAAATTAAATATTTACTAATATTTTATAGATCATATTAAATGAATAAAATTATAAGCACAATATTGTAGATTATGCTAAAATTTAGGAATTACGTTGCATAAATTAAAAATACAAAGATAATATTTCGTATTAGACTAAAGTTTAACAATAATATATGCTATTATCCGAAAAAGGAAAAAGAAAAAGAAACTCTCACTTCATCGTCTCTCTCCTGACAGGGTTTAGGGTTTAGCAGCAACCAGCAGAGAATCAAGGTCCATCATTCTGCAGGGCAAAGAAACGAGAAAAGCATGGAGATTGATCTCGGAAACCTCGCATTCGACATCGATTTCCATCCCTCGGAGCAGCTCGTCGCCTCTGGTCTCATCAGCGGCGACCTCCTCTTGTAAACGCTTTCCTCCCAACCTCGGGCTCCTGCTCGTAATTTCAATCCCGGCTTTCGAGCTCATCGAGTTCGCGTCGTTTCTGACTCGTTTTCCGATGTTGCAGATACCGCTACGGCGACGGTTCCTCGCCGGAAAAGTAAAGCCTGTTCTTTTCGTGCGATATCTATGGGAATTTTGCAATTCGTGCTGTCTTTTATGGTGAATTCTTCGTAACGAGAGGTTTTCGAACGTTCTGCGATTAGGTTGCTGGAAGTGAAAGCACATAGCGAGTCTTGTCGGGCTGTTCGGTTTATCAACGATGGGAAAGGTGGATGCTTTTGCTTGAATTTCCTTCTCTTTAGCTAAAGAAGTCTTTTTTTTTTTTTTTTTTATTTATTAAGAAAGAGCATAGCTGTTCTGAATTTAAGTCTCACCGTTTGCATTGTGCGATGCGTTATGTGGTCAGCGATTCTGACCGGTTCTCCGGATTGCTCGATTCTCGCAACGGATGTGGAGACTGGATCCGTCATTGCTCGAGTGGAAAATGCTCACGAGTGAGTGTGTCTTAGTGCTTCCTTCTGTCCTTGTCCATCAGAATGGTTCTGCATGAGTTGATGCTGAAACTTTGTGACTTTGGAGACCAGGGCTGCAGTCAACAGGTTGGTCAATTTAACGGAGTCTACCATTGCCACGGGAGACGATAATGGGTCCATCAAGGTGCTTATATTCTGATCATCCCTTCAATGTTCTCTTCGATTCAAATTTCACGTATAGCTTTACCAGAAAAATGCCAGAAGGTCCTGATTATTGGGCCTCATGCAGAGTGCCGTAGTTTGACTGAAGACATCATTGTCATTATAAGTTTCAGAATCAAGGAAATCTTTTCTCTTCCACAAATACATGTATTGTGATTGTTAAGCTTCATTCTCCATTGCTTTTCTGTTAATTTGCTTTTGCTCAAGCCTCTTGTGGACAAGTACCTTTAAGAAACAGTGATGAGAATAAATAATTAATAAGAATAGCTACACTTTGCAGTGCGTCCTACTTCACAATGGGCATGTTTGTAGCTATCCCATCCTGGAAGCGCATGCTTCAAATTTATAGTGTCTAGTGTTGGCTTTAGCTTGTTGTTAACCAGCATTTCAATATATCACTTTGTTGTAGGTTTGGGACACCAGACAACGTTCTTGCTGCAACACATTTAGTGTCCATGAAGATTTCATATCGGACATGACATTTGCATCTGATTCCATGAAACTTGTCGCCACAAGGTGGTTCTTTCAAAACATTGTATTTGGCAATTGCTAGGATTTTTTATTGCTTGTCTACATTAATATTTCTTGGAGATGGACTTTGTCTGTCTTTAAAGATAGACTCTGTCCTAGTCACACATATGCCAGCACTTCCTTCAGCATAATGACATTAGCTTTTGTTTTTTCATGTTACCTAGTGGGGATGGGACTCTATCTGTTTGCAATCTTCGAAGTAATAAAGTAAGCTTCTGACTTTACTAAAAGTTTTTTTAGACAGGAATTATTTCAGTGCTGCTTCTTTTGCTTCCCATTGGCTTGCATTCTGTAATATGCTGATTCATTCTATTTGAACAACAGGTCCAAACTCGGTCTGAGTTCTCTGAAGATGAGTTACTATCTGTTGTTATTATGAAGGTAGATATCGATGCTTGACTTCTGTGTACTTGAAGCAGCATGAACTGATTCTTGTGACATTACCCAAAAAATGGAATTTGAATTCTTTTCCTTCCAATTCCATCTTTCAGTACATATCACTTTGGGTTTTTGCTCGCATACTCCTGCATAATATGTTATTCCATTTATAAGGTGAACCTGTTTTCAGTTAGTGGTGGGGGTGGGAGGGGGGGGGGAAGAGGGTGTGTGGACCTGTTTCTAGCCATTATCTTTATTAGATGTGCTATCTAAGCCATTATTCTTGCTTTGAAACTAATACTGTAAAATATTATCTACTTGACTGCACGGCCAGTATCACTGCACGCATGCCTGCATATTTTTCCTTCTGTATGCAATGAATAGGATAGGCAGGCAATAACATAGTAGATGATCCTCAGTACAAGATTTTGCACTGTTGTCAACTGTGCTGATCCTTTGCTTTGCCAGAGTGGCAGGAAAGTTGTTTGTGGAACACAGAGTGGAACATTGTTACTATATTCATGGGGATTTTTCAAGGATTGCAGGTAGTAATGTTGCTATTACATTTGAGAATTTATTTGTAAGTGAAAGCATAACTGATGATTGGCTACATGTTTGATTCAAGTGATCGCTTTGTGGATCTCTCCCCCAGCTCAGTTGATGCATTGCTGAAAGTTAGTGGTTAAATTCTGAACATTATAAGGTTCTGAAGTATGCAAGATTGCACTAGTCTAACATCTTTAAATCATAATTGTCAGCTCGATGAGGATAGGATCATTGCAGGATCTGAGAACGGACTCATCAGGTGAGAATGCTAGTGTAGTTAGAAGAACGCTTGGCAGACAATTAATACTTATTTTGCACCCTTTTAATGTCATGCTGCATTCTGATTTGGTGTTTTTGTCCCATTCATCTGCAGTCTGATAGGAATATTACCCAACAGAATCATCCAACCGATTGCAGAGCATTCAGATCATCCTATTGAGCGCCTTGGTAATAATGCAGCCCTATTTTTCTATGAATGTCAGAATCACTCTGAATGTGATCTTTGTAAAACTACACAGAAAATGTTTTCGCTGTTTATTCCTAGTCATTTTTGCGGTTGGCAAAAGATGTTGGAATTCTAAGGGTTCTAGTAATACTTCTTGAGATCTTATTGCTTCTTTCCACATTATCAGCAAGCTTGTTCATCCAGTATCATTTTTTCTGTATTTTGTAGCCTTCTCTTATGATAGAAAGTTTCTTGGTAGCATATCACATGATCAGACATTGAAGGTGTGTAGATCTCTCTCTCTCTCTCCCCCCCCCCAAAAAAAAAAGCATGCGCACTTGTGAATTGTCGGTGCGGGTGTACTGCCCTGGTGCATGTGTATGCATGTGAGAGTTTCTGCATTTCTCTAGGCATATGCAAGACCATGCACTTGTGTGTGAGGAAAATAGGTGTGCATTTGCTCATAAGGTAGTGGAGGGATGATTTTGGGTTGTACCTATTTACAGCAAATTTTCTGTCTTCCCTTAGTAGTTTATTGGGCAACCATCATTCTTCTTTGCTAAACTTGAATGCAAAATCATGTCAGTAAAGTGACTTTCTTAATAGGCAAATAATATTTTTTGCAGCTCTGGGATTTGAATGACATATTGCTAGAGTCTGGAGATGCTCCATCAGATCAAGCAACCATAGATGACAGTGATAGTGATGAGATGGATTTGGATGCGAAAATCCTCCTGCTTCTAACAAAGGTAAATTCTGCTTGTGTTTATGCTTGTGGCACCGGGTGCATACTGCATATTGATGGAGTCTTTACTAGAATGAGCATTCCTTCATCATATCTAGTAAATCATGCTGAAATAGTTTATATTCTTGATGATAATTACCTGAATGACCTATATGAGTCGGTGCTCAGAACTTGATATCGAATACTTCTCTATGTCCCTCAGTTTTTCTTTTCTTCTTCTAAATGATGACACTTCTCTTTGGGTTGATTTTTAACGGAGGAATTTACAACCTGTTGCAGGGAACAAGACGAAACATTCTGGCAAAGGAAATAATGCTGGCAATTCCAACAACTTTTTCGCTGACTTAGGTGATTGATGGCTTAAATCTGCACACGTCCATTACAAGTTGATGTTCATACAAACATATCAAGGCTCGATTCTAGTCGGCAAATTTTGCAAGCGATTCGGAAGTGTTATTTTCATTGACAGTGTGTTCTCAGGGGGAAAATTTGACAGGACTCAACGACCAAGGGCTTCTTATTGTTTATCTAACATTCTCAAGGATGTGACGTCCACTTCAACAATTTTATGTATTTTGAGTGTTCTTGGGACAACTATATATACAAAGTAGAAATCCAAATTGCAAAACGCCTGTTCCTCCTCCTGTTGGCATCGATGACTGAAACAATGAAAGTTGGATGATTGAAATAAGTAAGAACAAAGATTGTTCCTCCGACATCTGATCTGCATGTTCCTCACATGAACTTGCCTGACCTTTGATCGAAAACAAGTCAGATTTAGACATCCATTGCAGGCGCCTCGTCAGCACCACATTTCAGTAATCATTGGCAACTGAAGAATTTGATTGCACAAATCAAAAAAGATGATGTGCATTGACGACATTGACAACAGTACTTACAGGAGTAAAATTGTACTTCCGTCCTTTCTAAGTGAAATATATTTAAATATATTCATGGATGATTACAATATTTTACATTAATTTATTTTATTCATTTTTATAAGGGATACAAAGGATATTTTTAAGAATATATTTTACAAATAATTTATACTCCACAAAATAAACACACTCCACATACAATTATTAACTAAAAAGCGATGAACACATTGCAAATTTTACTATCTAGAAAAGTTTGAGTAGTGAGTTACCTAAGAGATTATGTAACAAGTAGTCCCTAGTCACTAGTATAATTAGGAATTTAATAATTAATAGGGAAAATCCACCAAACCCCAAACTATACCCAATATGAGGCATTTACTCTTGAACTCTTTTTTGTAAGATCAAAGACCTCAAATTATGCCCAATTTAACATATTTACCTTAAACATTTTCTTATGACATAAAAAACCTTCAACTTATATTTACATGCCACATTTATCCTTTAACAACATTTTGTCGGATGATTTTTCAGCCAAAATATCGTCATTTTATTCACTTAAGCCACATGGATACTATATCAACACCGTTGACTTTTCAATGTCTATATAGGCAAATTTTTAACAATACTTATTAACGGAAAGTAAATATGTCATATAGAAATAAGTTTAAAATATAAAAAAGTTGAGGATAAACATATCACAATGATTATACTTTAGAGTTTTTTATGGTCTCTTGCCAATCTAATATTTACATTTGCAATATGCACTTTACTAGCCAAGATTTGCATTTATTTTTCTTCTTTTTTTCCGATCAAAAGCCTAGATTTGCATTAACATAAATAAAAAAAATGAGAAGTCTACTATATTTAATCAAAATATGTAATGAATAATTTTTGTAATTTCTTTTATAAAAGTTATTAATTCATATAGAGACAATCTATTTGGACTGACTTTAACCTTTTATTTAATCAAAATTTGACGAAGGATGTATTATCTTCTTTTAAATCCAAAACAATTATACTTTTACAAAATACAAATGTGGACACATAAATTCACATATCTTTTCATCCTTTTTTTTTAAAATTGAATTCTATTTTAAATTGCGGCGGAAAAGCAAAAAAGTACTTTTTGATACTTTTACTTTAGCTAAAGCAAGCATGCTCTATACCAGAATTTACCAAGAGGTACGAAAGTTACTAGTAGTCACCAATAGAACATAGCTTTGTTAGTTAAAAGCTTTTAAGAGGTCTCAGGCAAATGCTGCTAAGCGAATGTTGATAACATCAAATGCCAATGCATCATATAGATATATATCGATTAATTATGTGCATCTTACTAGCTGTAATGAACTACAAACGTGCAATATAGCTGCCAGTAGTCCCTCTACAAATGCTTTTTTTGGCTCATTAGTCCCTAACACAGCATCATAAGACACCATACTAGTAGATTGAGAAGTCTCTCCATTAAGTCAAGAAGACAAACACTCGCAAAACTGGCTTTGTTACAGTGAGTAGAGATGGTAACTCAAGCCCATCAGAGGAATAGGTCTCCTCAATGAAGTCCGGAGATGTCCTAAAGATAACAATCTCTTCCTTCTGTTCTCTCCCATGTTTAGCCAGCACATCCTCGCACATATTCACCTCGTGGCTCCGATGGCACAAGCTCATCTCCAGAACAAGCATCTGCAAAGCCCTACCAAAGTACTATATGTGAAAGTGTTTGATAAGTCATCATTGTTAAAAGCCTAAACAACAGCCTGTAGATCCACCTTGACAAGCAGGTCTGTTGCACCAATATGTGCAGCTAGGCCATCTCCCAGTGCCCACACAAACATTCCTGGAAAAACCAACAATCCAGTCAAATCAGAGGAAACCTGCTGAAGAAATCGAAGGGATGACACTCTGCTAACAAGACCTTGCAACAGTGGTACATGTGACTTGAGAGCACCCATGTGAGTTTGGGTGTGTGTGGTTGTGTGCATTCTCATTTGCTGCTTCACGACATCAATTATGTGATCTCAACATTTTGACCAGAAAAATAAATTATTGAATTACATTGAGTAAAAGATTATTGACTTACAAAAAATAAAAGTTTGAGGATGATATCACAGAAAAAAAAAGCAGTTTAGTAGATTAAATTAGACTTGACAGTGATGCTTATTAATTGCTAAAGGTAAAAATGTAGCACACGTGGAACAAGCATAAAAGGTGCTCTACTGAAAGGATTATAAACAAAAATTACATTTGCCAACCTTGGTCTTTGTATTATCCAAACTGCACACATTGACAAATGGAAAAGAACAATGTAGCATCAAACAATCAACTCGCCATGTACCACAATTCAATGTATGAACTACTAAAAATAGTGGTAACTACTAAAAGAACATGCATTGAGTGGTAACTACTAAAAATAGTGTTAAATAGAACCTGTACTCCAATAAGAAGTTGGATGACATAATAGCATAAAGGTCAGAAATCAAGACCACTATTTTTACCTTGTTCTTTTTGTCTTTAGGGATGACACTCCGCTCCCACAAATGCAAACTCATAGCTAGATGTGTTCTCCATGTAGCATTATATTGTTCTTGCAGCATGAAACTTTCTGCAGAAATATGACTTGTATTTAGGAGCAGCCACAAATAGCCAAATCCGTGAGTGAAAAGATTATCAACACTTCACAAGACTCAGGTAACACTGCATACTATAGGCCATCATATGTCTTCTAAATGATGGCTCTAGCTCAATTGGCAATTTGCTTCCATAACTCATGATTTTCTACACAGCAACATTTCAAAAGGAGGCCAACCCAACCAGATAGCATACCAATGGTATGTTGCACAAGATATCCCATGGAAAGTTTGCCCCAATATGATGATAACATCATGCATGGACAAATTAAAGGGGAACCCCTTTAGATATTTTTTGTAACTGCTTCTTCACTGACAGATGAATCCTTCCTCGAACTCTGTCGTGGTATCCAAAATCCTGATGAACCATAATCAAATTCTTAGTATGATACATGACAGACAGAATTTCTTATTAACTCAGAATTAAACCTCCTAAACATAACTGTGAAGCAGAATTTTAAACTGATTCATTGGACCATGTCAAAAACACAAATTACCAGTCAGGCATTCCAATTGACAAGGCAGAGAACTGATAAAGCAACATTAATGAAATTTAAAAAAGAAAAGAAACAACTCATGAGGAGAAATAAACAGAAACAACAAAAGTGCTCTTTTGCCAAAAAGAAACGCTTAGCAAAAATCTGATGATGATTTACTCTTAGAAAGGGGGATAAAAAAAAAACAGATGAAATATTGGTCAATGGTCAATGACCGCAATTACTAGGGTTCATCGCATGACATGAATTTATCATGTCATTATTGTATGTCTAGAAAACCTGGAAACTTTTGAAGATTCTTTAGTAGTAAATTCAGAAAGGCATCATTTTGTCAAGGTCCTGAACTCTGTAGGCTCATAAAGAAATTTGCAGGAGTTGAAATCATCCTATTAAACAACTGAATGGACTGAAAAAATAAAGGTGGCAATCCTCAAATCTTTAAACCAGATGATCGCAAAACATTCTAGCAATCCAGGCATGGAGTAAAAAAATTCAATGAACTCTCGAACAATACAAGATAAACACACCTTGGATCAAGCTGATGTGCAGTACACAGCTACCACACGTGGAAATAGCCACCGTAATGAATAATGTCTAAGAGAAATTGCAGTTGCATGTGGCAAGAATCCCAACTTCTCTAACATAAAAAGTGGGAAGTTAGTTCCAGATTGACAGCCACTTCTTAAAGAGATTAAAAGCCATTTAAGCTGCCCCATTTTGCAGTATCCATTAACAAGGATCTTCAGGGGAACATGATCAATTGGTATTCCAGATTTTTGTATCTTGTCAAAAAGCCTTTCTGCCCTTTTCAAGTCACCTCTCACACAGTAAGCCCTGATTAGTTCAGTATAGGTTACAATGTCCGGTTCACACCCCCTTCTCAGCATTTCATCGTGTAACCAAAGTGCAAAACGCGTCTGGCCTAAGTTACAAGCAGCACCTATCAACAAATTGTAAGTAACCACATCAGCAAAAAGCCCATGTTGATGCATCTCTTGCTTGAGCAAGTAAGCATCAGAAAGATTTCCACTCTTGACTTGTGCATCTATTAATGCATTATAAGTAAAAACATTTGGCGCAATGCCAGATGCCAACATCTGATCCCTAACAAATAGCGCTCCACCAAGATCACCGCCTCTTCCATAACCATGAATAACACAATTCCATATGGATGGATCAGGCACCATTGACTCCTCTAACATAAGCTGAAGAAATTCATATGCTTTCTCAACATCTCCATGAGCACATAGGCCTCTAATAATTATTTTATAAGTGACCAGATCCGGAGCAACTTTCTTCATTAACATAATGCTGTAGACATGGGATGCCTCACACAATTTTCCTCCCTCGTAGAATCCTCTTAAAAGAGTATTGTAAGTAAAAACATCAGGATGGTAACCTTTTTTCAGCATTTGACAAAATGCACAAATCGCGATCCTCATGCCTCCATTTGAAATAAGTCCATGGATAAAAACATTGTAAGCAATCACATCCATCTTATTTTTCTCCTGATATATCTTGTCCCATATATAAACTGCCTCAAGAACATTACCATTCTTAAAATAACCATCCATCAGTATAGTTGATGCAATTAAACCCGAGGTTGCCTTGTCATTATCCTCATTAACTAACCGACCAAGAAGCTTCCTAGCTTCCTCCAAAAGACCCCTCTTGCACAAAGCATGCACAAGTATGCTACAGGTTATATGATTTGACTGGACACCACAACTCACCATAGAAGACAAAAGATAAAGAGCACTGTCCACGTTATTAGTACGGCAATAGCCCATCATGTAACTGTTGAAGGATACACAATTGGGAAAAGGTCCCATTTTCAACATATCCGCAAAAAGAAAACCTGCCTTCTCCAAGTTACCACTTCGACACAATCCATTCAAAAGATAATTATGAGAAATTATATCAGGAACAGCACCATGTTGTATCATCTTCTCACGCAACCATAATGCAGCCCCCAGCTTACCCTCTGAACACAATTTCCTTAATATACCTTCATGATCCTCATAATTAGCCACTAAATTATACCCACCATCCATCATTCCAGCCACATCTATGCTCTCCCTACAAATTTCGACAAAGAAAATCAATATACAAAAAATATTAAGTGAGGGGAATGATATCACTCAGTACCACAACCTGATAGAAGTTCATTGACTGCAGTAGATCAAATAGATATTATTCAGCATGATAATCATCAATAATTTGACTATCACATGCAACAAAGCTACACATTGTTAAGAAAATCACAATTACCAATACAATACCCAAACTTCCTTCAATGGACATTAAATGTTAGTATGCATCAACAAGCACGTTGACATGCTTACAAAGTGATATAATGACACACGAGAAGCATTGTCAGTCATAACTGATGATGACTGAGTCATCAAATTCTAGGAAACAAATGATGTACAAAATAAACACAGGAAACCAACTTATAAATCAACCTTGACACAGGCAGATTCAGAGAAGAGCTAAGAGAGATTCAAAGGATAATAACCAATTCATGATGTCACTCACACACACAATTACACTAGATATCTTTTTTCTCCACTGAACCTGATCATATATGGTCCTAGAAAGTTAAGGACCATTTTTACTAGCACCTCCACACAGACACATGTACAGAAGGATCACATTACAAAACCATGATCATTATCAGAATTGCATTATTTGTTTTCACAGATGCTATCAACTTTCCATTACAAAATCATTCAAAAAATGGCAAAGGACTACCCAGTTGGCATTTTGCAAAATCAGTGGGAAGAAACTTAAAGCTTATGCCTGTAACTCAGTTTTGCAAGGGTGAAAAAGCATTGAGTAAGCAGCATCTGATGCAATCAAATCACATACTTCCAAAGGGGTAACTCATTCTAGAGGAAGTCGATCAGCACACCATTCTCGACATCAAAAACTTGTAATTCAAGTACCACACCTCATTGATTTTAGCCGCTCCAAATTGCCCTTTAGCAATCCATCCAAAACATTGTAAACTTCCTTTGGGTTCCTCTTGTTCTTAAAGTTATCCTCTTCTGGAAAGCAATCTTCTCTCGCCATCCAGTTTGGCAGAGTTTCTACAGCATCTTCAAGAGGCAAAGCAAGGCCACTTTTCTCGCAAATTCTTCACACCACAGGTAACAACAAAGCGAAACGAGTTTAGCAAGCTCAATATGCAGCATGATGAAAATGATAAAATTTCATTTAGTTAACATCTATCTGTTACAGATAAAGCCGTGCACAAACAGAGCTTTTACCTTGGGTTAGGATGAATATAGGTTTTGGAGAAGAGGATATCAGCAACATTGTGCTTGATGCAGTCAAAAATATTGTCCATGAATTGGAGAAGGAAAATATGGGAGGACAACAAAGGTGCTAAAAATGGATCTCCACGGGCAATTAAAAACTGAAAAAGAATTGACAACTTTAGAATTTTACTAATCAGCATCATAAGGAGAAAATGAGGGCTAGACTTGTAAAGGAAGCTATCGAGGAGAAGGATATTAAAGTTTTCAGAGGTTAACTTACAGCCATGGTATAGTCTCTCCTTATATATCCCAATCGTGGGCATCTACAGCATCTCTGTCAGGACATCCACTGAATTGAAATTCATCAACCTCCTCTCCTCTCCCCAGATTCTCCATCATGAATGTGCTCAGTTAAGAGAAATTTATGAGAATTTACCTCAGGAGCAGCACTGCTCCATTCCATGTTCTCATACAACCATGATGCAGGCATCAATTGCCCCTCTAGACACAATTCCTCAATACGTTATCTAAAATGCATCCCCTATCAATCCAAAGATGAATCTATACTTTGCCTGCATATTTCAATACAGAAAACAGAGAGAGATAATCATGTATCATGCAAACTATATTATATGCTCGACGTACTAGAAAGTTCCAACCAATATCACTAACCACCAAAACACAATACAATTGGTTGAATACAGTATTTAACGAGACATACTAGTACAGCCATGGCCAGATACAACATAAGGGGCCAAGGGGGGCACACGATTGCCCCCAAATACAAATTCATTGTAAAAGAGCAATGTGCTAAAAGCAAGTCCAATAGTAGTATCCTCACAATATCAACCTCACTAACAACCCCACCAAGCAGAAAACAGAAAATTTTACTCGTCTCGAGCTATTATCCAGAAAAATTTCTCCAACAACTTTCGCACTTTACTCGTCTAGAATTATCATCCTCATCAATTTTACGTGCCCAACCCACTTCAGCTCTATTTCCACTATAATCTTTTCTCACGACGCACGTTCTGGGACCCGAATCCCGTAACGAAAGTCGAAAAAGCAAGAACAGAATTTCGCTGTGTGTTCCCTAGTTGCTCAGTCAAAATCAAATCAGCAAAAAGCTGATTACTTGCATTAGATCGGCGGGGAAAAACCTAGAATAACATCCACATTGGGATCGCACACTCCAAGTATCCAACAGCAGATAGAATGCGAAATCAACAACTGGTTTCAAATCAAGCTTATATCGACTGCACTGAGTTGAAAAGAGAAATGCATATTGAAGCTCGGTCAAAAAGGACAAATCAACAGCCGGAGTGGCGGATGGATTACTGCTTCGTCGGAGGTCGGCGTCGCTGCCCGTCGCCGGCGACTGCCTGAATTTGAAGCCGGGAGAGACCGGCCCGAAGTTGAAGCGGAGCCGGCGGCGGAGCGGAGATTCGGTGCCCTAATGTGTAATCCCACGCAGTCTTTTGATCCTTCTGATGAAACAAGACAGGGTAAATTTGCCTTTTTCAAAAAAAAAAAAAATTGCCTTTTTCATTTTTCTTTTCTTTAATTAAATTAAAATATTTTTCCAAGTACCTAGGCGGGCTCGCCCGGGTTTTTTTTTTTTTTTTAATTGTCAGCTAAAAAAAAATTAAGAGACATGGAAATAAACAAAAAAGAGAACTTCGGGAATTGTGTTATTTTATTTTCTTACTCTATTAACGTTCCTCTAATATATTAGAAAATTGGGCCTGTTATCCAATTAGTGCTCATGAATATTAGATAACCCAAGTAAATTCAATAATTAAATGTATTTTACCATCTCTTTTTTTATACAAACGTAATCGACAGGCCTAGAAAAATTCAGACAGGCATCTGGGCGTGCAAGTATCGATAATTGATTAATTGAATTACTTAATTGATTCTCCACGGTCTGCATTCATCTTGCTTGAAAGAATCATGAAATCTACGTAGAATCGCATAATTCCGCTCTTTGCATTTTCATCTGAAACCTTAGTTCCTGTTCAAAAATCAACCTCTTCTGATCTTCACTTTCAGAACGATTTCCTCCCCTTTGGTTTTCCTAGTTCAGAGAAGGTTCGAGCTCCGCAATTAGGCAGAAACAAAGACATCACCATGCGGCCGAACAATTCTATGTCGAGACCCGAAAACGACTTCATCACGGCTTTGATGTTAGGTTTTGAATCAGTCATAAAGCACAGAGCCAAGCCATAATTTGAGTTCGACAGATGATCCTGTCTACTATTAGGTTGTGATGCTTGCTGTGCAGGAGGTATACATCTATATAAAAGATGCTCTATATAACTGAAAGGACTGAGCAAAATTGTGCATGCTGCTGCCTAAACCACAGCTTTCCCCTCACATACGTCGCAAATTGTATGACCGAGGCCGTCGCAATAAGGGCATCTTGCTCCCTCGTCTATCCATTCCATGAACTGCATGCAAAAAACTCAGTAAGTTCAGTCTCGGAAAACTGCATTTGCAATGATGTGAAAAAGGGAAAAACATCCATTCCTCGTTTTACCTGTTCTTCGATGTTCGGCTCCCTGTCCCATCACATTCTGCAAGCAAGATGAATGTGTTAATAAGACTGCAACTTCTGTTAGAAACTTTTAGTGACCCATAACAGCCAGCACTTTCGAACAAATGTTGGACACAGGACAAGCAAACCCATATTCAAGGTCAGATCTGGACACTTATCCCAATCTGTTTTTTGGCAGGTTTTGCTGCTATTTGGTAGAGTCTGCAGTTGCGGTTCCTGGCATAATTTGCCTATGTCCTCAACACCCATTTAACTCAACTTTTACCCAGAATTAAGAACTTTGAATCGATCAATGTGAAGCTCCAAGAGTAGTAATGGATCTACTTGACAGAATTGTGCTTAACAATGACCATTTTCTCTTCTGCCACTTCCATTGATAAGACTTTTATGTTCTAAACAGCATGAATTCAGTGGTAAAAATACCACGACTGCTTAGGATATGAGTAGTATTGAAGTTGGCGTGACTTCAACCTAAATTTCTAATTGAGAAGAGTCGCAAGTTACTTCCTGAAAGCTTTAAAGCAGAAGCATGGTTAAATTGTTCTCGATTTTCAAGCACCTATCCGATCATCCATGTAGAGGATTACAAGGGATAACATTGGAATAGGGATACCATTAGTGATACCTGTGCACATTATGCGACCCTCTCCTCTACAAGCGAGGCACTTTGTTGTTGTGTTGCCACTCTTGCTTTCACTAGCTTGTCTATTTCTGCCATCGAGTCTTCTGGGTTCCTCCCAACGGTTCTCACCAAGTAGAAAGACTCGATGTTGAGATACTTCAACTTCTGAATCACTTTGTTTAACAACTGTCTGCTGAATTTCCGACATTTCTGTCACCGATAAAGCTGCAGCTCCATTTGCACCATCCTAGAAAACAAGCAACACGTTCAGCCAATTATTCACTGAGCAGTATGTATTGAAGCTAGGATGACATTGGCTCTTTTCTATTTAATCTATTCTTGCTGTGTTCCAATCTTGTAAGTTTCACAATAACCAGCGGAGGTGAGAAACTCAAGTTGAAGTTCAAAAATGGTATGATCAAAGATGGCATGAAGTATAAAGTGCTCTTACTACTTCCCTGAAGTATAGCCTTTCCAAAAGCTCGACCGTCATTATCCCATCTTCTTTAGCACCTACTGAGGCCTGTGAAGCAGCATCATTTTATCAAAAATAGGAATGGACAAAGAAAGCAATCAGACGATTTGAGTTGAAATGAAGCAAACGTTTGGATCTCACAACTTACTTGCCAAGTTTTCACAGCTCGCTCAGTCCCGCTGGAGAAGCTGGAATACTCCATGTCCTCCTCACCAGAGTAAAATCCCAACCTCTGAAGTGCTTCCTGTCAGAACGAAGCATTTTCAAGGGAATCATTACCATCGGAGGAAGACTGACTGGGCAATTCAGCGAAAAGATATAGCACAACCAAGAAATGGAGAGTATGACAATGGAAGAGAACATAAATTCCACTGCTGTGGTCCTTACTTACCCCTCCTTGTCAACTATAGACCATGTTACCCGTTCTTCTGATATATAAGCTTTAAATTGAATCCAAATCATACTAGCAGGGCTACGTTCAGTTTTTCAGCTCAAAATGAATCGTCAATCCTAAAAGGAATTGCATCTACCCTATTGCTTACACCTGAAACTAATGACTCCAGCAGAGAGTCACTCGATAATAATAAACTTATTAATGACCTATATAGTCCTAAACAGTTAACTCAATCATCTACCGGTTCAGACAGTACATGTCTCTCAAATAATCTCCAGTTTAACAAATAATTTTCATTCAGCATTACCAAACAATCAAATCGAAGGACAAAGCGGAAATCCATAATTGCAAAAAAACTCGCCTTTCGAGCGACATTGGTTAATTAGGGGTTGCAAGCAGACCTGCATTGCTCGAACCTCATCTCCTTCAGCTCCCACTCTCAGTGCCCTCGTCGCCGTTGTCTTCTTCTTCTTCTCACTCTCATTCTCTTCTTCCTTAGTTTCGCCTTTCGAAACCCCAATGACTTTCTCCTCCACTATAATCTCCTTCTCCTCCTCCACCGCCTCCTCCTTTTTCTCCTCCAACACCATCGGACTCGCGCTCGACCCGCTCTCCGCAATCAAATTCCGCTCCCGCAGCACCTGCAACAACGCAGCCACGCTCGCTGCCTCCCCCGGGTCGCTCCCCGGAATCTGGACTCCGCGCTCCAGGGCCTGAACCCGGAGCTTCAGCCTAGCGATCTCGCCGAGGAGGGACTCCCTCTCGCGGGCCCACCTCTGCTCCTCGCGGAGCCACCGCTGCTCCTCGCGCAGCCACCGCTGCTCCTCCCGGAGCCAGCGGGACTCCTCGAGGCCGTAGTCGGGGTCGCCGGGGGACGCCCAGAGGACGCGGAGGTGGCGGTGGGCCCTGGGGAAGAGGCAGGGGGAAGAGGGTTTGGAGGCTGGGAAGGCGAGGGAGGATGGGTGGCGGTGGGGTTTGGAGTGGAGGGAGAGTGTGGTGGGGTTCAGAGAGTATGAAGGAGAAGTAGAAGAAGAAGAAGACATTAGAGAGAGAGAGAGAGAGAGAGAGAGAGAGAGAGAGAGAGAGGAAATTGCAGAGAAGATGGAGCGAGGTTGAAGAAGAAGATGGGGGGCAGAGGATATTTGTTGCAGGTTTTTGCTTTTTGTGTTGGTTAAGTTTTGAACCACACATGTTAGTTAATCGGTGGCGGGAGACGATATCTTTTTTATTTTATCACATCACTGGAATTTTTTTTTCTTTTTCTTTGCTAAAATAAATAGAAATTTGATCTTGAAAGAAAACCGGGCTCAATGCCAACAAAAAAAATGTGGAATCCTCATTTCAAAAAAAAAAAAAAAAATTGACAGAAATGACATCAAATTTTTAGTTTAATATTATCGACAAACTCTTATTTTTATGATGCATATTCATATATCCACTTTAAAAATCGTAAAATTTTGCGTCCTTCATTTGGTTTACAAGATTTTACCCACCCAATCTTCCTTCATCTATCTGGTCCTTCTTCAAGATACCTAGCATTACCCAACTAGTCTTCCTTCCAAAACATGACACTCAATAGTCACTTTATTGCAATAAAAAATTAAAAAGACTTCTTCATTTACAATATCTTTAAAATTTTCCTTTAGTTAGATAGAGAAATGTTTTAACAATATGGGTTGGGTCGGGTCGGGTCGGGTTCACCTTAAATGGGTCATAAAGAAATGAAATTTGAGAACCCAAAGTGATCCGTTAGATGGCAATAACTTTCCAAAATATTTAAACTTTTTCAAAAAAGAAAGAGAGCTCCATACTTGCTCAAAAACTTTAAATTATGAACTAATTAGAATATATTAAATAATTGATAGCACACTAATCCTTAGATGGGATTTTTCAAACACTAGCTTCACATTGATATCGGTTTTAAGGTGTGAATGGCGGGTGTGCAGTTCCAAAAATACTAACATAAGCTAAGCAGGCCCATATGAATAAGCCCAAAGCCAGCAAATCCCATGTTTTATTTTAAGAACCTAAAGTAGATAATAATAATGATAAGGGTGTTTATTCTTTCATAATTTAATCATGAAATTTAATCTTCCAACCTATTCAACTAAAATTTCCAATTAAAACATATTAGATCAGTCCGTTCTTTTTCTATCAAATTCCTCAAAAAAAGAAGAAGAGGAAATAATACTGTGGCATGTCATGTGAAATATGAGAACAATGTCATGAAAGATTATTTAGTGTCTCGGGAGAATCATGTCTCCCGTCCAATCAATTGACAAGGTACCATGCAACTTATTTCCCTTTTTTTCAATAATCCAAGTGCATTGGTGCAGAAATTTGATTATCAAGATTACCAGGACTCCCATGAATCACTTTGTATAAACTCTTATTCCGATTAAGTTTGGGCTTAGATCTATGAAAGTGACCCTAATCCAAATTAATTTGCAATTAGCTTCTGAAATTTGATCAGGTAATCTCCAGTTCTTAAATTAGAAATCCCTTGATGCTCCAACCAAATAGCCCTACCTGGAAGGATTAACGAAACTACTTTTTTCATCTCTTTCCACCCTAGAAATATTATTCACTCAATAATTCTATAAAAGAACCAAAGGAAAGGTAAATACTTCTCCTATCCCCAACCATCTCATTTCTTCTTAAAAGGGTGAAAAGAGACTGCCAATAAATACTATTGCAATTTGGTTGATCGTTTACCAACCTTCACAAAATGCACTCAAGAGTATTTCTAGGTGAGCGATGCCGAGATCCACGATTAGGATTTCTATTTTGTATTACTAAAAGGGTTTACTCACGTAACTGCTATTACAAGCGAGATTGAAGTAATAACCCCCTAACAATATACTAGATTATTTAAGCCCATATTTTTTTTTTTTTTTTTTATCAAAGGCAAATTAAGATATGCTTTTTTTCCTAGTGAAAATTTGCTCCTCGCGCACCATCTAAAATTTCAAAATAATTAACCTTCTACCTCTAGGGTAAATCTTCTGATGAGTCAATCTCCACTCCCGCACATTATTAAAAAAGGGATAATTTTGGTATATTCAAAATTTCGGTGGTCGCTTTTAAAATATTTAGAAATTGTTAACATGGTCAGTAATTAGGGCTAGTTAAACTTATTGTTGGATTTACTTATATAAAACTGGCCTTGTAATCATCACAGGTCCATATAGAAAAGTAAACTTTTAATAGCAGATGAAACTCATTTTGATGAGCACGAGCCATGGCCGTCTCAAAGGCGTATTTAAATTCTGTTTATTTTATAAAAAAATAAATGATTTGAAATATATATTTTAAAAAAAGTATTATATCACTTGAAATAATTAATCAATAAGGTTAATGAATAAATTTTATTTTTCAAAAAAAATAAAATAAAAAAGAAGAAGAAAAATCTGAAAATTTTCCCCCAAAAAATGAAAACTAGTGTTAGATTAGGGCATAACGACATTTTTGGAATTTTCATCATTTTCTAAAGTATTCTCCTAATTTAGTGCTATTTTTAGTATATTATAATTTTTGTAAATAATCCATTTTGCGTATATTAGAATAATGTTGTTGGATGCATTTAGAGCAATTTCATGCATATTTAAATTTCCATCTACCTCACAGGGTTGCTATAATTATGTCATGTAATATTTTTTGCCCAACATTGTATAGAATCACTTTCCGCACTTTGTTTCTTACTTACTTATCATTATCTTTTGAAGTGTTTATTTCTATTTCTCAATGTCACTTTTTATTGTGCTTCTCTTATTTCATTTAGCCTAGTCAAATAGTTAGGCCACAAACTAGGACCATAATAAGCACAAAAATAGTGCATAGACACTTAATGGACTATAACTTTACGTGTGAACACTTAGTTAACGAATCAATTAAATTTAGGTATTGAAAGAGCATTAATTAGATAATTAGTGTAATTAAGTCCCTAATCATAAATTCTTTAGTTGCGTAACAAGAGTGATGTTCTTTTGTGTCTCACTTGGCTCATAGTTAGCTCCAATGGGTTAGTGGCAACTCCCTCACAAAATCCAGATTTTGTAGGCTAATCATTGAAATAAGGTAAGGGTTTTGAAGAACCCGATCCGATTGAAAACCGTCGGTCCTCAATTTAACATTACCTCAAATCCCATCTTCCCCAGTTCACCGTCGAGAGGGTAGCAACATAGCTAAACAATTACTTATGTATCCCAAATTGGAAATTGAATAATATATTACTTTGTGGATGTATCTAATGACATATTTAGAAAGATTGCAAAATGCACATATCTATCCATATAAACTATTAAAATTTACAGGTGTTCATATTGGAATGTGGACCCTACTAACTTACTTCAAGTGCCTTTTTTACTAGTTTCTTAACACATGCAATATTTGTGCAAAATGCGACTTTGTAACCGGTAATCTATGAATAAAGGCCTTAATATAATAATAGTTCTTAACAATATCCGTGCAAAACACATTCATACCATGTGCCCAATCCAAGACGGATGTAGATGATATTTGCAATGTTAAGCATGGGATTTGTTACTTTGAATTTGGGTCACCATTCCTTGTACGTTAAATTTTGATATACCTAATATTAGATAGAGGTCATTTGCCCAATTCAAGACTAGATTTGATTTCAACAGTTCGTCCCTAATGTGAACAACAATCATATGACTTGGAACAAAACAAATTTAATTACCTTTCAAAAGCTCAACTATTTCTTGTATTCACACATTTGATAATAATTCATATTGCTTTGGATTAGGTAATGAAGGAATATACTTAAACAATTACTTATGTATCCTAAATTAGAAATTGGATAGTACATTTATTTGTAAATGTATCTTATGACCTATTTAGAAAGATTGCAAAATGCACATATCTGCCTATAGACTATTAAAATCTATAGATGCTCATATTAGCTTACATCAATTGCATTTTTCACTAGCTTCTTAACACGTGCAATGTCTGTGAAAGGTGCGGTTTTGTGACTTGTTATCTATGAATAAAAGCCTTCACGTGGTACTAGTTCTATCGTTTGCACATGCTATGCACTGTGTTATGCACGTGCCTAATTTGAGATAGATTTAGATGATATTTACAACATTATGTACAGAATTTGAAACTTTGAATTTGGGTCACCATTCCTTGTACCTTAAATTTTGATATACCTAATATTAGGCAATAGGTATTTGCCCAATTCAAGACAAGATTTGATTTCAATAGTTTGTCCTTGATATGAACAACAATCATATGACTTCTTGTGATGTTTGTCATTGGCCAAAACATAATTGCCTTTCAAAAGCTCAACTATTTCATGTATTTTATTTATTAAGATCTTTTCATTTTGTTAATTTATTTTTTCAATTTGATATTAAATTTTAAGAAAAATGAGAAGCTCACAGTCACGGTGATAGATTAAATCTAACAGTGGGTTGTCCACCATTAATTTTTTGAAGGGAGCTACTTTACCTGTTTAACCGGTTTTCTTTGGAAATTTAGAACTGGAAACTCTCGCTTGGAGGCATTTCCTAAAGTCCCGCTTGATTAGATTTTTGGAATATGAAGAAAGAAAAAAAAAACATAAACAAATGAATAATTTTATAGCAAATTGAACCATAGCATAAAAGTAAACTTTTTTTTTTTTTTATCACTGTCTCAAAAGATATTTGAATGCTATTAAAAACAATTGTTATTTAAACATGATCATAACTTCGCTCATTGTTGACGTATTTAAATTTGCAAAAAAATAAATAATCACAAGAAGAAACATATTATCAATTTTTCTTATAAATCATGGGTGATTAGGAGAGGAGTCTTTGACGTGGCATGTTTGGGAGGCCAATGAGGAGAGATTAGTGACGTGACAGAGAAGACATGTACAAAAGATATTCTTTTCTTTGGTTTTGACAAATAGTTAGAAATTGGAAAAGTGGAAGGACGTGACTCCAGTTGCACATCTCTCATAAACTTAGATTTACGTTCCCAAAATCATATTTAGAGTGCATTTGGTTTAACTTTACAAATGGATTTTAAATATAATGTAAATACTAAAAGCCAAAGTTTTTTGACAAAATACAAATTATGTTTAGTAAAACCTCTTTGCAAATGGGCTTCGAGTTCAATTTGTATTTGGTAAAAAAAAATTGCAATGGGTTTTGTTTTTTTTTTTTTAAATATTTTAAATATTTTTTTTATTGAAAAAGAATCCACACCTTTCGTTGGTCTAGTGAAGTGTTATAACCATTGACTCACCACATCTAGCGCGGTAGCCATTGGCTGAGGTTGGATGACCTCAACCAAAGGCTGCCAGCACCAAATCTGGCAAGCCACGACCCTCAAGGTCGCACGACCCATGCAACCACTGCCTAGGTCGAGAGGGTTACGCAAGACTCAAGTGGCAATCGCTCGAGGTCATGTGACCTCTGGCGAAGCTCGCCTGGGTCACATGACCCTTGCTAGCCACTCGTCAGCTAGATCTACCCTGGCCGGCCTCTAACTGGCACTTTGTTAGCCGCATTCGCATGAAGAAGATGAATAGTTACACTAAGGGGCAAAATCGAAAAACTAAAAAAATTAATGAGGGTAGTTTTAAAAGAAAAAAACCATTTTAGCATTTTCGGAGTGCCCAAAGCTTAAAGCTAATGAGGATTAGCCTTGGAGCTTTCATCCTTCCCAAGGTGAGCTTCCACTTCAAAGCTATTTGAAAATGGTTACCAAACACCTTAGCATTTTCCCAAAGGCTGCTAGTGCCAAATCTGGCAAGCCACGACCCTCAGGTTGCACGACCCATCCAACCACTACTTAGGTCGTGAGGGTTGCACAAGACCCAAGTGGCAATCGCCCGAGGTCATGTGACCTCTGGCAAAGGTCGCTTGGGTTGCATGACCCTTGCTAGCCCCTCATCAGCTAGATCTATCCTGGCGAACCTCTAACTAGCACTTTGTTAGCCGCCTTCGCATGAAGAAGATGAATAGCTACACTAAGGGGTAAAATTGAAAAACTAAAAAAATTAATGAGGGCAATTTTAAAAGAAAAAAACCATTTTAGCATTTTTGGAATGCCCAAAGCTTAAAGCTAATGAGGATTAGCCTTGGAGCTTTCATCCTTCCCAAGGTGAACTTCCACTTCAAAGCTATTTGAAAATGGTTACCAAACACCTTAGCATTTTCCCAACAGACTTTTGGCCTCCAAAGTTCTTTAGAAAGTTCCTTGGGAAAATTGAACCAAATGCACTCTTAGATGGTTTAGGTAACATATTCACATGAAAAGTTTAAAGCAGGTTAAATATGGGTTAGGTTGGGGTTGGAGTTAAGCATGATATGAACCATTAAAATTGTATTGCATTAAAATGGATCAATATATGTTAAATGGATCAATTTGAGTTGAATAGTTTTCGATCCAACTCAAACCCAACTTGACCCATCCCTTGTGCGGGCCTAGTTATCGTTAATGGATATTTTCTTAAATGAAAGCAGCTGGGTGAACACTAAGAGCTACCATCGCTGGCAAACCTCAATCGTTACAATTAGCTTTCCCTTAATTACGAGTTCATTTACTTCACACTCAATTAGCCCGGGGAGGGGGGGGGGCGGATTTAGACCCAAAAAAAAAAGGGCAAATTTTGGCAACCAAATGTTCTTATAGGACGAAATGAGACAATCAAACATCAGAAATTCAGAAGCTGGTTGTTGACTATTTATAGGATCACGTGACAGCATGCCGCTGCAATTTTAGACTAGTATAATTAGTCACTGGAAAATCAATGAACGGTTGATAATAAAAATAATTTTCATTAATTATTTTCTAAGTAATACGAGAGATCATTTCTTTTTTCATTTTCTACTAATCAAATGCATTCTTCTATCCATAGAGGCTTCATGTAAACTTTAGGGAGAAAAGTGTTAGAATAGTTTCAAACTTATTATATTGATGCCAATTAAGTCATAAATATTTTCACTTGGTGCCAATTTGATCTTAAACCTATGTCAATTTAGTCATAAATTTCTTGAACTAGTATCAATTTAGTCCTAAAACTTTTGACTTGATGCCAATTCAACCATTCTAATTAATTTTGGCTAAGTACTGAATTTACATTAAGTCAAAAGGTTTAGGATAAAATTGGTATTAATTCAAAATGTTTAAGACTAAATCGGCACTATTAAAAGGTTTATGATCAAATTGGCATCAAATCAAAAGGTTTAGACTAAATTGGTACTGGACCAAAATGTTTAAGACTAAATTGACACTGTTAAAAAGGTTTAGGACAAAATCAACATAAATGCAATAGGTTGATGACATTTTTGACACTTCTCCTAGACTTTAGGACATCGAAGGCAAATTGAGAATGATGAAAAATACTTTTGGGGTCCAAAATATTATCTAACTTTCAAAATGAAAAACATATGCGAATCTCCTAATTGTGTATTTTTAATCTCAACAAACAAACTCTCTTTGCACAGCTATGTTCATGGAATGCATCAATTTCAAGCCCTAATCCTCAAAGTAAAAACCAATAATTAAAACAAGGAACTGCTAAAACCCAATACAACTATAAAAAGTGAAACTCAAAATTCATAAACCATATGTCCCTAGCTATACTAATTAAAAAGAATTAGAAAATATTATGTTCTTAGTTTATCATGTACTTCACTAAAGATCAAATGTCAACTCTTACTAATCACATCACAACGTAATTCTTATTGACGTGATCCACCAAATTATCAATCTCTAAGGAATAATTCTCCGAGCTAGGACCATAAACATAAGAAGCCTGTGGTGGCGGTGGCAACATATACTCCGACGGGCTCCTCTCTGAAATGATGAACAAAATTTTTGACCCCTAGGGAATACTAATATCTCAGGTTTTGGTAATAATAATTGGAACTTTGCGGTAGTGGGTCCTTCTCCAGTGGCAACATATCACTGCTACCGTCGTCTTAGAAGTTATCCCCACGTGCTTCTTAAGGAGGAGGAAGGACTTTGGCTCGGGGTTTGAGACCAAAGCCCCTCTACTTCTTGTCCGGTTCATCGTTGCTGGACGCTGTTGAAGCGACTTTCAAATATTTAAAAAATTTATCATGAAAATATAATTGAGTTATAAAATTTTTCAAAAAATATAATAAAGTCTTAAAACTTATCAAGGAAAGTACAATCAAATCTTAAAACTTTCAAAGCATGTAATGAAGTTTTAAAACTTATTATGAAAGTGCAATCGAATCATGCAACTTTCAAAAAGTGCTATCAACAAAAATACTTAATTTAATCAATTCAACGAGTTTTAAAACTTGATTGCAGTTTTAAGACTCGATTATATTTTCATGACAAATTTTAGAACTTCATTATACTTTTTGAAAATCTTATGGTTAAATTACAATTTGTTGACAAATTTTAATATTTCTAATGTACTTATCCCTAAACCATCTAGAATCGGACTCGATCAAGAGACAAAAAGCTTATGGCACAAACCAAACAAGCCTAAGCGAGCAATTCACTTCATATTAGACTCGTCAAATGGGTGGGTTAAGTCGAATTTAAATCAAGTCAAAAATGATTTGATTTATATTGATACATTTAACTTGTTTGGACATATATTTAAGTAATATAAATATAATGACTTATAACTAACCCGATTCATACTCGACTTGATCCATATTATTAAAACCCATTAATATTCTAGGAAAACTCACATCCACTTTAAACTCTAAGCTAATTAGATAAAAATTTCAAATCAAATTAAATAATTAAATACAATAAAAATGTAAAAAATCTATGATCGAAATATTTTTAAAGAATTGACCAATAAAATATGTAACTCACACAAAGGAGGCACCAAACACCATCATCTCTTCCTTGCTTCCCCACATAAAAATGGAATGCAACAACACAAAGTCCAAGACATGACCTTGAAATCCGAGATATGAAGTTCATATCTTCGACTAATCGAGGCCTAATTGATTTTTTTTTCCCTCGTGTTGCGATCCAAAGCTAAAAATCTGTAGTCAACTATAAGTTATCTGCCAATGCGAGAGCGTGGAAAATTGAACGCAATACACGATACATCGTCCTAGTCAAAATAGGTTGTTTTGTCATCCCAAGTTGAATGGTCGCCGGTCCTCTTTGGCTAAATTATCCCCGGTCTCCTCTCTCTCCATCATCGACAGTTCGCGCATCGCCCTGTTCTTGTCCTCTTGCTGTGTGCATGTTCCCAATCGCTGGATTCCATCGTCATGTGATTTGACTTTAAAAAGAAAGAAAAAGAACCATGTGTTACTCTCCCTCACGCAAATCGCATCAATGATAGAAAATTCAAATGCATTTTCCATGAATTTGGCACTCGCATTACTAAATCGTTAGGGTGTGATCGGCCCAATGCTTTGTATTTTTTTTGTGGAGAATGAATGGTGCGGGAAATATTTTGTTGAAAATGACTATTCATGTCTCTTAAAAAAAATTAGCCAATTAAAAATGTATTTCTGATCAATAATAGATAATAAAAATACTTTCTGTCTGTTCATTTTTCTAAGTAATACAAATAATCAATTTTTGAAAATATTTTTCAAATCATCTATTTTCTATAAAATAAATGAAAAGAATAGTTATACCTCTCGCGCAAAATCACGACAATAATACAAAATCAAGATCCACCTTGGAATTGCCATGTCATTTTCTATGAATTTGAACTTCAGACTCAAGTATAAACTTTTGGTCATAATCTACTAATTGTAATCGACACACTTGGCAGTTGAAAAAGACCACAGATTGATTTTTTGTTTATTATTTTGGGGCCCTACATTATTAACTAAATTAATGGAAAATAAAGGATGTAGAGATATCATAGCACGACTGGCATTGGACCCGACATGTAAAGAAGATAGGGATAGAGCACATGTCCCACATGAAAGTTCATTTATCAATTATTTAAGAACGCAAGGTATGCTTGATATCCCTAAATGCATGTTATTAATATGAGCTCTGATAAAACGACTTTCGATTAAATCCATATGAGTAATTATAAATTCCGAAATACAAATTACGGAATCGATGACATGCAATCACATTAAGACTTTAGTCTTATTTTATTTGGACTTTACTCGGTCCTCTATCAATCGAGGAAAAAATCGAATTTCATCTCTCGCGCCAGTCACATTTGATCACATTCTGTTGATAACTTTCAAAATGACTCCAATTATCACCAAACGTGTGAAATTCTAAGTGATGCGTCCTAGGTCAAGACGATAATCTTAGTTTGATCTTTTATCCCACTGAAAAAAAATTAAGGAAGGAAGAAAGTCAAAAATTGATCACAGACTAGCGTTCAAGGGAAGGCGCCCACTCGACCGAGTGCGCCTGTCGATAACCCGGTGGCTGACATTTCTCCAAATATATAGCTACCGGTAAAAACTACCGGTCTCTCTCTCTCTCTAGGATGAACTATGACTTATGACCATTGACTCTCACTTCATTGAATCAAAGCATTTGTATGGTCCCCCATGCTCCATGGAATTCAACAATTTGTTCAATCCACGAACCGATGTATAGACAAGAGTTCCGATGTTAACACAGAACATGACAGTTTGAATTTTTCATAATTGACGGTTTGCGCCACAGGTTCTAACTCGGAATTGGAATCGAATGTCGAGTCTTATCCCTTCGGTACTTCGGCGCATTGGTAGTACATTAGTGAGCACGTCCAGGGGAATAAAAATCAAAGGCACCGACGGGGGCTTGCACAAGCAGGGGAGCATGAGGTTTAATTCAATGCAAAGAGAAGAATAGTAAAGTTGCAAGACTATATACGAGGGCCAACGCCTGCCTGGTGCTGGAAAGGTTAAGGTGATGACATGGAAACCGGCGGCTGAAGCCTAGTAAGCGACGACCATAACTATAATAGTCCTAAGGTAGCGAAATTTCTTGATGGGTTAGTTCCAAATCACACGAAAGACATAATGATCTGGGCATTTTTTCATAGAGAGAGAGAGTTGGTGAAAAGATGTCTCATGAAAATGCAAACTACTTGCACACGGACAAAAGCCTCCTACCAAATTCTTATTGTTCCCTGATATAGAATTTTCAAAGAGAACTACTCTGATATAATTTGCTCTATCTTTTGATAATTCATGCGCCACTAGGTCCGATCGATCCAAAACAGACACCATTTCTTAGTAGGTTCGATACCTTTGACATAGATCAGAATCTTCAGTTCATTCGTTCCTCAGTAATCTAATTTTCCTTGTTTCCGGGGGTATCAAGTTCCCTTAAGTTCTACCAGAAACAAGACAAACGATCCGAACTTTAGTAGCTCTCGACATCTTAGATTAGGCAATCAGCATCGTCCGGCTCAGCGAACATGAAATTATTATTTTATCGTGGCACAGGAAAATGATTACTAACGTAACTAATCTGCTTTGCGGAAAAGGATAAGGGCATGGGGACGAATTTTTCCCTCAATTCCACGCCAGCATCTTGAAGTGCTCCTCAATGGGTTAAATTTCAAAGCCGCTCAACTTTGAACGCAAGTTCAATGATTCAACACCCCCGGATAGATGATCCTTTTCCTAAGGAAAATGAGGAGAAAGTTCCCAAAAATTATCGAGGACCGTTCCCTATAAGAACCCCACCTGTCTCCACAGGCAGTCCATGAAACAATTTTCCCTTCCCTTGCTTTCCCATCGTTTCCTTCGTTTGTTTCGAACTGAAACGGTACGTGCTCGAGTGGACGAGGATGAGGCAAAGAGCAGTCGAGGCTTCTGCCTGCGTTGCCTTCGTTCTTCTCTGTTTGCTTGGGGATTGCCATGGCGTTGACCGAAGCCAATTCCCTCCGTCGTTCCTGTTCGGAACCACCACCTCTTCTTTTCAGGTAATGCCTGCTCCTTTGCCATCCTATATGTCGTCGACATCGAGTGTATCATACATCAATGCCTTCTTCGAGCATGTAGCTTGTACTGTTTTAGCTCGAAGAACAGATGGCTGCTCCTTAGTTGTACTACACGTTGTCGACACTGGGTGCATCGTACATCAAAGCCTCCTTCCTGCATATAGCTTGTACTGTTTTCGCTCGAAGAACAGATGGCTGCTCCTTTGTCATCGTACATGCTGTCGATGTCGAGTGCATAGTACATCAATGCCTTCTTCGTGCATATGCCTCATACTGTTTTCGGTCGAAGAACAGATGGTTCTGCATACAGTGTCTCTCTTCCACGTTAAGGACACAGATACCTCTTCTGGGTACGATGGCTTAACCCTTGCGTTGCACGCAGGAAGAAATGAACCAGACTTTTCCGTCGTCCGAGTATAGCGAAAAGAAGAATGTTTAGAAAAGAAAAGTATCGTATAGGCTCGTCCTACGGGCGATTGGGATGCTCTATGTATTTGCACGTCGATACGAGTATTTCAAGTTCTTGAAACACGACGAACTTGATCCAGTAGAACGAGTTCATGTAGTAATATGAGATTCGACCTTGATAAACTTCATCGTATGTAGAGATTTCCTATCCTCTTGTCCTGACCTTTATGCTACTAAAAAGTTGTATTTGATAAAAAAAATATTTGGTCGTTTTGTATTTGATAAATTGACAAATACGTTTTTGGACCGTTGTTTCCAGATTGAAGGAGCCTACTTGACTGGAAACAAAAGCTTAAGCAATTGGGACGTATACACGCACATCCCAGGTACGTATTTATAGCCATACATGTTTGACATTGTTAATGATGTCACAACTCGCGATTTATCCTAAGTAGCAGTGGACATACGGAACCAATCATGCACAAATTGACCAATTTGTTGTTTAGGCACCGAGACTCTTGCTGAGTGGTTTTGATTAATATGAAATGTTTGTTCAAGTATGTAGCGCGATTATCAAAAAGTACTTTTTATTCTTTTAATAATTGGAAATATTAATTTCGAAAATGAAATTATTAGTATTTAGTAATTGTTTTGTACGTATTCACCATAAAAAATAAAAACTATTGACTTTCTGAATTTATAAATTCTTTTTGGCTTTTTTGTCGGAGTAAAAGTTGGTTGGTCCTCGTTGTCTGCTACTCAAATTCCACTGGCTTCTAATTATTGAGTTAGCATAATACTTTTAAGCATGTTTTCATAAGGTGTCAAGTAGAAGTAGCGGTAATCAAAGCAATCGCGAAGGAGAGTGGTAGCTGGCTCGTGCGTGACTCGTCTCCTAACTCATCCATGTTAATTTAAGTACGCCAAGGATTTCCCAGGTTGATGATGGCGTTGGCGTACTATGGTTTCACGTACATCCGGTGGATGATTACCTCGTGCTCGTCGTGTTAATTCCTTGAACATTAATTAATGTGGTTAAGGAACAAGTATACTTATGATTAGATCCAAAAACCGCCAACGCATGATACGTGTGACGAGTTGAAATCGATGAGTGACTTTATTGACGATTTGAATGTGTTCTTTAACTATTTTTTGTAAATTAATTTTAGTGAACCAGTCTCGATGTGTCTAACATGAACATTACTTTCATCAATAGCTTCTTACTAACAAGCAAATATTGCTTTACTTAACAGGAAAGGTAGCAGACGGAAGCAATGCTGATGTAGCCGATGACCATTATCACCGATACATGGTAATGTATCTTCCTCTTTGCGAATGATGTAGAAAGCCTTCATCGGCTGCTCGGTTGACGTGTCATTGAACTTGTCCAGTCAAAATCCGGCCACCTCGGAGAAACAATGTCCACGAATCTAATGAAACGTGACTAATATGTTTATCTGTTGATTACGGTTGCTTTCACTATGATTGAATTCCAATCTAATTGCAATATCCTTCAATTTTATTTCCGATAATGTCTGGTGTTACAGGAAGATGTGGAATCGCTGGAGTACCTTGGTGTAAATTCATGCAGATTTTCCATATCTTGGTCTAGAGTGCTCCCCGGTAAGCTCTTTATACAGCATTTTTTTCTCCATATTTTCTTGGAAACTTGCCTTATATGTATGGTCATTTTAATATTATCTTGAAATATCATAACCAATGAATTTTCTGGACATTAGATGGAAGATATGGTGATACAAACCCAGATGGTATTGATTTCTACAACAACCTCATTGATGCCCTTTTGCAGAAAGGTATAGGTTGCAATCCCCTTGTGTTTTTATGCTGTCTGCATACAAATTTCAACAACGAGAATTTACTACCTGCAATTGACATCTTTCCCCCTGTCAACAAGGTATCGAGCCATTCGTTACCCTGAATCACTATGAACATCCTCAAGTTCTTGAAGATCGCTACGGCTCTTGGCTAAGTTCTGAAATACAGTAAGCCTCTTATTTCGTTATCTCCCACAAGGACAATGTCGTAGTGCCTATGTCAGAGATATCTGTATATCAAGTAAAATCTATAGATTTACTTTTCTCGTGGATGTAATTTTGTTGCAGGCTAGATTTCGCGCACTTCGCAGAGGTCTGCTTCGAAGCATTTGGTGACAGAGTAAAGTATTGGGCGACGATTAACGAGCCGAATATGTTTGTATACTATGCTTATTTCGAGGGTACATACCCTCCGGCCCATTGTTCGAATCCGGTAGGCAATTGCTCGGCTGGAGACTCATTCTTGGAACCCTACATTGCTACTCATAATGTAGTGTTATCTCATGCCACTGCAGTTGAAATTTACAGAACTAAGTATCAGGTGTGTTGTCTTCACACTTGTTCTGATTGTTGTGCACTAAATATTACAATCAAAGGCAGCACAAAGTTCCGGGAAAACTGTCAATTCCATTGCAATTAACACAATGTTAATAACGATGTTGATTTTATGTGTTCCTTTTTCTTACATGAGTTAGGCAAAACAAGGCGGTATGATAGGGATTGTAATATCTGCGCCATACTATGAGCCTCTCACCAACACTCCGGCTGACAAACTGGCGGCTGAACGGGCTTTAGCTTTCCAGATCGCATGGTTTGTCTAATGCACAGCTTTTCTCTAATTTTTCCTTTCTTCACTGATAACTTCCTTCGAATAATTACCTCGATAATACAGGTTCCTCGACCCCATCATGTATGGTGATTACCCTCCTGAGATGCATGAGATAATTGGCTCAAGACTGCCTGTATTTACAGCAGAAGACAGGAAGAAGCTGTCGAATAAATTGGATTTCATTGGAATAAACCAATATACAGCTGCTTATGCCAAGGACTGTATGTTCTCACCTTGCACTTCTGCTTACTCTCTCGGGGAATCGATGGTTTATGTGACCGGAGAAAGAAACGGGATTCTCATTGGAGACACGGTAAGATGAATTAATACATTAAAGAGTGAATTAATAGATGTGAGATCTACCAAAACATTGCACTTCTGTTTTTTTCTGCTTAAGAATTCGGCCTCTTGTCTCTTGATCAAACGATTAAGACTTGGAAATATTTCCGTAGTGATCAACAAGAATTGTTTCTCGTAATGTAGACTAAGAACTTGGCATGTGAAGGTTCGAAAAAGGAAGAGTAAACCTTTATTTTGCTCAAGTACATTGATTTTTGATATCTTCTTCTCTAAACAGACTGCAGTGTCCTATTTTTACGTTGTTCCAAGTGCGTTGGAGAAGACTGTGATGTACGTCAAAGACAGATACAACAACACCCCAATGTTCATCACGGAAAATGGTGCGTCGTCGACTTACAGATTCCATGAATTTGAGCTTATCTTATCATGATAATTCCTGAGATAATCCTGATAATACATTCTCCAGCTTCCATTTTTTTTGTTGAATGCTCATCGTTGAACTCAATATCAACTCATTTTCTCGCGTATGACGTGATTTAGGTTATGCTCAATCAAGTGCTCCCATCAGCGATTCACTGAACGACACGAAAAGGGTCGAGTACTTCAAGAGCTATCTATCGGCTCTAGTCAATGCGATGAGGTAACGTAATGTAGTTCGCCTTTCCTATCCAATTCAACATTATCTGGTGTCAGTTAGACCTTTTTTAGCTTAATATGTATCGTAGTTTTGCTGTATTTAACTTGTCTATATGTCTGCACATCCAGAAAAGGAGCCGACGTGCGAGGCTACTTCGTATGGTCTCTACTGGACAACTTCGAATGGCTCGACGGCTACACGATCCGTTTCGGGCTCTACTACGTCGACTTCGACACACTGGAGAGGACACCGAAGCAATCGGCCAAGTGGTACAAGAGTTTCCTCACAGAAACGAATTCGACAGCAGCGTCAAAGCGACACAAGTATCGGCGCAACATGTTCACGCCGCTGTGAAGAGAAAGCCCTCTTTAGCAGCTCTTTTCACACCTGATGCACTTCCCTAACAAGTCGAAATATCCAACCTTGCTGGGAGAGGATGCAATAATTCTATTTATTTGTTATGATTATTATAGCCATGATTTGTTCAATTTTGTGTAGATGGGTCATCAGGATTTACTAATAGCTCTATTTATACTCTGATTCTTGTATTATGCTTAACTTCATCGGTCGAAATCAAATATCCTGAAAAGTGCCCTTGAGGACGAGTGTCTAATTCTCCTTGTTATTTCTTTCTATAATAATGATATTTGTATTTCTTTTTTTTTAGGGGGGGTGATAGATATGATTTCAATTGACAAAAAAGTGGTCACATTTATAAAGCATTGCCAATCAAGATATTATGCAAATTACGACTAGAAGGATAGATTAACACCATTAAAAGGTTCGTGATTAAATTGACATAAATATAATAAATTTATGATTTTTTGACACTTTTCCCCAACTAGAAAAGTGTTTGCTTCTCTTTGCTCGTGGATTAGTGATTTGTCTTGGTTTGTTTGTCTTCTACATTTGCTCTAAACAATATACTTTTCTACTCAGTGGTAGTAATTTCCGAAAAAAAGAAGGGGAGTCTATCTTCCCCCAATGGTCCCCTAGCTCCTAGGTGTAATTTTTTTTCTTTCCCACCTAGAAGGAAATACTTTAGCTCAAACGAAATAGTTTAAAAATTTATTTAGGTCTAAATGATGAATTCTATTGTTCTATTTCCAAAATGTGATTCTTTTTTCACGGCGGTATATATCAATAGGATTGGTAAGGGTCAAAAATTGTTGGTAAAAAAAAATTACCAATGACTTTTGTCCAAGTAACTATTTTTATAGTTTGCAAATTATCGATTTTTATATCAACTTGCCAATCCTATTTGCCTAATTTCCTAATACTTTGGATTTACAAATTATTGTAAGGCAATCTAAGTAGGCACGCGCTGCCAACTAGTAACAACGAAGTTACTAAAGAAGGAATTTTTGATGTGTGCTCATCATTGATGAAAATATGAGTTTCAGTGATTGGCCGCCGATTATTTTGCTTAACAAATCCATTATTGAGAAACGAGTATGTGCTGAGCCCTACCAATACTTTGTTGATCCTCTTCGTTTTTTTTTATTTGGATTTGTATTGTAGTATTATGATCTTTAATCTTCTTCGATTCGCTTTGTTATAAAGTCCATGTACTTTTGATGTGTCATTTTGAGTAATAAAAGCAATTTTCTTTCAAAAAATAAAATAAAATTAGAGTGATTTATTAATTTTTGTCAAATTATATTGCAAACTAGTTTGAGTTAGAGCAGTAGTTTTGTCTTAATTAGCAAATTTTTACATTTACTGACTCTTCTAATTATTACATATAATCATTGCGCCACCCTTTTCACATGAGAAAAGAGATGTGAAGAATTTGAATCCTCACATTATCAGGGAGGTTGGGATATGGACGATTTAGTTTTAAAAGTGGGTTTCAACTTCCACATCTTGTAAGGAGGTAGAGAACAAGTTTGAGCGTTAGAGTAGGAGTAAAGTAAGACCAACCAAACAAAAATTTATTAACATAAACTAGAAAGACTTACCGACTTTTCTCCCATTAAATTACCACTTACTATTATTATTTAAATTACTTGGATATTTATGTGATTTTTTCCAATTTTCCAATTAATCTAATAGCTTACATTCTTACGATGTGGAATGATGAACAAATTTTCGCATGTATGCCTGACCTCGCAAAACATTTCTAAATGCAATTTTCTCTGTAATTTGGGGGCTAATTTTTTGCCGTAGATATTAAGTATAATAACATGAGTTCAGTTCTATTTTTTTAGGCGTTTGCTAGCTCAAAATTAACCGAAAATCGATACTAGAATTGAAATGAAAAAGCTTTTGCTTTGTGTCTCCCTAAATATATGCTATTAAAAATATGATTGTCGGTGGGAGAAAATTAAACCCCGTAAAATTTATGTCAACGTATGTTAGAAAATTGTATTCACAAACCCCCTATCATCTCCCAACTGTCAAACTTGTTAGGATTATACAAATAAACATAACAGAAAGAGAGTAAATGCAAGAAAGAAAATTTGAGATACAAAATTTATCTCAAATTATCCTCACACTAGGGTTACATTTAATAGAAGATTCCATCATAATTAACGCCTCCCCTCCATTATGACTTTTGATTGAGATTATGTATAAACCCTATGCCACTCAGTAACCATTCATTGGTCAAAACCTAAATTATCAATAAAATCCAAGCTTAAACTATAAAAACCCTGCGATGACTTGTAACCCCCACAAAAGCAAGACCCACATGCCTTCCTATCGATGAAGAGTACAAATCACACCCCAATAAAACTTATAAACACATGCTTAAACTCTTGGAGAGAGTATATATGAATGCTTTCAGAGACCATCCTAGCAAGTTTATTTTTCCAGTAAATTATTGAGATATAATTTAAGAACACGTTGCACCTTTCTCCTTGTGCCCACTATTTTTTTTGCTTTCTTCTAGCGACCACCATTAAGGTTGACACACGTTAGTTCAAAGTGTATGCGATGCAATTCTAAAGTTAAACGAACTTAAATGCAAGAACTTAGGTAAATTGAAGAAAAACAAATGGAAGCCGCCGTTTGTAGCAGGGAAAAAGAAATGCTATGTGCTAAAAAAGTGTTTTATGTCAACAAAACCAACGCATGATACACAAATTCATCGCGGAATTCAATAAAGTCATCTACGAAAATCTACAAAAGTACCGAAACTTTGGACTCTACTCTCGAAGATATGGCAAGCCTTTGAGCTAAAATCCCACATTTTCAAAGTTCAAAACTCAAGGCGGCTACCCTATTGCTTTCCCTTAGAATTAAAGCTGCTTTGCGAAATTCTTCCAAACCCTCACGTATTGACTTGGGTTGGAATGGTAGACGGTGTCAAACCATACTTAGCATGCTTGCTTTAGACTCTTCACCGTTCCCAACGTCAAAAAGATATCTATCCCACCACCTGCTTTTCCACAGACATAAAGTTGAAATAATGCTTTCAATCACCACCCTCTCCTCTAAGAAAAAGGTAGAGAGGAATAAAAAAAGAGATTTTTTTTTTAAATATGTATTAAATATGAATCTTCTCCTATTAGCTAACTTCACATATAAAGATGCTTATTTTATTTGCCAATTATAAAAAAATAAAGTAAAGAAAAGGCATGCCTGCTTTATTCAATGCCAGGGCAGGGGTGGTGATGGCGATTGATCTCGGACAGATTTATGAATTCACATCAGGACAAGTGTATACTTGTACCCCGGCGATGGCTTCCTTCTTTTTCAAAAGGGGACAATGGAAAACAAGGGTGTCATTAATTGCAAATTGGTCTCTAATTGAATGCATAATTGACAAGATATATACTTTTAGGAATTAATGCTTAAATAGTCTTAAGGGCATGTTTCTTTTTCTAGCTAATCAGAATCTAAAGGCAATCTTTTACTTTATTGGCAGTTGAGATACATGCGCCGCAAAATTTACAGGCTTCGAATTTGTTGGACATGGAAGATTGATGTGCAGCACGCTAACATATACTAAATTACAATATCATGAGTTAGGCCATGTTTTTTTTCAGCCTATTGTTCCTCCCTCTCTAGTGAAAATAGGCGCCTGAAAGTTCTAACCAAACAGGTCATAGTCTCTCCCACTCATCGCCAAAACCTTTATCAACAGGTCACCACCACCACTTTCAATCTCTCCATACTGCAGAATCAAGCTCCTTAGGGTCTGTTTTTAACATTATCTGGAACAACTGATTCTATTGAGCATATTTGGAATAGAAATTCGTTTGGTAAATTTTTTGCTCCCGAGAACAAATTTGTTCCGAGGAATAGATTTGGAGTAAAATCGAGAAGCAAAAAAAAGTTGCTTCTCACTCCTAAGAACAGTTTTAAGGATTAGTTTTTTTTCTTTCTCTTTTCTTTTTTTCCCTTCCCTTTCTTCTTCTTCTTCCTCTTCCTCCTCCTGCCCCATCACCACCCTTGGGCGGCCGAGTGAGGTCAAGCAAGCCTCGCCCAGCCACCGACAAGACTCAGCCTCGTAGATCTAGGCGAGGTTGAGCCTCTGGTGGCCAAGCAAGGCTCGAGCTCACCTAGGTGGCGCGAGGCTAGGCCTCACCCTAGCCTAGCAAGGCAAGCCTTCGGTGAGCTCACCAGACCTCGCCCAACTGCTCGCCGACCACCACCAATGGTGGCAGCCAAGAGGAAGAATGGGAGAAAAGAGAAAAATAAAAAATAAAAAAAGAAATTATAACAAAAGGTATTAAAAATTAAAAGAATCAAAAGATCAAATTTTTTTACCAAATGCATTTCTATTTCCAAAATAAAAATTTTAAATAATTTATCAAACACCTTAAATACTCATAAATTATTCTTAGGAGAATCATCGCCAAACACACCCTTATAGTCAGTGATGGAGGTGGCGGCGTTGGTTTTATCGAGCGGGTGGAGGCATCAGCCGAGGGAACAATGGCGGGGCGATAGGGAGCAATCACTTAGAGCCAGAGAGGGAAGACGTTATCGATGGATGGTTTTAGTTTTTTTTTTTTTTTTAAGATAGAGTTAAATGTGAGTAACACTATAATTTGCAATAACCAATAAATAAAATTTGGGTAGGAAGAATTTTCCTTATTTTTCAAAACAATCAACTACATGACGAGGAAAACTTTGGTTATGTTAGCTCCATTAAAAATCTATATTAAATTAGCTTTGACAAATTCTAACTTGAGTGTAAGTAGTAATACATCCAAGTCCAATGTCAACCAGGTTTAATTGTAGTACAACGATAAACAGATAAGAGTTTTTTCTTTCTTTTGGTTTTTCAAGTAAGCATGTGCTTAAGATGACATCAAAAGAGAAATCCATATGCTCACTTTCGGTTTTTCAAGTAAGCATGTGCTCAAGATGACATCAAAAGAGAAAGCACTATTTTCTCATAGTCTCTTCCCTATCTTTTGGTTATCCCGTTGAGCAGATAATTCACCATGGTGGGGACCGATGCTTCAGATCATGGGGACACAAAACCCGGATCTCTACAAGCAAACGAGGCAGTGATTGAGGATATATTGCATGCCTAGTTATTCTTTTATTACGGCTTCTTTATCTTAATTCAGTGTCTATCAATCACAAACCAAAACAAAGTGTTGTTTTCCAAAAGGTTCGTCAAGTCAAACAAGGGAGATTGCTTTCCATAAGCTGCCATGAAAGAAAAGGCCAACATATTTTGTCCTCACTTTCATCCATCACCTTTTTTTTATCAATCTTTTCAGATTCTTTTTACACGATCCCTGTGAAATTAATAAAGGTGAATGCGCCTTTTTCTGGTCTCTGCTGTAAAAAGAAATTAAAGGCGGTTCTCATGGTCATGAATCATGATACCTGGCAAGGCTTTATTTGGAAGATCCTTAACTTCTATTTAACGCATGAAAATGCTTCATAATTTTGAGAAATTGTGACTGTGTATGCTAAACTCGTTGGATACACGAAAAGAAGAAGGATTTAGTTCAATCCAAACGACTCAATCTATTATCTTGAGACTATGACATGTCACCTACCTATGTTCATAGAACGTGCCTAAATCTTCAAGGGTAGATATAACTAAATCGACCATTGTTAATCAAGAGAATCTTAACAAAACAAAATGCCATTTAAAGGGGAACAATAAGTACCAATTTGGATTTTTGCTCAAGGCAATGGTTAATTTATTCCATTTTGGATAAGTTTTCCAGCAAAAGCTAAATGTGTCATTAGTGTACCAATTTGAGATATTTCATGTATTAACCCTAATTTAAATCCTATATTGATTCCACAACTTTATACAAGCATCAACTCTATCTTATTCATTTTCTTAATTGAAAATTTGAAAAGGGTGGAATGCACTTTGCAAGCAAAAGATCTTGAAAGTCTTTAAATATTCTATCTCATTTTTCTTAATGCTCATTATTTTCTACCCTACATTTGGCAAAAATCTCTCCCTATTATTTTCTATTAACTACTGCATCATGAGGGAGACGAGCATTCATAAATTTGAAGGAAGAGAGAGAAAAAAGGTCACTTCATTGTCTACTGCTAGCCTGCTATGTACATTACTCCTAGAAGTCACCAAAAGAATGTGGACTTGACCAGTTTTACTCTCTTCAAAGGCATACACATCTTGTCTCGTCCGCTCTTCTTGGTCCCTCAAATAGTAATTTTACTGGTTCATGGACATTGATACTCTCGAGGGTTTCTTGGGGTTGGTTCAAAGGTTTCTCATCATTCATGGCTGAATGGAATTCAAGAAGATCATCACCACAAGCATTGCTTCTGTTTCTTGCGCTTCTCTTGATCCTTCCAATCTTGGCCTGCACAGCAGATCCACCCGAGATACCCTTACCACTGTCTCAGTCACGCAGATTACTCCTCTCTTCTGCTTCTTCTCTTGAAACCATGGAATCGCATCGAAAACTTGCAGAAGCTGCTGTCGCTACTGCTTCAACAACAACTGCTACTCCCACGAGTCACATGCCAAGTAGGAAATTTGAAGCTGCGGCTCACGAAGTCCCAAGTGGTCCAAATCCGGAATCAAATAAGTAAGTGATGAATGATAATGAGATTATTATCACCTGTTCCACCGTGGAAACAAGAGACTAGTTATATTCGTTATGCTCAGATGTCTCTACCAAGGTTTTCTCCTCCAATTTTTCCAACTATGTATATATGTCGAAGGCTAGAGCCTAAACATAAATAGGTACTTCTGTTCAAGGTTGTCCTTATCTGTTCTTGATAACTTATGGGTATGGATATTTATGGTAACATGGTATATGGAGATGATTTTGGGTGATGAATGCCATTGGTTTGGCACAGAATGTGCAATTCTCTTCGCCTGTCTTTGCCTTCTTGTTCTCAACCTTTCAATTTTTTGAACCCGTGAGCATGGAAATGCGAGTAGCAAAGGAAGACAGGGGCGGAGGGGTCTTCTGAACAATGAAAACGATGTCAGATCTGTCACACGTGATGCAGAGTTCCATGTGAAGACGCTAAAAGTCAGGGCAATGATTCAGTAATCATAGAAGCCCCGCCCTCTCTTCCTCGGTTTGAATGAATGTCATGTATATTTTAAAGATATTTTTGAAGCATAACGAATCAAATATCCAGAAATATTAGGTTTTCAGACTCTGGAATAGTATATTACATAGTTGTTCTTCCAATCTGATAACTCAGAATTTAGACATTCATCAGGTGGAGAGGGGTTTCAAAGTTTTGCAATATTTACCTATTCTCTTCTGAAATTGCAGCATCTTCCTTGGCAAAATTGTTTTATTAATCTAATTTTCTGGAGATATTACGGTTCAGAATGTTCAAAGTACTCTATAGGCCTAAGCAAAAAATTATGGTTGGAATGTGCTAGTGCACATATTGGTGACATAAATTAATTTTAAGTGTGGACGGCCATATGCGTTCGTGGATGCGAGTTGGGAGATCACTACGAAACTATAAAAATGCATTTATTTATCAATAAGAGATTTATTTGTGAAATGAGAATTTATAGTTAAAAAGCACAAGTCTTTCTTTTTTTTCACTAGAATTCAGACATTTATCAGATTGGTGACACATATTAAAAAGAGTACAAGTCAATCATTAAAAAATAAGATTTATTATTAGATTTTATTTTGTTTTGATTTTATATTAGAAGCATTTCCACAATTTTGCAATCATAAGCTGTAAAGTAGTTATTTTTCATAATAAGTTGCACTCTAAAGTTCTCAATTTATTCAGTTTCATTATATGTTCGTATTTATATGTTTCAAAAACTAAAAATAAGACTACATAAGTATCATATAAGTTCTTGTTCCAATAATATATGTCTCTGAGTCCTTGTATTCTGTTTTTAATTTACTTTAATAAAATTCACTTCAAAATAATATATTCATTGGATAAATTATTTGAAATAATTAGTATATACTCAATATCTTCTCTCTAGTCCATCTTTTAATATAAATTCAAATTTAATGGTACTTGTAAATCAACTCACTCTATTTAATTCTTAGTTAAATAAATTTATGTTTGGCCAGAAAATATATACTTTCCTGAATTGAATTGGACTTATATTTAAATTAGGGGAACTAAGAAAAAGGATAATGTAAAAAGAACCTTTTGTTCTATCAAATTTCCAATTTTTCGATTTCATTGTATTTATGTTTTAATTGGATTCAAGAAATAGGTAATTTGGCTACGTAGGTTATAAATAACTTATGGTTGCAATAAGAAATATTCTTTAGTGTCTAGGGATAGCATGGTTTCAAGGTAAAACCTGGAACTTGAAAACCATACCGATAGGAACTTATAGATTCTAAGTTCCAACGTACGCAGAGTAGGTTCTAGGTTCCAAAATTTGCAGAACCTGCTTCAATAGGTATGTTCTAAGTTCTAGGTTTTAGGTTGGTAGAACTTGAAACCTAGAACTTGAAATCTGTAACTTGAAACCTAAAATAAGTTTTTTGTGTTTTTCTTAGTCTATATCTTCACGTAATCTTGAGGAATTTCATGACATTTGATAATAAATGTATAATTTGGAACCATTAACCTAAACTTTCATTTTATGATTAGGAATTTTATTTTTGTAGACCATGAGGTTAGTGGAAGCTCTAATTGCTTCTTTGATGTAGTTATATTCGGATAATTGCTTATTTCTAAATAATGATTTTATATAATACAAGAGTAATTGGTATATTAAAAATCATAAAATTTTCTCAATAATATTCAACAAGTGCGTATGGACATTTGTTCTTAAGCAATCGACAATAAAATTATTTTCATTTTTATTATTGCGTTTATTTTTGTTTTGTTTAACTTAAGATTAAAAAAAAAAATATTAGAATCTAAAATCGACCTTAGAACTTGTAACATACTAGATTCCAATATTCAAGTTTCAATGGGTAAGTTTCAGGTTCCAAAAAAATGATGAACCTATACCCGATGGTAAGTTCTAGGTTCCAAGCAAAATTTATAAAGAACTTGGAATCACTCACCCTTATTAATGTCTTTTATTATTAATTTTGTAGACTCTTTACTTACCATAAATCTAATTTGCTTGGTAATATATTCCGTACCTGAAATTTTAAAAAAATCAAGTAATTATAGCATGGTAGTGAAAAAAAATGTTTTCTATGTGCAACCTTATACATCGTTGGTTTGAGAGAGTGGATAATTATAACCATCAAATCAAATTTGTATAAGACTGCTTGTTAACCTTTATACTAACGGTGTATGCTGTAACTTTTTCATAAGATTATTTGCGACTTGCGTCAATTTTTAATGTCATACATTTTCAATTTCTTGTAACTAATTATATTAAGATCTTTAAATTGGTGAACTTTAAAATTAAAATTTATACATGTTATAAAACAAGCTATACGTTACACTATTAATAACTTATTTATACAAATCATGTAATAAAGTGTAATTTTTTCATTTTGTGTTAATTTCAAATCAAATGGACAAATATACTATAAAATTTACGGTCATAATTACCTTCTAATATCCAAATCGTTGACGTGATAAGATACATTACCCATTGAGGTTTACTTTGAATTGGATACATAATTCCTCTGTTATTGTTAAATTCCGAAGAACCTATATTATTTGAATATATGCTTTAGTTTTATCAAATTTTTCTAAAATTTGGAATTGATTAACAAGAGATATAGATTGCATGTCAAAATTCATCAGCGGAATATGTGCTTACACAGTGAATTTATTAGGTTGTCAAATGAGTGGGTTGAGCCAAAAATGATTAAATCAACATCAACCTATTTAACCCATTTTAATAGCGATACATATTCGACTCGACCCACATTATTAAAGTACTTAAATATTTTTAAATGAAAACTCTTATGCTACGCTTGTAGTGTAAAAGTTAAAATTTTTACTAGTTTTAAAAATCCATAAATCAATATATATTGACACGTAAAATCATATACTAATTTTCAAGATTTTCTAAAGTTTGCAAGATCATAAATTTTTTCTTATTTTTCAATTTTGACTAAAAGAAAGAGATCATAAGTAGAAGAGTAGAAAATAAATTGCCCAGCCTGAAAACTCCCAACTTAACTTGGAGACAAGTGACAAGGGACTACAGATGGGTTGGGCTTTAGACCCATTTAGAACCCACATTTTATAAAATGTTATTATTCAAATCCATATTGACCTATTTAACAAAATTTAACTAATTCATATATAACCCAGCCCATCATTTATGAGTCAATAAATGGGCTTTCGACTCATTTTGACGCCTCTAGAATTAGACCAAGGAGATTCCTCCCTTTGAATAGAATGGGTTTCTTCTCTTTTTTAAAATGAATATTAATTATTATAAAAAGAGAAAGAAGCTTATTCAGGAGCTAAGTGAATTCCCAGCTATCAATCTCACGTGCAAAGTGAATTGTCACATGACGGGTACGGAGACAAATTTCTCTTATTGCTATCCTTAATAATCTAAGATAATGATGACCCATTGATCGATATCGATATAATGTCATATTGATTGATAGAAAACAAGAGGATGTCTATTTATTGATGTAAATTTGTTACTTAGTTTGGAGTCTGCAAACCGGATTCACTGCACAAAAGTTCACAGAAACCGTTACATACAAACATGCATTTATTATTTGTCCAAATGTTTGTTGTATCAGATCTCATCCATCAAAGCACCAGATTTACACTTTCATAATACACAGCAGTACAGCACCTCATCTGCTGTCAATTTGGCTGATGGCTTTCATCAGGCGGCCCGCGTTCACGGGCTTTCGCATGTGGAAATCCATCCCGGCCACGAATATCTTCTCCAATTCGGAGCCTGAAGAGTGAGCCGTCAATGCTATGATCGGCGTGCGGACGCCGTGCTGCTTTTCCTCCTCTCTAATCAGTCTTGCTGCTTCATAACCATCCATCATCGGCATCTAGATAGAAACAAGAACAACCAGAAACACAAGAACAAAAGTGCAGATTCAGCTTTAGATAAACATCAAGATCTCAAGTCAACAGTTGAAATTCATAATTCGATAATCCTAGTTTCCGATGGTTTTTGATCACGTTCGACTTAACTCTCGGTGTAAAATATTTGGAAGAAATAATAGGATCTGGTGGTAAACGGTTTTACCTGGCAGTCCATCAATATGTAATCATAAGGACGAACATCAGAAACTCCTCGTTGCCTCTGCTTGCTGAGCCCCTCGCGGATCGATTCAACAGCTTCTTCCCCATTTTCACAGAGATGGATGGTCGCGCCAAGAAAAAAAAGATGAGCTACAGCCAGCTTTCGCATTACATCACTGTCATCGGCAACCAGCACTTTCTTTCCACTCAAAGGCTTCTCATCGCTAGTGTTTCCGGTTTCTTGTGCTGCAAGTTTAGTCACTTCTGCATGCTGAACTGGTCTCTCCTCCGACTGCTCGCCCAACGTTCTTAGCACCGAACCCCTGAACTCCGGAAGAAGCCTTATCACTTCGAACAGACGGGTCCCATGAAGGGGCTTTGACATGACGATGTCGTGGGGATCTATCCAGCCGTCTCTAATGGCCCTCTGGTCGATATTCCTCATCGTCGGCTTATCCAACCAAACGACCTTATAACAACTGCTTGGCATAAATTGTCTAAAGTCAGCCACGGCCTTACATAGCTCTCGAAATGACCCTGAGCTTGCATCTATTATAAGTAGCATGAAGCCCGCTTCGCATTTGCGACTATTCCTCTGGTAGCAGACAGGGAGGGTTTGGTCTGCTCCATCCAGGGACTTTAGAGGCACGTCCCTGGCATTGCCATGGGACTGGTCACTGGAAACGCTCCTCAAACTCGTGTCCGAATTTCCTGAGGAGTTATGTTGCGAGAGATTGACCTTTGTTCGCACCTTCTTGAGAATTATATGAAGATCCTGCCACTGGTTCGCTATAAGTACTTTCATTCCAAGTCTTTCCATGAAACTCCGACAAATTCTCCTCCGCTCTTCGCTCTGGATAGTAACACAACACGAGAGCCTTCTGATCTGGGACTAAGGGCTTGCCAAGAACTACGAAGGCTCAGGGCAGGACTAGGAGTGTGGACAGTTAACCCAAGAATATATGCCGTGCTGTAACCTCCGGGCTCGAGGTCTCTGTCTGATGATTTCTTGGTGCAGGCTTCACATGGAGTGAGAAAAACATTGAACCGGAAGCATGTCCCTCTCTCACCAATGTCCTTATCTGCTATCTCTATGTCTCCACCCATGAGGCGAACCTGTTATTGAGTATTAGTCGGCAGAGGAGAGAGATTCCACAATTCTATCAAAGATGATAAAGTGTTTCCTCTATCTAATCAAACCACTTGATCTTTACTTTCAGAGAGCAACATCTGGGACGGTAAATGCAACAGAAACAGAAAAGGACATACCAGAGATTGAACGATGCCGAGGCCCAAACCGGTGCCTCCTTGTCCTTGAGCCGTTTCTTTCACCTGAATATAGTTTTCAAAGACCGACTTCTGCTTCTCTTTGGGAATTCCTTTGCCCGTATCTTTCACCTCGAACACAAATTCTGCAGAAGCAGGATTTTGCCAGACTTCACTCGCCACTCCATCATCATTGTCGTTTTCGTCTTTCTCCGAGGACAAGCATGATAGGTGTGTCAGCCAGCTATTCCGAGCAGAAGCCTGTATTGAATTTTCGAAGCTGGGTTTTTGAACCCATGCTCGAACAGATATATGACCATTGTCCGTGAATTTAACGGCATTGCTTAACAAATTAGACAGGATCTGTTTGAGCTTTCCTCGATCGCCTTTAACAAGTGAATGCTTGAGCACCGAGCCATCGCTTGGGTCTAGGACCACGTCTACCCCTTTTTTCATGGCCACCGGATGATAAAGATCGACCACGGCTTCAAGAAGTTGAGCCAAATCAAATTCTTCTTCTTCCAGTTGCATTTTCCCGGCCTCGATTTTACTCATATCGAGAATGGAATTTAACAAAGCTGCAAAATCAGAAATGCATGAACTTTAACTCCCTTGATAAAAACTTGCCCCCATAACAAAAACATCGATTTTCTCAAGGGATTACGAAAATCTACGAACAAGTAAATTACCCAACAGGTCCTCTGCACAAGCTTCCATCTGCTTCAGATTTTTCACTAGCTCGGAGCCTGGAGAAACTTCGTCGTAACTTATCTCTATAAGGCCAGTGATTCCAGCTAGAGACGTGCGAATGTCGTGGCTCGCTTGAGCAAATGCATTGCTCTTGCTCTTGCTCTTAGTCTCAGCTTGCCGAGTTGCCTCCATTTGCTTTATAAGTGTGGCGCGCAAGTGCATCTCTCTTGTCAGAGCCCTCATAAACAAGAATACAAAACTCAAAATGGTGATGACCTCCATGCTGAGCAATGATACAAGAAGCGACAAGAATGTGTGCTTCTGGTGAGCAAAACCGATCGGTGGCTTGTCAGGGACGACCAATATGTACACCTGATATGCAAGAACAGAATTCTATTATTCCTGCAACTTTTATTTTCTCAAGAAAATATATGAAAATGTCAACCATGAAAGTCAGGTCAACAGGAAGCAAATAGTTCTTACAGATTGCTTTCCCAATATATTGACCGGTGCACAGTGGAGCGTATACTTCATTTTCTGATAATTCATTGTGGATGTTCCTAATTTGGCATCGCTGAAATTGCAGGAAAATTTGCCAATATGACCTGCTCTGTCACCATCTTGAGCCATTACTTGAACGGAAACAGAATCATCAGAAATAAACACACGGGTGTTTGGAAGGCCCTGTAGAAGTACTTCCCCATCTTCACCAACCAAGTACAAGCTGCTTCCCCCTAAGTTTATATCTGAGAAAAGATCTGTTACTTGCTTGACAAGAATCCCAACCGAGACTACTCCTCTTGCATTGACACTCGCAGCATTAAGCAACACACGGTCCTGCTCATAGCTCCAACTAATGTCTAATGAGGCAACCCCATTTGTGCTATTCAAGGCTTCTTGGAACCAAGTAGAACAAACAAGAGGTCGGGGATGAGATATAGTTGCATCTCCATGGAGCTTTCCTGTATTAGGGTTCACCGACTGTTTATACCAAGTGTAGTTGTTCGCATCAGGCAAACTTGAATTGGCGTAGAGGGAAGAGTTGGCATACAGCACGAAGACTTGGTTGTGATCGATATAGTAGGAGAAGAAGAGGCCGTCTACTCCAGCATAAGAAATCTGAGTAACGTGCGGAACCACCAACAATGCTTGAAACATTGATGGAGCCACCTGAGAAATTTGTAAGCTCGATTTCTTGTTTAACTGTTATATGCTAAGGTGCGAAATAACACTTTCCGTAGACCACTGATAATGAGCTTGTACCTTAGTTTCGATATCCACAAATGAAAAATTTGCGTCGCCTAGAGATGAATGCAGAACTCGGGCTAAAGCTGTAGCTGTCAAGTTCATTGGCTGTAAGATTTTTGCTGTGTGCTCGACTTCTGATTTCATTCGGGAACTGAAGCTCTCAGATTGCAATTTTAAGTCATCCTCGACATGCCTCATCATACTTATCCAGCTCGGGAATAGCAAACAAGGAAGAATCAGATCCACGATCGCCTGCATTGGGAATTCGTGGTTTCACCAAAGTGAAAGTCATGAAAGAGAAGGGGAAAAGTTCATATAAGCACGATTTTGACAAAAAAAAAAAAAAAAAATTCACTCTTTTGCATCGAGATCACGGAAACTGCGCTGTGAGGATCTTTTGCAATGTTAGGCAACATGTTCAATCTTAGAATACTATTTTAGGACATGCTATTATTAGTCTCTAAAAAGCATAAGATGACAAATTTAAAGCAAGTTTCCAGGAATCACCAGAATAACGAAGCAGTAATCGAGCCGCAACACTGAAGCTGAGCTGAGTTTCATCGGATCTTCCTGCCATGACAAGGAAAATTTCTGCATGGTTGCTCAAAGAGCATAAAAAATAGACACAAAAGATATGCTTTGGATACATGCTTGTTTTATTTAAGGCATAAAATCAGAATAAGTTATTTCCTATCTAAATCTTACTTAATTTCTCAGAATAATGACACCATATTATAAGTTTTCAGCAGAATAGCTGTCTAGATCATGTCTTTTTACTTCTGTTTCCTATTTAGAGTTCTTTAAGGATTTTTTCAGGTTAAGAATCGAGGACGTGACAAGGAAATTTGGTCTCTCACATGAAATATTAGGTTAAATTTTCTATATATTTAGGAAGTTTCATCACTGTATCATATCAAGCATCTGTTAAGCATAGTGGACTATATCTTCCAGCAAGAGTAAAAATCTTGTAGCACCTATTTCAATAGATATCCACAGTTTGCTTAGTGAGGTGAAGGATATGAAATAGTCAGCTTATGTTAGAACTCAAAGAATGGTTTAACACAAGCAGTTGTCCCGATACATGAACTCGATAACCCGTCAACTTATGACTCACTATTCTCTGAAACATCATATTTAAGATATAATTGGGAAAACCAATTTCCAGGAGAATCAGCATTGCTGTTGAGTAAAGAATTTAAATCCCCAAAATTTCAAGCTTCCAATCGAAAGAAGTGTACAAGACCTGCAAATAACTCGCATTCCCTGCGAGGGATTACACAAGAAGCATGCATATAGATGTAGTAAAAACTCTCATGAGGAAGCGCTCAGTCTATCCCTACTTAGCAGAATTGGGGGGGACTAACTTTAGGAATCCAACAAAATAGAATGCCCACTTATTTTTTCTCTTTGTTTTAAAATTAAAACTGTGCATGCTTCCACGGTGTTATCCGATTCTGTCCATTACTATTAGCCTATTCCAATTTCTTGATTCATAAGAAACCCAAATTGCTTGAGATTGACACGATAGAAACCAATGAAGTAGGAAGTGTTAACCATTGGAGTCAATTTACGAAGACCCCTTCTCCATTCTCGCTAAATGCTCATGGCGTTATTTGCACAAAAAAAAGAAAAGAAAGCCTTTTGGTTATCGTGCAGTCTTATTCATCGAATACATGGTGAGTTATATGGTTTTTGAAATAGCCATGTAACTTTTAATGACATGTATATCATTGAATCTGTGACTCATAAATAATATACATACATACATACACATAATATATGTACATATTTATTTGCTTCCTGATCAAGTTATCCTTTAAAAAAATACTTTGGAAGGACATCAAATTGAGGGTATGAATTGGATGAAGTATAACATTATCTACTTAATATTAGTCAATATTTATTTTATGTCGACTACTCGTTATACTTCATCTAAATAATAACAAACAAGTATATGGTTATATTTTCATTGGAATATGGCAGAAAAATATACATTTTACTATTGCAAAGAAGTTGTGAAACAATGGTTGTGCATTTGGATCCAAGATGATTGCACCTTAACTGCAGATCGACTAGGTTTATAAAGAATTATAACTATTGATTTTTATAGTATGTTCTGGGACCAAGTTTTGACATGATTTGAAAAAAAAAATTACAATTAAAATGATAAAAAAAATGAACCTTAAACAAACATAAAATGATTGATTGTCATATGCATTAGGATTCTTGAACTACGTTCAGGGTACAAAATCTTCCAACTTTGCACTTCCATATAAACACAAGGAATAGATGTCCCAAAAAGGAATATTAATCAATAAAGAATAAAAATACATCCTAGTTTTATTAATTACTTGATAATCCAGGGATTTCGTGCAGCTAAAGAGCTTCCCATTAATCGCAAGAAGGTAGTTTTGTCCAAAAAGAAAAAGTTATCGCAAGAAGATAACCGGAAGAAATTGCATTTTAGGGTTTGTGGAAAGACGTATTGAATAATATTCTCATACCTTTTGATCTTCATGAGGAACTCGAAGACAGTCAGATAATTACGTGATGATGGCTTTCGAAATGTGCCGTAGGGTAAGATTCAGGCATATCTTTGTTCTATCTTGTTTTGTGTTCGTTATTTTTTCTGGATTCCTAGAGGGATTAGAATAGATATTTGGTAAGTAATATATGGTAAAATTGTCACCAATGCCATCTCCATGTTATTTTCTTGCCCATAATCTAAGAAAAAAAAGAAACGACTCTTCAAAACAATTAACCTCATAAACCTGCATGAATCAGAATGCAACCCCAAAAAAAAGAACCACAAAGGAACAAAATCTGCTTTCACAAAGTATGATCTTTAATAACCTTTTCAGATACTTGCTTATAGGTGTCTAAATCTCCTGCTCCTGCATGATCCAAAGAGAAAAGGCAAACAGATTAGTAATAATTACAGCCGAAGAAAAAAGAGATGCAGAGAAAATGGAGGAGCTGTGAAAGATCACAGTCTTAGAAATTGTGGAAGAAAGTGTAGACTCACTCCTTCCGTCCGTTGCCTTCACCAGTGCAACTCCTTGGCCCTAGAGAAACCTTTTAGTTTGTGATAAGGCATGGAACTCCCGCTCTCCTACGATGCTTTTTAGTAAACGCAATTAAGGGCATTAAATTCTCAAGAAAAAATTCAGATTGTGTTTAGTGATGTCAATTGAAGAGGACAAAGAAAGACAAATTAGTCATAGCAGGTGCTAGTCATGATTCAAGTTTGGTGAAGAGAATAGCGAGTCGAACGTTACAAGGGTCATGGATCATTTGCAGCTTGGTGAAGAAAACAAGTGAGGCAAACGTTACGAGCACCGTATATACAACAGATGGACGTACCACCTATTGTTATCCAAGAGGCAATGTCTGAAAAGTTGCTACTTTTCGATCGACCAATCGATCGCGCGGGGGAGCAGCAATCTTTGGTTCGAGATTTTCTGATTAAGTGGAGCAAAATTTTTCTTTTATAACCTTCAATCCGCCGACGTTAACGTCCACAGATTCGAAGTGGACTAGTCAGTAATTAATGACTTATGCCAAGTGCACTTGTTTAGTCATTAATGACAATAAATTACTTGCCAATGATATATGGCTCTACCTAGATATCTGTCTCTCAAAGCCTCATACATCGAAGCAGTGGACGATTTAGAATTACTAAAGAATTATTAGCTCATTGTTTTGAACCATGAGGTCTAGCATCAAACAAATGCTATGTGGATAAGGTAGCATTTACATCCATAAAAAATTCGCGTCATCAATATTCGCCGTACTTAATCCATCTCTTAATCATGGTAAGTACCGGTAAGACGTTCTACAGATATTTAATTGAATAATTGCGGCTACTTTGAAGTGACGATAAGTTTATTAAAAGCATAGTACCCTGCTTTCTTCTCTAAGCTAGACTCGATGTGCAAGTTATATTTATAGTCAAACCGATTAAGAAATTCCATAACAGTTGATAGACAGTCAAGTATAAGATTAACACAAAAGTCATTACCAACGATTCATAAAGTGGCAGCTTTTGATAAACTTTTCAAAGTAATTCGATCATACATAGGCTAGGAAATGGATAAATAAAAGTGAAGAAAACTCTTGTCATAAATTAAATTAGCTTTTGCAGGTCTGCTTTGCAAAGAGAGTATTATGGGTGTCGAATATATCCAACATAGAGATATCTTCCGAATACTCCAGAATTGAAGAAATGCTATATATAGAAAAAAGATTAGTATCACATAAAACTTCAAATCTGTACATCTATGATAATTTTACATCAAATTAATTATTTGATCACCAAAAACCCCAAATTAGAACACCTGTGACAAATTTATCCTAAAATAATAAAAAATTTCCAAATTAGTGCTCCATTAGTTTTCTTTAAATTAGATTAATACTACGAAAATCACAAATCAGTACACTTGTGATAAATTAGGGGTGACACCCCAAACCGGTGCACCTGTCAACTCCAAAGTATTATCCAACTCAATAATTTAATAATAAAATTCAATGTAAACTAACAAAAGGTAAAATATTTACAGCTGTACCAATTTGAGATTTTGAGAAAATTTTTAAGATAAATTTGTCAAAAAATTAGTTTAACTCTTGTATAAGATAAATTTGTCATAGATATACTAGTTTGAGGTTTTTGTGATATTAACTCTTGTATAAAAATCTTCGAGGTAGGTCAATTTTTAATATGATTCAAGCACCAAACAGTGGGCCAATGGACAACTTTATGAGTTGTCCTTTGACATAAAAAGTCCAAAATTGTAATCAATTTGTTTCCTTCTACCTGTCGTCTAAGAATCTTAGGTACGAAGTCATTGAAGGAAATATATCCTGATGAGCCAGGCGTGTAATTGAAATTATTGTGTTTAATTAAGAAACCAAGAAATCTCGGGCCTTTGCTTAACTTGTCGGATTAATTTGGATTCTCTGAAAATTTGTTGACAAATGCCTTCTTCTTCTTCTTCTTCTTTTTTTTGTCATCCAAAAGAAATTCTGGATTAATTGATACTTAATGAAACTTACCCTCCAAATTTAGTGACTAACTTAGATATCATGACGTGCCGCCCAATAAAGACAGGCACGGAGTACTCTTCCCGCATAAAATGCCCTCGTACCACCCTCGCCCCTTGGGTGGGACAACATGTGTCCATTTGCAGCACGATCCAATTGGCCACACGACCTTCCACTCGTCCTATATCGTTCACCCACCTGGACCATGCGAGGTAATGATTATTTGGAGATTAATTTTATTTGGAAATCACTTTACAAAGTCATCTCCCATTCGATGTGAGATTAGTAAGCGTTACGTAACTTCGCTCTCATCACCCTACAAAAGATTGGTAGCTGTACCTGTTCTCAAGATTAGTCCATCAAAATCTACATCCTTACCTTCTATTGAAAACTCGCCATTCCTGCCATTCTCTCTTTTTCCCCATCACTTTTATGTCTTGAGGTTATTATATTCTTTTTTGGGTGCGACATTAAACTCAAATGACCCCTTTGTTTTTTATGCGAAAGTGCTCTCTGTCTCTCCTATCTAATCTAATCCAATTAATCTAATATATTGTACTAAATGTGAATTTTACGCATTAAATGAAATCGATTTTGATTAAAGGTATATTTTCTTTTGCGAAATAACAATTTAAGGGTTGCAAAGAAAAACTAAAAGTTTAGAGGAAAATTGACTATACGAGAATGAGAAAATAAATTATTGAAAATTTTGAGAGAATTTTTTTATGAGAAATCTCCTGATAAAAATTAGTAAAATTGACTTTATAAAAAAAAAACTCAATAGAATTTTTTGTTTGTAATATATAAGATATATAATTAATAAATTAAACTCCATGAAACTGAAAAAGTAATTATGTTTATAAATTTACGAAAAATTGACTCTATCATACATGACATGTGACGCACTGTATGTACATAAAAAGAATCTTATTGATGTATCTATAGAGAAATACAAAGAGCAAATTGACTTCGTCCCTTACAACATAATCCACCATAGAGAGTGAAATCCCTTCTATTCCATCCAATATAACATCTAGTTAAATAACTAAGTTAATGGCTAGTTCACAACTTCAATCTCGAACTCAAAATTTTAACAAAACTTCTTGAGAAGCTCATCCATAATTTATCCAACACAATAAAGATAATTATCAGATATTTAATTCATAAATTCCTCAATTTTCCAACTTTTACCACGTATTTTCAAAGTAGACTAAGGATGCATCTGGCAAGAGCATTTAGTAAAAGTTTTTAGAGAAATTTACAAAGAATTTTAAGTGAAAGGGTTTTCTTTGAAATACAAATAGTGTCTAATAAAAAATAATTAAAAAGAACATTTTGGTTTAGATATTGTTTTAAAAAAACTATATATATAAAAGTTTAGTTATCTTTTCAAAGGGCGTTGCTTAATGAAATTCATCCCCTTTTCCAATTTCCAAAACAAGTGCCATAAAAGAGAAAAATAAATTATCCGAAATTCCATTACAGCGTCAATTTGAGATCTAACACATGATTCAATTTGAGTTCTAACACATGGTTTCTTACCCACTCTCGCTCTCTCCCTCTCTCTCTGTCCATAGCCTTCATTGGTGAAATCACCGTGATTGAATTTGTTAACAAAGACTTTTAGAACACTTATTATGTTAAAATAGACATTTTTGGCTCTTTTCCTTTGGTAAATATGGTCAATACTTGGAAAACCAATCATGCCCTCGTTGAAGTACACTCAACCGGTGTGCTTACTGCTTAGAACACTTCGTGACATGTTCTTTCTGATCATGACTTGCTCTACCTTAACCAATAAACAAGTAAAATCATGACGGAGCGAACATGTTTGTAGCATTCATAATCCCTTTCGAAAGGGTTGGAGATTTGATATGCATGTGTATGTATCGATTAGACGAGTGCGGCTAAATGGAAGAGCGCACGAGAGGAGACGGACATTTTATTGACAGAAGAATAGTACCGATGTACAACAAATTCACCTTCAAATCACGTGCATACATATATTATATAATTCGATAAGATGAAACATCCGCAGACGTTCTTGGCAGATATGGGGAATCATACATACGCAACGAGATGACAAGGACTGCTCCGAAAGCAACTGACTCCATCGAAGAATTTCCTCTTCGCACGACACTTCCTCAATTAGAAAACGAAAGCAAATTCGAAGGAAAGAAAAGCAAAGAAAGAAACGCAAGTGTCCCCCATGCGTCATTGCATGCTGCCACCTTCATGCTACCCCCACGTAAAAGCTCATGGACGCAGGTGTTTGCGGCCTCCGCCCGCTCCGTATCCGGGATCCCCTCCTAATCCGGCTCCACCACCAGCACCGAGGCCACCTCCTCCGCCGATGCCGCTGCCTGCTCCTCCACCTAATCCTCCCCCAGCACCTCCACCGGCTCCCGCGCCACCACCAAGACCTCCACCACCTCCCGCACCACCGCCAAAGCCGCCTCCTGCACCACCACCGGCACCTCCCCCTAGGCCTCCGCCAGCGCCGCCGCCAGCCACCGCCAAAGCCGCCGCCTCCTCCAGCTCCTCCTCCGAGTCCTCCTCCTCCACCCACTCCACCACCGAAACCACCTCCGGCTCCAGCACCTCCACCAGCCCCACCTCCAAGACCCCCTCCACCTCCTAAACCGCCACCACCTCCTAGACCGCCCCCACCACCAAAGCCCCCTCCAGCACCCCCGCCAGCCCCACCTCCGAGTCCACCTCCACCCCTAAGCCCCCACCACCGCCATATCCTCCTCCAAGACCGCCTCCACCAAGCCCCCCGTGTCTAAAACCCTTCTTGTAAATCCCATGCCCCAAGAAGTGCTTGTCGTCTTTGACGCCACCGGCGTCTCCGACGACGGCACCAACTAGCAACACACAAGAGAGTGCAACCACGGCACAACGCGAAACCATCCTCATCGTCACCCAAACGCGCAGAGAGATCAAAGAAAGCTCAGAAGCTCACTGCGCACGCCAGCATTGAGCTATGGGGCAAAGCTTAATATAGCCAAAATCCAGACGTCGTTTCGCTGCGTTGCGAGCTCTTAAAGGAGAATGGCCCCACGACGACCCAACTGTCTCGCTGTTTGGAGTTAATGAGCCTCATCTGCCCATTGGCCATCGAATTCATTCCACCCCATCCAACTGTCTTCCTCATCACTTGTCCTCCACAAAACCACAGGAGCGTCATCGCAAGTTAATGCAGTCGAGTTAGGGTTTTGACTTGTGGGGGGCGGGCTTCTCGTTTCCTATCCAGAAACGGGTCAACTTGGTTTCTTGATCTCGGCCTTCGTGAGTTGGCGTGGCCGCGGATCTCTTGACCACCGATCGAAATTTGACGAGAGGAAGGCGTTCTTGCTTTTTCGCAACGTGATCTCATTCAATGGCAGCTTCTAAATGCCCATTTATGGATCAACCAAACCGTGTACTGTCCACCATAAACACACACACTCTCTCTCTCTCTCTCTCTCTCCCCCTGCTTCGCAAGAGAAAAATATCATATTCCCGCGTGCCACCTACCTGGATGGGATAAAAAAAAAAGACAAAAATTTGCCCTGATCAAGAAAAGAAGTTTGATGCTTACACGTCAATACATAATATCTTTCATCTTGGAATTTATTTCAAAAGTTGGAAAAAAGGACTAGGAACGCATTTAGTATGTGATAAATTTGCATCTTGGTTAGACCAAAAGATAGGCCGTATGAAGAAACACAAATTGATCCAACTTGGAAAAAAAAATCCGTGTGTCCTTGCACTGCCTTTGATTTACTTAATGAGAGATAGTGACGAACTTTTCTGATAGGGATCAAAGATAATGTTGTATGAGAGACACAGCCTCGTTGCTAAAATTTGTTGTTTTTTTCTTTGTTGGATATCCTGAAAACCTAGATTCCTAAGTTGATAAGGTGATCTTTTGTCAAGGGAAAATAGATATCATATGGAAACTTTTAGATTGACCATGTTCTAACAACACTGTCCGAATTAAAATTTTAGCTACATATGGTCAAATGGGGGGATAAATCTCTTTAGCAAGCTCGTCCTACCGACCACTAGCAAGTAATAGCCTCGCCGACTCTTGGTGAGTCGAGACATCCCTTGCTGTCATTAGGCAAGGTCAAGCCCTCACTGTTGCTAGGCGAGGCTCGACCTCACTATATCTGGCAAAGTTTCACCTCGACAGGGGCGACCTTCACCAAAGGCCGACAAGGACAACCTCATCAACCCTTGACTGTGGCTGGTCATCAAAGTCCAACAACCGGCTGAGGAAGAAGGAAGGAACAAAAAAAGAAATGAGAAAGCGAAGGAAAAAGAAAAGAAAAATATATAGATTCGAAAAAAAATATAAAAAATTATTAAAAATTATCCACGTCAACACTAACCGTGCCTCATAAGATAGCAAGCATCCATCTTAGTAATTTCTAGCAAAAATTAATTGAATTTGTACAAATGTAAAAAGTTTAGGACTCGATTGGCAAAAAAAAAAAATAGAACTGAATTGACGCAATTATAATGAATTTTAGACTCTATTTTGGTAGTTTTCCCCTTCGCAATCTATCAACAGGAGATTCGAATACCTCTTCCTCTTCGTGTTGAACCACAAGGCGTTCTGATTAGCTACCTCTTCGTGACTCGATCGGTCGGCTTCGCTTTCGCTTTCGGTCCAAGATGTGACTAGAGAGAGCTTTCTTCTTTTTGATTGGGCTCCTCGGACACTCATTTCTCAAGTGACCCAGCTTATCCATAGCATTTTAATATACCTTTTCCAATTTGAATAATTGATTTCCAAATTCTTACCTTCGAGAGATTATTCCCAAATCTAGTAACTTCTAACTTCTCCCAAATTTCCTTAGTTCTCTCGCGAGTAGAAATTTAGTTAAATATATTAGCACCGAAAGCATGATAAAACAGGGTCGTGGAGAGGCTAGGGGTATAAAGATATGTTGATCCGGAACTGAGGCTTGATATAGACAATCTCGATCTCAAGCCTCGAAGGCTTTACACTTCACACTCAAGTATATATCTTGCCTCGCTTATGATTCACAAGAGCAAACGTGAGTACAAGTAGTTTCTCATCAATGGCCAAATAGAGGGCCGGGAGCCCGGACATAAAGGTTCGGGCGCCTGCTCACTTGCCTGGAAATCAAGTTTGCTATCAGACATGTTCCGGGCATTCAGAACTTAAAATCCGCCGCTGCTTCCTCTGTTCCATCTTTTCGAATTTGATTTTAACTCAAAGACATTGACAAAAGCCGTTAGTAAAATGATGGCTTTGTGATTATCAAAAACACAATGGATCAACAATTAAATCTTTAACTTATGCATTAGATGTGGTAAATTGCGCTCTACAAGTTTACAGGATCTCGATCTCATTGGTAGACTTATAAAATCTGACGCAAGATAAGAGCTAGATAGCTCCGAGTGAACTGGCATCAATCAGTTTTCTTTTTACTTGTAGGCCTGTTTCCCTACACTTATGAAAAAGACGGGTACTTGCCAAATCCAAAAACAAAAGGAAGAAAAATGTTTAAAAGATGACCAAAAACATCTTGATTTTAGATGTATTGTAATTTAACATAAGGAAATCGTGACGGAAGGGATAGGACGTGACATATAGAGCTTGTTTCCCTTCTCTCTTTTTTAATAACTTGGGAAGAGCCCAGCCCAGATATGTTTTTTGTTTGAGGACATTTCTGTTATGTCTCCTTTCTATTATGGTATATTGACTCTTGAAAATATAAATCCAAATTGTGCAATTTCAAAATCGTTTAGATTTTTACAGTGTGTCCAATATATGCACGAGCCCACATGAAAATATCGTAAGCCCAACTCATGAAAGCCCATCTCTTTTCCATCCATCTTTTTTTATATTCCATATCGTCAATTTGGATGAATTGCCGACTTAAAAATCAGAGATTCCTTTCGTATTACTCAAAAAAAAGTCAATGTTTCTTTTTGGGTTGGTGTGCCAAGTTCAAGGCCTAGGATTTGCAAATTATCAACGCGTCGGTATCAATGTGGATTCGTGAATGATAATTTCTCCCTAAGGTATAGGCACCTTGCAAAAGCATCCCTAGATTGCTTGCTGAACTTTTTGTTGTCTTCCATGTAGAAAGTTAGAAGCACCCTATCCTTGACAACGACTTGATACAACCAACTCAACATTGGATCTTTAAAAGCCCCTTGGAATGGATTCTCCGCCGTAATAGCTCCGTTGAAAAGCAAGACACTACATGAGGTAAGGTGTTTGACTGATATCTCACAACTACGCTTTTATAGGTGCGATGGTTCATAACCTCTTTTAGGAAACTATACCAACCTATTTAAGGAAAAATTATCAAAAAAATCATAAATCTTATTATATTTACACTAATTTAATCCTTAATATTTTTACTCTTGAACTTTTTAACATTATACGTTGCATCGCTAGTGTTGACGATGATAATTTTGACTTTTTTTTTGCATTTTTTAATATTTTTTAAAATTTTAAATTATTTATTTCTTTTTATTTTGTTTTTATTTTGTTACTACAATTGGCAAGGCAGCCTCGCCTATGGTTGGCAAGGGCAGTCCTTGCTTAATTGAGTGAAGGTCCCTCACCTAAGTAAGGCTAGTCTCTAGCCATTGCTTGAGACTAGCCACCAGCGAAATGAAAAGAAAAAAAAACAAAACAAAAGGAAGAAAAAGAAAAAAAGTTTTAAAAATTGTCAATGTCATGTAAGATAATTGATTCTGACTAGACTGTTGTGTTAGCATTTTCATTTAAAATTGATCGAAATAATTATATTGACAGATCTTTAAAAGATTTAAAATTGAAATGGTATAGTTAAAAAGTTTATAATTAAATTGACACAAATGTAATTAAAGATGTGTAAAAGAATGAGAAACCACTCGACCACCTAGAATCAGTGATTCCCTTGGGAACCTGTAGTATCGGTTCAATTTCAAGTATAGAAACATCCACCTGTCCATTCAAACCAAACCAATACATACATATATATTTTTTAAATTTCATCTCTTTATTCTCTCTCTCTTCAATTAATAAAACCCTATCTTTCTCTCCCCCTCTATTTCTTTCAAGAAAAAACAAAACCTTGTACTATCTCTCTCTCTTTATTCAAATTCCTACATCCTCTCTCTCTCTTCTGCATCCCTTGCACGATCAACAATTTTTTAAACAGAGCTATGTCAATGGCAATTTTTTCACTCCCACCTGGGTTCCAAGAACTTTCAATGAAAAGCTTGTCATTATTCTCTGTTCTCCATACTTGATTTCTGACCATACTTCACTATATGTGTCCATTATTCATTATCTTTCATAACCCCACTAGACCAAGTCACCTTGAACCAATGTCCATTATCTTTTGTTGTTCATATTCATTCCCTCTCTGAAAGATATAGGTATTCTTTCCACCATCTTCACTCTCTCAACCCACCTCTCACTCCTCACTCTTCCCTACCCTTGTCTCCCACAGCACCCCATTGTCGTCATACTAATCCTCACCCCTCATCTTGCCCTTTCTTACCTTTGCTCCACCCCAGCTAATGACTCATGCCCGCCCTTCCTCTCCTCCTTTGCCCCTCTCTGCCCCTTCTCTACCTCCTCTAATCCAATCCAATTTTCAGGTGAATCTATGAAACCAACGGATTATTCCCAATTCCAATTTATGGAACCAACCCTTAGTGGGGCAATTTATGATTCCCAAGTCAGAACTATCCACTCAAAATCTGCTCACCCCTAAAAGTAATAAGTTAATGACTTTTTTTGTAATTTTTTTCCTCAACTTAGTGGTAATCTATCTTCTTTAAAATATAGCATCAAACACCCATATTACAACATAGCAAAAGCATAAGTATAAGAAACTCGTAATCACATATTACTGTATAACAGTCTATTAAGCATATTTATACTGAGATGAGTAAGTAGATGATGCAATTAAAATACATGAAAATTATCACGGCAAATTAGTCATATGTACTTTATTTGCACTCAACATATACCAAATATGCTATGATGAATAATTTTAGACTGGTTAGTTAACAAAATCAATTTCGTATATCAATCTTAGGATACATTTTTCAGGAGTAAAACCATTTCCAACAAAATATTTTCCAACTTTTCAACTATTTGGGACTCTAAAAAATGAATTTTCAATGGGAAATATATTCCACTGACCAAAATTGGCATGCTGAGCTTTTGAAAAATGAAATCAAGGGAAATTATCTTCTCCAAAGAGACACCATTGTGGGGCTACCAATGCAACACTAATAAGCACCTCTCTCTCTCTCTACTATTTCTCTCTCCATTTCATGCTCACAACCAATGAAGAAAGAAATCAATCACTTTCCTTAAAAATGAATTATGAGTACTTACAACATAAAGTTTTTCATAAAAGAAACACATCCGTAAGCTGTCTCATAATCTAGATTTGAGTCCTTGTATATGGTGTTTGATAGTATCCTTTGGATTGAATAAATTCAAATATACCATGATAAAGTGCTATATAATAAATTTAAGATGAGGGTTAAAACCCATATTTGAATAAAAAATTAAAAATAATTTAACAAACCCCATTATTTTGTGACACATCAAATATTGCTTTACCGGCCACCATGACCACAAACGATCATCCTCACTTCCAACCATAGTGCAATTGTTGTAGCCTCCGACCACCACCAAGCATCATCACTAACCAACCAATCATGTTCTACCGACTGAGGAGTGAAAAGGAATACTGAAAATAACACCATCACTTCCAATCACGGGGTTGATTTGCAAGATTGGATTGTGTCAAGAAGCCAAATTTGACGAGTACTGTAGGTATCATGTACGAATATCAATCGGAGTGCTTTCCATGATTTATCCAAGACAGGTGACCAAGAGAACCAATCGATTATCATAATGGTTGAGAAAGTCTAGCGACTGTGAAACTCAACCATTGATGGGTGTATAACCCAATTGCATATGTGTGTAACTGCGAATATAACGGCTTATTTCACAACCGTGGTGAAAATTTCCCAATTTTACTAAAATATCATCTAATTTCAAGTAGCCTCACTAGTACTTGTCACCTAGAATTCACTCTGTTCAACCAAAACAACCATTTCAAAGACCAAAACCCAACAACAACATGACCATGAAGAGGCGATCGGACACACATACTCCTTGTTTCTCTCTCCCTACGGTTCAAAGTGCGCGTCTCTATCGAAGTAGCGAGACACATTTTCCAAAATTTCCAATCCTATTTTATGTTGCATTAAATGTTTAATGGGATTTTCTACCATTCAAAAATATTCAAAGAATTTTTTATCCCACCTTATCCGATTCTATCACAATTCGAATCCAAATGACTTAACACGATTTTAAAATAATGACACAAATAATCCCCAAATTCTTATCCATTATATAATGTCGTTTCTAGACTTTTAATTTGTATAATGTGATCAATAATTTTGATCCAATATGTAATGTCATCTCCAGACTATTAATTTATTCGATGATCCTTGAATTAGTAGTAGATGTTGCATGTCATCTATCCTTTCAATTTCACATAATTTAGAAACTAAGTTGGATAATTATTAATAATTTAAGAATCACATTAAATAAATGAAAAATTTATGAATAAAATTGCATATTACGAATAACATTGAATAAATTGAAAACTCGAAAATGACATTAAACATTAGACCAAAGTTTCCAAAGGTGATTTACGTCAGTTTCCCCCGATATATTACAGCACGTGACTCTTTCGCTGCCCACAACGGTTTCTTGTTCCGAAGAGAGCCTTTTTGCCTCCCGACTCATCTTCCACGTCGGACGATCCAACGGCGCTCCTCCCTCTGTCCCTCCCAGCCAAAACACCCGAAGCCAAACCGAGTTTCAAAGTCTCCGCCGAGCCTCCGCCCGAGCCTCCCCCGCTCCGGACCCGAGCCTCCGCGTCCGAACCTCTGCAGGAAATCCTCCCTCTTTGTTCCCCTGATGAAAGTGAAGCTCTCACTCTTCCCCCAAAAGAAAAAGGAAAAAAATCCTGAGCAGAAGAATTTCCCCGGAGTCCTGAAGATCGTGTCCCGACGATCTCCTCCCCCGAGCGGTGGTAATGCGTTCCTGATGGTCGAGTGATCGAGCCCTGGAGGAATTCTCTGTGAATTCGAATCGATCGGCGGAGGTTTTTGGGTGTTCTCGATCTCGGGTGGGGTGGGGGTATCGAAATTGGCCGTCGTGGGTTTTTAGGTCTCAATCCGTTCGGGGGGAGCTCGGATTCGAGGCGGGGTTCCGGTCGGATGGGCAATTCGCGATGGTGAAGCGCAATCCCGGTTCGGATTGTGGCCGATCGCTGCATTGCATGCGCTGAAAATCGACCCCCGCGCGTTGGTGTGTTCGACTGCTTCTTTGTGAGAGCTGGTTTGGGTTCCTTTCGGCGGGTCTGGGAGCTGCTGCAATGGCGCAGAATCAGAGCAACTGGGAGGCGGATAAGATGTGCGTTGCTGCATTCGCCTTGGGATTGTTCGTGGATTTCGTTTTTATCTTTTTCCCGGTTTTGTTTTGGCTGGGAATTGTGTGGCTTAAGAAGTTTCCCTTTTTTGGTTCTTCTCGGGTTGTGTGGGTTGTGCAGGCTCGACGTTTACATCTATGACTATTTAATGAAGAAGAAGCTGCACAACACTGCGAAGTCGTTCATGACTGAAGGGAAGGTGTCACCGGATCCTGTTGGTAAGACAGAAATTTATAATGATGCCAAACTTTGTTTTTCTTTTTGCGGTTTTTTTTTATTTAGCAATGCTGAACCCTATTTTGCTTTAGATAGTCATAAAACAAATGAAGTAGGACTTGGGCCTAAGGCTGTGCTTAGGTGCATGGTTGGGTAACTCATAAGGGAACTGAAATGTCATTGGGTTGCAAGTCATTCTCGGAACTTCATGATGGTTTCCACGTTTTGGTGTGGTTCAGAAGTGCTCACTGGTATTAAGCATGTTTTATTTTTCCAATGAGTAAACTGAATACAGTCTCACTTTAGCCAATTATTCAGTTGAGCTAAATGTTTGCTTGAGTGTTTAGTCAGCAGAAATTTATTGTTTAAGTTGTTGTGGAATGAAGTTGGATGGGAGATTTAGTTAAAATGCGTACAAAAAAAATTCCAATCCCAATGCAGAGTTCACTCAATGATTTAAAGAATCAGATTTTGTCCAATTAATTTTTTTCCTCATAATGCATAGACAAACATTGGAACTAGGACTGTCAAGTCACAGTCCATTCACCTGAATATAATGCAACCTACTCAATGAACCTCACCTTTTTTCTTTTCTAATAGATCGCCAAGAGCCCATTATGTCAAAGTTGCACATTTTTTTTCTCCCAAGGATTGTATTTTGAGCTTGTGAAAAGAATTATGACCTGCGAATTATGCTGGCTAATTCACAATCCTCACATTTAGTCTTGGTGAATCAGTTAATGGAATTTGTATCGAGTAGTTGAATTGGTGTCACCACTGTTCATTCAAGTCGAGTATTCTGGTCGATTCTCCATTCAAGCACTTTGGAATAATTTGTTTTCTGTACATGCAGCGATTGATGCTCCTGGGGGATTTCTTTTTGAGTGGTGGTCAGTCTTTTGGGATATATTTATTGCAAGGACTAACGAGAAACATTCTGAAGCTGCTGCAGCTTATATTGAGGTGGCTTTATATATGTTGGGACTTCATCTAATGTTACCTGGAAGGCTATATTGCTTTATTGTATGATCTGTGTGATTCTGTAGGCACAACAAGGTAAAGCAAGAGAGCAGCAGCAGCAGCAGCAGCAACAACAACTGCAGATGCAACAATTGCAGCTTATGCGTCAAGCTCAGCTGCAAAGAAGAGACCCTGCCCAGTCTTCACTTGGAGGTCCTGCAAATGCCGTAAACTCTGAAGGAATGTTAGGGCAATCAACTGCCAGTGCACTAGCAGCAAAAATGTATGAGGAGCGCTTAAAACTATCTAATCCAATGGATTCTCAGGTTTCCCAGCCACTTCTTGATGCTAGATTGGCCCTCCTCAAGTCAACATCAAATCATCCTGGGTATATTTTGCATGTCAATTCCATCTAATAGCACGCATTTTCTTGATACTCTTATTCTCTCGTGGACATAGCAACTAATGGCTTGATATTCTGGTCGCAGTCAATTGGTCCAAGGAAATTCTGGGAGTGTCAACGCAGCACTGCAACAAATCCAGGCAAGAGAACAGACAGTTCATAGCCGCATTACCTAATCCTATAATTTTCTGTCCCTTATTTTCTTCAATTTATTTTGCATCTGCTTGTGGCATGTAGGACATCAAAGGTGAGGTTATGGGTGGAACTCCGAGGTCGTTGCCTATGAACCCTTCTTCAATCTACAGCCAGGGAGTCATGCAGCCAAGACCTGGAATTGGGAATGCAGGTAAATTAAGTTGTTCAATGATAAGGGGTCCGCACTTCAATCGAGCTGAATGGCTACAAAGCTTTTTCCCTTCTTCAGCTTTGTAATTGTCCCATAAATTGCCCTCTGCTTACCATTTCACGTGTCTTTCTCTAGAAACACAGTTAAGTTATAAGACCTTGGATGGTTATCAAATCAATGGACTTGGTTCAAGCGCTAAGGATGTACAATATATCAGTAAAAAAACTGTTCCTATAGCCATGATGTTAGAAATGTGGAAATAGTTTTCTAGTAAGGGAAATAAAGAACATGCAATTTTTCCATCTTGATCGATATGGTCAGATTGCAGTGGATTTAATTGACTCCAAATAGATAATTAAATCAGTCACAGATTGGTGTCATTTGGGATTCCTTAGATATGGTCAAAAGATTCAAACCTCATTTGCCATCTACTTGGCATCAAGGATGAATTGTTTCATGTAACAACTGGACTTCTTCAGTCTTGTAGCATTTATCAAGTTAAACATATAAGAACAATATAACTTAATGTGAAATTCGTCCATTTAGTTAGGCTCTTTTCTGCTATAATCAAGTGGAGGACCCTAACTTTTAACCAAAAGTCACTTTTCGCTTACATTATGTCTTCTGTTACTATTTATTATTATTATTATTATTTTAAATTCTTATTGTCTTGTTAAGGGTTGAACCCTGGAGCAGGTGATTTACCACTGAAAGGATGGCCTTTAACGGTGAGTTGAGTACATGGCTTATCGGGTGAAAGTTCATGCATTCATATTGTGTTGTCTTAAAATTTTGCTGGGCCAATATCTCTTTTCAGGGTATTGAGCAGATTCGACCAGGTTTAGGTGCACCGGTCCAAAAACCATTTTTACAAAGTGCAAATCAGTTTCAGCTGTTGCCACAGCAACAGCAGCAACAGCTTTTAGCTCAAGTTCAGACACATGGAAACATCAATAACTCACCTATCTTTGGTGACATGGATCCTCGAGTCTTTAGAGGACTACCTAGGGGAACTTTAAATGCAAAAGAAGGCCAGGTGGTTGCAAATGATGGATCTGCAGGCTCTCCAATGCAATCTACTTCATCGAAGGTAATTGCAGTTTTTTAATGCATTGGTGAAGATATGCCATAGTTGTACATGCACCAGGCACTTTCTAGTTTTTTATTTTGTTGCTGAAAGGTTATCGGTTTCAGTGTTGATCTATTAGCAAGGATGACCCTGAAACTTTATCTTATGCTTCTAGGAGAAGTCGTCATGCTATCACCATGCTTCAATTGTTGACATTCCTGTAAAATAAATTTGTGCTACCAAAAAAATGGAAAAGACATGATGTTATTAGTATACATTTTGCTTCCATCAATTACATGGAAAAGAGAAGGTTAATGTCATCAATGGTCCATGCATTCTTGCCCAAAAATCAAAATCTTTCCTCTACTTTTGTTTTGTTCAAAAGCATGCCTCTATTTTTCAAAAAGCGTCACTAGTTGTCCCTATGTCAGCAGTGCCAGAATTTGTTAAAGTGAAGTTAATGCCATTAAATATTTGACGTTGTGGATTTTCTCTCTTCTTCAAGCCAAATGTGGAAATTTTGTTTTCTTTTTCTTTTTGTTGTTCAAACCAAAGTTGACATGACCCTCTCTCTCTCTCTCTCTCTCTCTCTCTCTCTCTCTCTCTCTCGTAATTTCCCTTCAGCTTCTTTCCTAATGTTGTACTCTTCTCTCTCATCTTGATGAAGCCAAGTACAACCTCCATAGCCACAAGCCCACCAAAAGTTACCATGAAAATTCATGCCCAATTGCTACTTTATTTTGTGTCCTTGAGTAAGCAAGTAGAGCTGAAGTCATGGGGTGGCACCATCACCCAAATCAGCAAATTAAGGCCTTTGAGCCCAAGCATCTCGAACGAGAAGCTTGGATGTGTTCTTGTGTACTCATGACCACCACTCCTGGCCATGACCAAGAGACTCGAGCTCGAGTTGCCATGACGGCTAAAAGCTAGAGTTTGAGTTCAAGAGGCCATGGTAGTCACGAGCTCAAGATCTTGCAGCCAAGGTTGTGAGTTGAATATGAGCCCAAATGGCCATGGCCAGGAGCTTGAGATATGGCAATTGAGTGGCCATGGCCATAGCGAGCTTGAAGGTCAAGCGTCCATGGCCACCACAAGCTTGAAGGTCAAGTGTCCATGGCCACCACGAGCTTGAGATATGGCAATTGAGTGGCCATGGCCAAGGCAAGCTAGGAACCTTGATCTTTCACAATCGCTAGCACGAGCTTGAAGCTGCAGCCTTGGCCATTACAAGCTCAAATCAAGTGGCTATTGCCAAGAGGTCGAGATATAGTGTTATAATCCGGTCCAATGAGGGTAGGGAGTAGGCCAGGGTCAAAGGGTTTGGATAGGGAGTGGCTCTTGGTAGGCTTCTAGGATCATGAAGGGGCAGGAAGGAACCAAATTGCACACTGAACAAGGGGAAAACGTGTCTAAATATCTACAAGAAAAATGGAATTAATTCACGGAGACTTTTTTTTGGCGTAATGGCAAGCATTACTTTGAAACTTTATAGTTAAGTCTTTTCGGACTAGAACACTATCAAGATGAGTAACCTCTGGGGAAACCTCTTGGGAAAGTGCCTGCATGTATGCCAAAGGATAAAACCGTGAGGTTTGATATGAGATGGGCAAGACTAACAATACCTCAAGTGAGTTAGTCTAAAGATGTCACAATATAGTATTAGAGCGGGACCCCTCCTGTAGGGTTGTGATTTGGGACAAACCACATGGAAGTTGATGGCCTGTAATGATCTAGTCCAAGTCCAATGAGGGTGAGGAGTGGTCGTCTGTAAGAAGCGGCTCCTAGTAGACTACAAGGATGGTGAAGGGGGCAAAAATGAATCGAATTGCACATTGAATAGGGGGAAAGTGTGCATGAATATATATTTGAAAAATGGAATTAACTCAGGGAGATGCATTTTAATGTAACAAGAGTTTTGCTTTGGAACTCTAAAGTTAAAACTTACTCAGGTTAGAACACTACTGGGATGGGTAATCTCTAAGTTAATTCAGGAATGTCACATATGGTCAGCTTCAAATTTGGCCACGGCAGCCGTGAACTTGAATTTGAACAGCCATGGCCACCGTAGCTTAGAATTTGAGCTTGTGGCCATGGCAGCCATGATTGTCCATCTGTGGCTCTCCAGCGTAGAACTCGAGCTTTTGGCCATGGCAGCCATAATTCTCTCTCTCTCTCTCTCTCTCTCTCAGTTTTACTTCTTTAGCTTGAATGGCAATGGCCACCGTAGCTTAGAATTTGAGCTTGTGGCCATGGCAGCCATGATTGTCCAGCTGTGGCTCTCCACCATAGAACTTGGGCTTTTGGCCATGGCAGCCATGATTGTCCAGCTGTGGCTCTCCACCATAGAACTTGGGCTTTTGGCCATGGCAGCCATGATTGTTGATTCCTCTCTCTCTCTCTCTCTCTCTCTCTCTCTCTCTCTCTCTCTCTCAGTTTTACTTTTTCTTCTCCAAGGTTTTGTGGTGCTCATTTGGCACTACATAACAATTTTGGGCAAACCATTTACAGCAAGTGTAATCTGGGGATTATGTCAGCAAAACGGACCAGCAATAGAAAAAGTATGACTAGAGAACTAACTTTGACACTTTCTGAAATGTTGAGGAACAATTTGGATCTCTAGTAAAAGTACAGGGACCATTGGTTACATTTAACCCAAAATAAAAGGTTCCTGTTTGTCTAGATTGACCCTATTGCATGAAATGTGAGGCATTTACTTAATAGGGCATTTTCTCAGATCAGAATAATAGAAGTGCTTGTGAGGAAGCCATCAAGATTAGGCAGTTTATGCTGTTTGTTGACTCAGTGGTTTATGTGCATTGCCTGCATTAAGTACTTTACAATCACTTTAAGCTTTTTGTGCAAGCCAAATTTCAAACCTTTGCAGATGAATATGCCGCAACAGTCTTCGTCTCAGCAACAGCAGGATCCTTTGCAGTCACAGCAAATGCAACAGGTTTGGCTCCTTGTCTTATATAGAGATGGTTTCTGTCTTTTCCTATTAAGAAATCCCTTAGCTTCGCTTGAAATCAAATTATAAATTAACTGCAGGATATCTTTCGATTAATACTCACTGGACCAAAAATCTTTATTAAAAATATCGACAGTAATTTCAGATAGGATCTTTGTTCTGAATGGCAAGGTGATGACTTTCGCTTTTGATGTAACAGAACAATAGGAAGAGGAAGGGGCTGTCATCTTCTGGACCTGCCAACAGCACAGGCACAGGAACTACGGTTGGAGCCCCCAACTCACAACCATCTACACCTTCAACTCATACACCTGGCGATGGAATTTCCATGGCAAGCAATGTGCAACAAGCTGGTAGCATGTCAAAAGGCTTGATGATGTATGGTTCAAATGGATTGGCCGGTCTTACATCTTCTGCAAACCAGCTGGTACTTGGCTAAACTCATGTGATCCTTCTGGCTAAGAAATTCATTGCTTGTCCTTTCTTATTGTCAGTAGCAATGTCATTACTGTCCTCAACTTCTTGATTGGCCATTTAACAAGTCACTGACTGTATAAATGTGTACCTTAGTAATCAAACTAATTATACTATGCCAGCCAGTTATTTAGTATGTAGGCGTACTCTGTTAGTCTACTTTCTTGGAGTATTGACGCTTGAATGCTAGCATAAGTGGTCATTTCGGTAATAAAAAATCTGCCTAGAATCTTATTTAAATGGTAGAAATATCCATGCAAGAATGTCACCAGGAGTGCCCAGTTTCATAGAACAATGATCTTTGCCTTTTTTGATCTGCCTCCAGCTATCTCTACAAGCCAGTGGTCTGCATTTATTGTTACGCCTGCATCTTGCATGGAAACAACTTTAGATAACTCATTGCTCCTGTGAGTCATTGGCACAGATCTTGTTTAACATTCCATTTGGATTGCAGGATGACATAGATCATTTTGGCGATGTTGGCTCTTTAGATGATAATGTAGAATCTTTTCTCTCACAAGATGCTGGTGATGGAAGAGACATGTTTGGAAAGCTAAAGCAGAACGCTGCTGAACATGCTGCAGATTCTTCAAAAGGTAATTAACTGACTTCTTCCTTCTATTTGCAGTAGATGTTGATAGCTGAATCTATTTTTCTTTTTCAGAGTTTTCCTTCAGTGAAGTTAGTTCCATACGCAAGAGCAATAGCAAAGTTGTCTGCTGTCATTTTTCTTCAGATGGGAAGTACTTGGCAAGTGCTGGTCATGACAAGAAGGCAAGTACTATCCTGGGAAAAAGATTGATACTGAGCGTCACTTGCTTCTAGGCGATGAATGGAACTGGATCATAATTGTTATTTAAATGTTTTTGCATTTTGCTTCCTTTGAGCTCTCAGTGTGTAAAGCTTGTTGCTGTGTGAAAATTTCTGCATTTGAGGTCTAAAGTAGTGTTGGGGTCGTGCAAAGTACTGAAAACTTTGTCTAGCTCATAATATCAGATGGCTGTGTTGATTATAAAAAATATGATGATGTTAGATACTTACCTGTGTGACTTCAATAGGTTATCCTTTGGAATGTGGAAACCTTTCAAACTGAGAGCACTCCAGAAGAACATACTCACCTAATCACTGATGTGCGTTTCAGACCAAACACGACACAATTGGCAACATCTTCATTTGATACCACCGTCCGGCTTTGGGATGCAGCGCAAGTATAGTCTCTATCTTGTTTCATTTCTTGTCTAACATCTTTCACCCTAAATAGGTCAAAAACCAATTATGCTTATGATCTTTGGGTGTTGCAGCCAAGCAGTTCCTTAGTGTCATATCCTGGACACACTTCCCAAGTGATGTCCCTCGACTTCCACCCTAAGAAGAATGATCTTTTCTGCTCTTGTGACAGTAACAGTGAGATTCGTTTTTGGAGTATTAATCAATACTCATGCACCCGTGTCTCCAAGGTTACAAACAAAGCTTGACTGATTTTTTTATTCTCAGACCTGACTGCACCTGTTCTGAAGTACTTTATTGTTGGATGTGCAGGGAGGTATTGCGCAGGTAAGATTTCAACCCAGGATAGGGCAGTTGCTTGCAGCAGCAGCAAATAATGTGGTGTCCGTCTTTGATGTTGAGGCAGACAGGCAGACTTACTTGTTGAAGGTACCAATATATATTTCACTAGAGTGAAAGGGACCTCTGAATTTGTCTAAAAGGAAATTGTATATATAAGTTCCGAGAGTGTGGTGGACATTCTAATCAGATTCGCTAATTGTAGTGGGAAAACTCTTTACTTTTCCAGGGGCACCCATCAGAGGTACATTCTCTAAGTTGGGACACCAATGGAGATTATTTGGCATCTGTCTGCCGGGATTCTGTTCGGGTGTGGCGACTGTCCTCTGGTGAATGTGTTCACGAACTCAATTCCAGTGGAAACAAGTTTCACTCATGCGTGTTCCATCCAACCTATCCCAGTCTTTTGGTTATTGGCTGTTACCAGGTGATAATTGGCTGGCTATTGTTGATATATGCGCTGCACATGATTGCTCTTTTTTTGCTGTTAGAATGCAATTCCGCTTGTTGAGCGTTTCCATCACATTTAGGGTGCATTTCTCATCCTGTGGAACCAATTTATACTTCAGAAAGAATTGGTTGGATATGACTCCCTAGACTCCCTAGCAGTGTTCTTCAGATCTTTTTTCAACAATAGTCTATTTTAATTCTATTCTGGAAATAGAATCTGCATTGTATTTCAAGGGGCTTTGAAAAGGAATTATGGGTGAAATTGGTTCAACTTTGCAAATGAGCTTTGGGTGTAATGCAAATGCTAAAAGCCAAAGCTCTTTGGAGAAATACAAATTGTGTTTGTAAAAACTTTTTGCAAATGAACTTCGAGCTCAAGTAGTGTTTGGCAAAAAACTTTTGCAATGGGCTTTAGGTGTATATTTTATATTTTTTTATTAAAAAGGGACCCAAACCCTTCGTTGGAGCCAGAGAAGGGCTGTGGTTGCCAGCAAGCCAGATCTGGTGCCGGTGGCCATTGTCTGAGGTCAGGCCAGGTGACCTCTGGCCAGGGTCACGCGAGAATTAGGTGGCCCTTGCATGGGTCGCGTGACCCCAGGCAAGGGTTGCGCAAGACCCAAGCAGCCCTCCCCTGGGTTGCGCAGTGACCGTCGTCGGAGGTCAAGGTCATTGACTTCTGGCAGAGGTCACTTGGGTCACGTGACGCTCACCGGCTGCATGAACAGTTATAAGTAGGGCCAAACCGAAAAATTAAAGAATTAGTAAGGGTAATTTTGGAAGGAAAAAAATTATTTAATCCTAGTTTTAGCATTCTGCAAATGTTACTTCACAAGGTTGGGTGGGAATAAAATTCAGCTTTCAGCATTTCCAATGCTAAGATTTGGCTGAAAGCTATATCAAAATACTTGCCAAATACTCCAGCATTTCTCCAAGAGGCTTTGGAGGCTGAAAGCTCCTTAGAAAAGTTGAACCAAATGCACTCTACAACTTTTTGTGATGGCTGTTGCACATCACATGGATTTCTTTAGACCAAATGATTTGTGGGAATTTTAACTGTTATCAATCCTTTTAAATTTCTCAGCCTTAGTTCAGAATTGCTTGATTCTTAGTTCAGAATTGTTTGATGCATGCTTTATTTCTTGCAGTCGTTGGAATTGTGGAACATGGTGGAGAACAAGTGTCTGACGGTCACAGCTCACGAGTGTGTTATTTCGGCATTGGCGCAGTCGCCAGTGACGGGGATGATTGCCTCGACCAGTCATGACAAGTCGGTGAAGATTTGGAAGTGAAAGTTCACCCCTGCTTTTCTTGCTTCTTAGAAGCCTTAAATTTGAGCGTGTTTCAAGAGCTGAGGAGGGTCACAAAGGAGCAAAAAAACCCCTGGTGGTTGTCACCCATACTTTCCTCACCAACATAATCTTTCCATTTAATAAGGTTGAAGCAGGATCTGGCTTGGCTTTGTCGTAATTATGAGCCACCCTATTATCTGTAATACTATTATTGTCCCCTGGGAATGTACAAGATCTTGATTTATCGTCGTCGGAATCATAATTTCTCGTCTATCAAAATTGTCGGGTAAAAAGGTGCGTGACTTTGCTTGTTCACAAGAAATTGTTTTCTGGCTCCTCAAAACGTCTCAGGATTGCCTATTTTGTTGTCCTCTGGTGACATTAATGGAGTTCCTGGTATGCTCTTTTTATTTTTGTTTGTTCTTGGATGGACATATATGAACCAAAGCATCCCATCAGCTTTTTCCGTCCAACGGCGAGTCAAATGTGTAAATGTTTGATTATCGGTCTAACTCTTCGGGTGGAGATTACACTGTTGATTGTTTTCTTGGTTAAAAAGAGGAGTCCGTAAAACTTGACCTTTTTTAGTTCCGTCTTGGATAGCAGAGGTCGTGCAAGAATTTCGAATTTCTTCCCAAATGAGAGAGATGGGAAAAGAGAGCGAAATGTCCGCAGTAGCATGAAGGAGGTCGACGGCGGAGACGGAGGTGGTGGTTGAGGTGCAGGTCTCCTTCTCATACCGTAAGATATTTAATAAGACAACTGTTAACTCTTCTGAAAGTTGACATCCTTTAACGAAGGCACAATTTAATACCGATATTCGTACCGATGTGAAATTTCCACTGCACATTTGAAAATGAAGGGTGGAAAGCAAGGGAAAATGTAATGTCGGGTGACCTCAGGTCGACTCTGCCTTTCTTTCTCCTCAGCTTTGCTGTCATGCTTTTACTTAATTAAACAACTAAAAGATTCACGATGAATCAAACATTAAACAGTGGTAAAAAAAAAAAAAAATGCACGCAATTGCAAAAAGAGAGCACCCACGTACGACTGCCTACCCCTTCTTTGGAAGGGGGAGGGGGGATCTTGGTAGGGAAAAGTCGGATAAAACGAGAGTTTCAGAAGCAAAGAATATTCAGAGTATTCTCTTTTTCCATGGAAGAGAGAGGCCTTTGATGTTTACAGGACTCTGAGGCTTCGTTCACTGCAAAATACTCTGACAAAGCTGAAAGCGAAACCGAAGTTGCATGGCTCTCCCGGTGTTGCTTTCCTAGAAAAAAGCTCACGTCCGTGTCGATATAGAAAGAGCAAAGAAAAGGGTTTATGCTTGCCATTAAGAGAAATCTCAAACGGTCGGCACTTTTTAACCTTCTTCCTCTTCTTCCCACTTTGCGCATCGGTCCTATTGAACAGAAATATTCATTATCTAATGAGGTGTTAATACTATCTTTTCTGCGATGTAAATTAGGTGTTACTATTGTTGTTTCGATTTCTCTCTGAAATTCTCTCTGGTGCATAACATTTGGGGGACCAAATTTGCAGATGTGCATGACCAACTTGAATTTTTATTCTTAATGGTACATATGAGGCATCAAGTGCATGCTATGTAAATTGTTTTATCCAGGCCATGAACCCTAGAAAATCACCAGATTTCCCTGTTTCTATCAATTTTTAAACCCGTGAGATTGGTTTAATGATTAAAAACAAATATGTATTCGATTTAGGTGCACAAGACAAGTTGTGTTCTCCTCGGACCACTAGCTGCAAATAATCCTTTTTTTTTTTTTTTGGTAAATCTGCAAATAATCCTTTGTTGACTCATTTGCCTAACTATTTGATGGTGCCTTACATGAAATTAAGTTATACCTAGATGAGTACTCTCCTCATTGTGAAAAACTATACAAGCCTTAAAAAACAACACTAAATTACTTCTCCATTAGAATTGTTCAAATGCTTGCAATTATTTCTCGATCCTGGGTATACCCAAAGTTAAATATCCAAGATGAGAGAGAGTCTCTCTCTTCCTTCTCTCTAGGATTTCTTTATATCGTGTTTGTTGACGGTGAACTTATTTGATGCCACATTAGAACTGCAATAACATTTATGTCACCTCAACGATTTGATTTTGTCTCTAATAGTGATTGATAGAATGAATTGACTGAACAAACTGAAAAGTCGAAGGACTAAATTGTACCGAGGATAAAACTTGAAGAACTAAAATTGTGCTTTGCCCTTATGCTTGTCACCCCAAAACACAATCAATTGATTGGTATATTATATACCCACAAAACACTTATATTTATACACTTAGATACCAATGACTTAAATATGGTTTTTTTCTTATCTTTTCATTTCACAAATCTATATAGAAGTTAGCACATTATAAAAATTATGATGCTTACAATGTTCTAAAAGTTATACTTTTTTATCATATATTTATGATTTTATCTCAAAAAAAGTATGTCAGGCTCACCTCGAGTGAGAGGAAGACAATTGTGCTTGTCACTTAAACAATTTCATAGGTTAGAACATAGAAAATTGTCATCTTTGATGTATGTGACAAAGGTTATGTTGACATTGTTAAGTATGTGAAATTTGGAATAACTCAACTTTCATAGTAGCACGAGCACGGTTAATATATTAAAAACTGCAATAGTTTCTTAATAAGTGCTCATAAGCCACTTGCAACAGATGAAATACCACTAAATGCATTGACCAAATAAATGCAGCAACCATCTTGATAATGGAAGAGGGAGGCCAAACAGTCAAATGCAATTAAGTGAAGGGGGTGTGCAGATGTATGAATCTTGAGTGATGATGCGTTAGAAGTTTGTTCCTAGGTAACAAAAGTCAAACCATCATTGCTGTCGAGCGGAACCAGTGGCTTTAAGACTTGAGAGCAGATTCCAGATGAGTGAAAATATATGGGAAATGCCAAAAGATCTGCATCATTTATGTCCTAGAAATTCATGTCCATTCAGTGGCATTAACAATACTCACAGAGAGCAAGAAAAAAGGATGCTGCTTGAGTGCGGAGGGTCCTCTTGGTGAAAGGCCCTAATGATGATGGTAAAGAAAAGAAACCTGATGAACTGATATAAAAGAGCCACCAGAGCTTGAAGACTATTTAGTATATTCTTTAAATTTCCAACAGTTGGGTAAATTTTGCTGAGTGGGGTTCAATTTTGAAAACAACATGGTTTCTGTTCTTGAAATCACTAATTTATAAGTGAGATATGTGTATTAGAAATCTTGAAATTTGTCGTAAAAAATAATTAAGTCCTAAAACTTTCAAAGGTATAATTAAATTCTAAAATTTATTACAAAAATATAATCAAATTTTAAAACATTCAAAAAATGCAATGAAGTCTTCGAAATTGTCAAATTGATTCAATTAAGTTATTTATTTGATTGTAATTTATGAAAACTTAGGGCTCGATAGTGCTTTTTTAACAAATTTTAGAATTTAATTATATTTTTTGAAAATTTTATGATTCGATTGTACTTTTATGATATGTTTTAAGATTTTCAATATATTTATTTTTTTAAAAATAAAAATAAAAAAAAAATGAAAAGACGGTTGCCGTGAAATTGAATAGAATACTATGATCCTAACCTTTCCTTTTCCCAGGGAAGGGAGGGAGGGACGTACGAGATGACATTATGAATCCACAGGCACTGGGATGAGAAACGTACAGTTGGGCACCCAGAAAATGACACTATTATATTGAATGAACAGACAAGTTGAAGCTTTTCAAATCATTATATCATTTAGAAATTTATTTATTACTCTATTCTTCTTATACCGTGGCACGATATATCTGCACATATAGTCCAAGAGAAGGGGGGAAATTTTGATTTTGCAAATGGGTAATGGTCAGAAACAAACTGACATCGACAATTATTCCAGCTTTCCAAGCCATAATCAGGTGGAAATTTAGCTCAACCTAAGACTTCACTGAGCCTTTTGCTAGTTTCAAACCAAGGGCTATCATTCTTTTGAGGCACTAGAGAGCATTCCCATTAAAAGGAACTTTGGTTTAAAATTTCTCTAGATTGCCCACGTCCTTCAGATCAATTTTGCATCACCATAATGCCATATAGGCTTCTCTAGAAAGGACATTATAAAAACACTTCTATCAAGCATTGCAAGCTAATTGAATTCTATCGAGGTGCCATTCCATGGATCCTGTCAGAAAATATCCTCTTGATGGACACTTGTCGAACAATCAAATGAGGAAATTGACCATTTTTAAATGTATAATCGATGCTTTAAAAATCAGACATTTTCCCATTAAATGCATTCATAAGTGTCGGCCGCAGAAAAATCGGTTGCATTTCAATTTATAGTAGATTGAAGGTGATTAAGATAATTAAATAAATCGGCATCAGTAATTTTTTTTAAACAAAAATGCTATTTTCCTTTTTTTTAAATTTTGTTTAAAGGTGGGGTACACAGCCCAAACAGCAGACAAAAGGCCCTTTTGGCATTGGCCACACGCTCCCTCGTGCATCGGTTTTTTTTTTTTTTTTAGCAGTAACGCAAAAGAAAATCATATTATAATCACCCCAGATTATTTAGTTAATTTAATATAAAGAATATTAATAAGAAGAAAAAAATGGAAAATTCATAGTGGGGAAACCTCTCAGCCAATGGGATAATTTCTCTAATTTTCTAATTTTTTTCTCTTTCTTTTTTTTTTTTTCCTCTTGCATGTATCTGACAATTGGCATAAGATGCTCTTCTATTATCGGCCCCGGCGTCGGAGCGCGTGGGCCGCAACCCCACACGGAGCGCGTGGGGGCGCCTTGCTTTGCCTACTCGGGAAAAATCTTATCTGTAGAGAGAGAAAAAAATACAAAAAATTAAAAATTAAAAATCGGAAATATTTTTTTAAAACTTTGAATAAAAAATATATAAAAAATTGAAGGAAAAGGAGAAGAGCACTTTCCACCTGGCCACTAGAAAAGGAATCCAATGTCCTCAAGCCGTCGTAGTTCGCCCATTTTCTCGCCGTCGCCTTCTTCTTATCGTATCGCGATAAATTGGAAAGCGGTGAGATGAACATGGCGTCAGCAATTTAGGAAGGGGCTGGGCGCGGACAAATATTAAGAAATCTTATTTTGAAAAATTACTTTAAATTACTTTTTTCCAACATGTTACAATGAGGATTTTCTAATTTCCCAATATATATAGATACACACGCGCGATATTTTCTTCATTTGTTGAGAGAGGAAATAGTGTCCTAGACCTTGGTGGGCCCACGCCACGTCGTCGTCGTCGCACGTGCCGAAAGCTATCGGAAAGCAATTGGCCGGCGGCATGCCACGCCGGCGAAAGTAACTCAAACATGGAACACTTCTTTTTAAAGGGGACATCTTTCGCTAACTCAAACATGCGAGTGAATGTCTTACTTGAAGTGTGATAGTAAGTTAAAAGTTTCATTGGTATAAGACATCCGACATGGCTCTTAGGAGGAAAAATTTTCTAGATGATCCGAGTTCGTTTGAGTCTAATATCCTTAGCCCTTCATTGTTATTGGGAAGTTCTAGTATTGCGTTAAAGGAGAAAATTGTCTACAAATTTGTATATTTATTGTACACAGGCCAATTTAATCACGAACTTTTCAATTTAATTAATTTAGTCATAAATTTTTTGATTATTTTTTAAGGTAGTCTATTCAACCAATTTTAATCAAAATCACCGGCACGATGATTTAATCAGTGCTAACCATTTTACTTGGCATGGGCAACACTAATGAAGATGATCTTTACAATTTTTTTTTAAATGTTTTTTTCCTTTCCTTTCCTTTTTCTTCTCTTCTTTCCTTCATTGGTTGCCAACTATCTCTAACGCTTTTATGGTTGGCAATTTTTTGTTAAAGTTAGACGGAATGACTATATTGATAAAATCATCAAAAATGTTTAAGACTTATCAAAATATTTAAGATTAAATTGGTTGTCATATGATAAATTAATCACTTTTTGGATAATTATTGATGCATTAAAGGCTCAGAGAGGGAGCATAGATGTTTGTGTCATGGGCAAGCAATTCCTTAATCATGGAATAACCCGTGCAAGGTCTAGTGAGCAGATAGGCTAACCTTCATTCTATAGTTATTCCAAATAACAACACGATGAATAGCTTCATTAAGTAAGATGGTGTCTAATCAATTAAGTAAGATAGCAAATCACTTTAAATTCACAATTGGTTTCGACTTGCCATAATCTCATAAGAGAGTAGTATCAACTCTCGACCAATTTGTGTAATGGAGGCCAACTCTGTCTCTAGAGCTCCTAAGTAATATAATTTTTCTATTTTAGAACTCCTCGGACTAGCTATCTTAATGCCATCCCCATGTGCTAGTTATGTTCATACTCTCTGTATTACTCACTTTTCACTCGATAACTCAAGCACACTTTCAAGAGTCATGAGTACGAGAGAATCACGGATTGCGACATTTGCCTAAGTCTTCCTTCCGATGGGCAATTGCTTAAACAATCTGATAAATACAAAAGCACTAGAAAAACTCTTACTTTAAATTGTGAAAATCAATATATGAAGATGCAACAAATTTTTGTAATTAGGAAAGGAAATATTGTGGATAGTAAATATAGTAAAAAATTGAAATTCGTATTCACTTGTAAATATGTAAGCAATGACATCTCTAGGATGGTTATTTTTTTTAGTACTCAGGAGCATATAAGTATATTTTCGAACAGATTTCGTGATAATTAAGATAACAATAAAAGATAGATTTTCACAAGAATGAAGATGTTACATACATCGAGGATTCATTGTGGAGTTTACCCGTAACTATTTCAATTGTTGACCCTAATCAAAATTGATGACCTTCTTTCCTCTCGCGATATCCATATGTCCACGATCACATGCCCTTTTTGCAAATAATTGTTGGGCAAGGGTTATGCAATTCAGCACATTTCACATTCATTAATCAACAACTCAAATCTCGAGAAAATGAATTATCACCACGAAAATAAATCCGACACATTTTATTATTAGCACAACACCGGATCATTTCTTTTAGCAACCATATGGCATGTGCTCGAGCCAATATCATACCATAACATTACATAGAGATTCGAAAAAATAATAGAGTTGTTCATTCATTGTGTTCGAGTTAGACTAATAAAGTGTAAAAAAAATCCTAACTTGAACACAACGAATGACTAATATTTTTTAGAAAAATAATATTTTCCATGAAACGAACGGAGCCTTAGTTAGATATGAAAATAGATTGAGATGAAATTTAATGCATATGCAATGCCATTTCATATATATTCATATATATATTATATATAGTATACACATGACAAAAATAAGTTCTAATAATGCCCCAAATAAAATGACTCTTAAATTTTCAGTTTTATAAAAATAAATTTTGCCAAGAAATTTTGAAAGAGATTTTTTTTTTTTTTTGGGAAAGTGGGGGGGGACTTGGAATAGGAACTCGGGAATATTCGGGGGAGGAGGTAAGGGGCGAAATATCGCGAGAAATTGAAGTACAGCGCTCCTCATTTTCTTCTTCGTTTTGGAGCCCTGAATGAACGAGAAATTATCAAATCCCCCTCTTCCTCTTCCCCTTTCTCTCCAACCCAACCCTACTTTTTAACAGTCCCTCTCCTCCATTTCACCCCTCTCTCTCTCTCTCTCTCTCTTCTCTTTCTCTCTCTAAAAACCTTCTTCTTCAACTGCAAATCAAACCGACTCCCTCTCTTCCATCCCTCCATCATCTCCATCTTCTCTCTCTCTTCACATGAGCGATTCGTGCTAGCTAGGTTGCGGTTGCTGTTGCTGCTGCAGGCGGATAGAGAGAGACAGACAGACAGACGGACGGACAGGGTGTGATGGGCAAGTACATACGCAAGGCCAAGGCGGCCGGCGAGCTCGCCGTCATGGAGGCCACCCAGTCCTCCCTCGGCGTCCGCACCCGCGCCAAAACCCTCGCCTCCCAGCGCCTCCAGAAATCTCCCCCCTCGAATTCGAATCCCCAGCCCACGCCGCCGCCGCCGCCGCCGTCGCCTCCCACTGCTCCCGCGGCGGCGGCCAGCTCCGGGTCCTACCTCCAGCTACGGAGCCGGCGGCTCCCGAAGCCGCCGATCCTCGTCCGGAGCCATTACTCGAAGCGCCAGAGGAAGGTGGGCCCCTCGGCCAAGAGCCCTAGCGCCGGCTCGAGCCCTAACCCTAGGTCGCGCTCCAGGTTGAGGGTCGGGTCGATGGAGTCGGTCGGGTCTTACCTGAGCAACAGCGAGGGGGGCGGCGACAAGAACAAGAGCGGCGAGGAGGCCAAGGATGGGATCCCCGGGGAGGTGAACGCGGTGGAGAACGATAACGAGTGTAGCAGTAATGCTGATTTAGGGGTTGGAGAGGCTTCTTTCGGCGATAACGTTCTGGAGTTTGAAGGCAGAGAAAGGTGAGTGTCTCTCAATTTCGGCTCTGCAAATTATTTCTTTTAATTTTTTTTTCTCCCGCATCACAAATTTTTGTTTTGGTCTGGATTATGATTCTCTGTTTGGTAGATGGGGAAAAGGGATAGGAAGGGCGGTTTGATTGATGAAAGAGAGATTTTTCAGTTACTGACAAAGTTTAGGGCAAAGGGAAGTACTCTACTTTTTTGCACAATTCATATAATTGATAATTAAATTATGATGCAGGGAAAGACCTGTAGCTTCTAAAGGCCTTCTTTTGGTGCTTTCTTCAACTTCCAGTCTTTTTTTTTCTTCACTTCTTTCTCCATTTCCCACTTCTTCCTTTTTCGCAAATTTAGTGGAATTTTTGGAGTCACCTTGTTGGGGGATCTTGAATTCTACATTTTGATTGAATCTTTAGATATATGTGTATGTTTAACAGTTTAGAAATATAAAATTCTAGATGAGATGAAGGTATGTTTGCTATTGAGGGTCAGTATCTTGATACCATCCTATTCTGTTTGCTGAGCTGAAAAAGAAGGCACAGAATAAACGGAAAGTTGTAAGTTTTCAGACCGTATGATAGGACATAGAAGTTTTTGCTGTGAAGACAGAGATGATGCCCGGAGGGAAGATCATCAATTAATTCGTGAAACACAAGACCCACAAACAGAGGAGGATGTTATCAAGTCAGGATAAATCTTTTTTTTTTTTTTGGCACCAAACAAGTTTTCTGTGCTCTATACCCGTTCCGACAGAGTGAAGGAAATGAACTTAGAGGTGATTGGGGAAGGTTCTTCCTTGTTAGTCTTCTCAGTTTGCTCAATGGAAGGATAGAAAAGGATTTAAAGATTGGGGAGCTTTCTTTTACAATTTCACATACCCTGAGTATATTATTAACTATTCATCTTACTTATTTAAATATTCGTTATAGGTAGTCTTCTTCTTTTGGAACTTTTAATTAAGTGAAAATCGTATATTCCGAAATGGTGCGGCTATTCCACAAACGGATGTAAAACAATCAGAAAGAAGATTGATAGGTATAATGAGAAGATAGATCGTCAGGTATTTTAATGTGTTAATGTGTAGTAATTGTTGGGGGAAAAACGAAAGAGAACTATAGATTGTTTTAAGTGGAACTCTTTGATGTTCTTTTGGAAATTATACTTTAGCTGTAGAGTTTTTTCCTGGTTTGTAGTTTGTAACTTTTCTGAAAAGGTTTTTCAGGGGTACTCACTCTTGTAGTCTTTATCTGTGTGCTTTTTTTTTGGATTTATCTTAAGTGATATATGGACAAAGCCTTTGTATCGCCATGAGTGTTCTCCTTCTGCCAGTGTTTGTGAGTCCTTTAGTTGATCTCAGACTTCTTTAACACCGGAAATCATGTTTTGTAGTTGATGCGTATTATCACAATATATATCATTTGAAAGAAATTTGGGTCAGAGCTTACTTCTTGTGTTGTAGAGTTAGTATCTGCATAGCTCTGTTTGTGAATAAATGCATTTGTTTCTACTACAAGCACTCTGATCGAGTAAACTGTCTTCGTACTTCCTCCATGGACGGTGAAGTTGATATAGTAACACATTATACCTGGTTAGGACTACAACGGTGCAGGAGAACCTTTCTAATGGCTGTGCACTGGCTTCTTTGGAACAAGTGACTGGCTATCTGCACTGAAATGAAATTATTTTGTCGAACTTGAATCAGCTCTATTCCCGAAGCTGAGAGACTGTTAAGTTGGATATTGATATAATTCTTTTGCCCATCAACAAATGATTGGGGGTTCGTCTCTTGCTTTTTGAACTGCTTGAACTTTTCTGTTTTCATATGCGGATTAGTTTGGTGAAAGTGGTTCTCTGTCTTCTCGAATGGAATGTATTCAAAATACATCCCCCCTTTGTATTGTGGTTGATATTGGATGCATGATTGGTAGGGTCCTGCAGTTTTCATGTATGTGTCTGCCGACTGTCCTCTGCATGATTGAGGCATCAGAGAAGGTGGAACAGTACATTAATTTTTTTATTTTTTGGGGGCCATGGTTACTTGAAATTTATTTACGAAAAGGTAATAATGCTTAAAAAAAGGCAGAAAGGGGAGATGACCGCTAGTAAGAAAAATTCTGGATAGTGCTCGCATGGTTCAATTTTACCTCGTGCTGATCTCTGTAAATGTTTTATCACTGTTGAATTCTGCTTTAAGGTATCAGCAAGTCGGATGTGTGATCTGATGTTATTTCAGATTAGATTTTAACTTAGTGATCTTTCTTGCAGGAGTACTAGGGAGTCGACACCCTGTAGTTTGATTAGAGACCCTGAAGCTGTGAGAACGCCTAGTTCTACTACCAGGCCCACCACCTTAACTGAGACTAACCGAAGAATACATAACGTTGACGGCAGACATATCCCGACCACACATGAAATGGACAAGTTCTTTGCTGGTGCAGAAGAAGAGCAGCAGAGAAATTTTATTGAGAAGTATAAATAACATTTATCCCTTCAGTTGCTTATTTGGTATTTCTAATATTACAGTTATTCTCTGAGGTTTAGTGGCATTTTTAAGCTGCTTTCATTGTGTGTCCTGCAGATACAACTTTGACCCGGTGAATGACAAACCGCTGCCAGGACGCTTTGAGTGGCAGAAGTTGGATCCGTAGGAGATGCTGCTACTCTTCAGTAGTAATCATCCTGTGAATTCTAGGCCATTGTTTAGCTCTAGGGTTTGAGAAGTAGTGGGAAAATTAAGTTTAGTCGGTGAATGCGGTGGCGTTATTTCCATTTTCCATCGCCCCCTTCTTTTTTACTTTGTAAAGAAAAGAAGTAGGACGCGAAGGCTGTGTAGACTAATGATCTGTAACATAACAGAGGGTTATGAGTATGCACTCATAACGAAAGAAAACAAATTCAAAGTCCTTTGGCTAACAGATCATCCATGTGACGGGGGAAGGGGATATGGGAAGCTTGTTAGGTGTGAGCTTCAGGGTAAACCTTTCTGGTCAACTAGGTCTAGTTTCTCTCTTATGGTACAGAAGTCTCCAAAATTTGCTCTTCCTTGTTTTCTCTTTTCTTCTTCTTCTTCTTCTCTCTTGTAATGTATCTCTCTTTCCCCTCCCTTTTTTTTCTATCTTTGTTTGTCCATACTTGTACTGATGGAACCCTAAAAGAAGCTCCTTTGGAATAAACATGACCCATATTTCCCCCCCTTCTCCCTTCTTTCATGTTCTCGTCTTTTGTTCCACCATCTTCTGCTCTTCTACAGTTAAAGAGTTTTGGCCTCTTCACGAATTCCTTTGAGATTAGTGCATGCACTACATTATTCCTGCCGTCCTTATTGGAGATGCAACAATAGGCATGAATTGTAATATATATATATATAGTATTTATTTCTTTTGGCTCTTTTCGGACCTCATGTGGAAGAATCGCTGGGGCTTGGCTTTGTTGATAGGTGAATTGAATGGGGGTGGGGATACCCATTATTGGGTGGTGGTGGGGTTGCAGAATCTGGTTCCTCTCTTATACTGTCTGTATATCGAACTGTGTGTTCTGCAGCCTACTCTTTCCTCATAATTGCAAATTTTGTACGGGCCTTGAGCAAAGGAAAAAAAAGGAAAAAAGACGAGAGACAAGGAAAGAAACCCGTAGAGGGGTCTGTTTTCTCTTCTTCTTCAATCAGTGAGCAAAACGGTTGGGCCAGAAAAATAGAAACCAGTGAGAGTGCAACCAATTCAGTGAAGGGGCTTCAATTGAATGGCAATCCCATGCGTGTACTCCTCTGTTATTACCCCTGATATCACTCGGCGCCAGTGGCTCATCGGTTCGCTTTAAATGCTCTTTTCCCCTGGGCTTTTTCTTGGTGGCCAGAGAGATACGAATTATGGTAGATTTCAAATGATTCAAACTGGGGATGTTAGCAGAAAGATTTTTGCCGTCATGGGGTCACTTTCTTTTGGCTATGTTTTACGTTCTCGCTAGGAGGGTGGGTGCTTCTTGTTTTCTTCTGGAGAGTGGAAAATTCCTCTCCTTGCTTTAGCTAGGAAGGTGAATCTGCAGGTATCTACGGAAAATCTGGTCTGAACATTTGGGTAACAAAAGAAAAAAAAAAAGAAAAGAAAGGAAAAAAGAAGAAGAAAGTGGAGATGGTGGTTGTTGTGGTGGATGTGGGTGTTGCTTAAGAGAAAAAAGTATTGGCTGAAACTGAGGAATCTTCAATTTCCAATGAGCCTCTACTTTTTCAAAATCTCTGATGAGAGGAAAGAGAAGAGGAAAGAAGAGAGAGAGAGAGAGAGAGACAAAAAGTTTCAAAATTAGCACTCATTGTGCCTTTGGCCAATGGAAGACTCTTCAAAGTAATCTGCCTCCCGCATTCAGTGTGATTTTGACTGTAATCTGCAGAATTAAAAAAGGTTGGTGATATATATTTCTTTTCAAAGGGGTTGGTCGGGTGGGCAACTTATCTGGGAATTTCTTGTGTGACTAAAAAAAAAAAACAAAGGGAATTTGGTGAAGAGTATAGGATTGGTGAAATTAATGCACTCAAAGGCCCTGGCAAAAGTGGGGATCTTCTTGTGTTGTCTTTTCCATTTACTTGGCACTGGCACTGCACATCATGTATATAGCAGATCTGATGACACCTATGAACATGTCTTTGTATTCAAACTCCACCCAGCAATGATTTTCCTTGCAAGAAACTTTAGTTGAATCTGAACCTTTATTTTCCATTTAAATGTCATTTAATTGGCCTTCAGTCATGCCATATCTCAGTAGGCCTGACTTTGAACCTCGAAGTTATTGGCACCAGAACATGCGATGATCGTCACGATCCTGAGGCCCACCTACCACCATTATCCTTTGTGCCGAAAAAGTTACCTTACCCCTTACATTATTCTCATGCTTGTTACAACATTATAAATTGCTGCACATCTATCAATTGTTTCACTGGGGTTGCATGTCTCGACAACAAGAATTTATTTGAATTGCTGCAGGTGCTGATATCTATTTTCAAATTCTTTTTTTTGATATTACTGAAGCCAAAGAGAGAACACAAATAGGACCAAAATAGCCTTCAACAACAAGGGTTGCCCTACATCTCTCAGAAAAAGAAATTGGCCCCGCCAAATTGACACACACCCAAAAGATTGAAAACAAAATTACTACTTTTTCTTTTTTTGCACAAAGCACAAACATGTGGTGTCCTGAAGCTGAAGAAGGGGTGGACACGTTGACCCCCCTCCAAACTTGGTGAATGATTTTTTTGGACTTGTAAAAGCTTTTTTGGACGGCATGTGAGGAAAACGTTAGCTGCAAATCAATCCTGGAAGCCTCAGGCTCAGGCGCTGTCTACAACTTGAGCCTTTTGAAGGAGACTAGAAAGAGTAGCTTTCAATGAGAGCCCCCAGCAATCAAAACTCACTAGATCTCAGTGACATGCATCTTCATGTGCCTTTTGGAGTGATGTGTCGTGTGTGTGTGTGTGTGGTCCTAGAAAATGTGTCCTTTGTATGTGTCATCGACTCATGAGGCTAACGATCAACATCGTCATCATCACTCTTGCTACGGTACATGTAATGCTCCTGTTTTCTTTCTCCGGAGACATAAAATAAGATTGGAGAGAGAAATGTCATGGGAGGAGGGAGATCCTAGTTTGATTTTTGAGTTGTGTGAAGCAGATCAAACATGAGTTATGAACCAAAAAAGCTCATTTAGAGAACATTATTTATTTGTCTAATGAAGCTCTAGTTCTAAGTTTCAGGAGCAGAACATAAGTAAACCTTGTGGGTATGTCTCAGAAAGAGGTTAAAGAACGGATCATCCGTGTTGGCTTCGATTCTCCATATCATCTAGTCCAAACGTTTTTTTTCTTTTGCCATCTGCTCGGGCTTTGATTTGTGTCTTATTCGACACATGTGATTAGTTAGGGTATTTGATGAGTTCGGGATGTGGGTTTTTCGTAATAAGTTCCGTTCAGGTATAATGTGTGAGATGGAGGCAAATTCAACACCAAATATTGTTTTCATTTTCTCTATAGACTATATGTGGTTTCTCAAGATATATTTATGATAATGAGAATAATTTTTTTGTTTTTACTTTCGTAAATTCGTAAATTATCATGTTTAATGGAAAGAAGCATGTTTTTCTTTTCTGACCGAGAAATATAGTTTCCTTTTTGTCAAAACCATGTTCTGATTCTGGCGTGGTCCTTGTGGGAAGGGTGAAAATAATAAACAGGAACATTTTCAGTTGTTTTCATTCAAAGATCTTTTTTATTTTTAATTTTGTTTTCGTGTGGAATGGAATGTTTGGGATTCTTCAAGTATCCGACCGAGATCCATCACAAGCGCGATAAATTCGATTCATCACGAACCTCTGAACAAGGAAGGAAGACAACAGATACAAGGTCAGTAACTTTTGAGGTTCGTTATGAAGTTTAAACAGTAAAGTCTCAACCTTGACAGGGCAGGAACAAACTCAAAAGGGCATATGGGGGCCATTGGTACAGAAAATTATTTGGCTGCAGCGGGACATATATATCCAATAAACGAGATTTGTTGGATTGTATGATCGTATGAATTCCTAGTGGACTCAAATGATCAAACGGATCGCGTACATGGGGTCTAATGCATCATGCATGCAGCAGTTGCCCCCATCAATGCATGGGCCATCGGGTGTTTAGTGCAAGTCAATAAGGACATCCTATGTCAATTGCAAAGCCTTTTTGATCTTGGATTCTTAAGATGGAGATTTTGCAAAATGTCTATCTTGCCCTATCGCACAAGATTCTGCATCCGCGTTAGTTTTCCAAGTACTACCAACCACACACATTTTGAAGAACCAAGTAGGCCTGTAATGTTCTTGATGGGCCGGGCAAGCTGTGAAATGAGTGAGCATCAATAAGAGTTTGATTGAACTTGACCATGTCTCTTGTGCTACGATAAAATGAAAGGAATTCCCAAACTACAACATAGTAGGGAAGATTTCACGCACATAGTTGAGGAATAAGATAATTCGATTAAATGCCAATAAAAAATAGAAAAAAGATAATTAGATTGGATTGTTTCAAAAGCAAATTGGCTTGTTGCATGACGAGCTTATCGAAATTCAAAATCATAATGCCCAAAACGATGACAATGCTCGATAAAATCTTTGGCAGGCCCAACTCTATACAGTGTCTCCACTAAATTTTGAGGTAACAAGAGTGAAAACTGACAGAAAATGAATAGGAAAAGTAGCTTTGGGAACAATATAATTTGTATTCTTCAATGAATTGAATTGTACATATACATGGATGTATTTATAGTACCAAAAAGGAAATCAAAAAAGAATATACATAATCTCGACTTCCCATTTTATCTTTTGAATATCCCATCAATATTCCATATTCCCCAGTGACTATTTTAATTAGAATCGCAATCAAGGTGGATAATATTCGATTGTTTTTTTTTGTAAAGCATCAAAAGGAGCCTGACTTTCAAGAATTCGAGTTGGCATGCAATCTTGACCACACAATCTCTCTAAAAAATTTCAGGAATTGAGGCTTGATATTTGAGTGCTTGGGGTACTTCTAGATGATGTTGATATTTGCACTTAACAATCCCGTTTTGTTGTGGAGTATAAGAGGAAGAGCTTTTATGAAATAGCCCATGAGAGGATAAAAAAGATTTGCATTAAGTGGAAAAAAATTGTCTGTGCGTATTCTACGAACAAATTTATCAAATTGATTTTTAATCAAAGAGAAAAAATTCAACAAATGAGAAAAGATTTGATTCTTGGATTGAATGAGAAAAATCCAAGTGCCACGAGTGTAATCATCCACAATTGTAAGGAAGATATGAGATCCATCTTAATGTAGAGTGTGATAAGGACTCTGGATATCTATATAAATCAAAGAAAAGGCACTAGTGGCCTGATATGTACTTGTGGGAAACAATGCTTGTGATTGTTTTACTAGGGGGCACATCGTACAATTTGGGTAAGGAAAATGAGAATTGTGACCCAAATGTTGATGAGAAATAAAATTTTATTACTAGCAGCACCATTACAAGAAATGGTCTTACCTAATGAGAACAAATAAAAAAGTCTATGAAAGTTGCTCAAAAAATATAATCCTTATGCAACCCTACTTAAGCTCATCAATTTGCCAATCAAGTGGTCATGGAAGAAGTGATTTTTCAAAATTGAAATTGGCACGACATGAATTATTCTCACAGACTTTGGAAACATATATAAGGTTGCACTCAAATTCATGGATATAGAGAACATTTTAGGAAGATGTACTAACACTAAAGATTGGAGTTTTTTGTGAACATTAGAGAGAAAATGTTCATTACAAATTATATGGTGACCGACATCTGAATCAATTATCTATGCATTGACCAAAATAGTATTGGTCTTATAGGAAAAAGTACCTAAAAAACTTGCAGTTTTATCGGTAGTCCTTAATTGACTTAGTGTCTTATTGATCTTGGATGATGCTGAAACTTGACAAGTAGAAAATTCTCTAGTTTTAATATATTGGCCACCTTCTTTCTGTGATGAAGTGGTGTAACGTGGATTGTTAGATGGCTTAAAAGCTGGAGCTAATAGGAGCCACCTGATTCAGCCTCATAAGTGGATGAATAGGAGCCGTACAATTTGCGCCTTTGATCTAGATCGTTAGTTTGCAAACCCTTAGGTTGTGTTTGATAGTCAGGATAAAATTCATAACATGATAAAATTTATCTTATTTTGCGTTTGATTCCTACTCTAAATAGGATAAAGTCGGATATAAAGGAATATAGGTTGGATAAAATAATTTCATGAGGTGGGATAAAAGTAGATTGGATTTCTAATTTTATATTAGGAAAGTTATTTTTCTCAAAAACAAACTTTTTAAATTAAAAAATCTAAAATTATTTTTCTATATAAATAATATTTGAATTCTAATATAAGAAATTCAAAATAACAAAAATAAAAATTTGGTTTTTTAATTTAATCTTATTTTTATTTATATATTTGAATTTAATTCTAACTTATCATATAAATTCAATATAAAAATATGTATTCATTACATATTTTAGGTATATTAGCACAATTTTCTATTTAATAAAATTTATTAGAGAATGATGGAAGGGGAAGAAAGAAATAAATTAAAAAAGAGATTAAAATAAATAAATAAAAATAAATTAGACAAGAGTGTTATGAGAGATTTACTATCTTTATTTGTAAAATTTATGGTTCATTTATATTAATATGCCGTTTATTCCAAATAATATATATGATATGACATAAATATATCTAACTTTATTACTGTAATTACTAAAAAGTGAATATGATATAACAAAATCCTTTAGATTTCGTATCATATTCTATGCAATTCTATCTTGGTTGAAAATTTTAGGATAAAACAAAATCCCCTTAATTTTGTATCTGGTCGGAAATCCGGACGGCTAAACGTAACGTTAAGATTTGCTGAACCTTCTTCGTCCCAACGAGCTGCAAGGCGGCCTAAGGCTCTAAGCTCGTTGGACAGAGGTTTGTTCTTCTTGAGTGGGATCAATTTGATCGGAAATCTGCTGTCTGGATGAGTTGGAATCTTCTTCCATTGGAGGTTTGATTGGATCTGGTTCTTCGTTTGAACTTGAATTTCAGTTTTGGTTTTTGGGCATGGCATCGCTGATGAATTTACAAATTCCTATCCGGAAAGCTAATCTTTGTTTGGCAGGATAAGATGGGCAACAACAAAGTAGAAAACTAACTGGGGACAATTCGGAAATATCTTTGCGGGAGCTAAGCTTGGAACGATGCTCTGACTCCACTACAGAAAATGAAAAGTAGCTTTGGAGAGAATATAATTTGCATTCTTCAATGAATTGAATTGTACATGTACATGGATGCATTTATAGTACGGAAAGGAAATCAGAAAAGAACATACATGATCTCGACTTCTTATTTTATCTTACGAATTTTCCATCGATGTTCCATATTGCTGATGGATCATTTTAATTAGAATCGCAATCAAGGATTAAATCAAATCCTTTCTCCAATCGTATACCAATTATGAGTTTGACTCTTGCGCCTCTTTTTCGGTTGTTAGTCTTCATACCTTTCATCATCATAATCAGTGGCTTTCAAGCAATGGATCTCAATCACTCATTAATCTCCTCATTTAACCAGAGCTTGCTCTCCTTTTCTACACCACTGTGGACAGAGACATTGAGCGATCCAATAATGTCTGTAACAATGGTGAACCACACAAGCTCTCCCAGCAAATTTGAACCTTTCATCTGCAGTCGCTCGCTCGCTTCAATCGAGGAAAGCCGGTCAATTCGGGGCGGTCAATCCATTAGTTTCCATCTCCATGGTCTTTAGAACTGTAACATCCCGAATTTTCGGTAAGCTCGGAAATTGCTCGAGTTGGATTAATGGGCCGAGATTAGGACCGGATTTTTGGGAACCGCGCTTCAGGGGTAAAAAGACCGAATTGCCCCCCCCTTCTAGAAGCTTGTTTGATTTTAATTTTCTAGGGTTTTTCTCTCTCTCCCTCTCTCTCCCGCGCGTTCTCTCTCCCTCTCTCCTGCACGCTCCCTTTCTCTCTCCTCCTCTTCACGTTTTCCCCCCCCTTGTCGACACCCACTTGCCCCATCTTATCTTCTCCCCCTTTGACTAGTCTTCTCTTATCTCTTTCTTCTTCTTTTTGCCCCACTTGCTGACACCATGTACTTCTCTCTCTCTCTCTCTCTCTCTCTCTCTCTCTCTCTCTCTCTCTCTCTCTCTTCGGGCAGCTTCCTTTGCACGATGCCCCCTTCCCCTGCAGCTTCTTCTTTCTTCCTTTCTTCTTCTTCTTCTTCCCTCGGCTGAAGCTGCTGCCTTCCCTTTTTGCTGCCGTCACCGCCGGCAACCACCACCCATCACCACCGCAGCTCCGCCATCCTGCCAGCTCGCCGTCGGTCGCCGGTGAGCCGCCGTTTGCCGGCCTTGGGCCGAACCAGCTCCGCCCAGTTTCTGTCTTCCTGTCTTCCTCCACCGTCTGCCGCTGCAACACCAGCCAGCCGACCACCTGGACGCCGGAGCAGCCTGCTGCTGCCTCGCCGTCACTTGGCCACCACCATCCGTCGCCCGACCACCCCAGACCGAGCCGCTGCTGCCCCCCTTCGAACCGAGCCAGATCCGGCCAGCTGCTGTCTGTGGCTCGGCCTTTGCCACCAACGTCCAGCCGTCCTCCGCCACCGTCTGACCGCCTTGGACCGCTGCTAGGTGCCGTCTGAGAGCCACCCCACCAGTCGCCACCTTCGCCGTGCCCTTTCTCTCCTTCCCGGCTCTTTTGGCCGTGACCTGGAGAAGTGGCCAGCGGCCTTGTCGCTGCGCGCTGCCGCCGGTCACCGCCACAGGCCCGCTGGAGGACCACTCCCGAGCCTCCTCCACCGCACCGGAGCCACCCCAGCTGCTGTCCCCCCCCTGAAACCAGTTGCACCGCCCCTCCTTCTCCCTTTCCAGCTCTGTCCAGCCTTCGCCGGAGCCGTTGCCTGGTCGCCGGAGCTGCTGGCCGCCGTTCGGAGTCGCCGGGCCGCCCACCAGCCAGCCCCGTGCTGCCGGTTCCTCCGTTTCGCAGCCCTTTGGCATGTGGACAGCCACCCTCGGCCGCCGAGACTCGGTCCCGGGCCGCCTTGTCCCGACGCGCCGGAAGTTCCCGGGCGTTCCCCTCGCCGCCGCCGTCGCGCTCGTGTCGTCGGAATCGCTAAACCATGAGTCGATTTCCTAATTCTTATTTAGGGGTTAATCTTGCTTAGGAGTAGTTTGATTAGTTTAATTATCGATTAGTGTTTTGGATGATGATTGTTAGTGTTTTAATATTATTGATTAAGCTTGCTTAGTGTTAATCATGGTTAGTATTAAATAAATTATTATTATTATTATTATTATTGGAATAAATAATAATTATTTATTATTTTCGGAATTATTAATTAATTAAATTAATTTATAATTTCGAATTATTAATAGTAATATTGTTATTACTATTCATTGCTGAAAATTAATTATTTTTGGAGAAAATAATTAATTGTGATTATTTATTGTAAATGGTTTTAATTGAGTAATTTTTTTGGAAAAATAATTAATTACTATGGTCTATTTTTCCAAAGTCGTAGTATTTATATACTATATTATTAAATGACATTGGTTTATTAAAGAAGGATTTTACTAAATGGAATTATTTGGATTGGATAATTAATTATGGGATGGAAAAATAATTATAAGTATTTTGTGGGACTTGAATTATTTTATCGAAACAATTGACTATAGTAAATTAATATTTTTTGAGTATAATTATAGTTTATACTTATTTTTGGGATGATTGAGTATTATTGGGGAATAGTTGATTGTTGTAATCGTGAGGACACGTATTTATTTATTAATTGATATGTGTGTTTATTTATTATTAAATATCGACACGTGGATGGGTATCGGAGTATCGTGGTGTTGATTGGTCGGAATTGATTGACAGACTGTGATTTGAATTGTTGGTTATTCCCAAGAGTTAGGGAATGTGTATAATTGAATGCTGATTGGAAATTGGATTTTGGAATTGTCGAGTGAGATCGCATGACATATATTGCGTGGGTTATCAGAAATGGCATGTCGCATGAGCACGAGTGATGTTGCATTCACGACGAGCAAAGAAAAGAACGGATTGTTTGATGATGTGTTGCATGGTCACATTAAGAGGAGAGCCCGCTGCCGGTAGACCGCCAATCCTTATGGGGTTGTGCCGTGGCCTTTTGGTCGTCCCGACTTCGGTCGGTTGCCGACAAAGGTGGTCGGTTGCGGGGCTGCGGCGGTGAGCGGGCCCCATGCTCCATAGGGAATGCCGTCGATGGGAGAGAGCCCGTGACGTCGCCGTGCCTCATGGGGGAGGACGATGCCTGGTCCTTGACCGGTAGACCGCCAACCATAAGGTTGTGCCGTGGCCCTAGTGGTCGTAATAATCGGAGCATGTGTGGGTGTGAGATATGAGAAAGCTGTGTGAGATGCTCTGATTATTCGCATGCCTCTTAATGTCGTGATGATTGAATTGACAGTTTTACGCGGGTTGCGTGTGCCAAGGCCAGGTAGGGTCGCTTGTGTTTGCATCTGCTTATTGAACTGTCGTCTGATAATTTTGCTTGAGGTGTGGTATATGTGTTGTTTGCCGGAACTAGGTTGCATGGTTAGATTGCTCCCAAGGCGAGCGAAGTTCCTAACTGGGGCTTAGGACTTTGACTTGCTGAGTTTATCTCAACCCGTCGTGGTTAACATTTTTTAGGTCCATAGGATGGAGGATCGACGCGTGTTACGGCTCGTGGCCGTCTTTGAAGGGAGTAGATTAACCTTGACTCGCTAGTTTCACTGGCTCGATAGGAAGATGCCCGTGGTAAGGGCTTGTACTTGTAAACTTCCTAGGGTTAATCGGTTAGTTAATAAAGCGATACTTTTGATGTGTTCTTATTGGGTTTTCCTGCTATCCCTATTTTTGTAATTGACCGGGGATTGTGTTTCGCTTCCGCATGCGTTTAATCAAAAGATAAAAATAACGGTCGGTGACGAATCCTGGGGAGTCGCAAATCAAATGACCGCAAGAGAACAGGGGTTGTCGCGTGCTCGAGGGTCGGGGCGTGACAAGAACAATTGCAAGTTTTTCCACAAATTGCCAGATAACCGGAGCTATGGGCTCCAAGTCAAAACCGTGTCGACGTTTTTGTTCGAAAGATAGCCATGGTACCCACCACAAGACTAATGCACTCCAGTGACCTTAGCAGAAAGCAAGGAAACATCATAGAAGCTACTTGATCTATGATTGCTCGCCGTGTCCGGTGAGCCATTTGGTACACTCGGGTTCGTTATAAAGCACCCTAATGTAACATATTGATCTTGCAGTTCCGGTGATTGAATTCCGACCAAAGCCTGTATTTAGTATGCCGCGCGTGGCTCCCTCTTCTCTTTCTTCGCGCACTCACTTGTTCTTGTTCTGCCTTGTATGCTGTCCTTTGATCCCTTCTGTTGTTCCTCTGTCCTTCAACATAGACAGCTTCGACACGGATACGAGCGACATATTGTACGAGGGAGTTGCGACAGTCGCGTATGGATATGTCGAGCTCACCTCCGTCCATCCTCCGCATCGCTACCAGGTGGGGCGGATTCAGTACGCTAGGCCTGTTCGCATATGGGATCCTGTCACGGGGCGCCAAGCCAACTTCTCGACCAGTTTCTCGTTCACCATCGAGACTGACAGCTCTGGTCAGCGCAGCGATGGTATCGCCTTTTTCCTCGCTCCTGTCGGGAACCCGATCCCGCCCAACTCAGCCGGTGGATTCCTGGGATTGTTCAACGGTAGCATGGCTAAGGAGGGGACTCAGAACCACATCGTCATGGTCGAGTTCGACACTTATGCGAACCCGGAGTTCGATCCCCCAAGGCCTCACATAGGAATCAATAAGAATGGGCTCTCGTCGCTCGTTCATGACCACTGGGATCCCGGATTGCAAAGCAGGAAAGCGATCCATGTTGCCGTGACCTACAATTCTGTGAGCAAGAACCTCAGCGTGATCTGGACGTTTGACGGTGAACCGCTTGCCCAGGATAAGACCTATCCCTCGCTTTCTTGCCTTATCGATCTTGCAGAAGTCCTTCCTGAATCAGCAGCGATCGGGTTTTCAGCTTCTTTTGGCTACCATCCGGAGAGACACAGCGTCAATTCGTGGCAGTTCACTTCGGATTTGGACGTTGTAGATCCTCTGCCGCCGAATAGATCGCCGCCAAAGGGGGAGAACTCGATACCTCGCCGGTTATGGATACTGGTCGTGGTTCCCGTGGCATGCTTTTTATTGGTGATCTCCGCAAGGTCTTGCTTGACGGTCAAGAGGAGGGAAAAGCATGGTTATGGTGCCCTTACCAACATCGATAAAGAGATCGGTGCACTGCCTGGGAAGTTCACTTATCAGGAGTTGCTCGCGGCTACCAACGGCTTCGCAGATGATAGAAGGCTCGGCCGAGGCGGGTCTGGCCAGGTCTATAAAGGGTTCTTGAGCCATTCAGACCGCTTGGTTGCAGTCAAAAGGATCTTCGCGTGTAGCAGCAGCAACAACGTATATAACCATTGACATCTTCCTCGTCTTCTCGATCAGTTAAAGTTTAAAGACTGAGGTGATACGCTCCTATAGATTATCAAGTGTGTAGCTTCTTGGAAATTGCTCGTGTGCACGGCATCTTTCCACTGATGGGCCTCATTCCCACACGCCTTCATGAGAGCGACTGTTGAGTAACATCGTTTTGCAGTTTTATGTTTTTCTGCTTCGATGTTGCTCGATGTTTTCGTAGAAAACAATTGCATCGTAATGCATTGATTCGCAATCAGTTGGACGTCAACGGAGTTTGCAATATAGAGAGAAGATGAGAAATTGTGGGAGAGCTTCCTCCTAGCTAATTAAATATTCTGGTTGTGTAGGGAAAGGACATTAGACTAAGGGCCGGCTGTTTGACTTCTTTGTTGTTTCGAGTAGTGCTACGCGAAAACACTAGTTTTAATCCACGAAATTTACTCTTGTAAAGGTAAACCCCGCGGTGGGGATGACTTAGAAAGAGGTCAAGGAATGGAATATGCTGTGTCTGGTTCGATTCTCCGATTGACCAAGGACGAAGGACTTGTTTTATTGAGCGGCATAACTACAGTGGGAGTACCAAAACTTGGTACGGAGGGACACTTAAAGTGCAAAAACTTATAAACGGTACACTCAAGTGCCACTTTTAGAAAAAAAAATGGATCACTTAAGTGCCAAGTCGCCGGAACCCTGTCGGAAATCCTACGTAATAATTTTTTATTAATTGTTTTTGCCTACGTGGCTCGCTGGAAGTTGAAACGATGAAAAATCAATGCAAAACAGCTTCATTTTTGCGCTGATGTGGATTTTAAAATTATTAATTAAATAATTAAAAATATATATTATTATAAAATGGATTTTATTAAAAAAAAACAGAGAGAGAGAAGAGGGATCGGCAAGGGCTGTGCAACCCTCGACGACGGCAGCAAGGGCTGCACAGCCCTCACCGATCCCCTTCTCTCTCTCTCTCTCTCTCTCTCTCTCTCTCTCTCTAATAAAATTGATTTTAATTTTTTTTTAAATCTGACATGGACAATTTTTTTTTAAATTGCCATGTGGATTTTTTATTTTGAAAAAATGCTCTATCAGCAAATGAAGTCATCGGAAAATGGACACGTGACAATTTTGTCGAATTTTTGCCGTTGGCACTTAACGAGATCCATTTTACTCCGATTTTGGCACTTAAGTATACCTTTTATAACTTTTGGCACTCCAGAGGTCCGTAACTCTTTTTTGAGCCATTTGTTCGGGTTTTGATTTTTGTCTTATTTAAATCATAAGATTATTTAAGGCCTTAGTTCACTCCGAGACTTATTTATGATGGGTTTTTCGTAATAAGTAACTTCATGACCTGATAGCTAAGGTCGAGGCAAATATAACATCCGGTACCATTTTAATTCGTTATATAGACTGCATGTGATTTCTCAAACTATGTTCATGAAAATGGGAATAATTTATGTTTGTACTTTTGTATATTCTTAAATTATTAAGTTGGAGATAAAGAATCACGTTTTCGTACCGAGAGATATAAAAGTAATGTTTTTAGTTGTTTTCACCTCAAGATCTGCTTCTAAGTATTATTTTGGTGAATTACAGAATGTTCAAAACTCATCAAGCACCTTAACTAATTTCCCATCACAAATGACAAAATATTTTCATATGGTAACTTTGGACAAAAAACAATATATATCACTTCAATAACTTTTGAGATCCACTATGACCATAGTCAAAGTTGCAATATCTTTAGGGTAGGACCGAACTTAATAGGGCTTAGGGGGGTCATCAGTATGGTAAATTATTGGCTACAGTCGATACATATAGACTCAGTGCATGAGATATATTGGATATGAACTCCAAGCGAAATCCAACAATCTCATGCGCTAGGTCTAAATTGCCCTAGAACCAACAATTACATGTTGTTAGGGCTACGTTTGGTAACGTTCCTATTTCTCTATTTTTTTTTTCTTTTGTTCCCTAGAATAGAAGAAAAATAGAAATCCGTTTAGTAATGCCAACTGATTTTTCTATTTCTGAGAATAGAAAATTGTTTCCGGGAATAAATTTGGAGTAGAAATGAGAAGTAGAAAAAAATAGCTTCTTATTCCTAAGAACAATCTGTGGAAACTATTTTTTAGGGATTATTCACCGCCCATAGCACACTGCCGTTTAGCCACCACCACCCATCGCCTGCTGCCGGTCGCTGGCCATTGCCGCCGGTCACCGGTAGTCGATCGCCACCCCCACCTGCTTGCCGCCGGCCTCTCATAGTTGCCTTTTGCCCGATGACTGGCAGCAGGCATTGGTGATTGACGACCAATGATCGATGGCGGCAGTGGTCATGATCGTCGGTAGCCGACCGCTGCCCCAGCCCACTCACCACCGCCTTTCACCCGACGGTAGTGACCCGGCAACCGACAGCGGCAACCCAAGGACCTACAATAGCTACCAGTGATCGATGACGGCGGGGGTGAGTGGTGGCTGCGGCGGGTGGCAACCGGTGACCGGTGGGCTGCAGGTAGGGCGATAGGCCAATGGACGGGGGCGGCCAGCGACCAATGATCAACGACCAACGGCCGCTCACAGCCGGCCTCCCACTGGTCGCCGCCGCCATTGAAGAAAAAAGAAATAAAAATTTTATGTTGGTACCAAACGCATTTCTATTCCTTTTCTAATCCGAGAAGCGACCGACAGCAGTGATCGGCAACAGTGGTGGGTGGCGACCAGCGGTAGGCTACCAGTGGGCAGCAGCGAGAGGCCGGCGAATAGGGGCGGCCAACGACTAGCGACCAACTGTTGCTCGCAACTGGCCAACCACCACCATTGGAGAAAAAAGAAATAAAAATTTTATGTCAGTACCAAACACATTTTTATTCATTTTCTATTTTGAAAATAAGAAATTTTTGTAGTTACCAAACGTCTTATTTTACTCTGAAATTATTACATGGAGTAGAGATAGAAAAGAACTATTTCTCAAAAGAAATCGTTTCCAGAAGTAGAAATATTACTAAACGCACTCTAGGGGTTCAATGCTAGCAATCAAGGACATCTATGTCAATTGAATATATATCTTAATATTGCGTTCTTCAAATAAAGATGTTGCAAAGTGTCTTTCATCTTGCCCTTTCACAAAAATTATGCATCCATGTTAATTTTCAAAGTATTACCAACCACACCCCTTTTCATGGAATGAAACTCATAAATCTCAAGAACCAAATTGGACGGTAATGTTCTTGATGGGCTGGGCAAGCTGGGAAATGATGATCAATAATAGTAAGTCGATAGAACTTCACCATGTCAAGGGTGCTACGATGGAATTACAGAAATTCTCAATATACAGCATTGGAGGATTTTCACGCACATTTTTTACGAATAAGACAATTAGATTGGATGCGAATAAATAAATAAAAAAGATGAATGATGATTAGATTGGATTGTTTCTAAAGCAAATTGGCTTGTGGTAAGACGAGCTTATCGAAATGCAAAACCAAAATGCCTTAAACGATGACATCGCCGATAAAATCTTTGACAGACCCAACTTTATATAGAATCTTCACTAAATTTTTAGGTAAAAAGAGTGTAAACAAATTATGAGTTTGACTTTGTGTCTCTTTTTTTTTTTTTTTTTTTTTTTTTTTGTTAGTGTTCATAATTTTCTTATCATCATATTTAGAAATAAGCGATTTTAGATTCTATATAAATTCCACTTGATACTTGGAACTTGCCCGTTGAAATATGTTCCTTATTTGTTGAAACTTGAAACCTACATACATATCCTAGAAACCCGGAACCTACCTTGTCATAAGTTCTCACAAGTTCTAAGATCGATTCAACTACACAAATTTCATTTGTATTATTAATTGAATGATTGCAGTGAATTATTACATTTAATAACCATCACTTGTTGCTGCAATTCATTAACCATAACTTATAATTAGACACATGAAGAATATGAAATATTAACAAAGTAAAAGTCTTAGTCATTAAATGAAAAGTTCATATTAGTGGTTTCAGATTATACACTTATTATTGAACACCACACCAAGGAATATGGCAAGATCGCGCGAAGACATAGACAAGAAAAACACATAACTTATTCTAGGTTGTAATATACAAGTTATAATTCCAGGTTCTACCATGGAATCATGCTCACCCTTAATCATATTTAGTGGCTTTCAAGCAAAATGTGACTCTCAACCCTTCATTTAAGGCTCTCTTCATATAACCAAAGCTTGCTCTCCTTTCGTACATTATTGTGGACAGAGATAATGAGTGGTATGATAATGTCTGTAAAAATGGTGAACCATACAAGCTCTCCCAGCAAATTCAAATCTTTGATCTGCAGTCGCTTGTTTGCTAGCTTCATATTGCCGAAAGCTAGTCAATTTGGGGCGATGTATCAGTCGGTTTCCATCTCCAGTCTTTGTCCGAGTCTCTCTAAAACACATGCAAATTTTTCCACAAATTGGCAAAAATAACTGGAGCAACAGATTCTAGATCAAACCGTGTTGACATTTCGGAAGATAGCGATGGTACCCACCACGAGATTAATCTATTCCATCTGACTTCAGCAGACAAGAAAGAACCATCACAGAAGCTGCTTGATCTATGATTGCTCGCCATGTCCGGTAAGCCATTGGGTGTGCTCGGGTTCGTTATAAAGCCCCTAATGTAACATATTGATCTCGCAGTTTCGATGATCCAAGTCCGACCTGAAGGTGGCTAGCAAAAAGCACCAAGCACGTGTGCAATATATTATAACAATAATCAATAAGAGATTAAGGAATAAGAGGAATTGCACACGAATATTATAGTGGTTCGGCTTAGATCAAGCCTACGTCCACTTTCCCACGCTAATAGCCTATTGGCTGTATTCCACTATATGATCAACAAGAGATTACAACTTTGAGTGCAAACACTTAGCGATAGATCACACTATCTCACTAAGTCACTCTTTTATATTTCTCTCGCGATCACAAACTTTTAAGTTCACACAAGATAAGTGTATATGGTCGAAGTACGCCCAGACTGTCACGCCCCGAACCCCCGAGCTCGCGGCAACCCCTTCTCTTGGTCGATTGAAAGCGACGTCCCAGGACCCGTCGACGACCATTCATTTTATCTTTCGTTAAGCGCAAGCGAAGACGAACCATCCCCGACAAACAAACAATCAAACAGGGGATAGAGGGATGAACAGCAATGACAACAAAGCAACTACTCATTTATTCAAATTACTGGATTAACCAATGGAGGATCGTTTCCGAATTACAAGCCCGACAAAAAGGGCCGATCCATCCTCTAAGCGAAACCAAAAGAACTAGGCTAATCCAACAGTACACAAGGAACCCTCGGGTTCAACACCATGGTCACTCGGACCCATCGGACTCAAGCTCCGTCGAGTCGATCACTGGAGAAGCGGGGGCAGGATTCTCCACCGCAGTGCCATTCTAAGGACCTGAAAATGTTTACCACGACGGGTTGAGATAAAATCTCAGCGAGTTCTTCCCCCTAAGCCCCGGTTAGTACGCCAACTCAACCCGGGTATCTCTCCGAACCACGCCTCACTCAACCCACAACAAACAACCAAAACCAAACAACAGCCAACAGCAGACAGGGCAACCCACAATCAATATTCGGTTCGCATGCAACCTTACCCGGTATGCCATACCCTGCGCGTCCAATCTCATACAATGCAAGCAAGGCACATGGCCGTTAGATGAAACAATTCATCAATCACATGCGAATCGCACCACAAGCGATCTCACCTGGCCATTGCCACACCCTGCACGACTGTCAACTCATGCGTTCGTACCACAAATCATCACGACATTAAGAGCATGCGAATAATCAGAGCATCTCACACAACTTTCTCATGTCTCAGATCCACACATATGCTCCGATTATTACGACCCTCTAGGCCACGGCACAACCTTATGGTTGGCGGTCAACGGTCGTAAACCGGGCATCGTCCTCCCCGTGAGGCACGGCGACGTCATGGGCTTTCCCCCACCGACGGCATTCCCTAAGGAGCATGGGCCCGGCCTCAACCGCGACTCCGCATCTGACCACTGTCAGGCGACCCAATGGTCACGGCACAACCCCGAAGGATTGGCGGTCATCCGGCTCAACCGGGCTATCAACTTTAATATGACCATGCAACACATCAGCAAACAGTTCATTCTTTTCTTTGCTTTTGCTTGGTCGTGAATGCAACATCGCTCATACGCTCATGCTCATGCGACATGCCATTTCAGATAACCCACACGATATGTCATACAATCTCACTCGACAATTTCCAAAATTCAATTCAACCAACATTCGATCACGCATTTCATCAATATTCACGAGAATAATTAACAATCGGCACTTCAATTAATCATAACAATCAATAGCACATCAAATTCGGACAAAATTTAGCTTCGGATGAACAGTGCCGTGAATCGTGAACAGTGATCGTGAACAGTAATTATGAACAGTGATTTTTCCGAAATTCAATTAATTAAAACATTTAATCCAGAAATTAAACAAAACATTAATTAAAACAATTAATCAACCAATTTAAGCAAATCATGCTTAATTAAACACATAAACACAATTAATCACAAATTAAGCACAATTAAGCTAAATAAGCAAAATTAAGCTAATATAATCTTAACCATCTATCTAACCACCTATCTTAGGGCTAATACAACTTAATTAAACCCCTTAAACCAAGATTAACACTAACTAACCAACCCTAAGCAAGTTTAGGCACTAAATAGGGATTAGGAGCTAAACTCACCCGTTAGGCGGGCCGGCGACACGGACGCGGCGGCGGCAACGAACCCGACACCCGGGGACCTCTACCACAGCGATCCAAGGCGGTCCCGGGGCTGAGAACAGCAGCAACAAACTCGAAATCCCTCTGCAACTCTGAAAAACTGTCTGCACAGGAGGAAAGTTGCTGACCGGAGTTGAACGGGCTGCCCGGAGCTCCGGCGAGCGACGGGCCAGCGACTGGCGGCACCTGGGGGTCGAGGGGGAACCACTTGTGGCTGGTATGGGCGGAGATTGGGTCGGAAAGGGAGGAAAATGGCCGAAACAGCAAAACAGAACAGCAGCAGGCGGTCAGAAAACGGTCCAGCCGGCGGTGGCTTTCGGCCGGAATACGGGACGATCGGAGGCTCCTTCCGGCGATCTGCCGACTCTATCTGAACGGTTTTCGTCTTCTGAACACAACGGCGGGTGGCACGAGACGAGATTCCAATGGGAAGGCAATGAACAACTCAGATTTCGGTGAAAGGTCAAACTGAAAAACAGAAGGAATGAAGGAAAACCATGGGAGAGAAGGGTGTGCGGTTTGGGGAAGATGAAGAGGAGAGAGAGAGTGAAGTGAAGGCTGAAGGATAAGGCTTATCAAAGCCTTCAATGCTTGCCCCACTTGTCAAGAAAATGACCTCATCTTCTCTTTCTTCTTTTTGACTTTTCTTCAAAATATCCAAGGGCATTTTGGTCATTTCCACCTTGCACATTTCCTAATCTGTCCTTGGGCTGAAAATGGAGGGGCGGGCCTAGGAAATGGGCTGGAAAATGAATAGGAACGGGCTCGGGAATTTATTGGGCTTGAATCGGCTCGGTTTTAAACAATGGGCTCGGAAGGGTAAAGGGTCGGTTTGGCCCAACGGGCTCACTTGCTTGCCTCGGGCCTTCCATGGTGGCTGTCCCACCTTGGGCGTGAAGCCCACACTGATTTTGCCAGGCCCACGTCCTCATAGGCTCGTTTTCTTGGTCCGAAAATCCCTTTTCCAAATACTCGGCTCAACCGGCGGTGTCGATCGTCTAAGAAGCATCGTCCAAAAGTCCTTCTCGAACATTCCCGAAAATTCGAAGTCCAATCTTGGATTCTCATGCAATGTCAATTTCGCCCGAATGCCATTTTGGTACTTGCTCGGAGGCGACGGGCGGCTTCGAGGATTCACGCGTAACCGACTCGTGCCAATTCACGTTCAAGACTTCTCGACACATGGACGTCCTTGACTACATGAAATTGCGAAGAATCGATTCTTATTTCAAAGTACACGATTACTAAGGATCGACACGGGGCCGTTCGCGGGTTCGATAATAGTAGGCGGAATCACCCGTCGTCCCATTATGTTCTGCCCACGAATCGACTCCTATTTGTCCTTGGAATCGGCCCGCATGACTACGGGATCATCCTTACGCAAGTCTCACGGTCGAGTCGTTTTCCCAGGTCAAGTTCTTTAGTCGCACGAGTTCTGTCCTCATTAGCCTTTCCCCTCAAGGTCAGTATCTCAGGAGTGATCAGTTCCGAGTGAGATCAACCAACAATGCATTTACGAAATTAACGCTCGTTCCTCCCTAAAAGGACTCAAATTTCAGGATGTTACAACTCTTCCCCTCTTATAAAAATTTCGTCCTCGAAATTTGTAGCTACTGACAAATCCTCAAAAGATGGGGGTGTTGATGCTTCATCACTTCATCACTTTCCAATGTAGCTCTCTATGATCCATGATACTGCCAAATCACCTTAACTAAGGCGATAGTCTTAATTTGAAGTACTTGCTCTTTACGGTCCTCTATCCGTATCGGCTTCTCCACGTACGACACCACATCGACTATGTCCAGTTCCTCAAAATTCAAAACATGCGTCAAGTCCGGTTCATACTTTCTCAACATGGACACGTGGAAACATCATGTACTTGAGCAAGCTTCGGTGGCAACGCAAGATGATACGTTAAAATTCCGATCCTTTCCAAAATTTTAAAAGGGTCCAACGTACCTCAAACAACTTTTCTTTCTTGCCAAATCTAGAAGTACCCTCATCGGCGATACTTTCAGAAACACACGATCGCCCACCTTAAACTCCAACGGTCTACGATACTTATCTCGCATAACTCTTCGACGATTCGAGCAGTCTTTAATCTGTCTCGATAATCGAACTACATTCAATAACTGCTAAACCCAATTTTGAACCAGCGATTCCCGTTCTCGACCTTGTTCCATAGACTAGAGTTCCACAAACTTGACCATATTTCTGCTATACCGCTCCGATAAAATCTTATCCCACAAACACTCTCTTTTTGCACAGTGCGTAGTTCAGTTCATTTCTGCCCCCTTTCGACATCCTAGAAGCCTGCCAGGAGTTGCTCCTTGCTCAGGCACTCTGGCCCCGGCGACCACTCCCCGCCCTCGTCGGATCAGTCGTCACGGGCATCTACGAACTGCACCACTACTAGCAAAGGTCCTTTTTTTGACATACATCATCTCAAAGAGGTATTATCCGCTTTGGCCTGTCCCATACCAAGCCTCACGGTTTTAACCTCATCCACCTCAAAGTGCAAAACTTTCTCCAGCTCGTCAACCCATGAGCTCGTTTCTGCGAGGTCACTTATCGACACTTAAAATCTGATTCACTGAATTTCCATTAAATCGCTGTTCGAATTCCACAAACTATCGATTTTTCTTTCAACATTCCTTTCACGTCCATTTAATAACCAAATGTCATTTATTGCACCAAAAGCTTTCGGGTACTTCTTCAAATCCTTTCTGATACCTCAAGAAGAAATCATCGACAATGCCATTTCCTCACTCATCCATCTAGCATCAAGGGATAATTAATTCTTAATCCACCGAAGACAAAAATTCATTCCTCACATCCCTATTTCATATATCTCTTGAAATAATCCACCTTGGGTAAAATCATAGCTTAATCGAATCTAAGACTTCCGAGCAATAAATCATCCACCGTAATCCTTATCAAAGATCATCACCATTTAATAGATCATCTCTTATGATCCCATACCTACAACTCCTCAAATCATTAAGATAAAACTTATCCGATTTCCATTAAATCCAATGACCTCAATTGTCGTGACGCGTAAGCAACCAATCTTTCTTGTTGCCTTACCACGTAGTCAAATCCCTTATACGACACATCACTGCAAATCTCGTATTTTCCAATAATAGACTAAATCCTCAAAACTGGTGCGATAATCAGCTTATACTTAAGCTCTTAAAAAATTTCACTTATTTGTCCATTCAAATTCTTACGTCCTTCGGTAACCTTCGTATCGAGGCGTAGCTATCGTAGAGAACCTTTCTACGAATCGTCGTACTAACCTGTCCGACTTAGAAAACTTTGAACCTCTGTCACCGTCATAAGTCTCGGCATATTCATGACTGCCTTGATCTTAACGGATCCATAGAAATTCCTTCGTCCAAAATCATATGCCCAACAAAACAACGCGAGTAAACCCAAACTCGCACATATTAAACTTGGCATACTGTTTATGCTCTCGAATGGTCTATAGCACCACCCTTAAGTGCTATCCGTGTTCCTCTAAATTCCTCGAATAATCCAATATATTGCTCACGAACACAATTACAATCAATCCAAATACGCCTTAATCACTCAATCCATCAAATCCATAAAAGTAACTGGCGTATTAGTTAATCCAAACGGCGGTACTATAATCTTGTAATGACCAAATCACACACGATATGTCATCTTTAATTTATCCTCCTTTTTAATCCTCAACTACTAATAGCCCATCCTCGGGTCTATCCTGGGACATATCGAAGCTCCTTGAAGTGGGTTAAACAAGTCATCCATCCTTGATTCTTCAACTAACCAATTAACCTCAGTTGTCCAATAACCTTAGCAACCTTCGTCCAATAAACGAGTTACTTCCAACAACGAATTTCAAAGGGGTCGAGGGTCCTCCTTGATTTCCCACAAACTCAAAACTGTTACCCACTACTGGGTTAAACTGAATTGTCTTTCCATGACAATCCACTTTCTATTGAGTGGGATGAGATTCCTTCTCCCCATCATCGGTCCCTTTCTAAACCAATGATTGTCTCTATTAGGCACGAACCGCGAGCCAAATGCGGTCGTCCTCTCAATCATATTCTTCTTGATTATCTGGGTCCTCTCGTACATCTCATCAAAACTCTTTAAACTCAAGGGCACCAGCTGGCTTTCAATTCCGCTTTCAAGCCATCTCGAACTATCTCGCCCTATTCAAGGGTCCTCCACTAATCCCGGCTTAGTATATGCCGACTTGGCAAACTTTGCCTCATACTGATCCACTGAAATCTGATTTTGACGAAACTGTTGAAACTCTGCCCTCTTTGACTCTCTCGCACTGTCCAAGAAGTATCTCTCATTGAAAGCCTCACGAAAGGCACCCCAAGTCTGAGCTGTGCCTTTAGGGAACACTCTTCCTTGAGTGGCTTCCCATCATGTACTGACATTTCCTTGAAGCTGATAAACTGCCAGAAGCACTCTGTCTTTCTCTAAACACCTCAACACTGAAACAGTCCTCTCGAAATCCCTCATCCAAAGGGTTGCAGCTTTAGGGTCGCCCACGCCACCGAACCTCGGTGGCTGCAATCTCGGAACTACTCTACCAACCTAGGCATCGGTCTCTCACGGACCTCTCCTCTCACTAGGGGAACCACAAGGACCACGGCAAAGCACACAGCTTGCTGTCCTAACAAGGTCTCTAGCGCCGGCGGGATCCCAACTAACCTAGGATCTGCCTACACGCTACCTCAAGCACTTGGTTTGACCGGACACGCCCTACGCCTAAGGGTCGATCGCTCGGGATTGCTCATCACTCGGACTATGAGCAACCCGCCACCACACGAAACCACAAAAGCAATCACAGGCACGTAATTAAAAGCCATCCCTATCTCACTATCCCAAAAATCCCACGCACCTTATCACTCCAAGTCTCGACCTAGCTCTGATACCAAAACCGGTGGGGTTGTCACGCCCCGAACCCCCGAGCTCGCGGCAACCCCTTCTCTTGGTCGATTGAAAGCGACGTCCCAGGACCCGTCGACGACCATTCATTTTATCTTTCGTTAAGCGCAAGCGAAGACGAACCATCCCCGACAAACAAACAATCAAACGGGGATAGAGGGATGAACAAAGCAATGACAACAAAGAACTACTCATTTATTCAAATTACTTGGATTAACCAATGGAGGATCGTTTCCGAATTACAAGCCCGACAAAAAGGGCCGATCCATCCTCTAAGCGAAACCAAAAAAACTAGGCTAATCCAACAGTACACAAGGAACCCTCGGGTTCAACACCATGGTCACTCGGACCCATCGGACTCAAGCTCCGTCGAGTCGATCACTGGAGAAGCGGGGGCAGGATTCTCCACTGCAGGTATGCCATTCTAAGGACCTGAAAATGTTTACCACGACGGGTTGAGATAAAATCTCAGCGAGTTCTTCCCCCTAAGCCCCGGTTAGTACGCCAACTCAACCCGGGGTATCTCTCCAGAACCACGCCTCACTCAACCCACAACAAACAACCAAAACCAAACAACAGCCAACAGCAGACAGGGCAACCCACAATCAATATTCGGTTCGCATGCAACCTTACCCGGTATGCCATACCCTGCGCGTCCAATCTCATACAATGCAAGCAAAGCACATGGCCGTTAGATGAAACAATTCATCAATCACATGCGAATCGCACCACAAGCGATCTCACCTGGCCATTGCCACACCCTGCACGACTGTCAACTCATGCGTGCGTACCACAAATCATCACGACATTAAGAGCATGCGAATAATCGAGCATCTCACACAACTTTCTCATGTCTCGAGATCCACACATATGCTCCGATTATTACGACCCTCTAGGCCACGGCACAACCTTATGGTTGGCGGTCAACGGTCGTAAACCGGGCATCGTCCTCCCCGTGAGGCACGGCGACGTCATGGGCTTTCCCCACCGACGGCATTCCATAAGGAGCATGGGCCCGGCCTCAACCGCGACTCCGCATCGACCACTTTGTCGGGCGACCCAATGGTCACGGCACAACCCCGAAGGATTGGCGGTCATCCGGCTCAACCGGGCTATCAACTTTAATCGACCATGCAACACATCAGCAAACAGTTCATTCTTTTCTTTGCTTTTGCTTGGTCGTGAATGCAACATCGCTCATACGCTCATGCTCATGCGACATGCCATTTCAGATAACCCACACGATATGTCATACAATCTCACTCGACAATTTCCAAAATTCAATTCAACCAACATTCGATCACGCATTTCATCAATATTCACGAGAATAATTAACAATCGGCACTTCAATTAATCATAACAATCAATAGCACATCAAATTCAGACAAAATTTAGCTTCGGATGAACAAAGGATGAACAGTAATCGTGAACAGTGATCGTGAACAACGATAATTATGAACAACAGTGATTTTTCCGAAATTCAATTAATTAAAACATTTAATCCAGAAATTAAACAAAACATTAATTAAAACAATTAATCAACCAATTTAAGCAAATCATGCTTAATTAAACACATAAACACAATTAATCACAAATTAAGCACAATTAAGCTAAATAAGCAAAATTAAGCTAATATAATCTTAACCATCTATCTAACCACCTATCTTAGGGCTAATACAACTTAATTAAACCCCTTAAACCAAGATTAACACTAACTAACCAACCCTAAGTAAGTTTAGGCACTAAATAGGGATTAGGAGCTAAACTCACCCGTTAGGCGGGCCGGCGACACGGACGCGGCGGCGGCAACGAACCCGACACCCGGGGACCTCTACCACAGCGATCCAAGGCGGTCCCGGGGCTGAGAACAGCAGCAACAAACTCGAAATCCCTCTGCAACTCTGAAAAACTGTCTGCACAGGAGGAAAGTTGCTGACCGGAGTTGAACGGGCTGCCCGGAGCTCCGACGAGCGACGGGCCAGCGACTGGGCGGCACCTGGGGTCGAGGGGGAACCACTTGTGGCTGGTATGGGCGGAGATTGGGTCGGAAAGGGAGGAAAATGGCCGAAACAGCAAAACAGAACAGCAGCAGGCGGTCAGAAAACGGTCCAGCCGGCGGTGGCTTTCGGCCGGAATACGGGACGATCGGAGGCTCCTTCCGGCGATCTGCCGACGCTATCTGAACGGTTTTCGTCTTCTGAACACAACGGAGGGTGGCACGAGACGAGATTCCAATGGGAAGGCAATGAACAACTCAGATTTCGGTGAAAGGTCAAACTGAAAAACAGAAGGAATGAAGGAAAACCATGGGAGAGAAGGGTGTGCGGTTTGGGGAAGATGAAGAGGAGAGAGAGAGTGAAGTGAAGGCTGAAGGATAAGGCTTATCAAAGCCTTCAATGCTTGCCCCACTTGTCAAGAAAATGACCTCATCTTCTCTTTCTTCTTTTTGACTTTTCTTCAAAATATCCAAGGGCATTTTGGTCATTTCCACCTTGCACATTTCCTAATATGTCCTTGGGCTGAAAATGGAGGGGCGGGCCTAGGAAATGGGCTGGAAAATGAATAGGAACAGGCTCGGGAATTTATTGGGCTTGAATCGGCTCGGTTTTAAACAATGGGCTCGGAAGGGTAAAGGGTCGGTTTGGCCCAACGGGCTCACTTGCTTGCCTCGGGCCTTCCATGGTGGCTGTCCCACCTTGGGCGTGAGGCCCACACTGATTTTGCCAGGCCCACGTCCTCATAGGCTCGTTTTCTTGGTCCAAAAATCCCTTTTCCAAATACTCGGCTCAACCGGCGGTGTCGATCGTCTAAGAAGCATCGTCCAAAAGTCCTTCTCGAACATTCCCGAAAATTCGAAATCCAATCTTGGATTTTCATGCAATGTCAATTTCGCCCGAATGCCATTTTGGTACTTGCTCGGATCGACGGGGCGGCTTCGAGGATTCACGCGTAACCGACTCGTGCCAATTCACGTTCAAGACTTCTCGACACATGGACGTCCTTGACTACATGAAATTGCGAAGAATCGATTCTTATTTCAAAGTACACGATTACTAAGGATCGACACAGGGCCGTTCGCAGGTTCGATAATAGTAGGCGGAATCACCCGTCGTCCCATTATGTTCTGCCCACGAATCGACTCCTATTTGTCCTTGGAATCGGCCTGCATGACTACAGGATCATCCTTACGCAAGTCTCACGGTCGAGTCGTTTTCCCAAGTCAAGTTCTTTAGTCGCACGAGTTCTGTCCTCATTAGCCTTTCCCCTCAAGGTCAGTATCTCAGGAGTGATCAATTCCGAGTGAGATCAACCAATAATGCATTTACGAAATTAACGCTCGTTCCTCCCTAAAAGGACTCGAATTTCAGGATGTTACACAGACTTTGGAATTATAGATTTTACATTTCATCTCTTACTTGCTCTTTGGTCCCTCAATCTCCTTATATACTTCTCCACTTCCAAATTAGCCGTTAGACAGTATCTAGAGGATCGTCTTTCAATCTACTCGTTGGGCAAAACTATATCAAGAAGATTTGATAGCTGTTGAGTAATAAAAGTAGAATCCCCATCTTGATTATGGTCGCTCATACAAACAGAATCTAGGTTTCCATAAGTAGAGTTTCTCCATTAAGAAAGTTCTTGTTTTCGGGATCTAATTGCCAATCAATTAGATTAAGTCAATTAAATCTATTTTGGTGTAGAATCCAAACCAAATTACTAGCTGCTACATGTTATGGGTCCGCATCTTGTTCTATCAGATTATCTCATTTTGAACTTGCTTCGTTCTGAACTTGCTTCAGTCTAAACGTATGCTCGTTCTGCTCTTCTATTGTTTTGAACCTGCCAAACTGAGATTCTGCGTCTCTTTGTTTCTCCTTCTAGTACACGTAGACTCAGAGACGTTCTTTTGCTTCTCCTTCTGAGACTCGTAGACTCAGAAGCCTTTGATTTATTTTGTTATCTTCAAAACATTATAAGGGATTTCCCTAACAATCTCTCCATTTTTTATGATGACAAAACAATTTCTGAATATGCAAATTTGCAATTATGCTTTTAAATCAAAGCATCATAACCACATAAAGCAATATTTTCCTTCCGTAGTAATTAAGATCAAAATCGATTCAAAAAATCTGTCATACTTGATCAATGCTCCTCTTCAATTTGTTGCTTTTTCGAAATGATCACGATTCTCCTCCTTTCTTTTTGCACTCACTTTCTCCCCCTGTTCTCATGACATTATTGCGATAATACTTATCGCAGCTTGTGCACGTATAGAATGTTGTCCCTTTATTTCCTTTGTAGCAAGGACAATTGCACTATTCTCTCGCTTTTGAATTTTGAGGTAGAAGTTTGTTTTCTTTAATCAAACTCGCCTCAAATTTAATCTGCACAAACTTAACAAACTTTCTGCACAAATGCACTTTCATATGACACATTAGGGGCTGCTCAATAATTTGCGATAATTTTGCGCAAGAAGTAGAATTTCTAAGCCTTCGAAAATCTCCACAATTTCAGATCAAGTTTTCCCAACCTCATATGAAAAGATTTTTTGCCACCCGCAAATCTTTGTAAAATAGATAATAATCTTTGCACAATAAAAAAAATATCATGCATATGCTTTCCTCCAATTTGTGGATCAAACTTGCCCGATATAAAAAAATCTTCTAAAATTATAGCAAGTGTATCCATAAATGCAATAATATCTTTCAAGATTAAAGGGATTTCCCTTAAGCATAAATTTCAAAAGGAAATTATTGATTCGATACGCAAAAAGAAAGTAGATATTTAAATCAAGTAATAAAAATATGCAATATCTGACAAGAGATTTTTTGTAATATAAATCACATGTGAATCATAAAAATCATCCAGAATCATAAAAATTTGTGTATAAATTTGGAAGGCATGATGATAAAAATGGAATATTTTATTTCCTTGCCCAAGGTATATATATTTAAAATATACCATTAAAGATGATCCTTGTTGATCTTCGCCTAAAATATGTCTTTTGATAATGCCGTGATATGCAAAGACTTGCAAACGTACTTTCATATGTTGTACTCTTTTCCATCAAAGTATGGTGGTCGAGTGTTGTTTTGTCCCTCAATAAGATCTGGTGCAAAAATATTAGCCATGGAAGATCTTTAGCTCTGAAGTAATAAACACTTCAAAATACTGAGCATGAGGCTCTGATATCAATTGAAGGTGGCTAGCAAGAAGCACCAAGCACGTGTGCATATTATAATAATAATCAATAAGAGATTAAGGGATAAGAAAAATTGCACACGAATATTATAGTGGTTCGGCTTAGATCAAGCCTACGTCCACTCTCTCACGTTAACAGCCTACTGGCTGGATTCCACTATATGATCAACAAGAGATTATAACTTTGAGTGCAAACATTCAGCGATAAATCACACTATCTCACTAAATCACTCTTGTGTATTTCTCTCACGATCATAAACTTTTAAGCTCACATAAGACAAGTGTATATGGTCAAAGTATGCCCAAACTTTGGAATTATAGATTTTACATTTTGTCTCTTACTTGCGCTTCGATCCCTCAATCTCCTTATATACTCCTCCACTTCCAAATTAGCCATTGGACGGTATCTAGAAGATCGTCTTCCAATCTACCCATTGAACATAACTGTATCAAAAAGATTTGGTAGCCATTGAGTGACAAAAGCAGAATTCTCATCTTGATTTTGGTCGCCTATACAAGCAGAATCTAGGTTTCCATAAGTAGAGCTTCTCCATTAGGAAAGTTCTTGTCTTCGGGATCTAATTGCCAATTAATTAGATTGAGTCAATCAAATCTATTTTGGTATAGAATCCAAACCAGATTATTAGCCGTTACATGTTATAAGTCTGCATCTTGTTCTATCAAATTATCTCATTTTGAACTTGCTTCATTCTGAACATTAAGTTCTGAACTTGCTTCAATCTGAACGTATGCTCGTTCTGTTCTTTTGTTGTTCTAAGCCTGCCAAATTGAGATTTTGCGTCTCCTTGTTTCTTCTTCTAGTATATGTAGATTCAGAGACGTTCTTATGCTTCTCCGTCTAATACTCGTAGACTCAAAAGCCTTTGATTTATTTTGTCATTTTCAAAACATCATAAGAGATTTACCTAACCCGACCAACCCTTGAATTTAGTATGTTGTGCGCGACTCCCCAATCTCTTTCTTTGCGTGCTCGCTTGGTCTTGTTCTGCCTTGTCCGTTGTCCTATGATCCCCTCTGATTCTCCTCTGTCCTTCAAAATAGACAGCTTGGACACTGATGTGAGCAACGACATATTGTACGAGGAAGCTGCGATGGCCATGTATGGATATGTTGATCTCACCACCCTCGATCCTCCACATCGCCACCAGGTGGGGCGGATTCAGTACGCCAAGCCTGTCCGCATATGAGATCCAGTCACAGGGTGCCAAGCGAACTTCTCGACCCTTTTCTTGTTCGCCATCGAGACCGACAGCTCTGCTCATTACAGCGATGGCATTGCCTTTTTCCTAGCTCCTGTCGGGATCCAAATCCCCCACAACTCGGCTGGTGGATTCCTGGGATTGTTCAATGATAGCATGGCTAATAAGGGGCATCTCAACCAAATCATCATGGTCGAGTTCGACACTTTTGTGAACCGGGAGTTTGATCCTTCAGAGCATCGCATAGGAATCAATCAGAATAGGCTCTCGTCCCCATTATGCCCCCCGGGATCCTGCATCGCACAGCGGGAAAGCGACCGATGATTTTGTGAGCAAGAAACTCAGTGTGTTCTGGTCGTTCGATGACAAACCGCTTTCCCAGGATAAGACCAATTCCTCGCTTTCTTGCGATATTGATCTTGCAGAAGTCCTTCCCGAATCAACTGCAATCGGGTTCTCAGCTTCTTTCGGCTACCATCCAGAGAGACACAGCATCAATTCATGGGAGTTCACTTCAGATTTGGACGACGCAGATTCACTGCCGCTCCCTTGCTGGTTATGAATACTGGTCTTGGTTCCCATGGCATGTCTTTTTTTTCTTGGCAATCTCCGCAAGTCCTTGCTTTTTGGCGGTCAAGAGGAGGGAAAAGCATGGTTATGGCACCCTTACCAACATTGAAATAGAGATCGGGGCATTGCCTGCGAAGTTCACTTATCAGGAGTTGCTTGCATCGACCAACGGTTTTGCAGACTATAGAAGGCTCGGCCGAGGTTGGTCTGGCCAAGTCTATAAAGGGTTCCCGAGCCATTCAGATCGCCTGGTTGCCGTCAAAAGGATCTTTGCAGAGTCCTTAATTGACTTAGTGTCTTGTTGATCTTGGATAAGTAGAAAATTCTCTAGTTTTAATCTTTTGCCCACCCACTTTCTGTGATGAATTGGTGTTACGTGGATTGTCTGATGGCTTAAAAGCTGGAGCTAATGAGACCTTATAGGAGCCACCTGATTCGGCCTCATAAGTGGATGAATAGGAGCCATACGATTCGTGCCTTTGATCTAGATTGTTGGTTCACAAATCCTTAAGCTGTGTTTGGTCGTTAGGATAAAATTCATAATAGGATAATTATCTTATCTTGCATTTGGTTCATGCTCTAAACAGGATAAAATCGGATATAAATGGGATATAGGCCGGATACAATTATTTCATGGGGTGAGATAAATGTGGATTGAATTTCTAATTTCATAATCGGAAAATTATTTTTCTCAAAAATAGAAATTTTAAATTAACAAATCTAAAATTATATTTCTATATAAATAATATTTGAATTATAATACAATAAATTCAAAATAACAAAAAAAAATTGGTTTTTAATTTAATATTATTTTTATTTATATATTTGAATTTAATTCTAACTTATAATATAAATTCGATATAAAAATATATATTCATTACATATTTTAGGTGTTTTAATATTTTAGGTATGTTAGTACAATTTTCTATTTAATAAAATTTATTAGAGAATGATGGGAGGGGAAGAAAGAAATAAAAAAGAAAATAATTAAAAATAAAATAAATAATAAATAAATATAAATAAAGTAGACAAGAATGCCGCAAGAGATTTACCATCTTCATTTGTAAAATTTGTGGTTTATTTATATTAATATGCCGTTTATTCCAAATAATATATATGATATGGTATAAATATATTCGATTTTATTACTGCAATCACTCAAAAGTGGATATAGCAAAATCATTTGGATTTCGTATCCTATCCTATGCAATTCTATCTTGGTTGGAAATTTTAGGACATAGCAAAATCCCATGGATTTTGTACCTGGTTAGAAATCCATATGACTAAACGTAATCTTAACATTTGCTGCGCCTTCTTCGTCCCAACGAGCTGTGAGGTGGCCTAAGGCTCTAAGCTCGCTGGACAGAGATTTGTTCTTCTTGAGTGGGATCAATTTGATCCGAAATCTGCTGTCTGGATGAGTTGGAATCTTCTTCCATTGGAGATTTGATTGGGTCTGGTTCTTCGTTTGAACTTGAATTTCGGTTTGGTTTTTGGGCATGGCATCACTGATGAATATACAAATTCCTATCCGGAAAGCTAATCGTTATTTTGCAGGATATGATTGGCAACAACAAAGTAGAAAACTAACTGTCTTTGCGGAAGCTGAGCTAGGAACGATGCTCTGACTCCACTACAGAAAATGAAAAGTAGCTTTGGAGAGAATATAATTTGCATTCTTCAATGAATTGAATTGTACATGTACATGGATGCATTTATAGTACGGAAAGGAATTCAGAAAAGAACATACATGATCTCGAATTCTTAATTTATTTTACGAATTTTCCATCGATGTTCCATATTGCCAATTGATCGTTTTAATTAGAATCGCAATCAAGGATCAAATCAAATACTTTCTCCAATCGTATACCAATTATGAGTTTGACTCTTGCGCCTCTTTTTTGGTTGTTAGTGTTCATACCTTTCATCATCATTATCAGTGGCTTTCAAGCAATTGATCCCAATCGCTCATTAATCTCCTCATTTAACCAGAGCTTGCTCTCCTTTTCTACACCAGTGTGGACAGGGACATTGAGCGATCCAATGATGTCTGTAAAAATGGTGAATTACACAAGCTCTCCCTGCAAATTTGAACCCTTCATCTGCAGTCGCTCGCTCGCTCGCTTCAATCGCGGAAAGCCGGTCAATTCAGGGCGGTCAATCCGTTAGTTTCCTTCTCCACGGTCTTTAAAAAACTTGCAAGTTTTTCCACCAATTGCCAGATAACCGGGGCAATGGGCTCTAAGTCAAACCGTGTTGACGTTCCTTGTTCGCAAGATAGCCATGGTACCCCCACAAGACTAATGCGGACCTTAGGAGAAAACGAGGAAACATCATAGAAGCTGCTTGATCTATGATTGCTCGCCGTATCCGGCAAGCCATTTGGTATGCTCGGGTTCATTATAAAGCACCCTAATGTAACATATTGATCTCGCAGTTCCGGTGATCCAATTCAGACCAAAGCCTGTATTTAGTATGCCGCACGTGGCTCCCCGTTCTCTTTCTTCGCGCGCTCGCTTGTTCTTGTTCTGCCTTGTATGCTGTCCTTTAGTCCCTTCTGTTGTTCCTCTGTCCTTCAACATAGACAGCTTCGACACGGATACGAAAGACGTATTGTACGAGGGAGTTGCGAAGCTCGGGTATGGATATGTCGAGCTCACCTCCGTCCGTCCTCTGCATCTCTACCAGGTGGGGCGGATTCAGTACGCCAGGCCCGTTCGCATATGGGATACTGTCACGGGGCGCCAAGCCAACTTCTCGACCAATTTCTCGTTCACCATCGAGACTGACAGCTCTGGTCGGCACAGCGATGGTATCACCTTTTTCCTCGCTCCTGTCGGGAACCCGATCCCGCCCAACTCAGCCGGTGGATTCCTGGGATTGTTCAACGGTAGCATGGCTAAGGAGGGGACTCAGAACCACATCGTCATGGTCGAGTTTGACACTTATGCGAACCCGGAGTTCGATCCCCCAAGGCCTCACATAGGAATCAATAAGAATGGGCTCTCGTCGCTCGTTCATGCCCACTGGGATCCCAGATTGCAAAGCGGGAAAGCGATCCATGTTGCCGTGACCTACAATTCTGTGAGCAAGAACCTCAGCGTGTTCTGGTCGTTTGACGGCGAACCACTTTCCCAGGATAAGGCTTATCCCTCACGTTCTCACCGTATCGATCTTGCAGAAGTCCTTCCTGAATCAGCAGCAATCGGGTTTTCAGCTTCTTTTGGCAAATATCCAGAGAGACACAGCGTCAATTCGTGGCAGTTCAGTTCGGATTTGGACGTTGTAGATCCTCTGCCACCGAATAGATCGCCGCCAAAGGGGGAGAACTCGATACCGCACCGGCTATGGATACTGGTCGTGGTTCCCGTGGCTTGCTTTCTATTGGTGATCTCCGCAAGGTCTTGCTTGACGGTCAAGAGGAGGGAAAAGCATTGTTATGTCGCCCTTACTGACATCGATAAAGAGATAGGCGCATTGCCTGGGAAGTTCACTTATCAGGAGTTGCTTGCGGCGACCAACAGCTTTGCAGATGATAGAAGGCTCGGCCGAGGCGGGTCTGGCCAAGTCTATAAAGGGTTCTTGAGCCATTCAGACCGCCTGGTTGCAGTCAAAAGGATCTTCGCGGAGTCCCGACACTCCGAGAAGGTCTTCGTCAACGAGGTGAAGATCATAAGCCGAACCATACACAGAAACCTGGTGCCGTTTGTCGGGTGGTGTCAAGAGGAAGGCGAGTTCTTGCTCGTCTATGAGTACATGCCCAATGGCAGCCTGGACCACCACCTCTTTGGAGCCCGGAGAAGCCTGCCGTGGGATGTGCGATACAGCGTAGCGCTTGGCCTCGCGTCCGCCCTCAACTACCTCCACGAGGAGCTCGAGCAATGGGTGCTCCACCGGGACATAAAGGCAGCCAACGTGCTGCTCGACACCAACTTCACAACCAAGCTCGGCGACTTTGGAGTGGCCAAGCTCGTCAACCCTCTGTTCAGGTCTCAGACGACAGACGTGGTCGGGACTTGCGGGTACCTGGCGCCAGAGTACTTCATCAGTGGGAAGGCCACGAAGGAGTCCGACATGTTCAGCTTTGGCGTTGTGGCCCTGGAGATCGCATGTGGCCGGAGGAGCTACGAGGATGGAGAGATCCAGGTCCCACTGCACAAGTGGGTCTGGCAACTCTGCCTCGCCGGCAACATCCTTGGTGCAGCCGACGAGGCCTTGGGCTCACAGTTCCAGAAGGAGAAGATGGAGTGCCTGATGAGGGTGGGGCTGTGGTGCGTGCACCCTGACCCTGCGAGAAGGCCAAGGGCGGGACAAGTGATCAGGTTCCTCCAGCTCGAGGACTCGGTCCCCGCGCTGCTGCACGGTGCGTTCGACGGCCCGGTTTCATACCGGCCATCTGCTTCGCAATTAGGAATACTGGAATCTCCATCTCCTCCTCCTATTCAAGAATCTGCGTCTACGAAGCTGGACAAATCGTGGCTCCTGAAGTCATCCTGCAACACATGTTGACTAATGTATTTGTGTATGCAACGGTTGCTCCGTCAATACTGAGTTCATTAAGTGTTCAGTGCTCGTCAGCAATTCTTAACTTGCATTCTTAAGACTTTGCAAAAATGTCTTTTATCTTGCCCTATCAGACAAGCAGTTTCATTGAATGAAACGTAAGAATCTCAAGAACCAAATAGGTCTGGAATGCTCTTGATGGGCTGGGCAAGCTGGGAAGTGATGATCAGTAAGAGTAAGTTATTTTAACTTGACCATTCTTGTGGGCTACGATCACACGAAAGGAATTCCCAGAATACAAGACTGTAGGAAAGATTTCACGCGCATTGTCTAATAATGTCCGTTAAAGAGGTGAACCGCAGAAGCTCTCCCAGCGAATGCAGAACTCTGATCCGCAGTCGCTCGCTTGCTCGCATTATTTCATTGAAAGCCAGTCAACTGGGGAGATTGATTGGTCAGTTTCCATCTCCACGGCCTTCATACGTGGCTCTCTAGAACACCTGTAAATTTTTCCCCCAGTCGACAAATAACAGTAGCGAGATATTCTAGCCATGCCGTCTTGGATGGTACAGAAGTAGGACCACACGCAAGTGATTGTACAAGAAATTAGCTCAAGAATCAAGCCCCAGGGCCATGGATAGTTCAGTCACGGGACACGCCCCAAGTTCGACAATGTTTCATTACTTGTTTGGAAGATAGCAATGATACCCACCACAAGACTGTTGCTCTTTGCTACTAATTTGCTCCCTTGACTTCTGCAGAAAACAACAAACCATGATGGAAGCTGCTTGATCCATGACCGCTCGCCGTATTTGGTCCGTCGTTAGGTATACTCGCGATTGTTATAAAGCACCCTAATGCGACATATTGATCTTGGAAAAATTACAAGCATCTTCCATATAGAGTATAGAACCACGAATTCATGGAATATGCTTGATTCGATCAATCAAATTTGAAAAGAACATGCACGACAAGAATTCACCAGAAACTCGTTTGCAAGATGTCAAATTTCAAAAATTGGAACAAAAAGATCATGAGCTATGTGTGCTCATCGACTTCGGGTGCCATAACAATGAAGAAGCTTGAACTAGTTCATTAATGACTGACTTTACAAATTACCACCATGGGAAGTAGAGAATTCATTTACTTGAATCGGTAACATCCTACCCCTCGTCCCCATTAATGATCCCGCCGGTGAACCTTCCGACGTAATCGCTCTCCATTGGTTTCTCAGTTGTGTTTTAGCTCAAACAAAAATCAATGCTCTCCCATGGTCTTGCTTGAGAAGACACACGGAAGCAGAATATAAACACAATGTAGAGAAGAAAATATGAATTCTAAAATTCAATTGGAACATTAGCGACCTGATTATTGGGAATCTTAATTATTCTTAAAAGTGTCGAAAAATCTAATGGAAAAGATGCAAAAATAATAACAAATACCTGAGACGTGTAAACACTATCTTAAGGATAATTTCATCTACAAAACTCGATGCACCATCTATGATACGATAGATTTTCCTCTTTACTTCACACAAGATAAATACATGGAACACGAACAACAATAATGGAGGATACGTTTTAAGCCTTTTGAAGATGGTGCTTTCGACTTCTCTCTCACCCTATGTGAGCTCTCCCTCTATCCCTTCCTGGTGTTAGCCTCCTCTTTCCCCAAATCCCTAATTTCCTTTGCTCAAATGCCATGGAATCATCAACCCAGCTCCAACCTGACTAGTTTTCCTCCTACCCACAGACTTCCGAGTGATATGGGACTGCTTTCTTCTCCAATCGGGAGCAGTAGAGGTAGGGTTTTTCTGAAAAAGGTTTGTTTCCTCCAATAGCTGCTTCCTCCGTCATCCTGACTTCATGAAACATCAGGCCACCACCCCTTTGATTACATCTTCTCTCCATCAGCAATTTGAGTGGAAAGAGTCTTCCCCTTGACGACCTCAGTATCCCTGACCCATACTGCCCATTTGTGTAGTAGAATCTGCCCAGAATGTAGAATTCTCATCCCAACTTGAGCTCCCTTCACTCCATCCTCCAAACCAACTCACAATAACCCAAAGATACAGCAGTAGTAAAAATGGATGAAACCCAACACAGAATGGCAGCTTTATGCCGTCGGATGGGCGATCTCTGGTCTGAAGATGTCATCACTGAATTAGATGAGGAGATTCCTGTGGAAGAGCAACAGGTAAATGAGCGTACTCTCTACGGCAAGCTGTATTCTAAACCAAATGTTAATGTCCAGGCTTTTCTAAACACAATGAGAAAGGCTTGGAAAACAGAATCAGTCAAATGTGAGGTAATAGAGCCTGGGTTTTTCACTTTCCTCTTTAGCTCAAGAGAGGAAAAAAGAAGAGTACTCGACTCTGGACCATGGTCCTTTGCTAGCAACCTCTTAGTCTTAAAAGAAGGAGATCCAACTATACCTGAACACTGTTATGAATTTACGCACTATGCGTTTTGGGTGCACATTCTTGGCCTTCCTCGAGCAAAAGTTAATGAAGATTCTGTGCGGCAAATAGCCTCGAAGCTAGGTGATGTAGAGGAGATCAAATTTGGGGCTAGAACCACTAACTCCCGCAAAATCGGAAAGGCAAAAGTCCGATTGGAATTATCTCAGCCCCTGAAAACAGGAACAATCATTAGTTTCGGAAGTAAAAAATGGTGGTTAGATTTCAAATACGAACGACTTCCTCATTATTGCTACTCTTGTGGTCGAATAGGACACTATGCAAACTTCTGTCCGGAGATCCCTTATGAGGATTCTGGCCTACCTCAAGACAAACCAGGGCGCTACGGATCATGGTTAAAGGCGGAAGTTAGGGAAACAAGCCAATTTTGGAAGGTTTTTTATGGGGAAATTGACCCCTCTATAGCTGATGATGAAGGTGCAGCAACTCAAGCTATTAATTCTGATGAGGAGCTACCCAAAACAGCAAATACAGAGCAGAACCAGATGGCTATAGTACTAGCAAAACCTGTTGTACCTGAAAACACAGCTCACATGGAGGTGGCTGCCCACCCTATGACCAGCAAAGGCAAAAGAGAATTACCGTACCCTTTATTACTTCACAACCCTGCAAATAGAGAAGTGCATGTTGGATGCTCAAAAAAAGAAAAGCATACCTACAAGACCTCGGTGTCAAAGAAACAGAAAGAAGAATTAGTCCATATGGAAAACAAACATCTCCTACCATGGTTGTTAATGAGGAACACCTCATGGATGCCCCAATCCAGCTTTGGGAAGGGGTCCAAACACGGGCTTTGGTGGCTAGCCCTAATAAGCCACCACAGCATAGATGAGGATATTGAGCTGGAACTGTCAAGGGTTGGGCACACCCTTGACAGTTCGTCATCTTAGAGCCTTAGTGGCTCATGAAAGGCCCAACTTGGTCTTTTTAATGGAAACCAAAAATAAAGAACATATGGTGGAAGGGGTACGAAAACGGCTGAAATTTTCCCACTCGTTTATTATTGAACCAATTGGTATCGCGGGTGGTCTTGCTCTTATGTGGGATGACGAGGTGGGGGTGGAAGTGGATTTCAGCTCTAGGGAACTCATTGACACCAAATGTAGAGATCAACAAAGTGGAAATCTCATGCGCATATCTTTCCTACATGCATCTACTAATTTCCAGGAGAGACAACAATTATGGCAAACACTAAGCTCTACTTTATCGGGCAACAACCTCCCTTGGCTATGCATGGGAGATTTTAATGAAGTTCTCTATCACTGGGGAGAAGATTGGTCGCCGAGAAGTAGACAGGTACAGAATTTAGGCATTCCGTGATTTCTTGAATGACTGGTCCTTTGTGGATATTGAGAGTAAGGATTGTGCATTTACATGGTCAAACAATAGGGAATGACCTGACCTAGTTAAAAAAAGGCTAGACAGGGTAATGTGTAATATCGATTGGAGAATAATTTGTCTTTAAGCGGAGGTGTATGCTTTACCAGCAATAGGCTCGGACCATAGCCCTTTATTACGGAGACCCATAGAGCTGAAAAACCACGGAAAAGGCGTTTTAAAATGGAAGCTTTACTGGGAAGAACCTGAATGTATAGAAATGATAAAGGAAATATGGGCTGAGGATAGCATGGATCAACACAATATTGCAGAGAAGCTAAGGAGGGTAACTACAGCACTAAGCAAATGGAGCAAGGGCAAATTTCAGAACTCCCAATCCCAGATTATGAAGCTCAAAGACCGGCTTATGGACCTCACAAATGATGCTGAAGGGGAACCAAATGGGGAGGAATTTCGAACTATCGTTTCTCGAATTGAAGACTTGTGGCGCCAAGAGGAAATGTACTAGGGCATGAGGTCAAGGATTAACTGGCTAAAATGGAGAGACCAAAATACCAGATATTCCCATGCCACGACCATCCAAAGATGGCAACGGAACAAGATAACTATGCTGAAAGTTGACGACCAGACATGGTGTCGAGACCCCTTAGCTCTTACACAACATATTCGTAGTTTCTACAAAAATCTATTCACATCTGTGGGTGCTAGGAACTACCAGCTAATCTTAGATCAATGCCCCAAAGTTGTTTCTATTGAAATGAACGAGGCCCTAGTCAAGCAAGTGACAAAAGAGGAGGTTAGAATAGCGATTTTTCAGCTAGGAGCGACTAAAGCACCAGGACCGGATGGCTTTCATGGTTTCTTTTACCAAACCAACTGGTCGGTTTTACAAGAGGACCTATTCAGCATGGTTGATTCTTTTTTCAGACAAGGCAGGTTCGATTCTGAGCTCAATACTACACACATAGCACTCATTCCTAAAGTGGCTAACCCAGAAAATATCACACAATACAGACCTATCAGCCTCTGCAATTTCATATACAAAATCATTGCGAAAGTAATGGCAAATAGGCTAAAACCATGGCTCACAAGGGTTGTCTCCATGGAACAAAGTGCATTTGTTAGTAACCGACAAATCCAGGATAACATTATTATCGTACAGGAGGTGCTCCATCATATAAACATCAGGAAACGAAAGAAAAAATTCCAAGCTGTTCTGAAACTAGATATGCAGAAAGCCTATGATAAGATCGAATGGGATTTACTGTGCGATTATATGAGAACGGTGGGTTTTGATGAAAAATGGGTTCAATGGGTTCATTATTGCATCTCAACAGTAACTTTCAACACCCTAGTTAATGGGGAACCCTCGACTACTTTCCGGCCAACAAGGGGGATAAGACAGGGTGACCCCCTTTCACCCTACCTGTTCATCATTGCTGCTAATGCCCTCTCCTCATTGATGTCAAAAGTTGTAGCGGAAGGCACTATTAAGGGTATACGACTAACTCCCACTTGCCCCACCTTATCCCACTTACTTTTTGCTAATGATGCCATCCTTTTCCTAAATGGTACAGTCAGAGAAGCTTAGAATGTTGCAAGCATTCTGAACCAATACTACTATGCTTCTGGATAGGCTATAAACTTAAACAAATTGGGCCTTTATTTAGGTAAGGAATGCCCTCAACCACTAAGACAAAACATTGCAACAGAACTGAGGGTACCTATCATAGAAAAAATAGGGAAATACCTCGGGATTCCATCTAATTGGGGCCAAACGAAGAAAAATATGTTCAATTGGCTCCTTACAAAGGTTGAAAGTAAATTAGAAGGCTGGAAGGAGAAGCTGATTTCCAGGGCAGGGAAAGAAGTCCTCCTAAAAATAGTCATTCAAGCTCTTCCCCAGTACGCCATGTCGATCTTCAAAATCCCATTATCTATATGCAGGGCTATTGAGAGGAAAACAGCGTCATTTTGGTGGAAGCAACACGCATCAAAGAGGGGTATTCATTGGAAAAAGTGGGAGGAACTAAAAACCAGAAAGGATTACGGAGGACTTGGCTTCCGAGACCTAGAGAAATTCAATAGAGCCATGCTAGGAAGGCAAGCCTGGAGGTTAGCTCAAATGCCGAATGAACTATGGAGTAGAGTGATAAAAAGTGTATATTTCCCTAATGGAGAGTTCTGGAATGCACAAAAACGATCCCAATCCTCTTGGGGATGGCATAGTCTCTTGGTAGGAAAAGAAGTCATCGAACCCTATACTCGATGGATTGTGGGAGATGGGGCAACAATCAGAATTAGAGAAGACCGATGGCTTCCTACAGGTAAAATATATGGGCCACCAAACAGATGGGATCCAAGAAAGGTAACAGAACTGATAAACCAGCATAACAGGGCATGGGATCTCAGCAAATTAAACGACATGTTCGAGGACAATATTGTCAAGGAGATAGTTGCTATTCCGCTAGGCTTACAACCGACCCCAGACAAGCTACCGTGGACAGCAAATAGCTCAGGAATATACACAGTAAAGAGCGGCTATAACAGCATCAACAATACAAGTGAACCCTCCTCAGAACATAATCCATCCACATCCTACCAAACACCAAAATCGCTATGGACACAGGTGTCGAAACTTCGAACCACTACAAAAATTAGATTGCTCACATGGAGTATTTGTCAAAATGCGCTCCCTACGAAAGAAAACCTATACGAGAGAAAGCTCCTACCGGATCCCTTATGCCCTTGCTGCCGAACCTCACCCGAAACAATAGAGCATTTGTTCATTCTATGTGATTGGACCAAAGATTTGTGGTCAAAACAGCAGCTACAAATTGACACCTCCCCACAAAAAATTACTCGGATAGACAAGTGGATCCATGACACCATTACCTCAACAACCGACCCCTCCTCGAAAAGCCTCTTTGCTGGTACCCTATGGCAAATCTGGAAACAAAGAAATGCCATGGTCTTCCGCGGCAAACAGCCCAACCCGAGTCAAGCGATCGAGTCCGCCATCTCCATGTGTCGCCTGTACGAGAAGTGGAATCATCAAACGTTCAACTCACCACGGCAGCCTGCATCGGAAGTAAAAGTCTGGACTCCTCCGCCGGAAAAAATGCTGAAAATAAACGTTGACAGTACCTGGAATTGTTACTCCCTTGCTGGATCGGTTGCCGGTGTCTGCAGAAATACTTCCGGGCTACTCGTCGACGGTTTTACTCGGTTGATCCATGCTCCCATAGCTCAAATCGCGGAAGCCCTAGGTGTGCAAGCCATTCTGCTTTGGCTGAAGGAAAAGAGGACTTCCGAAACCGAGCGAGATGATTCGAACTACCCAAACCGATCTACGCCAAACTCCTTTAGCCGATATGCACGTGAACGTATACACGAGATAACTTATCTATGTGCACTTATGTACTTGGGCCAAGAGGCCCCTTCATGGGCAGCCCACTCCATTATTAAAGACTGCTGCAACCTTCTAGCTGAACTTGAAGGGGTCCACTTGCACTACAGCCCGCGAGAAGCAAATCGGGCCGACCGGGGGTTGCGAAGGCCCACCAAGAAAACACCTTGCCCTTAAACCGGGTTACGCATCCTCCCTCTCCTCTTTGGTCTATCTTATGTATGGATTTTCCAGCCTCACAAACTCTTGTTTTAACTTAGTAATGCAAGCATTTCAATTCTGATCAAAAAAAAAAAAAAAAAAAAAAAAAAAAAAAAACAATAATGTTATATGCAAAACCCAGCAAATAAATGTGAAGAAAAGCGAGCATGTCTTGTTTTTGGTATGTTTTGATTGTGATTTGGAGATTCTTTTTATATGCAAATGAAAGAGAGGATTAATAAAGAAACAAATCACATTAGACGTTACAAAGCCATCATAAAATAATGGTTTTGAGATTTTCAAAACTGTCGAAATATCCGAGAATCACAGCGGCAAAGAGAAGCAGCAGCAACAACGTATATAACCATTGACATCTTCCTCGTCTTCTCGATCAGTTAAAGTTTAAAGACTGAGGTGATATGCTCCTATAGATTATCAAGTGTGTAGCTTCTTGGAAATTGCTCGTGTGCACGGCATCTTTCCACTGATGGGCCTCATTCCCACACGCCTTCATGAGAGCGACTGTCGAGTAACATCGTTTTGCAGTTTTATGTTTTTCTGCTTCGATGTTGCTCGATGTTTTCGTAGAAAACAATTGCATCGTAATGCATTGATTCGCAATCAGTTGGACGTCAACGGAGTTTGCAATATAGAGAGAAGATGAGAAATTGTGGGAGAGCTTCCTCCTAGCTAATTAAATATTCTGGTTGTGTAGGGAAAGGACATTAGACTAAGGGCCGGCTGTTTAACTTCTTTGTTGTTTTGAGTAGTGCTACATGAATCCACGAAATTTACTCTTGTAAAGGTAAACCCCGTGGTGGGGATGACTTGGAAAGAGGTCAAGGAATGGAATATGCTGTGTCTGGTTCGATTCTCCGGTTGACCAAGGACAAAGGATTTGATTTTTTGGGCCATTTGTTTGGGTTTTTATTTTTGCCTTATTTGAATCATGAGATTAATTAAGGCCTTAGTTGACTCCGAGATTTTTGCCTTTTTGTAATAAGTAAATTCATGACGGTCGAGGCAAATGTAACATCTAGTGCCGTTTTAATTCACACCGCATGGGATTTCTCAAAATAAGGCCATGAAAATGGGAATAACTTTTCGTTTTTACTTTTGTATATTCTAAAATTATTAAGTTGGAGAGAAAGAATCACGTTTTCATACAGAGAGATATAAAAGTAATGTTTTTAGCTGTTTTCACTCCAATATATGCTTTTAAGTATTATTTTGGTGAAATACAGAATGTTTGAAACTCATCAAACACCTTAACTAATTTCCCATCACAAATGACAAAATCTATTCATTTGGCAACTTTGGACAAAAAACAATATATATCACTTGTAACATCCTGAAAATCGACCCCATTTTAGGATTTTATAAAAGGGCAATATTAGTCGAAGGCCTGGTCAGTACAAATTTTCCGAACTGTGTGTTCGTGGGATAATGGATTGCAGAGAGGCGTCGATAGGAAATGATTCGCGTACGACTCGCAATTTCGATCAGGAACGAACCCTTCGACCATGAGGACCTGGGCGGGATGTCACGCCCCGACTCTCGAGCTCGCGGCAACACCATTTCACTTGAGGTCTATTTGTACGACGTCCCAGGTACTGTCGTCGACCAATTCATTTTATCTTGTAATTAAGCACATGCGGAAACGAACAACTCCCAAACCAAACAACGGGGATAGTAACAACGGCGGCGAGAGGAAAGACAAACACCATTTTATATATCTCGAAGGTTAGCCAAAGATACCAAAGAAATACATACACGCCTTACTACGGGCGACAAGCTAAGGCCTACTCAAAAAGGGACCGGCCTAGCTAACCTAACCCTGTACAAGTGGGGGAAGGCTCGTCAAAAAGGAAATAGGCTACAGCTGCATACTCACGGGCCTCAGAGGGATCGCTCTCTTCGATCCTCGATGACGCATCATCTAGGGCCCGAAAATGTTAACCACGACGGGTTGAGATAAACTCAGCAAGTTAAAGTCCTAAGCCCCGGTTAGGAACTTCGCTCGCCTCGGGAGTTTAACATACAACCTAATACAACAATCAATGCAATACCACCTCAGAGAGAGAACCACGGAAGACAGTTTAATAAACAGGTGCAATCACGGGCGACCCTACCTCGGCCTTGGCACACGCGACCCGCGAAACCGTCAATCGTCTCACAACAACAAATGAAGAGGCATGCAAATAATCGAGCATTACACAAAACTTTCTCATATCACACTGCCCACACATGCTCCGATTATTACGACCCTCTAGGCCACGGCACAACCTTATGGTTGGCGGTCAACTGGTCGTAAACCAGGCATCGTCCTCCCCCGTGAGGCACGGCGACGTCATGGGCTCTCCCCCACCGACGGCATTCCATAAGGAGCATGGGCCCAGCCTCAACCGCGACTCCGGATCTGACCACTGTCAGGCGACCCAATGGTCACGGCACAACCCCGAAGGATTGGCGGTCATCCGGCTCAACCGGGCTATCAACTTTAATCTGACCATGCAACACATCAGCAAATAGTTCATTCTTGTCTTTGCTTTTGCTTGGTCGTGAATGCAACTTTACTCATGCACTCATGCTCATGTGACATGCCATTTCAAATAACCCACGCAACATGTTATACGGTATCACTCGACAATTTCAAAATCCAATTTCCAATCGGCATTCGATCACGCATTTCATCAATATTCACAAGTATAATTAACAATCGGCACTTCAATAAATCATAACAACCAAGAACACATCAAAATAAACCAAAAATTAGCTTCGCATGAACAGTGCCGTGAACGAATGCAAATCCATGAACAAGAATCCATGAACGATGTCAGTGAACAATGTAATCTATGAACAAGAATCCGTGAACATTAATTTGTGAATAGTAAATTCGTCCGAAATTAAATAAATAAATAAAAATAAATAAACTTAACCATGGTTAACAAATTAACTCAACCCTAGTTAATCTAACCTAACCATAGTTAAATTCTAACCTTAGTTACTTTTAAAACTAACCATGGTTACTTTAATTCATTAACCTTAGTTACTTTAATACTAACTATGGTCAATTAACTAACCCTAGTCAGAATTAATTAACCAGACTAATTAACCAATCAACCTTAATTAATCACAAACACACAAATACACTAATTAACCCCTAAGCAAGATTAACCCCTAAACAAGGATTAGGAAGTTAACTTACTTGGATCGGAAATCCGGCGACACTGGCGCGTAGAGGGAACGAGGGCTACGAGGGGTAAGCTCGGGGACGGCAACGGATGACAAACGGTGGCCGAAACGGGCCAAAAACACTGCTGGTTACTGTTCACGCGGCCCGACCAGCAGGTGCGGAAAAAGGCCGAAATGGGCGGTTCGGGCGACCGGGGTGACCGGGGGTGTGCGGCTGGCTTCCTAACTTCCAAAACTACACTTTGGGTGGTGGTGGCGGCTCCGGTGATGGCGGCAAGGCTGTTTTTGGGCTGGAAAACAGCATGGACAGCAAAGAACACCAGAAATGGAAGAGAAAAGGAAGAGAAAAAGGGAGAGAGAGGGTGGCTGGGCTGGTGCACGAATTTTGGGGGAGAAAGAGGAGAGAGAAGGAGCTGCTGGAGACATGGATAAGAGCCAAGGCAAGTGGGCAAGCCACTTGTTGAAGAACCAATCAAAACAAAGCAAAAACAAGCAAAAACAATGCCTACTTGGGCACAAAAGCAAGAGGCCTAAGAGAGAAGCCCATGGGCTGGAAATGGAGGAACTTGGGCCAACTTGGGCCCCTCTTGGGCTGGGCTAAATGGGTGCAAGGCCCATTGGGCCGCCGGTCTTGGGCCGGCCCACCCGCGGGCCCGAAACCCGGTCCAATTTTTCATTTTTCCGACGCTTCCGTGTCCAACGGAAAATCCCAAAATAAATGAGGCGACGTCCAAGTATTTAGTCCTGATATCACGTAGAAATCGGTTCCCAAAATCGGATTAAAAATCGGGCTAAATGAGTCAATTTTCAGGATGTTACACGGGAACGATATCCTCTAAGTACTAGACTATTAAGGAAACGGAAATAAATCGATTCGGCAGAAGTACGAAGTCGATCTGCAGGTGATTTCCGCACGACTTCGATGCGAACTACGAACGACGGTAAACCGAATCCTTTTCATCTGGTACTCGGGATTATCAATTGAGCCCCCGGGATCACACGACAATCGAGGGACGTCCCTGACTCGAGAATTGGCGTAAACGTGGTTCAAAGAATGGTTGGCCATGGGTCAAATGTGAGGAAAGTCCAAAAAGGGCGCGCCCGATAATCCAAATTGTACTACGGTCGCAATCGACTCAATTTGGCTCCGATTTTTAATCCGATTTTGGGAACCGACTTCTCAGTGATGTCAGGACTATATATTTGGGCGTCGCCTCATTTATTTTGGGATTTTCCGTTGGACACGGAAGTGTCGGAAAAAGGAAAAATTTGACCGAGTTTCGGGCCCGCGGGTGGGCCGGCCCAAGACCGGCGGCCCAATGGGCCTTGTACCCATTTAGCCCAGCCCAAGAGGGGCCCAAGTTGGCCCAAGTTCCTCTCCATTTCCAGCCCATGGGCTTCTCCCTTTTGGCCTTTTGCTTTTGTGCCCAAGTGGGCTTTGTTTATCTTTGTTTTGCTTTGTTTTTGATTGGCTCTTCAAGCAAGTGGCTTGCCCACTTGCCTTGGCCTTATCCAAGCCTTCAGCAGCCTCTTCTCTCTCCTCTTTCTCCCCCAAAATTCGTGCACCAGCCCAGCCTTCCTCTCTCTCCCTTTTTCTCTTCCTTTTCTCTTCCATTTTTGCTGTTTCTTGCTGTCCATGCTGTTTTCCAGCCCAAAAACAGCCTTGCCGCCATCACCGGAGCCGCCATCACCACCCAAAGTGTAGTCCTGGAAGTTAGGAAGCCAGCCGCACACCCCGGTCGCCCGGCCGCCCCCGAACCGCCCGTTTCGGCCTTTTTCCCTCTCGCTGGTCGGTTCCGCGTGAACAGTGTTCCGAGGGCTGTTTTGGCCCGTTTCGGCCACCGTTTGTCATCCGTTGCCATCCCCGAGCTTACCCCTCGTAGCCCTCGTTCCCCTCTACGCGCCGGTGTCGCCGGATTTCCGATCCAAGTAAGTTAACTTCATAATCCTTGTTTAGGGGTTAATCTTGCTTAGGGGTTAATTAGTTTAATTTTTGTGCTTGGTTAATTATGGGTTAGTTTGTTAATGGTGGCTGAGTTAATTAAGCTGACTAGGGTTAGATTAATTGACCAGAGTTAGTTTTAAAAGTAACTAGGGTTAATTAATTAAAGTAACCATGGTTAGTTTTAAAAGTAACCAAGGTTAGAATTTAACTATGGTTATTAACTATGGTTGAGTTAATTTGTTAACCATGGTTAAGTTTATTTATTTTTATTTATTTATTTTGTTTCGGACGAATTTACTGTTCACAAATTACTGTTCACAAATTACTATTCACGGATTACTGTTCACGGCACTGTTCATGCAGAAGCTAATTTTTGGTTTATTTTGATGTGTTCTTGGTTGTTATGAATTATTGAAGTGCCGATTGTTAATTATACTTGTGAAATATGATGAAACGCATGATCGAAGACCGAGTGGAAGTGAAAGTGTTTGACTTATTGAGTTATTCCCGAGAATTAGGGAATGTACGTGATTGTTGATTAGTTGAATTTGAAATTTTGGAATTGTCGAGTGATACCGCATGACATATTGCGTGGGTTATCTGAAATGGCATGTCGCATGATCATGAGCGATATTGCATTCACGACAGAGCAAAGATATAAATGGATTGTTTGATGATGTGTTGCATGATCACATTAAATGAGAGGGAACCCGGCGTTGCCGGAAGACCGCCAATCCCTATGGGGTTGTGCCGTGGCCGTGGGTCGCCCGACTTCGGTCGGATGCCCGACGGGGGGGTTCTATGTGGGACCGCGGTATGGGGGCGGGTCCCGGGCCTTTGTCGATTCTGCGGGGCTGCGGTAGTGGGCGGGTCCTATGCTCCTTCGGGAATGCCGTCTTGGGAGTGAGCCCTTGACGTCGCCGTGCCTCGAGGTAAAGAGGACGAAGCTGGTTTAGCCAGGAACCGCCAACTAAAAGGTTGTGCCATTTGCCCAGGAGAGGGCGTTAATAATCGGAGCATGCGTGAGTGTGAGACATGGGAAAGTTGTGTGAGATGCTCTGATTATTCGCATGCTCTTAATGTCGTGATGAGTTAAATGACGGTTTACGCGGGTCACGTGTGCCAAGGCCGGTAGGATCGCCCGTGGTTGTGTCTCGCTTATTGAACTGTCCCTATGCTTTTGCTTCTCTCTCGCATTGTCTTGACCGCTGGATTAGGTTGTATGTTAAACTCCCGAGGCGAGCGAAGTTCCTAACCGGGGCTTAGGACTTTAACTTGCCGAGTTTATCTCAACCCGTCGTGGTTAACATTTTCGGGCCCTAGATGATGCGTGCGAGGATCGAAGAGAGCGATTCCTCTCGAGGCCGCGAGTAGGCACTTGTGCAAGTTAGGTTAGCTAGGCCGGTCTCTTTTTGAGTAGGCCTTAGCTTGTCACCTATAGTAAGGTGTTTATGTATTTGCTGGTGTGCTGGCTAACCTTCAGATATATAAAATGGTGTTTGTCTTTCCTCTGCTGCTGTTATTGCTATCCCTGTCGTTTGGTTTGGGAGTTGTTTGTTTCCGCATATGCTTAAGTACAAGATAAAATGAATTGGTCAACGACAGTACCTGGGACGTCGTATTTTTAAGACCTCAAGTGAAATGGGGTTGCCGCGAGCTCGAGAGTCGGGGCGTGACATCACTTCAATAACTTTTGAGATCCACTATGACCACAATGAAAGTTGCAATATATTTAGGGTAGGACTGAACTTAAAAGGGCTTAGGGGGTCATCGGTATGGTAAATTATTGGATGCAGTCGATACATATAGACTCGGTGCATGAGATTCATTAGATATGAACTCCAAGCGAAATCCAACAATCCCATGCGCTAGGTCTAAATTGCCCTAGAAGCAACAATTACGTGTCGTTAGGTGTTCAGTGTTCAATGCTAGCAATCAAGGACATCTATGTCAATTGAATATATTTCTTAATATTGCATTCTTCAAATAAAGATGTTGCAAAGTGTCTTTCATCTTGCCCTTTCACAAAAATTATGCATCCATGTTAATTTTCAAAGTATTACCAACCACACCCATTTTCATGGAATGAAACCCATAAATCTCTAGAACCAAATTGGACTGTAACGTTCTTGATGGGCTGGGCAAGCTGGGAAATGATGATCAATAACAGTAAGTCGATAGAACTTGACCATGTCTAGGGTGCTCCGATGAAATTACAGAAATTCTCAATATACAGCATTGGAGGATTTTCACGCACATTTTTTACGAATTAGACAATTAGATTGGATGCGAATAAAATAAAAAAAGATGAATGATGATTAGATTGGATTGTTTCTAAATCAAATTGGCTTATGGCAAGACGAGCTTATCGAAATTCAAAACCAAAATGCCTTAAATGATGACATTGCTGATAAAATCTTTGACAGACCCAACTTTATACAGAATCTACTCTAAATTTTGAGGTAAAAAGAGTGTAAACAAATAATGAGTTTGATACAAGTTTCTATTCTAGACACAAGAAAAATATGAAACATTAACAAAGTAAAAGTCTTAGTCATAAAATAAAAAGTTCATACTAGCAGTTATAGATTATACATTCATTATCGAACGCCATAGAATATCGCAAGATCACTCAAAAATATAGACAAGAAAAAAGACAAAACTTATTCTAGGTTCTAAGATACAAGTTTCTATTCTAGATTTTACCATGGAATCATGCTCGTCCCTAATCATATTTAGTGGCTTTCAAGCAACGTGACTCTCAACCCTTCATTTAAGGCTCTCTTCATTTAACCAAAGCTTGCTATCCTTTTGTGCATTATTGTGGACAGAGATATCGAGTGGTCTGATAATGTCTGTAAAAATGGTGAATCATACAAGCTCTCCCAGCAAATTCAAATCTTTGATCTGCAATCGCTTGTTCGCTAGCTTCATATTGCCAAAATCCAGTCAATTCGGGGCGATGGATTGCTCGATTCCACCTCCAGTCTTTGTCCGAGGCTCTCTAGAACACGCAAATTTTTCCACCAATTGGCAAAAATAACTGGAGCAACAGATTCTAAATCAAACCGTGTTGACATTTCGGAAGATAGCAATGGTACCCACCGCAAGGTTAATCTATTCCATCTGACTTCAGCAGACAAGAAGGAACCATCACAGAAGCTGCTTGATCTATGATTGCTTGCCGTGTCCGGTGAGCCATTCGGTACGCTCAGGTTCGTTATAAAGCACCTAATGTAACATATTGATCTCGCAGTTCCGGTGATCCAATTCTGACCAAAGCCCGTATTTAGTATGCTGCGCGCAGCTCCCCGTTCTCTTTCTTTGCGTGCTCGCTTGTTCATGTTCTGCCTTGTATGCTGTCCTTTGATCCCTTCTGTTGTTCCTCTGTCCTTCAACATAGACAGCTTCGACACGGATACAAGCGACATATTGTACGAGGGAGTTGCGACAGTGGCGTATGGATATGTCGAGCTCACCTCCGTCCATCCTCCACATCTCTACCAGGTGGGGCGGATTCAGTACGCCAAGCCTGTTTGCTTATGGGATCCGGTCACAGGGCGCCAAGCCAACTTCTCGACCAGTTTCTCTTTCACCATCGAGACTGACAGCTCTGGTCGGCACAGCTCTGGTATTGCCTTTTTCCTCGCTCCTGTCGGGATCCCGATCCCACCCAACTCGGCTGGTGGATTCCTGGGATTGTTCAACGGTAGCACGGCTAATGAGGGGACTCGGAACCAGATTGCCATGGTCGAGTTCGACACTTATGCAAACCCGGAGTTCGATCCCCCAAGACCTCACATAGGAATCAATAAGAATGGGCTCTCGTCGCTCGCTTCTGCCCACTGGGATCCCGGATTGCACAGCGGGAAAGCGATCCATGTTGTCGTGACCTACAATTCCGTGAGCAAGAACCTCAGCTTGTCCTGGTCGTTCGACGGCGAACCTCTTTCCCAGGATAAGGCCTATCCCTCACTTTCTCACCATATCGATCTTGCAGAAGTCCTTCCCGAATCAGCAGCGATCGGGTTTTCAGCTTCTATTGGCACAGATCCAGAGAGACACAGCGTCAATTCGTGGCAGTTCAGTTCAGATTTGGACGTCGTAGATCCACTGCCACTGAATAGATCGCTGCCAAAGGGGGAGAACTCGAAACCTCGTCGGCTATGGATACTGGTCGCGGTTCCCGTGGCTTGCTTTTTATTGGTGATCTCCGCAAGGTCTTGCTTGACGGTCAAGAGGAGGGAAAAGCAAGTTTATGGCGCCCTTACTGACATCGATAAAGAGATAGGCGCATTGCCTGGGAAGTTCACTTATCAGGAGTTGCTTGTGGCGACCAACAGCTTCACAGATGATAGAAGGCTCGGCCGAGGCGGGTCTGGCCAAGTCTACAAAGGGTTCTTGAGCCATTCAGACCGCCTGGTTGCCGTCAAAAGGATCTTCGCAGAGTCCCGACACTCCAAGAAGGTCTTCGTCAACGAGGTGAAGATCATAAGCCGAACCATACACAGAAACCTGGTGCCGTTTGTCGGGTGGTGTCAAGAGGAAGGCGAGTTCTTGCTCGTCTATGAGTACATGCCCAATGGCAGCCTCGACCACCACCTCTTTGGGGCCCGGAGAAGCCTGCCGTGGGATGTGCGATACAGTGTGGCGCTTGGCCTCGCGTCCGCCCTCAACTACCTCCACGAGGAGCTCGAGCAATGGGTGCTCCACCGGGACATAAAGGCAGCCAACGTGCTGCTCGACACCAACTTCACAACCAAGCTCGGTGACTTCGGAGTGGCCAAGCTCGTTGACCCTCTGTTCAGGTCTCAGACGACAGACGTGGTCGGGACTTGCGGGTACCTGGCGCCAGAGTACTTCATCAGTGGGAAGGCCACGAAGGAGTCCGACATGTTCAGCTTCGGCGTCGTGGCCCTGGAGATCGCATGTGGCCGGAGGAACTACGAGGATGGAGAGATCCAGGTCCCACTGCACAAGTGGGTCTGGCAACTCTACCTCGCCGGCAACATCCTTGGTGCAGCCGACGAGGCCTTGGGCTCACGGTTCCAGAAGGAGGAGATGGAGTGCCTGATGAGGGTGGGGCTGTGGTGCGTGCACCCAGACCCCGCGAGAAGGCCAAGGGCGGGACAAGTGATTAGGTTCCTCCAGCTCGAGGACTCGGTCCCCGAGCTGCCTCACGGTGCGTTCAACGGTCCAGTTTCATACCGGCCATCTGCTTCGCATTTAGGAATACTGGAATCTCCATCTCCTCCTCCTATTCAAGAATCTGCGTCTACGAAGCTGGACAAATCGTGGCTCCTGAAGTCATCCTGCAAAACATGTTGACTAATGTGTTGTGTATGCAACGGTTGCTCCGTCAATACTGAGTTCATTAAGTGTTCAGTGCTCGTCATCAATTCTTAATCTTGCATTCTTAAGACTATGCAAAAATGTCTTTTATCTTGCCCTATCAGACAAGCAGTTTCAATGAATGAAACGTAAGAGTAAGTTATTTTAACTTGACCATTCTTGTGGGCTACGATCACACGAAAGGAATTCCCAGAATACAAGACTAGGAAAGATTTCACGCACATTGTCTAATAATGTCCGTTAAAGAGGTGAACCACAGAAGCTCTCCCAGCGAATGCTGAACTCTGATCCGCAGTTGCTCACTTGCTCGCATTATTTCATCGAAAGCCAGTCAACCGGGGAGATTGATTGGTCAGTTTCCATCTCCACGGCCTTCATACGCGGCTCTCTAGAACACCTGTAAATTTTCCCCCCAGTCGACAAATAACAGTAGCAAGATATTCTAGCCATGCCGTCTTGGATGGTACAGAAGTAGGACCACACGCAAGTGATTGTACAAGAAATTAGCTTAAGAATCAAGCCTCAGGGTCATGGATAGTTCAGTCATGGGACACGCCCAAGTGACCCACGCCCCAAGTTTGACAATGTTTTATTACTTGTTTGGAAGATAGCAATGATACCCACCACAAGACTGTTGCTCTTTGTGAGTAATTTGCTCCCTTGACTTCTGCGGAAAACAACGAACCATGATGGAAGCTGCTTGATCCATGAGCCCTCGCCATATTTGGTCCATCGTTAGGTATACTTGCGATTGTTATAAAGCAACCTAATGCGACATATTAATCTTGCAGTTGGGTCAATCCAATTCTGACCAAAGCCCGTCTCTAGTATGCCGAGCACAACTCCCCGTTCTTTTTCCTTGTGCGCTCCATTGTTCTTGTTCTGCCTCGTCTGCTGTCCTTTGATCCCCTCGGCTGCACCTCTGTCCTTCAACGAACGCAGCTTCCACACGGATTTGAGTGACATGCTGTACGAGGGTGTCGCGACGCTTGCATATGGATACGTCGATCTCACCAAATGCAATACTCCACCACATTTCCAGGTGGGCCGGATTCAGTATGCCAAGCCCGTCCCCATATGGGATCCTCTCACCAGGCGGCAAGTGGACTTCACAACCCATTTTTTGTCATCGCCTTTTTCCTTGCTCCTGTCGGTACGCTGATCCTGCCCAACTCGGGTGGCGGAGGATTGAAAAGGATGGTTTCCATGCCCTCAACAACGTTGACAAAGAGATCGGCGCATTGCCTACGAAGTTCGCTTATCAGGAGTTGCTCGCAGCTAACTAATGGCTTCGCAGAAGATAGAAGGCTTGGCCGCGGTGGGTCTGGTCAAGTCTATAAAGGGTTCTTGAGCTACTCAGACCGCTTGGTTGCCGTCGAAAAGATCTTCGCAGAGTCCCAATGCTCCAAGAAGGTCTTTGTCAACGAGGTGAAGATCATAAGCCGTACGATTCCCAGAAACCTGGTGCCGTTCGTGGGTTTGTGTAAAGAGGAAGGCGAGTTCTTGCTCGTCTATGAGTACATGCCCAACGGCAGCCTCGACCACCACCTCTTTGGGGTCCGGAGAAGCCTGCCATGGGATGTGCGGCACAGCATGGCGCTCGGCCTCACAAACGCCCTCAACTATCTCCCCAGTGAGCTTGAGCAATGCATGCTCCATCGGGACATAAAGGCAGCCAATGTGCTGCTCAACTCCAACTTCAGCACCGAGCTTGGCGACTTTGGAGTGGCCAAGTTCATCGACCCCGGCTCAGGACTTAGATGACAGACGTGGTTGGGACTTGCGGCAATCTAGCGCCAGAGTACTTCAATGGAGGGGAGGGAAGGCCACGAAGGAGTCCAACATGTTCAGCTTCGGCCTCATGGCCCTAGAAATTGCTTGTGGCCGGGGGAGCGACGAGGACGGAGAGATCTGGGTCTGGCAACTCTACCTCACCGTGTATGTCCTCGGCAGGGCAGACGAGATGTTGGGCTCAGAGTCCCCGGATGAGGAGAAGAAGTGCCTGATGATGGTGGGGCAGTGGTGCATGCACCCAGATCCCGCGAGACGGCCGAGGGTGGGGCCAATGATCAGATTCCTCTGGCTCCAGGACTCGGTCCCTGAGCTCCCACGTGGTGCATTAGACGGCCCGGTTTTGTACCGGCCATCGACTTTGCAGTTAGGAATGACCGAATCTCCATCTCCCTCCTATTCAAGAATCTGTGTCCATTAAGCGAGAAAAATCTCGGCTCCTGAAGTCATACAGCAGTACATGTTGACTTAATCTGCGCATACTTGCAGCATCAACTATACTTCGGTTACAATCTCATTTGCCCAGCCCAAATGGGTGGCTCGAAGTTGAGTAAGTCACGAGGACCTGATATCACTTAACATGCACCACTTGCATTTCTCTTTTCAGATTACCGATCCAAAAAAGCGAGCACATTTGTCACATCAGGAAAAAAAGAGTGATATATGCGTTGGAAGTCCTAAAACTTGTCATGAAAATACAATTAAATCTTAAAACTTTCAAAACATATGATTAAGTCCTAAAACTTGTTACGGAAATACAATTGAGTCATAAAACTTCCAAAAGTACAATTAAGTCTTTGAACTTGTCAAATCGGTCCAATTAAGTCCTTCCATTGAATGCATTTTTTGAAAATTTTGTGACTCAATTACATTTACTTGACAAGTTTTAGGCTTTGATTGCACTTTTATGACAAGTTTTAGAACTTAGTTACACTCTCTGAAAGTTTTAGGACTCGATTGCACTTTTATGATAAGTTTTAAAATTTTCATTATATTTATCCTAAAAAAAACAGATGAAAAGACAATTTTCTCATTTGTATGAGACGGAAAGCAACATTGAAAAGTATATCGAACACTAGTAATTCACCATGGTGATTAGGACCATTTGGGCAGGCAACTAGAGTAGTTATTTAACTGATTTTCAAATGTCTAAGGTGAAGATGATAAGCCGAACGATACACAGAAACCTGGTGCCGTTTGTCGGGTGGCGGTGTCAAGAGGAAGGCAGCCTCGACCACTACCTCTTTGGGGCTCGGAGAAGCCTGCTGTGGAATGTGCGATTCAGCATGGCGCTCGGCCTCGCGTCTGCCCTCAACTACCTCCACGAGGAGCTCAAGCAATGGGTGCTCCGCTGGGACGTAAGGGCAGCCAACGTGCTGCTCGACACCAACTTCACAACCAAGCTCGGCAACTTCGGAGTGCCCAAGCTCGTTGACCCCCGGTTCAGGTCTCAGACAACAGACATGGTCGGGACTTGCGGGTACCTGGCGCCAGAGTACTTCATCAGTGGAAAGGCCATGAAGGAGCCCGACATGTTCAGCTTTAGCGTCGTGGTCGTGGAGATCGCGTGTGGCCGGAGGAGCTACGAGGACGGAGAGACCAAGGTCCCGCTGCACAGGTGGGTCTGGCAACTCTACCTCGCTGGCAACATCCTCAGCGCAGCCGACGAGGCCTTGGGCTCATGGCTCCAGAGGGAGGAGATGGAGTGCCTGAGGAGGGTGGGGCTGTGGTGCGTGCACCCAGACCCCGCGAGACGGCCGAGGGTGGGGCAAGTGATCAGCTTCCTCCGGCTCGAAGACTTGGTCCCCCAGCTCCCACGTGGCGCGTTCGACGGCCCAATGCACCCGCCATCAGCTTTGCAATCAGGAATAACATAATCTTCATCTCCTTCTCCTACTCAAGAATCTGTCCATTGAGCAAGACAAATCCTGGCTCCTAAATCTGCACATACTGCTACATCAACCATATTTTGTTCCCGATCTCTTTTGCCTTTGCCCAAAATTGTTGACTTTAAGTTGCGCACATCGCCGGGGCTTAGCATCACTTAACGTATATAGATTACATTGGCATTAACAAGACACCAATGGCCTATTTGATAATATTCTCAAGAACAACTTATTCTATTTTTTTGTTCTCGGGAATAGATTTGAAACAGAAATTCGTTTGGTAAATTTTTTATTTCGAAATCAAATTTGTTCCCGAGAATAAATTTAGAACAAAATCAAGAATAAACAAAAAAAAAGTTATTTCTTACTCTGGAGAACAATTTCAAGAATACTCTGGAAAACAATTTCAAAAATCAATTTTCACTCTCCTCTTTTTTCCCTTTCTCTTTCTTTTTCTTCTTCCTTCTCCCAACCCACTGCTGCCCCATCGCCGCCCCCTAACCGCCACCATTGCCGCCAACGAGTGGCCGAGCGAGGTCCGACAAAGCTCAACCTCATAGAAATGGGCGAAGCCAAGCCTCACCAATGGCCAGGTGAGGCTCACCAAGCCCGTCGAGGCTCGAGGTCGGCCTCGTTGGTGGCTGGATGAGGCTTGCCCCCCAAATTTGGGCAAGACTCCTCGCCTAGCCATCGGTGAGGCCGACCTAGCACCGCCTAGGCAAGGCTCGGCCTCGCCCAAATCTACGAGGCCGAGCTTTGCCGGTGGGCAGATGAGCCTCCAACAATGGCGATTGGCTACTAACTAAGGAAAAACAAGAGAAAATGGGAAAAAAGAAGAAGGAGAAACATAAGAAAATTATAGTTAAAAGTACTAAAAAATTAAAAGAATAAAAAATATTGAAGAGTCCTATCAACCATTTCTATTTGGAGAATTAAAAATTTGGAACAATTTATCAAACAATTTCAAATATTCAGAAATTATTCTCAAGAATAGAATTAAAAAGAATAATTTCCAACCAATAATTATTCACAAAAACAAAGTAGTTATCAAACTGGCCCTAACATAAGAAATTTTGGAGTTAAGTTACTCGTATCTCTCTTAAAAATTCAAATTACCGATCCAATAAAACAAGCGCATTCATCACGTCAGGGGAAAGAAAACAGATGAATAGGTAATTTTCTCACTTCAATAAGATGGAAAGCGACATTCAAGAGTACACTGAACAGTACTGATTCACCACAGTAATCAGGACCATTTGGGGAGGCAACTAGAGCAGTTCTTTAGCTGAATTTTTAAATGTCTAACTGACATGATTTAGTCCCATCGGGACTTTAATTTAGGTCGATTTGGTGTAGAAGCGGATGCCAAAAGCCAGGCCCAAGATCGCAAGGGGAACAAGGAACTGGAGGAGCTTTATGATGAACTCCGATGTCTTGTCTTGGTTGTAGTGAGGCTGCTTCGGAGGAGTGTAGGTTTTTTTCGTGGGGACAGTCAAAGAGTCGATGTCCCCGACAAGGTACTCGTCCATCATTGCTCTGGCACTGCTGCTATGGCCGACATCTTCGAAATCATCGGTGGCATCTTTCCCTGAAAAAAAGAAGAAAAAACTTCTCATTTTGAGCTCGCTTGATCTCAAAGAAAGCAAAGAAATCGTAGGACAATTCTCAGCCCAAACCCCGTGGTTTTACTAAATTGCACAGGCACAGAAAGATGCGTACTCTTCCCAATGTTGTGGGTCTTGCTAACAGAGCGCCCAAGTGACTTGGTTAGAAATTAGAAGGAACTGAAGCGCCATATAATTGTCCCTAAAGCTTAATGAAGAACACTGGAATATTATACCTGTTGCGGACAACAAAACCTCATCACCGCCGGGATGGTCTTCCAGGAAATTGGTCACATTATAAACCTGTTGTGATGTGAACAGGTAAGCCCAATAGTGCAGAAATAAGTTAAAAAGACTCCCACAGAAATAAGTATCTTTTCAACCGACCATATCCAGGGCAACGTACCCCGAGATCGAATGATGTTGGACTACAACATTAAAATCACCTCATAAGTTTAGTGGAAAAGCACATTTGGTATGTCATCAGCCACTTACTACCATCAATGCGCTTCTCTGAGATGAAAAACGAAGAAGAAAGGTATCTACTTTTCTCCAAAGTAGTCTGTGGGTTTAAATTCATCATGATGTCAACCCATAGACTATTGAAGTTATCGCCAACAACATAGTCATGAATATTATTAAGCAAAAGTGTAAAATGGCATTTTTATTACTGCAGTTGTTGCAGCTCAAATACGGGGAAAATTTAATGGGCTGAATCCCAGATATGGACAACTTTCTAGTACATTATATACGGAAATTGAACCATGTCATGACATGAACAAGTTCCTAGTCTGTCTCAAATAGATTTTTAGAGGAATCAACTGCAAACTGACTGTATTAATTTGATCAGTGTCTAGAGACATGGGAATCCAAAAGAATCCATTTTGATGGTTACCACAACAAATGAAAAAGAGCATCCAGAGCATTGCAGATGCAACAGGGCAGCTACTAGATCTACTGCAAGACATAAGTCGGAAGAGACCTTGCAGACTCTTAGAATATAGAATAACTGACAAATAGCTAAGTGAATTCAGCGTAAATGTCTGACCCAAAAGGTAAGTGAAATAAGCAAATTGTTCAAGAGATCATAGGCATGTAGTTCATACTAGACACAATTGGTTCATGATTTCATCTATTCAACCGATTCAGATACTCCTGCTTTGACAAAACATTTATTCACACATGTGAACAGTGAATCTTATAAGCCAAACTCAGCAATGGTCACCGTTTCATTTTCAGCAAAGCTCTTTTCAGTGCTCGAGTTGCAGAGCACGGTCTAACAGAGATAATCAAAAGGAATCACCATGGTACACAACAAGAATAAAATTACTAAGCACTTAATGCTACCTGAAGTCAGGTACATCAAACCCCTCAAGTCCTATGTTATACCAATGAAAAATCTTTTCTTTTCTTTTTTCGATTGATCAAAATAATCTGCCTATCTAAATGCTAAAAACATGTCTCTAGCACAGCAACATGCCCAAGGACAAAGTCAAAATGTTGAAACCCACATACAATTGAAACCAAAGTTCCCCATTTTAGACATAACAGCTGGGTTTTACTTATTTTCCTCAAAAAGAAACAAGCATTGAAGTTGTCATCGACTACAGGCTTAATTGGAGGTGTGATCAAGCTTTCTCGCTTAAAAAACTAATGAATTGTAACTATGTGGTTTGGGTGTGCACCTTTGACTGCCATATTGTGACGACTTCTACAGCTTACTGTGGCTTAATAGTAATCAAAAGTTGTAATTCAACAGAAACCCCACCAATATTCGTAGCCACATCATGGAGAAAACCCCAGAGCAAAAGCCTAAAACAGAAATTTGACCCATAAAGCTGTTTTGAACTGGTTACATTAGGCTCAGAGTAATCAGAAGTCGGAGAGTTCAATTCAGTCACAGAATTTAAACATCGAAAGACGAATCCTTACATTAGTCGATCCCAATGACAAAAAAGAGAACTTCATAAAAGCCTTTTCAGACGGAAATCAAACTAAGTAGACCAACTATTCTTTCCCCTAACCGTGCTCAAGTACGAACCTTGATATAATCAAGGACGCCCAGATCGCCTAAGCTTGGGAGGTGATACATCAAATGATTTTCTTGGGTGGCAAGATCCAAATACAGAAAAGTACACTGGCAAAGCAACTGATCAAAGAACCCAAAGACCACAAAAAGAATCTGGACCAAAACCCGCATTCAACTTTAGCAATCTGATACGGCATTGACCGAAGCAGTTTGGCATTGATTATCTCTTGAAGGTCGATTCATGAAGGAGAAAAGTGAGAGACAGATTCGAGAAGGAACTATCTACAATGAATAAAAACAACACAGAGCAAGAAGGAGGCTAGAAAAATTAAAAAGGAGCTTACTTTTCCATCAATTATGAGCCAACAGTCCTTGGAATTGTTGTGCTCGGACACTTCGGCCAAAGTGAAGACCTTCTTGGACTCACCCATCTCGATTTCTTCCCTCTTCTTCCTCTTCTTCCTCCTTTCTCCTTCTTTCTTCTTCTGCTGCTGCTTCTGTGGGTTTTTGGGCTCTGTGAGAAGCGGCAGAAGCAGGGTGGGTCAATCTGAGAGAAAGGAACAGGCTTTAAATTCACCGGCTTGGTCGATCAAACTGTGGGCTCTCACCAACTCAAGAACGCGTGGTTGCAACGGTGGGTATGACAAGAACAGACGAGGCTCCAAATCAAAGGAACCGGAGACTCTGAGAGAGAGATTTATTAGCTTATTGAGCTTGCATTATCAAGTTCTTCCCTCTTTTTTTATATTGGGCGCCCACACAGATATAGAGAGATTTATTACAGCATTGATTGTGACTTTCTGCCGTTCTTCCATTTTCTTAAAATGCATATTATGTAATAAAACAATAATAGAAAATTTCAAATAATGATCTTACGTGTACACTCATTTTCTTAAATAAGATCATGAAATAGATATTATTTTGAGTAAGAATCTGAATTGGCTATTTCAATTCCAAAAACAGCTTGTAGTAATTATGATTTAAATAAGATCTAACCTCACATGCCAGCAAAATTTTCTAACACAAGTTAAATTTAAATTAAATTAGATTTTAAAAAAAACTTTAAAAAAAACACAAGCAAGAGGGGGTCATCACCCCCACCGATATGGGGCAACAGTAAAGGCTAGCGAGATTGTCGGCGCCTAGGTGAAAGCTAGTGACCTTCGCCGACCAGAGGCGAGGGCTAGCTCCCTCCCACTTGTGTTTCCCCTTTTTTTTATTTTTTAAAAAGAGAAAAAAAAAAAAAAAAGGAAAAAAATCAAAATTTTGAAAAGATGAAATTACCTTTCACAGCTAATGAGTTTAGGCTCTTCTTTGAGACTAATATGGTCATTTTAAACCTTCATGTTAAAAAATAATGGCACTTCAGATTTTTATTTGAAATAATATTCATTTTAGAGATTATTTGAGAAAATTGAGGCACTTTAAATTTTTAATTGGAATTTTCCCAAATAATAATCATATTTTCATTATTTTGTGCATTGCACGAGAAAAATAGTCTTTCTAGAGACACCAAAACTTCTTCGTTTAGATAAGGAACTTGTTTTTCCAAACACTTGTCAAAAAAATCCTGATTAAAAGTGTTCTCTTAAATATTTTCTTAAAGAAACATTACAATTTCAATGCATTATCTATCTTATAATCTTTGTAATATGCACAATTAATATTTTTGGATATCGAATATTTTTTTTATAAAATATATTATAAACGTCCCTGTGATATTCGTAGGTAGATAAGATTTTCATTTTCCTCTTTTATGGAAGGTCATTGAAGCCGTTTATGGTAGGCGGTGGGTAGGTGGAGACTAGGTTATATTTGTGTCCATTGAATGCGGTGTAGGGATTAGTAGGTGTGTTGGCAATGGTAGCTCTTCCTGAGTCTTTCCTTTCTTTTCTATTGCCCTTTTTTTCCCCATCTCTCCATCATAGAATCTATGTTCCCATGTTATCACGTAAGGAAAAGGGATAGGGACCGTGTACACTTAAATTGGTAACAACAAAATTAGGTCATAGAAACGTATGACCTCTAGCAAAGTTATTACATGTTCAGCCTATTGTGCGTATCGTACTTGTCTTTCGTATGATGTTCGTTTGTTTGAAGGCAAACTATTTTTGAAAATTGTTTTCCGACTTTTCGGGGCTTAGATAATAGGAAAACTAATTGATTTATAGAAAACGTTTTCCATAAGTCTAAAACAACAAACATCGACAGAAAATGACTTCCAACTGAGGGAAATTGGCTTCCCCTTTTGCCAAGAAGGAATTTACTTTCCCTAAATCACCAAACAAATGAAACTAACAATTTTCCTTAAATTTGATTTCTATGGAAAATATTTTTATATATCGTGAAATTTTCAATCGACTCCTGAATATTGATTCGGGCGAGGTATTGTTGGGTCATGTATTCTATTCCATGCTTCACATTACCAGCTCATTTTCACTTGCATTTTCCAATGGTAACTTTACCTTGACTAACAAATTAAAGTCAATGGATCAAATAGCCACTCAATAATTGTTTGAAGCGCATTAGATTAAAAAAACCCTCAAATGATATTATTTCCTAAATTATTGTCTTTTATTGCCAAATCTATTGTTGGTTATAGTATAAAAAATCAAATGGAATGAGGGGGGGGATTAATTGGAATTGAATAAGGAATTCAATCTCTTAGTTTGGTAAATTGTGAGAATGAAATAAAATCATTAATTTTCTTTATTTATTCGTGAAATATGTTGGTGATCGGGATAAAATGAGGGCACCTATAAATCTAACACAAAATTTGAGGCTAAATTCCATCTAGAATGCCAAAACTTGGCACAAATGTACACTTTAATGCCCAAACTTTCAAAATGTACACTTAAATGCCAAAATCGGAGAAAAGTGGGACACTTAAGTGCCAACTGCGAAAAAATCCAGCCAAATGACTGACATGGTGCTTTTCTAGTGAGAAAATGCAAAATTGCGTCATGGCTCCGGTTCGTGAGGGTCCTCGACCCTTGTCCAAGCGCTAGCAACCCTTGCCGGCCATCGCCGTCGCCCCATCGATGAGTGGCGGCAGCCACAGGCAAGGGAAGCCTCCCACCTATGCTCCTCTCTCCTCATTTTTTAAAAATTTTTAAAATTCTTAATTGAATTTGATTCATTTTTATATTAAAAATTGAATCTTACATGAAACGATGTCGTTTTGGGCTGAGTCTAGCCATGTCAATGCTCAAAATGACATCGTTTTGGGCTTACTTAGCCTCATTAGGTTGCAAAACGACGCCGTTTTTTTGCATTTTTCTTGTCAAAAAAGCACCACATCAACCATTTGGTCGGATTTTTTCACTGTTGGCACTAAAGTGTTTCACTTGTCTCCGATTTTGACACTTAAGTGTGCATTTTGAAAAATTTTGCACCAAAATATCCATTTGTACCAAGTTTTAGAACTCTAGGTGTACTTTAGCCAAATTTAGTCTATGCTTAATATAGAAGATATTATTATAATTGTGCTATAGAAAAGTTCACCCGGCATCATTCTATAAAAGAAGTAAAAATTAGGGGTGTTAAAAATACTCGAGCCAATCCGACCTGACTCGATCAAACCTGGCCTAACCTTAAAATTAGGGTATTTTGGGGTCAAGCCATTTTAAGTATTGGTATTGTTTGGATTAGGGTTAGGTTAGGCCGATCCAAGTCGGGTCAGGTTTAGTCAACGCAGGTTTTTTCTCATGGTGCATGCACAACGAGGATGAAATCGACTAGTCGGTGCTAGCCCAACCCGACCTAATTCATTCTCTAAGGTTATATAATATTCAGGTCAGGTTGGGCACATTCTATATGGTTTCAGGTTGGGTCAAGTGTCATGAAAACCCAACCCAACTCATTAACACCCATGGTAAAAAGTCATTTAAAGTAGCATAAATTTTGTTGCATTAAATTATTTAGTAGCTCCATAATAAGAGCAATAGAATCAATAATTTTACAATATTTATTCAACCAAATAATTTTTGTCGTAATATCAATTATAAACTAATTATGTTTTCATTCATATAAATATATTACTCTTAATGAATGAGTGGGTGGGAGATGTTGATCTCTACCTTCCTAGGGGTAGGAACAATTTAGCTTTAAGTGTAAATTTTGATTCTCGCGCAAAAGTTTGAAATTGAGATTTAGAGTATGAATTGAGTAAAAATGACAAAAAAAAAAAAAAACTGATTTGATAACTCTACATAGATTTTAACTTATCTACAACTATAGATTAATTCACAACCTAATACTCCGTACAGTCAATCATAATAGCTAATAACTAGATTGTTCAAACTTAAACAAGATAATACTTTATATCATACTCATTGTCTTTTGTTCTTATTTGATTAATTCATTTGATAATTCATTTTTAGTGCCAAAAAAGAAGGGTTGAAATCATGAATCCTCGTCTTCCTAGTGTTTCATCGGGCCTTGCAACCAGACGAGACTTGCAAGGGCAGGTCATTCCTTCCAACAAGACAAAACAAAACAAGGGTTATTTCTTTAGCTTGCTTTAAGATCTTTTGAAATTTCTCCATACTTTATCAATATAATTTTAAGCTTATTTTTTCAAATAGATCATCATATCAAACCTTTAGCTTTTCATAGGAAAAATGGTTCAAAGAGTCATAAATCTATTGCATTTTTATCAATTCAGTTCTAAACTTTTCAATTTTGCCGATTAAGTCGTAAACATTTTTACTTTTTGTCAATTGAATTCATCAGTGGACACCAGATGTCCTACGTGATATAACCGATACTAACGTGGATAATTTTTAATAATAATTTTCAATTATTTTATTTTATATTTCCTTGTTTTCGTCTTCTTTTCTCTCTCTCTTTTTTTGTTTATTTTATTTTATTTTATTTTTTACTTGTGACCGACCATCGAGCAAGGCCATCATGGCCACCATTAGGGGTGTAAACGGTTCGGTTCGGTTCGGTTTTTCAAAAACCGAACCGAACCGAACCGATAAGAGACCGTCCCGAACCGAACCGAAACCGTCCCGAACCGAATACGAACCGAACCGAAAATGCGGTTCGGTTCGGTTCGGTTCGGGACGGTTTTTCGGTTTTCTATTTTTACTTTGTTTATTAGAATTTAAGTAAATAAGAGATAATAAAAAAGAGAGATTATTCAATTTTTATTAAGAATTCTAATTTGGTTCGGTTAACCGAACCGAAAACCGAAAACCGAACCGAACCGAAAATATTAATTGTTATTTTTCGGTTAACCGAACCGAATGAACCGAACCGAACCGAAAACATACGAAATTTCGGTTCGGTTCGGTTCGGTTTTATATTTCGGTTCGGTTTTCGGTTCGGTTTTTGACACCCCTAGCCACCATAGCCACGAACCTGAGCTCGAGCTCCAGCGACCATGGCCATCGCCTTGATTGAGTTGGACTGGAGTTCGTTGGAGGAGGACACGAGGTGGGCGATTAGGGTTTTGAAGTGGGAGAGGTCGAGCCCGAGAGCCATCGTGAGTTGCGCTTGCTGGAATTAGGTGGATTGGGGATCCATGGCAACGATGGAATTAGGTTTTTTCTTTTCGGCTACATCTCTCTTTTCTTTTTACTTGTGGCTGCCTCAAGATCTGGTGGCCAAAGCTTGAGCTCCAGCTTTGAGTTCTTGGCCATGGTCGCTCAAGCTCGAGTTTGGGTTCGTGGCCATGGTGGCAATGATGGCCTTGCTTGGATTTTAGTGAAACCGGGCAAGGGCCATGATCCTCGCTAGCCATCGAGAACCCTCGTTGGCCACGAGTTAAAAAAATAAAAAGAAAGGATAAGAAAATAAATAAAAGGAAAATAAAATAAAAAATATTATTAAAAAAATTTCAACGTCAATACCGATCATGCCACATAAGTGATTGGATGGCCGGCATCCACGTCAATGAATTTCAGCAAAAATTGGCATAATAAGCTCAAATGATAAAATGTGAAAATGTTTATAATTTAATTAACAAAATTAAAAATGTTTAGGGCTAAATTGGTAAAAGTGTAATAAGTTTTAGACTTTTTTTGATAATTTTCCCCTTTTTGTAGAGATGATTAAATACAAGATAAAATTGTATTGCCTCCTAAGAAGCACCGACACTCTCCAAGAGCCTTTGTGTCATGTTAGACACTCCAATACATGTCTGACACTTTCGGACATTCTTAGACATTTGGTTAACATATGTCAAAAAATTTGATACCTGGTTAGCTTTCCCAACACTCGAGTCAAAATTTTAACATGCGAGTTTCCAACACATGAGGTCAATTTTTAAAATTTTCAATAAATGATGAGTCAAAAAATGGAGAAGGAAAGATGTATCGTGTGTCCTGTTTTGCCGGTTTCCTTTGGCGCGAAGCCTCCCATCAATGCAGATGCAACAGGAAAGACTCAAGTCAGAGATCTTGCAGAATCCTACAAATGGAATGACTCAAATTCAACCCGGTCCGAAGTGAATTTGGCATAAATGAGATCATATGTTGTTCGAGAGACCACAGATATCTTGGTCGTTCCAGACATAGATTAAGCGAATGATATCGTCCTCTCGACTGATGCTGCAAACACAGCACATACCAAGACACGCTGCTCATTCAGGACAATTTACTTCGTATGCGGGTCGATAAAGAGATGACAAAAATGCCGCCAAAGTAAGCATTTTTCGGCTCTTCCGTTTTCAGGGAAGCTCCTTTCACCGCTCTAAGCGCGGAGCATCTCGACTCATCTGAAAACGATCCTAGCACAGCAATTCGCACAAGAACAAATCAACACACTGAACTAAAACTTCCTCGCTTCACACATGATCATTGGGTTTGTATTCTCAGCTGTCATTTTGTGGTTGCGTTACGGAGTTTTTGGCATTCGAACCGTGATAATTCATCAGTTCTTCGAGTTCTAATTCAACGCAAACCCCCTCAATCAGCACTAACTCTTGATCTCCACATCAGAGAGAAAACCATAAAAGCTAAAAGCTAGAAGCAAAGTTCAGTGACCCCATTTTTGTCTCTTTACTTTGACTGACCGGTGGAGTTATCATAGTTTCTCTTTTTAAAATTTGAGAAAAATTTTAAATATTGAAGGGAAAATAATAAGAATACTCTACAAGATTAGCAAACGCACAAAGACATTCTTTTTAAAAAATTTCTTGCATCAAATAAATTTTGTCTATAATCCTTAGAAACTTGAGAAATTATTATGTGTGGATCTAAGGGTCAAATTTTGGACATTGTAAAAATTTTAAAATTTCGAATTCTGAAATAGTTGAAATATATAAGTCAAAAGATATGGAGTAAGTAAATATTTAAAAATCATTTCATCTTAGACAACCGGCCCAGCCAATACCTTAAATGACCAGAAAAAAGAATTTATAGGTTCACATGATAATCAGCGGTAAACCATCCATGTAACTTTATTAGTAAAAAGCGTGTAGTATAGGAATACTCCTATGGATAGATTTTATTTTCCTTAATAGTACTTGAATTTATTTCCAGAAATATGGTTATGTTGAAGTCACATTGATTATAGGATGAGCGAAAAGTCGTGTATTGTAAAAGATCATTTAAATCCCAAGATTTTGAAAATGCACTAGACCTGATGACTTAAATATTATGCTTCATAATATATGATGAGAAAATAAAATAATAATACTATACTTTGTGAATACGATACTATATAGCAATATTCTTTAAGCGTAATTAATAATCAACATGTTACATCATTAATTGACTAATGAAATTTGTTAATAATTAAAGCAATTTCATTCGAGTGTGTCGTTTCGATATAAAATAACGGGTATTTTCTCTAGAGCTCGGTGACGGTTGGGAGAAGGAAATATTACTAAAAATCACACTCGTTGTACCTATATTATCATGAAATTATTATTTTATTTTATTATTAGCATATATATAGATATTTGCACATAATTTAAATTACTTTAGTCTCTAATATCTTATTTTTAAGTTAAATTCCTCCTATATGATTGAATCACTGCACTTGGAGCTGGCTTGGTGGGTAAGTCAGGATTCGCCCGAAAGGCAAACCCGTCTCCGAAAGCAAGCTAATTGTTCTCTCTCTCTCTCTCTCTCTCTCTCTCTCTCTGTCTGAACTTTGCTCTCTGGAGACTAGGGTTTCGAATTCGGAAATCTCTCGATCGGGGAGCCCCAATCGCGATCCCCAATTGCCGTCTAGGAGATTTCTCGGAGGGATCCGAATCGGACGAGGAGGCGCTAGCTCGGGTCGCGAAGCAATGGCGGTGGCGACTATGGTTAGCTCGGCCGGGGGGTTGCTGGCGATGCTGAGCGAGAACCACCCGCGGCTGAAGCTCCACGCCCTCAAAAACCTCAACAAGTGCGTTGACTACTACTGGCCCGAGATCTCCACCAGCGTACCTATGATGTGCGTCGGACCTTCCCTTCTCTCTCTTCCTCTTTCCCTCTGTCTCTCTCTTGAGTTCTCTTGAGTTTCGATGCGGTTTAGGTTGCTTTGCCTCTTTCTTTTTATTTTTGGGTCGTGGCCTCTGGTTGGATTGGTGGTTTTTGGGTTTATGCGGGTTCTGAGCTGCTTGGCTGAAAAAAATAAAAAAGATGATATTTTGTGACGGAATTTGGGGTTTTTTTTTCTTGGGTTTGTTCTTTCAGGGAAAAATGAGATGCCGAAGTGAGTTAAGCAGTGGCAGTAGCTTCTTGTTTACTGATTTTTGTAGGTTTTGGAGTAGTGAAGTAGGGGAATGTGAGTAAGATTTTTGGTTGTTGCATTTGCATACCCTTGTTGAATTTTGCATCTTTTCTGCGATAGGTGGAGGATTTTAGATTGAGATAAAATGGAGGATTCTATGTTTGGAAACGAGATTGAGGATTATGAATTAATGAGAATTAATAATTTTTATTTTTTTGTCTCCGAACAAATTTAAGCGCATGTAGAAGTTTTCTGGGAGCAACGAACGAGGTGTTTGGCTGGAATTGGTGATCTACACCTTTCATTGCTGGCATCAAACATGAGTTTACCATAATTGCAGTCGTGCTGGCTCCTTCATATTGAGCTCTGGAGTTGGTATTTATGGAGTCAGCATTTTGCTTTGAAATTAGTGTTCGTATAGGCTGTGTTTAACTGCGCAAGTGCAACCTTTGTCTCTATTAGACTTTGAGGAACACTCCAAACTTGATCTGCTTCTGTTTTAACTGTACAATTTGGTTGAGGAGGGTTGATTTGCAATTTGCATACAAGTTAGACTGGTTCAGGAAAAACATTGTGATTTGACAATGCTATGTTCAACTTTAGAAAAAGTTCCAGGTTGGTTTGATTAATTGTTCTCTTATAACAATTTATCTTCAGAGAGAGTCTTTACGAAGATGAAGAGTTTGATCAGCATCAGAGGCAACTTGCTGCACTGCTCGTTTCAAAGGTGATAGCTCTATTCAACCCTGCACTTCATTTCATGAGTACTTCCTTGCACGATTCTTTTGGGTTGTTTGGATTGCATCCCTGTTATTAACTGTTGTCTTGATTACTTCTTCGTGTTTTATAAAGCAGAGCATTATATACATTATCACAAGTTAGATGCTTCACAGTTTCTCATTATTCATATGATATAGCTACTTTGTGGATGCTTAGTAATACGTGGTAGCTATCACTGCTGATATTACTCTAGCATTTTCTGCTGACAACCATCTATTTTATCTAAAATTGGTTGTGGTTTTGGATTCCTTGTGATCAACATTTAATATTAGACAGACTAAAGGAGGCCTTCATAAAGTCCCTTAAAGGCTCATTAGTTTATACTCATTATTGTGCTTGATTTTACCCCCTGCTGTTGAAAATTTCATCAACACTATTCTAAAAGCTGTCAGCCATTAATTGCATGAAAAGTATTTATGGGTTGTTGGGTGGTTCCCTCTTTGAATCATTAGATTCTACATTGTTGCGGCTTTTTATTCAGTTCTTGTTTGTGTTTGTACATTGTCCTGATAGAGGTTAATAATCTTCAGGGCACGTTAAGCTTGAAATGTGCTCAAGTTACATGTATTATGTTTTGATTCAAATTTGTACTCTCGTTTAACTTGTTGTCCTTGCAAGCTTCCTTGTAACATTTGGAATATTGTACCTACAAAATCTAATGTATAGATGCACATGAATCAATCATAGTCTCACTCATTTTAGATTTTGGAATCTGCATTTGGGTTTGGTGTTCTCTTGACATGGATCTGCTATTGATGCTGGCTTGTCCCCATGTGATTCCATGTTTCTTGGTGCACATGGTTTGAACTTACAAATTCCTGCATTCTTGTAGCATCCCTTGCCTTTGATTTTGAAATCTGAAGTTTTGAGTTCTGCTGTTTTCTTGACATGTTTCCACTGTTTCTTGTCTATTTTTTTTTTTTTTTTCAGGTTTTCTACTATTTGGGCGAGCTTAATGATTCACTGTCTTATGCGCTAGGAGCTGGTTCTCTTTTTGATGTTTCTGACGACTCTGATTATGTTCACACTTTGCTATGTAAGAATAGCAACCTTAGCTCTTCTTCTTCTTTTTAATAATTTAGTTTGTGGTTTTTTTTTTTTTTCCCCGGGGGGAAGGGACCAGGGAGAACAGCAGCACTTTGTTTTCTACTTTATTCATGTGTATGACCATCCTGTCAGTTTATTTTCCAGCTATTCCAGTGGTTGACCTTTAGTCCTTTGGATCAAGATTTGGAACTTACTCGATCTGCTTTTGACTTGTACTTTCAGCAAAAGCTATTGATGAATATGCAAGTCTTAAGACTAAGGCAGCAGAATCAAATAAAGATGCAGTTGAAGTGGATCCTAGGCTGGAGGCTATAGTGGAGAGAATGCTTGATAAGTATGATGCTATGCAATGCCTTTGTTGATTTGATCTGATGATTTTCTTGCTGTGGCCTTCTTACGGTTACTTCTTACGGTTACTTGATTTAGGTGTATCAATGATGGGAAGTACCAACAAGCCATGGGTATTGCAATTGAATGCCGAAGATTGGATAAACTAGAGGAAGCAATTACAAGGAGTGATAATGTGCAAGGATCTCTCTCTTATTGTATCAATATCTCTCATTCCTTCGTTTATCGTAGAGAATATCGTCATGAGGTAAGGGTTTTATTCCAGTTATCTTTAAAAGCACTCAAGTTTCCAAGATGATGGGATCACTGGCATCCTTGAGTGAACCATTTAGGTCCACAGTCTAATTGGCACTTGTTATTGGTTGAGATTTGAACAGTGACCAATTTCTTTGTCATTATAATCTTTTCTACCCAGGCTTAGGATTTCTCGAATTTGTGTTCTATACATGTTTTCAATTTGATGAGTGTGAATTAGGTTGGTTTAACATGAAGCCTTCATGTTGAAGTTTCTTGAAATGGGCTTGAAAATTTTCCTATCTTGGTTATGCTATTGCTCCTACTCTTCTTCTTGCTTGGAGAGGGAATAGTTACATATACATTCACCCAGTTTCATCGTCTAACTCCTGCAGGTTATGGCCGTAATTGTGTTACTTCAAAGTCTTGGTTTGATATGCATTATTGGTCAGGCTGTTATGTAGTTTTGTTTATCATTTGGTGTTGCTTCAGAAAAGTCAGTTGCTGTGTCGAAGTCATGTTAAGTCAGTGTTTCATTAAAATTAATTCGTCCGCCACTTTTAATAATTTCTGTGAGTTCTACATCATCTTTAGCAAACATGTCTTCTTCTTTTTTGGCCTGTAACTAATAGTTTTAGGATTTTGTTAACAAGTGCCCTGGCACTTGTTAAACACCTATATAAAGAAAGTCTGTGATTTCCAATGTAATCTTCCTGATGTTATGTGTAATCAATGTATTGGAAATCAAAACCTTTCTTTTGCAAGTATGGTTTAATTAATGCCTGAAGGATTCTTGTCAACAGAATCCTAGGTCTACTTATCTCATAGCTTTATTGGAAATGCTCTCCAATCATTCTTTTCCTTTTCTATCATAATTTCTATTGGTGTGGAAATATGTTGAATTTTGAAGTTTTCTAAATTGGATGCTAGGACAAAGATGTCTATTGTCATGAAAATAGATCTGACGCGAAATGAAATATGCAAAATTATTGGAGGAGGGATTTGGCAAATTTGTTTGATCCTGGTTTACACTTCAGGTTCTTCGTCTTCTCGTGAACGTGTATCAAAAGCTGCCTTCTCCCGACTATTTGAGCATTTGCCAGTGCCTAATGTTCCTGGATGAACCTGAGGAAGTTGCGCGGATATTGGAAAAGCTTCTGAGATCTGTTAAGGACGATGCTTTGCTTGCATTTCAAATAGCATTTGATCTTGTGGAGAATGAGCACCAAGCTTTTCTGTTAAATGTAAGAGATCGTCTGTCAGTTTCAACGTCTTGTGCTCAGGAATCTGGGCAACCAGGACAGAATGAAGCAGATGCTGCTCAAAATGAAAGTCCTGCTGCATCAGAGGATGTTGCTATGACTGATGGGTCTCATACTTCTGATGCAACTGTTCAACAAGTTGATCCAAATGAAGTCATATATGCTGAGAGGCTTCAGAAAATCCGGGGACTTTTGTCTGGAGAAACATCAATTCAGTTGACCTTGCAGTTTCTCTACAGTCATAATAAGTATGACTACTGGCCTTTCTTCTTTGTCATCTTCTTCTTCTTAATTTTAATCTTCATTGTTTTCTATTCAATTTATAATACTATGTGATCTCTTATGCTTAACTTATGTAGATCGGATCTGCTTATTCTGAAGACGATTAAGCAATCTGTTGAGATGAGAAATAGTGTCTGCCACAGTGCGACCATATATGCTAATGCAATCATGCATGCTGGTACAACTGTGGACACTTTTCTGAGGGAAAATCTGGTAAGGCAGACCATCTATTCTTCAAATGTTTCCATGGATTTTTTTGGCTTTCTAGTTAAGATTCTCACTGACATTTGCTACAACACTTCCTCAGGATTGGTTGAGCAGAGCTACCAATTGGGCTAAATTTAGTGCTACGGCTGGCCTAGGTGTTATTCACAGAGGCCACTTACAGCAGGGGAGGTCATTAATGGCTCCTTACTTACCCCAAGGAGGGGCTGGTGGTGGAGGCAGTCCATACTCTGAAGGTGGTGCCCTCTATGCACTAGGTCTCATTCATGCAAACCACGGAGAGGGCATCAAGCAATTCTTGCGTGATAGCCTGCGCAGTACTAATGTGGAGGTGCCAACTCTATAAAATGAGCGACAGCTATTTGAAACAGTTGTTTTCACAATTGCTCACTTGCATTTTTATTATGCAGGTCATCCAACACGGAGCATGTTTAGGTCTTGGATTGGCTGCTCTAGGAACCGCTGATGAGGATATTTATGATGACATCAAAAGTGCCCTATATACAGACAGTGCTGTTGCTGGTGAAGCTGCAGGTATCAGTATGGGTTTGCTTATGGTGGGAACTGCAAGTGAGAAGGCAAGTGAGATGCTTGCCTACGCCCATGAGACACAACATGAGAAGATCATTAGGTAAAATTGGTGGACTTTGGCCCATTCCTTCCTTGAGCTATTTTGTTCTCTATTGTTCACTGGGTACTCCTATTCCAGGGGATTAGCATTAGGCATTGCCCTCATGGTTTATGGAAGGGAAGAAGAAGCAGATACACTAATCGAGCAAATGACTCGGGATCAGGATCCTATTATTCGTTATGGTGGTATGTATGCACTGGCCCTGGCATACAGGGGTACAGCAAATAACAAAGCCATCCGTCAACTGCTACACTTTGCCGTCTCAGACGTGAGTGATGATGTTAGGAGGACTGCAGTTTTAGCACTTGGGTTTGTGCTTTACTCTGAGCCAGAACAGGTCGGTTCTTCTCCTTTCCTTTTCTGGCTGGCAAGTATATTTCCAATTTGTATCTGGCTTATTCAGTCTGATCTGATTGTTTGTGGATTAAATTTTTATTCAGCAATGAGTTTTCTCTTTCCTCTATGCTTTTCTGATGTGTTCACTTTTCCTTTTTGAGGGATTTTATTAAACATTATGATTTTGAATCTGAATCCGACTTTGTATACAGACGCCCAGAATTGTTTCGCTACTGTCTGAATCTTATAATCCACATGTTCGATATGGTGCGGCTCTTGCCGTGGGCATATCCTGTGCTGGGACTGGCTTAAGTGAGGCTATATCATTGCTGGAGCCTCTAACATCAGATGTCGTTGATTTTGTTCGTCAAGGTGCCCTCATTGCCATGGCCATGGTCATGGTCCAGACAAGTGAAGCAAGTGATTCTCGTGTTGGAGCTTTCAGGTATTGTATAGTCTATTCTAAACAGAACAAACTGTCTTGTCTTATTCTGTTGCATCATTTTTAGTTGCATTATTCATATTTGAATCCACCTTTTAGGCGGCAATTGGAAAAAATTATTTTGGATAAGCACGAAGATACTATGAGCAAGATGGGAGCTATTTTGGCCTCTGGAATTCTTGATGCTGGTGGAAGGAATGTTACTATTAGGTTGCTTTCTAAGACAAAGCATGATAAAGTAACTGCTGTTGTTGGACTTGCGGTGTTTAGCCAGTTTTGGTATTGGTATCCCCTTATCTATTTCATTAGCCTGGCATTTTCTCCTACAGCATTTGTTGGACTGAATTATGACCTAAAAGTTCCAAGGTTTGAGTTTTTATCACATGCAAAACCTTCACTTTTTGAATATCCAAAACCTACTACCGTGCCTACAACTACTTCCGCTGTAAAGCTACCAACTGCAGTCTTATCGACATCAGCCAAGGCCAAAGCTAGGGCTAAGAAAGAAGCTGAGCAAAAGGTTAATGCTGAAAAATCATCTGGGGCAGAAGCAACTTCTTCTGGTTCAAATGCCGGGAAAGGAAAATCAATTAGTGAGAAGGACGGAGATTCTATGCAGGTACAAGCTTCTTCTGCTAGTTAGTTTAATCACGATTCTGTTATAATAAGAGTATCGCTGTTTGTAAGAAGAATTGGCGCATCCTATTTCAATTGGATAAAAATGATTATATATTGATACTAAATCGTTGCATTCTGGCAAAAGTAGTAATTTGTGAGATTTTGAACATAGAGACAGTTCAAGGATCTACGTAAGCACTGTGCTTTAGTCAGAGCAATGGACAGGCTTTTCAACTGAAGTGTCTCTGTAATTTTAGTCCATGATTGATTCTCAGTATTCACTTATTATGACTTCTATGGAAGTTATTGTTCAAATTTGATCTGGGTTACTTCTTACATCATCTGAAATTGGTGGCTACATCTCCATTGTAGCACATCTACTCAATTGGGGATGTACTCAACTACGTGTATGCTCGTTGGTTTGTTATTAGTGAAAACGCACATGCACACATGTTTGCTTCCATCTTGTCTAGATGAGGGGCATGGTTTGCTTTCAGTTTTCTCTTTAGACTTCTGATGTGAGAAAATAATGCATCCTGGAATGTCACTGCAGGTTGATAGTCCCCAAGAAAAGAAAGTTGAGCCCGAGCCTTCATTTGAAATACTGACCAACCCTGCTCGGGTTGTACCAGCCCAAGAGAAATTTATTAAATTCCTCGAGGAAAGCAGATATGTGCCTGTGAAGTTGGCTCCCTCAGGGTTTGTTCTTTTGAGAGACTTGCGTCCGAAAGAACCTGAGGTCTTCTCTCTGACTGATTCGCCATCATCTACTGCATCAAATACTGGTGGATCTACAACAGGACAGCAGGCCCCTTCTTCCGCCATGGCTGTTGATGAAGAGCCACAACCGCCTCAGCCGTTCGAGTACACCTCATGATTGCAATGTTGATTTATATCTTTGCTTGGTGATTGGCTTGCTTTTGATGAAGATGACAACCTTGCAATCCAATGCTTGAATTGGATGAAATCTTACTTCTGACTCTGGGTCTGTAGATGTTGAGCCATATCTTCTTGCAAGGTGTTCAAGGTCTTTGATCAGTCTGTGTTGGTCCTGGCAAATTCATGGCTTTATGCTCTGTAGGAAAGACCCCAAAAGAAAGAGAAAAAGGGCTTGATTTCAACTGTTTTTACTGGGTGTGGGGGGATTGGACATTGCAGTGGGTCTTAAAAGGAGACTGTTAAGTGCATTTTCTTGCTCCCTGAGACATTTGCCGGAACCGTGGGAATCTTTCTGTATAAGCTGAAGCTCTAAGCACAATGGCAGAACCTAAAATTTGCCATACCTTAATTGTTTCCAATTTATGTAGTTCATAATTAGGTCCTTTTTATTGTTTTCTAGTTTTTATTGCTCAGGACTGGTAATGTTTTTTGCGAGGTCTGTCACGGTGACCATGGGATCATCTCGGTATAATTCCACAACTTCATAAAATGCTTGTTTTCTGGTATGGTTTTCTAGCTCGCCTGCGTAACCGTTCCCCCAGTGAGGTTTTGCGCAGGAGGAGATTTCAGGAGATATATTCAGCTTGTGAGAACTCTGTTCGATGGGTTGCCTCAACTCTTGTATAGCGTGTCCTAAATCACTTTCCACTTGTTTCTCTCTCTTGTTGAAGCTTTCTAACTAGTTTACCATAGTACCAACGTGCGACATCTGAAGGCGTATTTGATGCTGGTTAGCTAAGAATGGATGCTTTGGTTGGACTTTTTAGCCTGGTGTTGAGAGTCAGGTTGTGCCATTTCGCGTATGTGCCCATCATTGCAAGTCGAAGTCAATTCCCATGCGCCAGTCTCAATTTCGTTGAGAGGTGTTGAAAATATCGCATGGCGTTTTGTGGACTCCGGATTGGATTTTTCTAGCATGGTGTCGGAGTAAGGTTTTGCCCTTTGGCGCTTGCATTCGCTGCTGTCAATTGAATGTCACATCTGGTCAGTTGTGAGTAGGGTCAATATGCTCTATATTCAGATTCAGTTGAATTGAAATTGAAACATCTAAATAATTGCATAAATCATATCCTAAACATCGTATATTTTTATTACAGAGCAATTCACCAGATACATGACCTATTATCGTCTCGCTAGGAAGTAGTATTCTTATTGTCATCGGCATAACCATTTTCCTCCTTCCTTTTAGCAACGTGATAAATAGAGTTCCTTATTTTTGGTTTAAACAACAGAATGTCCGAAATTATTGTCTAGAAATCTCGTCAAGCATTGCAAGTCCTCGAATCTGTGCGACGAAGTATTTTACTTATTAATTAAATGGCTGATACGGTATATAACGAATTGAAATGACAAAGCCCTTCTAATATGTATTTTAATTCGATTAGATTCATTTTCTGAATTTTGATAAATCTCGGTCTTCTCTTTCTTCCTTCTTTTTTTACACTAGGAGTATGCAACGGATCGGGTTTACTTGGGAACCAAGCTGGATCACTCAAAAAATAGGGTCAGGAACCGGTTCCCAATTAAACCAATTTCAGTTTTTGGGAACCAGTAAAAACCGGTCTAATTCTCGATTCCAAGTGAAGACCCACTCGGGAACCAAACCAGTTTTGGAACCAATTTTTACCCATTATTAAAAAAAGAAAACCCTAAGACTAGTCATCTCTCTCTCCCTTATGATGCTCATTTATGATAACTAGCTAACAAAAAAGCAATGTTAGAATTTTTGCTTTGCCTTATGATGTTTGTTTATGATAATTAGCCTTTGTGGATCCTTACTTTTTCGTTTAGTCAGAAAGTTCACATACTTATTGATTACATGTACTTAATGTTTCAATACAAATTAGAAGGATTACGTTATTGTTTTCTCACATATTAATATAAAATTTGAAATTGTATAAAATATCAAGCAATTGCAAAATAGATTCTAATGGAAACAAGGTAGATCATGGAACCGGCTTGGAAAAACAAGTTAGGTTTCAAAATAGAGTCAAGTGCAAACAGGGTAGGGTACAAAGGTTCAAAAAAGGGAACTAGTTATAACAAGATCATGTATATGATTCAAGTTTAGAACCTACCTACTCTAAACCTGATCACCTCTACTTCACACGTCACTGTCTCATGATGTAAGGATCTCGTTGAACACATGGTGAATTCAAATGTCAATATAAATCCCGACAAGACAGCATTAACAATCAAAGAGGGATTAAATGGCCGATACAGTGTATGACGAACCAAAATGAAAATGCCTACCTAATTGCATTTCAATCTCGATCAGATTCATTTTCTGAATTTTGATAAATCTCGGCCTTCTCTTTTTTCTTGCTTTTTTCATCACACGTCACTATCTCGTGACGTAAGGATCTCGTTGAACACGCGGTGAATTCAAACGTCAATATACATCCCGACAAAGACAGCATCAACAATCGAAGTGGGTCGAAGCCCACGTAGCTGGGCCCACGAGGTAGAGGATGCATCGCAAAAGCCCAGCCCAAAATCGAGCCCAACCCATCATCAACTCCTTCAGCTTCCAAGCGCGCGTACTCAAAAACCCTAGCCGTCAAGCTCGTCAGTCTCTCTTCTCCTGCACACCCACCGCCATCGAGAGAGAGGATTCGCGCCGCGGCAGGCAGTCCATCCATCGATCGAGAGAGAGAGCGAAAATGGTGTCGGGTTCGGGGCTGTGTGCGAAGCGTGTCGTGGTGGACGGCCGCCACCACATGCTGGGGCGGCTGGCGTCCGTGCTGGCGAAGGAGCTCCTGAACGGCCAGAGGGTGGTGGTGGTCCGGTGCGAGGACATCTGCCTCTCCGGCGGCCTCGTCAGGCAGAAGATGAAGTACATGCGGTTCCTCAGGAAGCGCATGAACACCAAGCCCTCCCATGGCCCCATCCACTTCAGGGCCCCCGCCAAGATCCTGTGGCGCACCATCCGTGGGTACGGACGATAAAATCCCTCTTGGGTTTTCACTCTCAGTGCTTGATTGTTCCGCCGGCTCGATTGGTTTCGCTTTTGATCTGTTCACTTGCTTAAAGCTTCAGTTTTTGAGTTTGAGGAATTGGAGGGGAGGGTATTAGTTAAATTGGAGAGGGAGTTTTGATGTTTGATCTTGGTGGTTAAGATTTGGCGGGCGCATTAGTCTTGTTGTCATCGATGCAATGTTTTGTCCTAATTTGGTGATCGGTGTTTGTTTGTCCTGGTGAGAGAACATCACTACCTGCTGCGTTCTTGTTGTTCATTGGCAAAGACATTTGCTTTGGGCTTGTCCTGGGGGCTGGTGTTGTTCAAGGATCTTGGGGTTTAGTGAGTAACTCGACTGTAGTGGGACTAGGACCCTGCGTGATTGGACATGGATTGCATTCTCTCGGATTAGGAGTAAATTGACAAATTCACACTCGAGTGTTATGACAAATTAGCAAGGAGGAAATAGTAAATGATGAGATAAAGACCATTCTTTGCGTGATGTGTTATCGAATTGATTTTAGGGTTTTAGGAGGTGGGATAGGGTGGACACTCTCAATTTACCCATAAATTCAGAACAAGTTGGGACTCTCTCCATCCTATATTGTCTGGCTTTAGCTGAAATGTGTATAATCTTTCATCTTTTCCCCTTCTGTGTTCTTTTATTTTTCCCACCTAGCTACTTCTATTTACATATACAGATGTTTCAATTCCTTAGTCACGAGGTTGATATTGGGTTTTCCATTTAGTTGGTTGATTGGTTTGCTTTCTGTTTGTCAACATTTACTATCTGCTCAAGCTGAGACAACTATCTTTTTGGAGAGCTCTCTTTTCTTTCTGCAAAACTGCGCAGCCTAAAATGAACCAAATGCAGGATGATTCCTCACAAGACTAAGCGAGGAGCAGCAGCTCTTGCACGCTTGAAAACCTTTGAGGGTGTTCCACCGCCATATGACAAGGTTAAAAGAATGGTCATCCCTGATGCACTCAAGTGAGTTCGTTTGACAGGCATATAATGTGTCTCCTTCTATCTTTAATTTCTGTTATATACATTCTTGGATCTGCATCATGTATTGACTGTTTCCTTTTCTTTTTAATCATTTCCTTCTTGGTTTTTTAACATCAATCAGGGTGTTGAGGCTCCAGGCTGGTCACAAATACTGCTTGCTGGGCAGGCTTTCATCTGAAGTTGGATGGAATCACTATGAAACTATTAAGGTGAGATATGAGTGCTATTTCTTGTTATATGTTTTTTGCGTGTGGCTAGCTGCAGGTCTGTTACCTGATTGTACAGAACATTGATGTTCTGATGGCTGTGTTTACAGAGTCTGACTGTTCTCTTCTGTTTCCATAACAATTGTGCAACAACCATTTTAATGTTGCCTTCCATGTTGATCTTCCTTTTCGCTACAATATTTTTCCTGTCTATCTCTTCAATGGTTGTGTAGGTTTTATTTTCCTGCCATCATGTCCAGGAGAAATTTTACCCCATCAGTTTGTTTATTTGGTTGGAAAATATAATTGAAATCTGCAGTTACCAGATCTGTCCAAGAAGTTGCTCTCTGAGTTTGTCTCTTTGCTCGTGTTTCCCAGCCTGAAGCTGCCTCTGCGACTCGTTCTCATGCTTTACAGAGTTTAACTGCTGTCATTTATGGGTGACTTATGACTTTTTGATTTACAACTCTCATGACCCGCTCATGGCTTGTGCAGGAACTTGAGAGAAAGAGGAAGGAGAGATCGCAGCTCACATATGAGAGGAAGAAGCAATTGACCAAGCTGAGGGTCAAGGCCGAGAAGGCTGCTGAAGAGAAGCTCGGCACCCAGATGGAAATCATCGCTCCCATAAAATATTGATTTCGGGATTTTCTCCTCCTTTTTTCAGCTACATTTATTTTGGGTCAGTGTTAAACTACACAATATGGAGAGGATTGTTTCAGTTTTGGTTTTTGCTTTTCAGCCATATCTTAGTTACAGAGCTTGCAAACTTTGTTGTTCTTAGGTTGAAGACCTTGCGCATTTCTACTTTAATTTGAAGTTCAATTAATTATCGCAAAGCCAAAACGAAGGACGATGAGAATAGTCCGCTTCTTCCTCTTGCTTTTCTTTGATCGACTCTAGCATAGATATTTCGATTGGAATGTAAACAAATTATTCTTAGAGGAGGTGAAGAGCATCATAAGGAAAATGAAGATGATGGTTAGTACCTTAGATTAGGCGTGAAGAGTGTCACAGAGAACAAGCATACCAGGAATTATTCGAGAGAACATTGGTCCTGATACTAGCATAAAAAACAATGGTCGTCACTTCTGGTTAAGTTCCAGGACGATGTCAGATGAAGAAGTTGACCGGAGCAATGGCAAATGTAACTTAAATTTGTAATGCTCGTCGATTATTTTCTCCGAGGAAGGAAAGTTGAGATACCATATTTTCTTTTTTATGTAATAAGCCCAACAAGGTATAGAATGCTCGGATACCAGTCGGGGTTTCTGTTGCCTCTCGAGGGATCAACTCACCTATCATAAGAAGTTGGATTCAAGTGCATCTTTTGGTCGTAGCTCCTACTAGGGGTGTCAACGGGTCGGGTCTTGATGTTACCCGACCTGACCCGAACAATAAGGGTCATGTCATTTGACCCGACCTGACCCGAAATGCATAAAACATGAAGCAAAAAAACGGGTCGGTTCGAGTCGGGTTTCGGGTTTTTTATTAAAAAAATATTATAATTTTTAATAAAAAATATTACAAAGGGAATTCAAAATGCTCTTACGTGACGTGACGCCGTAAGATCTCGTCAAATCCGTCCATGAATCATGATACCATGAGGTCTCATCCAATTCGTCCGTGAACATATTCGCAGACAGATAATTTTTTAATAAAAAATATGACAAAGGAAATTCAAAATATTCTTACGTGACGTCGCGAGGCCTCGTCCAATCCATCCGTGAACATCTCCGCAAACAAATAATTTTTTAATAAAAAATATGACAAAGGGAATTCGAAATGCTTTTACGTGACATTGCGAGATATTGTCCAACCCGTCCGTGATCATCTCCGCAGACAGATAATTTTTTAATAAAAAATATGACAAAGGGAATTCAAAATGTTTTTACGTGACGCCGCAATGCCTCGTCCAACTCGTCCGTGAACATATCCACAGACAAATAATACTCATTCTTCTAAAGTTCTGCGTCGACCGCGAAAAAGAAGCAAATCATATGGAAGATGGGGAGAGAGAGAGGGGGGGAAGAGGGAGAGAGATTGGGTCCGACTTGAGGGGCGACAACGACGAACCCGTGAAATGAGATGTGCTGGATGAGTTGCGAGTAGAAAGAATTGTAGAAGAAATAACTTGGGTGGGTGTGTTTGGGTTGAAGCTTTTAATGTGTTTGGGTCGGAACAATGTTCCGACCCTAACTTGACCAAAAACATGTATTCTATTTATGTTTATAATTGTTACCCAAACAATATTAAAACCCGAAACATGTACCATATTTATTTCGTGTTCGGGTCGTGTTCGGGTCATGTTCGGGTCGGGTTGCATGGGTTTGTTTGACACCCCTAGCTCCTACTCACTAACAACTTCAAAAAAATTCAGTGATCGAGATTTGTCCGTTTGTGATTGAATAGGCCCTGATCATCGATGATCTGATCCCGGGGGATTTCACCTCTTTGAAGTCATCCAATGAATATATGTTACGTTTGTTTCGTGAAAAATTATATGTGTAATATTTTAGGAAGAACCCACATTCTTCGGAAGTTTTCATATCATATCGAACACTCCGACACATGTATGACACTTCTTAATACTTTCTAATGCTAGTTAACACATTTCAGAAAATCCGACATATGGTCAACTCTTCCAATACTTAAGAGTCTGAAATTTTGAAAGCAAAATGTGGAATTCTGACACATGATTTCTACACCTATGATGTCAATTTTAAAAAATTTCAATAAATGAGTAGTTAAAATGTAAATATGTAAAAAAACAAAAAATAATAAAAATAATAAAGGGGAAGAAGAAAACCTAGTTCTCTCTTTTCTTTTGACTCTCACTTCTCATGAGTTGTGATACATTATTCATTCTCAAGTTTGTTTTTTTCTCTTATCTTCTGACATGTGAGTCCAGAACGTGGATTGTTTGTTTTTTTTCCCCTTCAAATTTTATGGATTATTGGAATAGAGTTGGATTTATTAAATTGAAACAATGAATGATATAACAAATGATTGATTGATATTTTTAGTGTAAATTCTTCTATGCTCTTTTATTATTATTTGTTTATTTGTGAATTTAAATAAAATTAATTTGATTGAAATAATCATAGAAATGATAATTTATCATATATATATAAATATATATTTAATATATAATGTGTTTTAATGTATCGGAATTCTCTAGTTTTTTATAAAGAACGTGTCGTGTTGCATGTCCAGTGTTGGTATTGGTGCCACTTAGATAATATTTTCCTTAAAATGATCATCTATGTAGCTTATAAAATGAATAAATCATCGTCCGTGAAACTTTTCATTGAGTAATCATTTCAGATGATACAAGCAATAATTTATAGGAAAATATTTTCCAAATCATTTATTTTCTGCATAGTACCATAATCCAAAAGAAAAAAATTTCAAGTTGCATAGCAAAAGTCTAAAAAGAATCTGGTCTCATGGCTAGGGGTGTCAAAAACCGACCCGAAAACCGAACCGAAATTTCGTATGTTTTCGGTTCGGTTCGGTTAACCGAAAAATAACCGTTAACCTTTTCGGTTCGGTTAACCGAACCAAATTGAAATTCTTAATAAAAATTGAATAATCTCTCTTCTTTATCATCTCTTCTTTACTTAAATTCTAATAAACAAAGTAAAAATAGGAAAATCGAAAAACCGTCCCAAACCAAACTGAACCGAACTGCATTTTCGGTTCGGGACGGTCTCTTATCGGTTCGATTCGGTTCGGTTTTTTCAAAAAACCGAACCGAACCGAACCGTTTACACCCCTACTCATGGCCAAACTAAATAAATTCTTTTGGCCATTCAATAACCACCATGAAACTTAATAGGGGTGAGCATGGTCCGAGTAGGTGATTCCCACCCTAGAATTGGAAACTGCTCATTAAGGACTGGTTCTGAAAAATTAGAATAGGGAATTGCTCATTGGTTCCCTGGACCCACTTGGGGCCAATCCGATTCCCGAGTGGGTCCATAGAACTGATCTCACTAAGTTTCATGCACTAAGCGTAACATTTTCCGACAAGTCAAAATAAAGCAAAAACAAAGGGCGTAACATTTTCCGACAAGTTTCATGAAGTTGAGTCAATAAGTGCTAAGCTTGAGAGTCGAGAACATGAGTGAAAAATAGAGAGACAACTCAAATGAGGTGAGAATAAGATGAGATGAGTACTCAGTTAATGGGTATTGAGTTTCAGATTAAGGATTTTTAGGTTTTTGTTTTTCTTAAAAAAAAATTATCATAATTTTTTTCTTAAAAATCAAAGATATATATATATATTATATTTTATATTTATATTTATATATTACCGGTTAGGTCCAGGTGGACGGGTGGGCAATTCTACACCCAGAACTGAAAACCGAATCAGTATCCACTAGTTCCAATATATAGGAACCGAGAACTGGACCAGTTCTAGGCGGTCCAGCTAATTCTCAGTTCTTTTGCACATTCCTAAAACTCATACATGATATAAAATATGCGGCATTGATTAACAACAATAATCTTACTTGCAAATTTCCTTTTTATACCAATAGATATCTCGGGTTCGTTGAGCAGCCAACTAATCCCAATTGGGCGCAACAATCCCTCCAAGGAAAGAAAGTGCCAAAAGGAGCCACCATTTCTCCAGTGATACATGGCATTATATTTTTCCCCTATTGTATCATAAAAATTAATGTGGGTGCCAATCTCATGCCCATTTTAAATCATGGCAATAAATTTGAAAAATTTGCATGTTTGATCCCGTAAAAAGGATGAGGACTATGGTAAGAAAATCTCCAGCCTGAAAATCTTCAGGATTCCATAATTAGTGCAAATTAGATGAGTTGCCTTAACATTGCCCAATGGGTTTCCCTCCAGAGAGAACCTTCTCTTTGATTTCCTACCTTCTTATTGAACAAGGATTCCACCAAGGATCCTGCCCTTCTCTCATTGTAGAGTTTTTCCCAGTTCTCGCTTTCCTGCACTGATGGCTTCTCCTAGCCTCAGGCCCGCCGGAGCTCAAGCTCCTTCATTATCAGCACATGTGATTTCCCACTTCCTTCTCCTCCTAGTTTGCGCGAGCTTCGTGGCAGTGGCGTCGGCGGGGAGCAGCGGCAGCTGCAGTTGGCAAGGCTGGAGAGACGTCCCCGGGGGGGCGGCAGCGGCGTCGTCTCTGGGGATCATTCGCGTCGACCCGTCAGGCCAATCCGGGAACTTCACCACGGTCCAGTCAGCCATCGATGCCATCCCCGAGGATAACAAGCACTGGGTCTGCATCTACGTCAAGGAAGGTACCTACAGGTGAGTAGGACTTCAGCTCCAATGCTTCCGGCGTGCTCGGCGGCCGGTGTCGTGAACTGATGATACTGAGCATTCGCCGTTTTCGTATTTCTCTTACGTTGTAGGGAGAAGGTGCATATCCCTGAGAACAAGCCCTTCATCATCCTCAAAGGGCGAGGGAAGAGGAAGACCGAGATCGTCTGGGACGACCACGAGACCATCGTCCAGAGCCCCACTTTCACTTCTTTAGCAGGCAACATCGTCGTCAAGAGCATCAGTTTCCGGGTGAGCGATTTCGATATTAGCCGACGTTCTTGTCTTATTATGTTTGTCCTCAGCTTCTGATCAGTCCCTAATCTTTCCTCGCCGGGCTCCGGCGGTCACGGTGTTCGCCGCCAGAACTCGTACAACAACCCGGTCAACGACAACCCGAGGACCCCGGCGGTGGCGGCGATGATCTCCGGCGACAAGTCCTACTTCTACCGGGTCGGGTTCTGGGGGATGCAGGACACACTGTGGGACGTGGAAGGCAGGCATTACTTCAAGCGTTGCACGATCCAAGGGGCGGTCGATTTCATCTTCGGGGCTGGCCAGTCCATTTACGAGGTTTGGAGGCTTAGGCTTTCGGCCATCGATGTTTTCTTGAAAAATCATTCGATTGATTTTCTGTCCTAAGTTTTCCATGACATCATTAGAATTTCCTAAATTAAATCGGATTCTCTTGCTTTTTTCAGGAACGGGAATTTTTTTTTTTTCCCGAATATTACATTAACATTTGCCTCGAACTGGTCTCCCATCGATAGGGGAGTTTAAATGCCGGAGTGGCATTTACATCGCAGGAGTGAATGGAAATATTTTGGGGAATGTGGGATTATTTGATTTGGTTGTTTCGAATGAAAATGGAAATAATTTTTATTATTAGGGTAATAAATAATTGCTGGATTAGAATTAAGTAAGTGGAATGAAAGTACCATTTGGGTTCGGGCTACTTTAGTGATTCCAATCTCTTTGATTTTTTTCCTTTTTTGGTAATGAAATTTACCTAATTTGTCTTGCAATGTTTGTGCTCAAGATATATTTTGGGGACATGATTCATGAATGTATTTCTTCCGTTCTAGTATTTGGCTATCTAACATAATTTATGCCTTCAGATTTTCTTGTCTTGTCGTATTCTTAGGGGGAAGATAATAACTTATTTGCAATTTAAAAGATAATGTGGAAAAATGAATCCAATTTTCCATGCAAAAATTATTCCATTTCTTTTTCCAAATGTAAAAAAAGAAAAAGAAAAATTTTCCATTGACTCCAATTGTTCATGAAAAATAAATGATTTGAGAAATATTTTTTTTTAAAAATATCTCTTATATCACTTGAAATAATTAACTAATGAATTTATTATCAATAACAATTTACATATGAATAATTCAATGGATGATGAAAATATTTTTCATTCATTCATTCATTGATTTTTGTAAATGATTTAAGTGATTATTTTTTAAAGAATATTTTTAAAATTATTCATTTTTCGCAAAACAAAAACACCCTTAAATAATGCGAGTTTATGCTCTTATAAATTGTTAAGTGAAATGGGTTAAGTATAGTAGAATGAATATTGACGTTCAAATCAATGTTCCATTTTTCACTTATTATCTCCATGAAAAGATCTTTTGCATTAGTGCTAACATGCAATCAAGCAAACTCGATCGCTTTTGATAGCCAATGCCCGTGTTCATACATGTCAGGGTTGCTCCATATCGGTGATCGGGAACGCCCTGCCGGCGGGGCTGTCAGGGTACATCACGGCGCAGGGGAGGGAGGGCCAGAACGACCCGAACGGGTTCGTGTTCAAGCACTGCAACGTGTTCGGGTTCGGGCGGGCCTTGCTAGGGAGGCCCTGGCGGGCCCACGCGCGAGTCCTGTTCTACTACTCCAACTTCACCAAGGTCGTCGACCCCCTTGGATGGGACGCCTGGAGTTTCGTCGGTCATGAGTGAGTTTCCACAAACACCCCCTCTCTCTCTTTTTTTTCTTTCTTCCTTTTTTTCCCTCTTCGCACCCGAAAATGTATACTCTTCTTTAATTCATTGTACTTTGCAATGTGAGTATCGTGGAGAGTTGGAATGACAAATGTAAGTGCAATTGTATGTGAACAGGCATCAGTTGACTTTAGCTGAGTTTGGCTGCTTTGGACCGGGAGCCGACTTGTCCAGACGGGTGAGTTGGGAGACGAAACTCGATGTGGCGACGGTCGAGCGATTGACGAGCTTAAGCTACATTGATTCCGAGGGATGGCTTGCAAGCACGCCATTTTAGAAGGAAGTTTGAGAAATAAGGGAAAGAGAAGGTTAAGCTATTGAAGACTTCGGTGTCATTTTCAATTTAGTCCAATCTCACTGTGCCCATTGTCATTTCTTATTCTCCTTCTTGTGCTTCTTCTTTTCACTCTTTTAGGTTCTCTCTTTCCCTTGTGTAGAGTTTATTTTTCAATTAATGGAGCTGGAATTTCACAAACCCACAATGCAAGAGTTTGCACAAAAAACCCAATTCTTTACAAGGCCCATTGGGCCAAGCCCTCCTCTCGGCAATGTCGAATTTGAGTCTCTTTACTAATTTGATGCCCCCTTGTCCTTTTTTTCTTTTTTTTGGGAAGAGATTTGTTCTTTTGGTTTTTATGATTTTGGGGCTGAATTTTACTTTTATCCTTGAATTTCCGCGAAATTTGTGCATTTTAGTCCATGGGATATGATTTTTTGATGCCATGTAAAGCCATTCGTCGTCATTAGGCATCCCTCGATTCAATTCACGTCTTTTTTGGGTCCCTATATTTTTTTTTTCTTATCGGATGTCACTACGGTCCCCTCTGCTAGAAAAAATGATAATCTAGTTCTTGGAGGGACATTCGTTTATTGCTCATTTCAATTCGTATTTTAGATGAAATAAAATGGTGCCTAAACAATAGGAGGGACGGAATTGCAAAAATTTGTACGTGTGAAGACTATAATCCAATTTTGTCTAAATCATATGGTCAAATGGGGTGCTACTTGTTTTCCATTTTCTTTTTCCATTTTTATATAGATGATGCAATTGCATCTAACTTGTTATTAGCTGTGCCCATAATCGAAATGTGAGCAAAAGAAAATTTAAAAAAAAAAAAAAAAAACTTTGCATGTGCCATTTCGAAACTACTTTCATTAAATTGTTTTGATGTGATGGATAAGCGGGTGTTAGGGCATCTTTTGTGATAAAATCATCTTGTAAAGAAAAATTCCTTTTAAGTGGAATCCTGCCATATGTAAAAAGCAAAGGAACAGATGATAAAATCAAAAGGGCCGTGACGATGATGTAGTAGGTGATAGAGACCAATGGAGGGAAGGCTTTGTGGTGAGTTCATGTTATCTCAAATATAAATTAATTTAAAAATTAAAAAAAAGAGTAATTTCCAAGACCATGGTCATAATTAAATTGGACATTTTTCAATCAATCATCGTGGCGTTTATCTTATATGGCTGATTGGTCATGGCATGCGGCTTGACTCTTTTGAGGTTGAATTTCAATTGAACGCAAGTCTGTTTTTGGCAAGGCATGATAGGTTGGGCCAAATATTACTTTAACTTTTAATACAAAAAAATAAAAATAAAAGTGGTCCATGCCAATTTGCTGGGGTTGACCTGCACAATAAATCAAAGCCAAAACCCTTTTATTCTTCTTCTTCTTCTTCTTCTTCTTTCAATTTGAAGTGCTATTGGCAAGGAAAATGATAAAGCAATGTCCATTCCATATTGCTTGATGTCATATTCATGAGAAACAATTTGACAGGTTGAGTGGAGGGGACCTAATGTAATAATAAGAAAAAAATTTGTGAATTTTTTATGTTTAGTTCATTTTTCGTTATTTTCATTTTGGTATATTCTTTTTTCTTCCCTATGTTGACATGGTTTGAATTATTGTTAGGTGAAGGGGCCAACACCTTTGGTATAGATTACTAGCTCAAGCAAAAGAAATGCATATTTTGAGTCAATAGTTTGACTAGGGGTGCATTATTTCAGATAGTATCTCCAATGAGATCACATCTCCATGGAAGAAAAAGCTTGAGCTCAATTAAAACCGACAAGATTAAGACGATAGGTTTGGAAGAACTTTCGGTAGATTAAATGAATTATTATTGTCGAATTGAATTTCATACTACCACACATGATGAAGCTGGTAACTAGAGATCATGTTTAAGAAATCGAGTATGTAATGAAGCTCCATGGGTTTTGATAGCGAGTTTCGTCAATCTTACCCTATGATCATAAACATAGACCCACATCGATTGAACTCGTGAAACTCCTAGTTGGGATATCTTTATTTCTTGTCTACAAGTCATTTGGATTATCTCGACGCCTTAACACAGTAATGTCTCACTTTTTCCTCGAGGTAAAGTAGCAGTTTGTCCCTATCAATTAACATGATTTTTCTTTTATCATATTGGGTGTTTCCCCATCCCTTCCCTTTGGGCCAGAACTAGAAGTGAATTAGTCAAAAGGCCTAATCATTCCAAAACGGTGACTAGAGCTTGGTTTACATGTGTTTGCCGGCAAGGGATTATTAATTTTTTTTTTCTAATCATTTGCAATTAAAGCAACTTGCCATGTGACTTTCCAACCCCACCTGCCATTTAACACATTAAAGTAATGACAGGGATTAATTTTTTTTATTTTGGGTGCCTTGTCAGTTATGCCTTAATAAAAACACAATCAATTGAGTAATTTGCCATGCTGCCATTAGAAAATAAAATAATATCCGTAGGCCCACTAGAGAATATAATATAAGCTATCGTCTATTGACTTATCCTAGCTGATTTTCTTAATCGAGGCTAGCAGCTCTTCCTTCGCATCAGCTGAAACGATTACCAATTTATTTCAACGTAGCATTACATGACGTCGATGCAACAAAGGAACATGAATATTATTTTTAAGCAAGCAACAACACGAGATTTGAGTCGGATCGTACCGATCTCAATTATATTATTGAAATTACGGTCCTCTCGACTTACTTCTTGAGATTCGAGGTGTCCGAAGGATCAGTAGAAAATTAGAAAAATGGTTATGACACGAATAGAAATTTATAGTTAATTACAATAAAAAGTATAATTAAATGAGAGAGAGAGAGAGAGAGAGAGAGAGAGAGTATTTTTCTTCTGCAACAATCAGTGCATGCAAAAAGTGCAGGGAAAAAATGGGCAGAGTCTTGTCAAAAACAGAATCAAACACTTTCTGTCTTTAACAGCACCAGACCTGCAGTACTGGAAGGCACTTTGTCTGGAAGTTCAGTGTCAGCTTCTCAATTTTTTATGCATCTTAATTTTATTTACTTTTAGAATAATTTTTTTCCCCCTTTTCTGGGCAATAATTTTAGCATAAAAATATGTATGAATTAAGGTAGTGGTGGTGGTGGTGGTGGTGGAGGAGGAGGTGGGGTCATGAAGTGGCCGCCCTTGTCTTGCTGGCCTCCTATCTCTTTGGACTGGCTTTGTCTGCCTCCTCCTTATCTACCTATTTCCATTACAACATCTTCCCTCTGTCCCTCTCCCCTTTGGTTTTTTCTTCTTGTTCTTTTTTTTATTTTTTTATTTTTATTTTTATGAATTGCAACGTAATGGTGATGTTCATGACCAATTGAAATGTGAGATTTTAGGTTGAGAGTCTGAAGTGTGACTAGTCAATTCATTTTATATGGGTAAAATCAGTAATATATAGACTTTGAGTTAGAATGGAATCGCACAAAAATTTTAGGCATCAATTTGATCTATTTATATGGAATGTGAACGGGAATAGTTTATAAAATAAATTGCACAGTAGAATAAAATACACGACTTTAGATTGTCGTGTGTTAGGACGACGTAAAGTGCGTAAATGTGGATAAACATGCTTTATGTGATCAAAAAAGCATTGTGTCGTGACGAACGAAAAGATAATGGGTCCGAGGATAATCATGAAGTGTGACTTTTATGTTTGTAGATGAATGTAAAGTTTATGGATTTAGAGTAAAGCAAAACATGCATTTGATGATGAAAACTATGTGGCTTGCCCAATTATAGCAATGTTGCTTTATTGAAACTTCACTTTTTTTACTTGTGCACATGTACTTCAGAGTTAACAAATCCAGAATTTATGCATCCACAATCCAAGTTTCTATTGCGAATCAGTGATAGAACCATAAATTATCGGCGAGACGAGCTCATGGAGCATGTGAAAAAGGGAAAGTTTAGATGGTTTCCTCACTCGTAAAATTAGGATCACATCCATACGAGGTGGGTATATTGATGAGCACTCTCATTAGGATGATCATGACAACCTTCTACTGTATCGACTCACTTTTGCATTTTCCATCTTATCCTCTTATCTTTTTTGTGAAGCATCGGACGGTTCTTCTAATGTAAAAATCAAGACGATTTATCGCGAGCGAATCACGCAAGCCTATCAATATAAGCTCAACTCAACGAGGTGGGCCCGAAGCTTGCCAAGTCGATCTCAAGCGTGGATGGAATCTCCAGCTCGGGAATAGACCGACCTCGGCTTCAATTTCGACCGTGCCCCCCTCCCGATTGGGTCAGTGGCACGACGGTGCATGCGAGCTCATTTCATTGCCATTGCTATTTTGCACGGCGGGCCCCACGCGAGATCGATCCATTTGGGTGGGGTCGGGTGGGGTCGGGTGGGGCTCACGTACGCTGCCCGTACGCGATAATTCGCGCGAGCTCTCGCTCACGAGCGAGCGACAGAGACGGAACAAAAGGCCGAGCTGTCCTGTCTCATCTCTCTTCTTCTCCTCTTCTCCTCTTCTCCTCCGTAGCAGTTAGCAAGTATTAATGTATCGAGTGCGTTGCATGCCTTTTCTCTCTCCTTCACATGCTCTCTCCCTCTCTCTCTCTCTCTCCTCTCTCTCCTCTTTCTCTCTCTTAAGGCATTCTCCACCCCCGATCGGCCCTGTGTAGCGGAAGCGCTCGCCGCCCTCGGCCGCGCAGGACCCGCCATTTCCGCCTCCGCCGCCGCCAAATGTACTCGGCGCTCCACTCGCTGCCCCTCGACGGCGGGGGCGTCGGCGTCGGCCCGAGCGGGGACTTCCGTGGCGACTTCGACGGGACCGGCCTGTCCGGCGACGCCTGCCTCGTCCTCACCGCTGACCCCAAGCCCCGCCTCCGCTGGACCGCCGAGCTCCACGAGCGCTTCGTCGACGCCGTCACCCAGCTGGGTGGTCCCGATAGTGAGTCCTGATTTATTTTTTATTTTTTTGTGCGCGCTGGTTCTTGAGGTTTCTTGGGTCCGGAGCTTCTCGTTTGACTTGATTTGATTGTGGTTGGTTCTTGTTTTTGTGGAGGTTTGAGTGATTTTAGTGTGTTGGGTCTTGATTGCAAGGCCAGCTGGACAGAATTACTGCAGGATGCACAATTAGTATTTTTGACTGAACACTTTGCTCTTTTTGTCATTCCCAGTAATGTGCAAGAAGAGTTCAGTGATCAATAGAAAATTCAGGCTGATGAAGCTCGTTTAACTGCTACTCAGGAACTCATCAAGATTACCTTTAGCAGAGTAAAAGCAAAATAAAAAATAAAAAAATCTAACTTTTAAGGAGCTGGCCTGCTCTATTTGAAATTCGGTGCGTCAAGAATCGATTACTTGTTTGCACTCCATGTAGCTCTAGCGAATTATTTGCAATCTGGAGGGGATTCTGTACTCAAAGAACTGTTTGCACCTGGGGTAACTTCCTCGCAAAAAGTAAACGATTTGGACGTGAATTTCCAAACTGTTCAACACTCTCTCTCACGTGCTGGCTAGCATTCGTCATTAATCTGGATTGTGGGGATTGATTTACATAGGGCAACATGTGGAGGGGTCGGAGATTCGGATATAGGATCCTATATTCTGGTATTAGGTAAACATTACTGAACTATTGTCCATCTCTCTAAATGTTAAAACAATGGATGTGAGGTTAGTTATCATGGGCACTCAACTGTTAGAGCCATCAAATGATCATCTTCGATAATGTTTTAAAGCTTTCCGTGTTGCTTAATTGCTCTTCCTATATCTGCTCATGTCATTTGTATCTTTCCATTTGCAACTACCGGTACTTTGTTTTCCAAGTTTAGTTCATGAGTTATTGATGTGCATGTTGAGAGAAACAAATTGAAGGCGCCATTATCAGGTGGTTCATGATGTCTAAATCTTGAAGTTGTAGGAGCTGAGATTGTGTTTATTTAGCTTTCAAACATTTGCTGGAGCTTGTTCAGATTTATGGGCTTATTTTATATAGCCTTGTACCTGCTCATGGTTGAAGAGATCAGTAGAGTTTGCTTTATTCTGAACTTAAATTTTTATGGTGCGCTTTACTCAATTGATCAGATCAAAAACTTTTGGATATGACTGAAAATAGTGATGGTGTGGTTGACAATAGTTCTTCTTAACCCAAACTAATGCCAGACTTCGGAAGACAACATGCATGTTACAAGTGCAGGGTAGTGACCATGCTCATGGACAGCTGCCATTGAAGAGCATTTTTACTCGTGAATCACAGCAATTCGTTGCAACCTTCTTCTTTCCTTTAACCTTTAGGCTCTCCAATTAAGACTATATTAATTGCTCTTTTGAAGTAGCTGCAATGTTTTTCCTGAAAGCATTTGCTTGTTTTTCCTTCGATCTGTGGATAACATCTTTGCCCTGATCATATTTCCAAATCTCGTGTTCTCTATCATTGAGAAGGATCTCAATATGCAGTGATTCATTTCTCGCAAGTTTGGTTGGCTTCTTTCTTTCTTTCTTTCACTGCTTCTTTCTTCCTTCTTTTTCTTTCTTTGTTTTCTCCTTTCCTGCTACTTTTCTATTTTAGAAGGAATGTCTAGCCTGCCAGAAACTTCAGGTGATCTAATCCTTGCGGAAGCTAAATGTGGCTTGTTTCATGATGATTCCAAATCTTTTTTAGCATTACTACTATAGCTAGTGACCACTTTAAATACTTGTATGTATTATACATTCATGCCACACGATTTTGTTTCAGGATAATGAACCAATTCTCTGACGTAAATGGCATTTAGCAGTTATCTTTTCCGTTCATATAGTTGTAAAAAGTACTGGCCATCCACCCTGGCAATTTTCTTCAGAATACTGACTTATGAGGGCAGAAATGTTCTCTTGAAGGCAATAATTATTTTAGTCACTGATTTTCATCTAGAAATTTCAGTTTGCTTTTGTATTTTATTGATGCCTTTTTACTGGATTTCATGGTTTGAGTTTGTATCTTACTTTTTCATGTTTCCCTTCATATGACTTTGCAGAAGCAACCCCAAAGACTATCATGAGAACAATGGGTGTAAAAGGCCTTACTTTGTATCACTTGAAGTCTCATCTTCAGGTTTGTTGCTAAAGTGAAGCATAATTTGGTTGCTTTACCAATTTTTTGCTTCCACTGCATAGTTGTGTGGTCTTGTCTTGTGCTTCTATGGTCCTTCATTTTTTTCTATAATTTGAAGTCAAGAGGTTTAGAAACACACATATGAGAGAGACTTGAAAGGGTTGGAGTTTTCTGAGCCAGCTTTTTATATGAAGCTATTCCTCCATGTGCTCTGCACTTCAAATTTGTCATTCATTCTTGCAGAAATACCGTTTAGGGAAACAGTCAGGCAAAGATTCAAGTGGCAACTCCAAGGATGGTGTGCTCTCTTTCACCCTGACTACTTCTATTTTTTCCTTATGAAGATGGCGCAGATTCATGGCTAGACTAGTTTGAAAAGAACCACCCCTCTGAAAGTTCGCTAGTTGAACTTAGGCTGTCTAATGCAGATTAGAAATGGAAGAAAACTAGGCGTTTCTACATCGATTTTTGTTCTATATGTTTTATATCCATCCTGTTCAATCAATATCTCCTTGAATGGAATTATCATCCCTTTTGGGTCTAGTGGGAATTCCATCTTCAGTAGGAAGGTTTGCTTCCACCTTGGATGTATATTAGTAAGCTAGTTACCACATCTTTTATACCTCTTCATTTAGACTAGCACTTTCTATTTGTATTGGCAAAAATTATTCTCTTAAGATGTTGGCAGTAAGATTTCTGTTTATGTTTTTTTATTATTCATTCTGCATACGTATGTGCACAGAGAGAGAGAGAGAGAGAGAGAGAGAGAGAGAGTAGCAACTAGCCACACTCACTGTTTTTTGTTGATGCTGCAGCCCCATGTGATACGGATAGTTTGAACACCGGCTCATCTGCTACATCTTCATCAAGAGTCCTTGCTCAGGAACTTAATGAGTATGCTTCTATCCCCTTCATGTTAATAAAGCTTTTGGTGTCTATCTGCTTTTAAGTGATGGCTGCTTTTTATCTTTCAAACAGCAGTTACCGAGTTACTGAGGCTTTGCGTGTTCAAATGGAAGTCCAACGAAGGCTTCATGAGCAGCTGGAGGTTGGTTTCTTCTCTCATTTGGGCTGAGTAGAAATGGCATCCAATTTTTAAACTTACGGAAATAGCAGATCTGTTCCTACCAAATTGGTCATTAAGATGCATCAACAAGTATGCGCAGACTGAAACTAATAAATGTACAGTTGGCTGTACTCAGCTTAGCTGCTGGATGCTAAGAGGAGAAAGTGGTATTGAGAACCTGATTCTCATGCATGCAATATGCTCTGCTGGTGGAAAGTTCTTGATTAATAACATAAAGTAAGAGATGTGCTTGCTTTATGCTTTTGGCTGATGATGGTCAATTGGATAGAGAAATTGTTTAAACCATTCATTACATCAGAGAAGATTTCTTATACATTTTCCTTCAATCACTAACGAATCCTTTTACCCAACACCAGTATTATCAACACTCAAGATTCAGATTCTTTATTTACCAATAAAAGCAAAATATCTATTATCCTAGCACAAAAGAGTTTATTGGTGCAAAATCATGGCATAATAGAAGGAATAAACCATTTTGACCGTTATAGGATGCTTTTATGAAATTACGACTATACTTTGTTAAAGCATTTGCGCTCCAGGTGCAGCGCCATCTTCAACTGCGGATTGAAGCCCAAGGGAAGTATCTACAATCAATACTTGAGAAAGCTTGTAAAGTTCTCAATGACCAAGTCGCTGTCCCTGCTGGGCTTGAAGAGGCCAGAGATGAGCTCTCTGAACTAGCTATTAAGGTCTCTAATGACTATCCTGGAGTAAGGCCCGTTGAAACTCTGAAGATGCCTTGTTTCTCTGAACTAGCAGCTGCTTTAGATAGCAACGCACTGTCTGGTTTGCCATCTCGGCTCGGTGACGGCTCAGTGGAAAGCTGCTTGACATCATTCGACAGCTCAATTTTACCAAATACTTTAGGTTCGCATGTTGTTTCCATGAAGAAGAGACTAAGGCCGGTGTTTGGTAATCGGGAACTATTGCCAATGGAAAGCAGCACACAAAAGCAAGTAGACTGGATGATGAATAATATTGGATGAAGTATGAGCATGTGCCTCCAGCGAACATAACACCATCATCATTATTTGTCCTTGACATCATCATTTCCTGTTTGGTTGATCCGACTGGCAATGTCAATTATAGAAACTGTAGTCTGTATATCTTGAAAGTAGATATGTGGAATTGGCACAAATTAATGGTATAATCGAAGTTTCTGGCATAATTCTTGTGTTGATGGAAAGCTTGTACTACCCATGTGGAGATCCATCACGGATGGGATATATCATTAACACAATGCTTCCACCATCAAAAGCTGTTTTGAGTTTCTTACCTTTTACCAAATGCTTCATGGTAAAGTTTCTAAAATCTACTTCGTCATCTGAAAAGAAGTAGATACTACTGGACATGGACTTCATTGGTAATTGCACCACGCTTTACTTACTATCAGCAGACCGTTGGGAGATTTTACATTGCCTATTTTTATTGCTAGAAAGATTTACATTTTGTTGGTTTTGTTATTAGGGCAGAACACCTGAACTACCGACAGAGTGTGATAATAGGGTCAACTGTAATAGCAATACCCTTTTGCCTTTCATGGCAAAATGATGTGCTCATGGTATGGTCTGGCTTGTGTGCATATATTACGTTTAGCCACCTGAAAACTGGCTTTATAAGTATCATGATTTCTTTCTATCCATCTTCCTAGTCTCTTTGATTGTTCCTTCATCGTCCCATACTGTTATCTAACCATTAAATAATGCGATTTGTTTTTTTTTTTTTGTCGTTCATTATGGGGTGTAATTAACAAACCTCTAAAACCAGCGACCCGCTCATCATTTGGGGATTTATCTTATTAGGAACAGAAGAATATATTTGGGATATCAGAAATACCAACTTTGTTATTGCTTTTTTTCCGGTCTTTTGCTTACGAATATGCTTAGTCTCATTAGCCCTGTGTTTTGTCCATTATTCCATTCAATAGCCGGTCAAAGCTGCAAGTGTCTTACAAAGAATCAATCAAACTTTGCTCCTCTTTACGCTGGCATACTCAGTTTTTATCCAGAGTTTGACCATTTTCTGTTGGAACTAGACAGATCTGTGATATCTCCAACTCAAGCTCAGTATGAGGCTCTTGTTCTGCTGTAAATAAATAAAATAACTTTAAGAGCTGTATTATAACGTTGATGACTTTCCTTGTAATATTCTGCTTTTGCCAATGCTTTGTTTTTCACTTGCAGCTCAAAATTGATGTTCTGATGCAGAAGCTCTCCAGAATTTCATGCTAAAGTTCCCTCAAGAAACCATAGCAAGCTCTTTGCAGAGACGAGAGGTTCCATCGCATGAGTCTGTTTCACTTCTCATTTTAGTTCAGAGCTACACTTGCTATTACTAAATTTGCCTGAATAGGATCGATGGCACTTTTGTCTTGCACATCGAGCATCCATATTTAGCAGGAACTCAACTAGACAAGTCTTTCTGCTTAGAATTGACAGATAGTTGAGAGAAGCATTCATGCATGACCTTTCATTTTCCAAGTCTTTTTCTTCGAAAGTGTTTAGCCTGTAGTCTGTCGTGGAAATTAACATGAGAGGACCTGTACCGAGTTGGGGTGGTTCTCTCCATCCCCAGGACATAGCAAGCATTTCTTCAGGAAGTGTCTGGTTATGCTGTGCCATACATAGAGATGGACCAAATGTCACATAAGAACCGAAACTCGGGCAATGTCTGTACATGCATGCAGCGAGCCGAATACATACACAAGCACTCGCAAAACTCGCAATGTGAAGGTATCATGTACGGTCAACGGCGACACTCTATTGACCATAATGATCTCCGTACATACATACTCTAATTCATCCTATCACATTCTCTCTGTACTCTACAGGGTGAGGAATTAGCTGCAGATCGCTCACTACGATCTGATGACAGTATCAGGTTTCTTCTCTTTTAAATTCTCGTACTGGTTTGGGAAGATCCTATTGAATTCCTAGAGCTTGCATACTTCTAATCATTGACAAAGAAGTGGCATTTCTTTGACTCCACTCGTCCACACTCTCGCTCAGACATTGCACGAAGCATCGATCGTTCCCATCGAGGATGCTTACAATCTGCCTGATGCTCGGTCTCGATGCTGGGTCGGATCTCGTGCACGCTATTCCCAACTTGACCAATCTCATCAGCTCTCTAGGATCATACTCGCCGTCCAGTCTCATGTCGACCAATTCTTCTATTGCTTTCATCTGTGCCTCTAATTCACACACCCTCCTCACTAAGAACACTTCAGGCCTCCGAAAGTCGACCGCCATATATCCCGTGAGCACCTCAAGTATCACAACACCAAAGCTGTATATATCTGTCATTGTGGTCGCTTCCCCTGATTCCATATACTCAGGTGACATGTAGCCGAAGATCCCTCGAACCGATCTATTTGCATTATGCGCTGCACGATGCCCGTGATCATTCCTTGTCAAGAACTCAGCAAGGGCGAAGCAGCTAAGCCGGGGGTTCATGTCCGGATCGAGAATTATGGCGGAAGAGGTGATGTTTCTGTGAATCACCTGTTCGTCCCAATCTTCATGAAGGTAAAGAATCGCGGAAGCAAGCGATCTGATGATGTTGTACCTGTGACGCCATCGCAAGACGGGGCGGCCCCTGCGTGGATCACTGTGATGGAACAGGAGATGGCTTAGGAGGCAGTTCGTCGAGTAGTCGTACACGACGAGCATCTCTCCCTGCTCGGTGCACCATCCACGGAGCTGCACAAGGTTGCGGTGCCGGAGCCTGCCCAAGTTGTGCAACTCGTTCGAGAACCGGGCTCGTAGTGCAGGGCACTTGTTCATGCCAAGCCTCTTGACCAGGATGTGCTGGCGGTTATCGAGGAACCCGCGGTAAGCCGTCCCGAAGTCCAGCTCCGCAACCCTCCTCGAATCGGAGAAGTTGTCTGTGGCGGCAACGAGCTCTTTGTACGATATCTCGCGAGGGGTTTCGACCGAGAAGAAAGCATTCACTCGGGGACGGCCGCCACCGTTAGCTGAGGAGGGATTGTCAGCACTGCTATCGGTCTCTCCTCTTTCCGCCGTCGCGTATATGGTTTCGGCATCAGCGGTGACATAATGGGACGCGCTAAATGCGGTGCCGGAAGTGGTGGTGGTGGTGGTGGCAGTCGACGTGGTGGCAGACCGGCCTAATTCCGTGGTCGTGTTGCTCATGCTGGTGCCTGTTGGAGAGGCTAGAGAGATGTACAGTGGGCACGATTGGAAAGAAGGCAGCGCGGGCAGCTTCCCCGAAACGTTGCCGGAAAGCGCCTCGACGACCCATTTCATGCTCGGCCGCATCTGCGGGTCATGGACCGTGCAGAGCAGGCCGAGATGGATCATGTTTTCCATGTCGGCGAGGCGGTGCGAGCCGTCCGATAGCCTACTGTCCCCTGCTTTCAGCAGCCTCCCTTCATCAGATAGCCTCCGGACCCAATCGAGCAACACGATTTGGTCGTCCGGGCATGCGAGGTCGACCGCCCGCCGCCCCGAGGCCACCTCCAGCACTACGATCCCGAAGCTGAAGACATCGGACTTGGACGTGGCGGCGCTCCGCCTCTGGAAGCTCTCGGGCGGCAGGTATCCAATCGTGCCGCCGATCCTGGTGGTCTCCGCCAAGTGGAACCGGCTGTGAATCTTGGTCGATGGCGGCGGCGCCGCCTCGGCGCGGTACTCGAGCTCGTGCTCGAGCCACCGGGCCAGCCCGAAGTCCCCGAGCCGAGCGTTGAACTGAGAATCGAGCATCACGTTGCTCGTCTTGACATCGCGGTGGATGATCTGCGTCTCCAGCTGCTCGTGGAGGTAATGCAGCGCAGCCGCCAATCCACGGACGATCTCCCGCCGCCTCTCCCAGCCGAGGGGCGACGGCGCCGGGCTCTCCGCAGCCCGGTGGAACAGGATCCGGTCCAAGCTCCGGTTCGGCATGTAGTCGTAGACGAGCAGCAGCTGATCCTCGTGGACGCACCACCCTCGGAGCCGGACCAAATTCCGGTGCCGGAGATGCGCCACCGCCACGAGCTCCGCCTCGAAGGTCTTCTCGAACCTCTCCCCTCGCTCCACCACGCATTTCACCGCGACCACCGTCCCGTCGCTCGGCAACACCGCGCGGTACACCCTCCCGAAACCTCCGCTCCCGAGGACCTCGCTCTCGCTGAACCCATTAGAGCCGATGTAGAGCTCCGAGTAGCTGAAGATCCTGGGATTGTCCTTCCCGACCTTGTCAGCCAACTGGACACCTTCCATGTCGAAGAAGACGACCCCGGACAGTTGCTTCTCGGGCTTCTCGTCCCAGTCGCCGTCCTCTTCTTGATGGTGACAAAACTTGACGGCCCATCTGGAGCCGTGAAGCCGGCGCAGCTGATTTCGGATTAATCCAAGAACGTGACCCGGGCAGTCCCTCCGGCGGCGCTTCTCGAGCCCATCTTTCGGGGGTCGCCGGTAGATCTCGCCGGACTGATCGGCGGGCAGGACGAAGCAGACGCGGCTAATCATGGCGGCGCCGGCGAGTGGGGGGAAAACGCTCGGTTCCCGTCCTCCTCGTTCGCTTCTTCTTCGTTGCTTCTTCGTGGGGTTACGAGATATATATATGGGGAGCTTTGAAGGAGAAGAAGAAGGAGGACGATGATAGAGAGCGGTTGCGGATGGAGAATTCGAAACGTACTTGCGATGTTTGGTTTTCTTTATTTTATTTGTTACTTTTTTTTTGGGGGGGTTGTGTCTCGTGTGTATGTGTCTCGTGTGTATGTGTGCGTAAAAATGCCAGATGGGTCTGAAATTCAACGTTGGTAGGTTTGCATGGTTTGAATTCTCCGGTGGTGTCGCCGGCCCAACCTGAACCTGCCCTGCCCCCACTCCCCCCCATGGTGACGTCATTCTAGAGAGAGAGAGAGAAAGGGAGAGAGAGGATAGGATTCTTCCTGATCAATTGTCAATCTCCAATTCCACCGCGGTCTTGGTTGTTTTTTCGGCTTCTAGAACGTGTGAAAATTCCATGAGGGCGTTGCACGTGTGGACGGGGCGCCTGGTCATGTGAACTTCATGTGTTGGCTTATCGAAATCAAGGGGATAGATACAAACGGAGGTTTTTAAGTTTGTCTGTCTTGCTTTAATTCTCAATTAATTTTTAAATTTTTGTTATATCTTTTTATAGAGTGCGAATGTAGAAATTCCACACCCACGAGAATGCACCCCATCTCTCCTATTGTTGTGGAAAGAGTGATTATCGTGACAAATTCATATGACTATGTGAACAGAGTTTGGTGTCGGGACTTTTTGGCATCGGCCATTCAAAAAGAGATGGAAAAAAAGGAAGTCGTGGCTTCTTATTTTGTTTTGCGTCTCTGCTGTACTTTTTCTTTCTCTCGAGGATGAAGAAGGGGTGGGGAGCATGGATTGCTCCATCGAGATGGGACTTTCATCGAATTAATTTGGCCTCCTTCGGGTTTGGGAACATCAGGTATGAGGAGTCTCCCTCTCTCTTGTCGGCGCCTAATCAAAGGGTTGTCGAATTTTGGAAGCTTTTGTTGAGCATAGTTAATGTCGGTTCTGGATCTGAATCTGAATCCATATGGCAATACTTTCTCGTGAAATAACCCGTGGACCTCCATCACCGGTGATGATTATCCGGTCGTGGTAGGCAGACGATCATTATTGAGATACTTTCTTGTGATTGGGACCCAATGACCCTCGCCGACCGTCCTCACCAGCCCTTTTCCAAATTCTTTCTTTCTTTCTTAATTTAGCTTTTTTCTTCAACTTTAGTATTTAAATTTTTATCAAAAATCAATTTTGGATTAAAAAAAAAAACAACTTCATTTTAGCCACACCGGCTTTTTGCATTAGCTAAATTGAATAGAATTAACGAAAGGGCTCGACTGAACTAATTTGACAAATTTTATAATTTGATTGCACTTTTTGCAAATTCTATGACTTAATTGCATTTTTATTATAAAATTAAAAATTTCTAGTATTCTAAAAAAAGGCAGAGATAGTATAAAACTTCGCCAGCTAAGAATATTAATCTAGCCTAGCTAATCACAATGTTCTAAGTAACGTTGGATTTGTTATTTTCCTTTAAATCGATAATAGTCACTCACATGCTTGATTTCATCGGCTAATATAATCGACCCATTTGCCAAGCCAAGGCTCAAGAAGTCCACCCTTTTCATCTTTAATTACATTACATAAACCTATTAGAGTTTGAAAGTATCGTGAAGAGCCACAAAAGTCCACCGTCCGCCGAAGGAGGACCCCATCCCATTTATCAAAGTGTCGCTCCATGCCATATGCTTAAGTAAGGTATGTATATAGGTTTTAGAAAATAAACATTTGTATCATTTTCGATCTACTAAAGTATAGCATTGATTTGTCCTCTAACTCACCAACTCTTTATCATATTCCTATACACTAAATAATTGTTGGTAGTTTTTCTTTTCTTTTTCCATGAAATTTCTATGTTTGCCCTTTGTTAAAAGAACATTTTAATGTAATTGAAAGGTCACCAAAAATAGTGGCTCTCTCTCTCTCTCTCTCTCTCACAAGTAGACTAACTCCTCCCTTAGCCCTTTCTGGTAGCTGTGAGCAATTCGGACTGGATTACATTGTGCAGTATGATTCTTGCCAGAAACAATCTGATACCGGGTCCAAAAAATTGGAAACCGGCATTGTGTAGTCCGATTCTAGGTTTAGGATGTTGAACCGGACAAGCAGACCAACCTCATTTTAATTATGTTTGCTATTTTTTTTTTCAAGTGAATACAATTTGGAGTAATCTTTTTGTAGATGAAAGAGAAATGAAATTTTGTAATTTATGTTTTATTTTATGTGTTTTAAATGAAGAATGAAATTCCATAATTTATGTTTTATGGTACGTATTCACCTTTATGAGTTGTTGCTTTTAGCAATGGAGATTTCAATCTATTGATTTAGTTTTGGTTTTGCTTGACTAAGGAGTGAGTTGCATAATTCCCAATTGTTATACATTTCGGTTTGGCTTTTATTGTGTTCTATTTCTCATCATTTTGTGACTAAGTATCATGATTTTACATATTGTGCATTGAGTAGATGTATTTTGAATAGTAAGTTTGTCCTTTCAAATAAACAAAAAAGAATCAGCTTAGACCAACCTAAAACCGGACCAGACTAGTAGGATTGATTTTAAGGTCAATGAGGTCAGCTCCAAGTTCTGAAGTCTAGGAACCAACCCTCCTCAGATAGATTTTAGGTTACAAGGATGAGGGGTTGGATCGACTCGATATCGAAACCACTCATCCCTACTTTCTATTATTAACATTAACACTCCATCAAAAGTTGTTGGCATTTTTCTTTATACAAATTGACTATTACATGTCATCAATTAATCTCTCAAGCACGATATTATTTGATGTCATAATCATGGGAACATATCAACCATTTCCTCCGTGGCCATATCTCCATCAACAGTGGCCCCTCACCTACTTTCCTCCTGTTCTCTCTTCCTCCACACCCAAGTATCCACTCGCCTTTTTCCACTAGTGTACTAATTCAATCAAGAGGTGAAACAAAGACATCTAACTCCCAACTAAGGTTTATTTCAACCTGGTAGATGCGGCATTATTAGAGGACACAGGATGAGACCATCCAGTTGTACCTAATGGAAAGACAAAGAAAATTACATTTTTTGCCCCCATAAAGAAAATGATTTTGTGAGGGTTTTTTACTTATATGGAAGTTTGGTGAAAAGAGACATGTTTGGACATGTCCCTTGCTGCACCCGGGAAATGTCAAGAGTGGATGATCAAATCGTGATTTTGGTATATGACAGGAACGCATTCATGATGCAATGTCATGTCACGCCCATCAGAAATTAAATGAGAAAACGTGGTTGGAGAGGCAACGCCAGAAGAGAAGCCAAAATGGCCACAGGTGGGACAGGGGACCCCGTGTGTGTATGTGTGTGTGTGGACCCTTTGATTGAGTTGGATTGATTGGATTTTGTATTAGGTGGTTAGAAATATCGGGGGAGATAGTTGAGTTATCAGAAGAATTTAATGTATCCACCGCATTTTAGGATAAGGGTTTGGTAATTGGTGCGCCTACTCCTCTTTGTTTAGGGAAAAGGAGGGGAAATTTTTAAGGATGTGCGCTCTATCTCGTGATTTTTAGCAGGTCACGGAGCAGTTCAGGCTATTTAGAGATTTCAAGATTAGGAATTATTGCATTAAACTTTTGAGGGGGCCCTCAAAAGGGAAGAAAGGTCGATGCGACGTTTGAGTGTGCTTGCTTGCTTCTATCATGACGATATTAGAATTTGATCAACAGATGGGCGGCTTGCTGAGTCTTATCTAGGTCAGGTTTGCTTGAAGGGTGAAAATGGACTCAAGGGTTTGGCTTGGCTAGCAATTTTTCCTCTTCACCCCGGCCTGCCAATGTTGATTCGCCTAGTTTCAATCAATTTTATATAAAAGGTTTTAATAATTTTTAATCATGGATATGCTTAAAGGTCTAACAAGGATTTCTATGCCCGTCACTAGAATTAACCAGGCCAGCTGAGCCTATCCATTAGTCACGTCTACTCTTCCCGTTCACTGTGATTATCAATATAAGTCATACACCATTATAAACGATGGCGTGATCTATGACACATGTTGAATACATGTATACCCATATTTCTTTCTTATATCTCGTGCAGCTTCCAAAGAAAATCTTATCAAAATGCCATTAGCTCGACAGAAGGACATGAAAATTCTTCACCCGCAGAGAGACGATAGGTGTAAAATTAGGGTTTAATAAAAGAAAGGTTGGGGGCAGTTCCATTCTATGACTTCTGGTCACGAGTTGGAGATCTCCCTGAGAAATCTGAGATGGGGACGTGCCATCTGTACACCAAAACCTCCCATCAAAACGTTTGACTTGTGGGGTCGAAATTCTCTTTGGCGTTGGGTTTGTGGAGCTCGACATGCAAAAGATCAGATCATACGCCAGGGCACGAAGCAAAGTCAAGGATTACTTCACCGAAAAGGTTTTGAAAATCGCCTAATCCGCATTGCTTATACGCGCGAACAAGAGAAAAGTTTGGTAATCAAAATGCGTTGTTATCGGCCTTAGAAGAGAAATGTCAAAAAGTTGTGGCGCCGGGAACTCCTCGAACTGATAAATTAATAGTGAAAATTGGAAATTACAAGATGGTATTTTTGCAATTCTTTTAAGAATTTCCAATTCGATTTTAGAGTATTTAGTCTCCCTCTTTTTCTTTTTCTTTTTTTTTTTTTTATTGGTGCTTTCTTTACAACTTCCTCTCCAAATAGTTGAATTGGATTTCAGCCACCAAATTTCGATTTCCAGAATTAAATGCCCCTAAACATCGATCTTTTTAGAATTTGTGCACTCCATCGGAAATCGATCGAATTTAAGGCCGAATTTTGGCCCGAGTTTTTTTTTTTTTATAAACATATGTGATGCTGATCTCGTGCCTGATGGGAACTAAAACATTAATGACCCCTGTGACAAAGCATAGTAACCATGATATCGGAAACTTAAATAGACCAAAGAAAGAGTGAATTAGGAAGATGGAAACATTCAATGCAATTGATGTTCTTTGCTTTTATGCTATCCTAAGTTTCGATGAGAATCTCGGATTCCAATGGACGTGATATTAATGTTCCATTTATTTTAAAAAAATAAATAATTTGAAAATTAATTTTCCTAAAAATGATTCGCATATATCGTTTATAAAAATAATTGAAAATTTTTATCTATCATCCGAAAAGATATTTAGACATAAATTATTATCGGTAATGAAAATATATTTTATTAACTAATAATTTTATATATTATGGACGATGGTTTTCAAAAAAAATGAAATTTGAATCGAGGATAATGACACATGAAACCGAAACTTTCCCGCTGGGGCCCAGAGTGATGCGATATGATTGCTTGCTTTCTAATCCCCAAAAGTGAGAAAATGGAAAAGACTTTGGTAATGGAAGACATTCATTCTCGAACTTTATTCTATCTAGAATAAATCGTTGGACCCCATCATTTCCCATAAAGTCAACAATTTGCGCCTCCATCGTGTACATTTTCAACTGAATCATGAAAAGGTCCACGCGGCGCTCAACATGCCGAAATCTCGGTATTTTTCAGGTTGTCTCTATCGGATTCAAACGTACACGAAGAAATCGATGAAGAAATTTCTTGGTAGGACTTATCTAGGGAGATACGGTCGATTATTTCATGTTAGTTTCATAAAAAAAATGGTTTTTTTTTTTAAAAAACTTAGGCTTATGTACAGTATTGGTAAGATGGTGTATAGTTTCTTGGGCAGTTTATACTTCTCCTTGAAAGGAATATGCTATAAATAGGAGCATAGGATAACAGATCAATAAAGGTGGAGCAAGTGGCAAAACAAAGCCAAAGCGTCATGCCATGTGGTAAGCACATAGCTAAAGAGAAGTGCCACGTGGCAAATATTTTTGCAAACTCTCATTTAAACTCTATATAATAAGTGCACGTTGGATTTTAAGGAATTTCTTTTCAAAACTGTCGATGTAAATATAAAGATCATTGGCTTATCAATTATAACGTCATATTTGTTTTGAAAAAAAAAAAGAATTTGTTCCCAATATTTTCTGTGTTGATTTTGGAATTGTATATACAAATTAATGGAATTCTACTAATTTTCAGTGAACAAATTACGTATAGATCTCTTGCAGGATAGTAAATCACATGTCAAATCTATTTATTACAATCATCTGCTAATTAGTTCTTTTCACCGACCATGTTGACTTTGAATTCAAGAGGACGATAACTCCCCTACTTCCAACCCAACCCAAACTTGTGGTGTTCGTACTTAGATTTAGATGCGATCATTAAGTGAGATTAAATTAGACTCTGAAGGTTAGATCTACTGGCCCAAGCTTACCATAAAATTTCTATGAAGTGGTCAGGCTAGGCCCGAGTCATTAGACGGGCCTGGCTTTCTAAGGCAAGCACGTTGCCAAAATTTTCCAATTTACTTTTTAAAGTTAGGTGAGTCGCCTGCTCGTTGATCACCTCTACTTTCAATTAGCGAAAGTGATTGAACAGTCTCAAGTCAAGCCAAGCTTAGATGTCAAGCCTAATTTGCCCATTGTCGAATAGAGCACTTTTTCGAATAGCACCGAGCTTAGCGAAACTTGCTCCTAGGGTTGCGTTTTGCAACATCCTAGTCCAAACTCATCCATATATCTTGAGCCTTAGCCTGTCCAATTGGAAATACTTGCCTACCTTTGGCTACACTAAAGTTGGTGAATCACAGACATCAATTTTGTTGGTTCAACTGTTGGACCTATATAAGACTTACAAAATCAATGATTATGATTTATTTGGTCCGACTATCTTGAATCCAAGAATAAAATTATTGCGTACAATTGATCTTCACAATGAGGTTTAGTTTTCATGAATCTAAGGAATATCGCATCTGTTTACCACTTTCTAGAATTGAATAATCACTCCTCCGAGGACATAGTACCCAAAGAAAAAGAAACCAAAAGAGAGCTACATATCCAAAGCAACCCACCACAGTAAAGACAAATCCCAAATTAATTTATCTCAAGCTAAGTGAATCACAATCGTGGATGATGATTAACTTAATGTCAATGGATGGCTATGATGTTGTCCACTCTTCAAATAGGTGTCATTGATACAAAATTTCTAATTGCATATCTCTATTTCTTTATTTTTCCGGTCATTGAGCGACTGTAACATGCTTGGCTATATTAAGGAGAAAAGATGGGAAAGGCTCTAAAATGGAACATCGAACGTCCTTATTGCAATTGCGGTCAAAAACAAAAGAGAACGTCCGTCACGCTCTCAATTAGACATGAACGACGGCATAAAGCAAGAGAAGGCAATATTGCAAAAAGCTTTTACTCTATGCAACAACTTTTTCTTTTTTGGCCAAGTACAACTCATTCTTGAAAAGCTCCTTTATTTGTTTTTTTTTTTTTTTTTTTTTTGGGGTTTTCGTAGTCAACTTTCCATCATCATAGCAAATATTTTCATGCCTAATCCGGAAGTGATCTACTTGTGGAAGCAAATGATATATGTGCTTTTTATTTCATGACTCAAAATTAATCTATTATATGATGAAAAGATTATCATAATTTCGTTCATCATTCTTTCGCAAAATACCCATGATACTTTCTTTCTTTTTTATAACTATTAACATGGAATCATCAAATGCACAAGCTAATAAATTTGGTATAAGAAGAGTTACGTGTTAAACTCTACATATCAATTATTTCATGAAATTCATAATGTTCCACTCCCCTTCTCTCTTCTAAAACTTGGTCAATTTTAATATAGTTTCTAATAACCATTCTATTGCATCAAATATGTTATATTAAATCATTTCACATTTGTGAATATGTGAATATGTGAATCCTATTTTTAACGCATGAATTCAAATCCATATTGCTTCAACTTTTCCATCATTTTCTACCACTTTACTAGGTTCAGAAAATGAGGGAATTAGAGGATTGAAAAATGTAGATGGGAAATGGTGAAAATTTTGAAATTTACGCGAGAGGAGAGGGGAGAGAAAATTCATCAAATGCCAACTAAGGAGTCTAGTTCGAAAAATTATATATGAATTTCCATAAATTATAGTCCAAATAGAAGAAGATTTATGACATTTGTAAGGTGACCTTTATCAAATGCAGAACGGTAAAACCTTTCGATGACTTGTAGACTTATATGTAATTTAGTTTTAATTAATTTAGACTTAACTTATATTCTCAATTGCTAAAGTTTTGGAGATAAAGTCGTAACTAAAAAGCAAAAGGGTGATGGGTATTGCTATGAGCATTAGTTCGATGAAACTCACTGTGAAGATAATTTTTCGATTCTTATATTACGTGTGAAAACACTTATCGATGATAATTTGCACTGTCATATACTTACAGTGTATTCTCCCTTTAAAAAGATGCCAAAACTTTAAAACTTTATGTTCCACACACAGCATCAAGTCATGGTTACTCTCAAATTACAATTTTATACTAAAGAACTCTAATTTAGTTTGACCAAAATGAGCTAACAGTGAGTGTTGATGCTGAACCACAAAGACAAGAGAGCAAATAGGGACTGTTGCCCCTCAAATGAAAAGGAAACAAAAATCAAATAGGATCATTGACCCATGTATCTGTTGGGATAGACACCCAACTTTCCCAGCCCAAGAAATAATTTTTGCCCTATTTCTTGGGTTAATACTATGAAAATTTTCAAACCGATATATCTGGACAAATTTATCTTAAGCTAATTTTTTGACAATGAAAAAAAATCTTCAATTGGTAAATCTAAAACAACTTTCCCAAAATTAGTATATTTGTGATAAATTTATCCTCCATTGATTTCCGTTAAATTAGATTAATGCAACAAAAAACCACACACTGATTATATCTATGACAAATGGAGTATAAAATTTCAAATTGGTACACCTATTAATTGTAACATGTCATCCAACTTGGAAATTTGATTTTAAAATTTAATGAAAACTAACGATGGTGATTTTATCAAATATGGATCGGGTTTGGGTTTTTGGTGGTCAAAAAATTAGTTTTAGATAAATTTATCACATGTATATTAGTTTGAGATTTTTCGTGAAATTAACTCTTGTTTCTTTGATTTTTTTTGTTTTGTTAGGAAAACAGGTGTTTATTTTGGGCAACCCACCCTCTATGAGATTAGATGAATCCCGTTTCACCATAAAATTGCACTTAATCATTTGTTCAATTTGAAGTGGTGGCCCAAAATTATTTATTTTTCTTCTTTCTCCTTTAGTTTTTTTTTTAATTTCTATGCAAGATTTAGTTGTCATAATTAAAAATATCACATGTTATGTTTTTATTTATTGTGGGTATCCCGGTATATTAAAGAGATATATTGGAAGGCACTATGTGTTCTTTTTCTATTTTTAGATTTTACTTCCATAAAGATTAGCTTAGTCAAAGAGAGAAAATTTTAAGAAATGTATTTTTTTTTCAATGTTATCGAGCATATTTGGGGGTCAATTGCTAACTAGAATTTTGAAAAGTTGCAACATAAGCAACTTTTTGGTACAATCACATGTTTGCATTCTTTTATTTTTGTTGGATATATCACCATCAAACTCTTTCTTATAAGTTGTCTTTTATATAGAAATACATATAATAGGACAATGAAACCAATAAAAAAAAAATCCTCTTTAAAGATTTTTCGTGACAAAGAGTCAGAGTTACATTTCCAAAGTGAATCAAAAGTTATGCCCATAACTAATATCATTTATGTTATGCTCATATACGATTGTCAAGATGTGAATTGTGAGGAAAATGCTACCCTAATTGAGAAATTCCTCGAGTAACCACGTTTTGTGTTATTATCTAATCTTTTGTAGTTTCTATCAATTTAAGCACATTTGAAAAATAAGAATCGATAGAAACACGAGTTTTGAAGAATATAAAAAATCATTAGAAGTCCTCAAGAAAATGCCATCCCATCATTGTTGTATCCATCTTTATTATTTTCATCCATTTATTTACAGTAAAAAATATCGAATGCAAATTCAAGTTAGTTATTTTAGCGTTACGCGAAGAGAAAACTATAGATAAAAGAAAAGTTTGTTCAGGAAAAAAAAAAGGGAAACAAGAATCATGGGAAAAATCTCAGAATATCACATCATCCCGTCAAAATACGATCCGACGGCTCACGTGAGGCGTTTCACATGAAACCGGATGCAGGCAATACTCGCTCCTCGCGGACAGACAAGTGGGACCCCCAATGAGGGGACACGAGGGCATGGGCGACGCCGTCGTTTCTGTCCGAATCAGCAGCGGCAGCCTTGGTAAATGAGAACTGAAAGCCGACGTTTGAACAAAGGAGAATGAAAACCGAAGGCTCAGCATCCGTCCCCCACCAAATCCGAAAAAGAAGCCTTCTCGTCCCCGTTCGAACACTCCGGATCGGCGTCGACTGTCGATCTTCATCCTCCATCCTCATCCTCCATCCTCATCCTCATCCTCCCACCTACCCATGTCCGTCCAAATAGAGGGTATCGATCATTAGCCCGAGATTCGCATCCGGACGAACGAACCGACTGCACTGCTGGGTGAGTTCGTACAGAATCCGTGTCTCCTTCTCCCGAGCTTCTTGTTCTCGTTGTGCATGGAGTCGTCGCTGTATCTTCTGTTTCTGGTTCGAGCTTGTTCTTATTGCAAGTTTCGAGCTCGTTCGGTGCTTGCTCTGAATCATTGCGAAAATGGGAAGTGTCCGGTTGTATGATATATTTCTAGAAGTAGACTTTGCATCCGCGGAAATTCAGCCTCTGGGTTTCTGCTTAATCTGAGTAGGTTGCAGCTTATCTTATGCTTGGTGTTCTGTTTTATTTATTTATTGGCTTCCCTGCTTCCGCATGTTGTTTTAGTGTTCTTCCATGCGTTTGGTTCTCTATTCAGTGGCTTGGTTCACAAGGAGAGGTTTGTTTTATTGGTTTTCAATGGTGGAGTGTGCAGAACTTGTGTTGAAGGGACAATGGAGTGCGAGGGGATGCGTTTTTGGACTTTTAGTGGGTTGGTGGGGGCATTTCTTGATCTCGCCATTTCGTATTCTCTGCTGTGCGCAGCTAGTTTTGCTTATTTCGCCTCTAAGCTTTTGGGGGTTTTTGGGTTGTGTTTGCCCTGTCCATGTGATGGACTTTTTGGGCATCCAAATGGCAGTGGCTGTGTAAGGAAGGTTTTGGTGGAGCAACCGTCGGATAAAATATGTTCCATCCAAATGTCTCTGAAGAACAGCTTCCCTTTTGATATGGTATTGATCAATGACCGGGATTGCGGGATGATTTTGGAGCCAGAGGAACAGAGGATTTGTGAAAATGGGCAAGTGCGATTGGAAGGTGAAGCATCATGTAGCTCGTATGCAGAAAGGAGAGAACGAGATAAAGGTGTCCAAGGGTCAATAGCAAGAAATGAATCGGATGATGCGTCTGGTGCAGTGGACTCACTTTTGGGGGAAGAAGGAAGGTTTGACTTTAAGGGAAAGGGGGTTTTGAGCCAGAGGACAGGTCTTCGGCGGCGTCAAAAAGGGTTAGTCGAATGTGGGAAGTTTTCATCAGTCTCTTCATATGATCCATGGCAAGTAGATGCACAAGACATGCCTTCTCCTTCAAGCATGAGAAAATTCAGAGAGGAGTCTCCCGAAGAGAGCTTGTTCTGCGCAGAATCCCGAATTGACTGTGTACAAGGTGAGTGGGGACTTAGCTTTTAGCATGTCTCTTAGTATGTCTTTGTCATCTCTAGTTTTTTTTTTTTGGGTCAATATTTGTGGCAGAAAACTCTTAACATAGCATTATTGGTAAAAATAATTTCCAAACAATTTTAAAATGCAGTTCCTATGAATGGATTTATTAAATCTTTCTCAGGAATGTGCTATCATTTTGCTCCCAAAACATGCAAATCTAACTATAGTTAATTGTTAAAAGGATTCAGTACAAATTGATAACATGTTTGCTTTAGTGCTTGAGTTAGAAAAGCATCTTCTTTTTGTATGAATCCATCTCATATTTTCTTGCCTTTGTCTTTCACAGTGCAATTTCTGGCCTCAATAGTTAATTTGAAGGTTTACCCTTATTGGAAGATATCTAACATGCTTCAAGTGCGACACTTTGTTCAAAAGTAGTTGGTGTTTATGCATTGTGTTCACATTGAAGTCACCCTCATATAGGAAGACTTAGTTGCCCTTTTACCTTAGATAAACATTTTACTGTTTAATCTGCCTTCAATAATAAGCATATGCGCTTGTGCACACTAAATTACTGCTAAATAGTTTGGATTATCATGTCTGATGTGTGTGCCTACAAAGTGCGTGCTCTTATTGTTACAAGTGGTCAAATGTGCAACTAAATTAATATTCTTTCTTGCATGAAGAAGCCAGTCTCTCAGCTAATGATAGAGCTAATTACTTTTAGGCAAAAATTGGACTTTTAGTACCTTTGATGTGCTCTAATGAAACTTGGACAAGATGATAGTGACAGGCATACCATTACTAAGTGAGTGTTATGAAAAATAGCTACAGAGTAATTCGTTCCTTTGTTGTTTCTTTCCTAGACATGTCATGCAGAGCATTATAATCTATCACTGTGTTCAAAGCATCTAAACCACATGCATATGCCAGTTAAGTTTAAGTAAGAGAGATTGCTATCTAATATTGAGTTAGTACGCGTGCTATGCAGGTAGAATTGTTTGGGTACTTTTGAAGCCGGCAGATTATTTCTTGATCCTTGTATTGGCTTGAGTCTGTTGAACAGTAGAATGGCTTGTTCATCTACCTAGATGACAATTGTCTTACTTCTTAAGGCTTTCTTATGCATTTTCAGATAAAAGGGATGGTTTAATGGACTCTGCTCTGCGTGATTCTGAGAAATCTGCTGATTTACCTGATGACATGGAAAAAAATTCATTAGCTTTTGAAGAATTTGGAGCTAATGGCAACAGACAGTCTGATTTTGGAGCCAACAATAAGGATACAGTTAGAGCCTTGGAGCAAATGCTAGAAGAAGAACGTTCTGCTCGCCATGCTTTGTACCTTGAGCTTGAGAAAGAAAGAAATGCAGCTGCTACAGCTGCAGATGAAGCCATGGCTATGATACTGCGTCTTCAAGCAGATAAGGCATCAATCCAAATGGAAGCTCGGCAGTACCAGAGAATGATAGAGGAAAAATCTGCTTATGATACTGAGGAAATGAACATTCTCAAAGAGATAATGTTGAGGAGGGAAAGGGAAAGGCATGTCTTGGAGAAGGAAGTAGAATCTTACAGGCAAATGATATTTGCAAATGAGCCGTTGGACGATGATCTGAATGAAACAGTAACTCTTGGGGCAACAAGAACATCATCATTGATTTCAAGTGAAGATCCAGAGCTGATGCTGCACCGCATTCGTGAGTCTCTTACCAAGAAAGAGAAGCCTGAAGCAAAACATGATCCAAGCTTTCAGGTCCATTTTGTTCCACTTCAGAATTGTACTGTTGATTTTGACAGAGAATTAGAAATTCCAGAGTGGCTTGGGGATGATAGGTCTTTGAGAGCAAGCCGTCCTAGTGGTGGGCAACTGGGTGTTGACATAAGTGATCTGCATCTGGCTGTTAATGAGATAAATCAAGAAGTTCAGGAAAAGGTAGTGTTATCCATAGACAATAATTTATCTGCCCTTCAAGGAGATTTGCCAAACGAAAATAAGCAGTTCTCTTCCCAGGGATTTGGTTTTAGTGTGGAGACCGATGAGAAGGAAAATGAGCTCCCAACTGTCAACTCAAGCCTGTCTAAGGGTTTAGCGTCAGATATCAATGAGACTCTTAGGGGGAGCCATATGAACCTTCCATTAGATGGTGGTGATATGGAAACTGATGGTAGATATGCAGATATTGATGGTAAAGTATCAAAAACATTGGGATATGGCATGGAGTCCCGTGTCCATGATGTTCATGTTATCAGCGATGAACCACCCAGTGGATGTAGCAAAGTGGGGCACGGTAAGGGGGCAAAGTTAACTAAAAATAATTCATCAAATACTCTGACAAGTTCTGAGCATCAGGTCCTGGACAATCAGGGTACTGGACTAGACATGAACAGAAGCAGTTCCGAAGTGCCATTAGTTAGCTTACAGGGGCAAACCTTGCCTCCTTATTTGCGTAGAAATTCCATCTCTGCTGTTGATTATGAGAGGATGAAAATTGACAGTGAAGTTGGGTGGCTTAGGGAGCGGCTTAAGATTGTACAAGATGGAAGAGAAAAGCTCAATCTCTCGGCGGGGAACAGAGGAAGGGGAAAGGACGAGCTGCAACTTTTGGAAAACATAGTAAGCCAACTGCAAGAGATCCGAGAAATGACAGTATATGGGAAGGCCGAGCGCCAGGCTTCTCTGCCACCTCCATCGTCAAAGGTGTGCTACTGAGTTTTTTGTTAACATGTTATTTACTGGCACAGGGAAGACAACCAAATTGCTATTTACTGCAGGTATCAATAACATTGTGAGGGGTTTTATCAATGAGAATAATGTTCTACATTAGAAATACCGAATTTTGCTAGCTTTCTCATTTTGAGAATGAAATATGCCTTTTCATTCCTATTTTGGTCTCCCTACAGCTTGACAGCATTAGATCCATGTGAATTCTCGCTCGCAAACCAAATGGTAAGAGGATAGTGTTCATTTGTGATTTCTTGGGGAGCTGCAGTCTTCTTTTTTCCTAAAGTAATTTTCTGTGGATCTAATGATATGTTGGTGGTTTTTCTGGTTGCCACTCTACAATGCATATCCACAATGTGCATTTCGATGTCTGGGATCAGTTGAATTGTGTGAAATTGTTGAAGCATCTTCCAGATTACTTGAAGTCTGGTATAATTGGAAATGCTTCATCCCTTGTCCCCCTTCTGCTGCACACCTTGTAAATATACTTATGTATTTATAAGCTTGCAACTTATCTTAATGTCTTGAGATTGCACACCTCTTTCCTTGCTAGTCTGTAGCTTTAACGTCACATGATTGTAAGTACTTGTTTCTTGTAAAGTAGAATCCAATAGTGGAGGATCACTGCCCAAATTAAGTTTTACTAGGCTTAGTGTGACATCTATGGTGCAGTTTGTAGGATTTGCCTTTGTTCTTCAGAATTCTGAAGCTTGTGTTTTTACCTTTCTCAGGTGAGTGCCAAGAAGAGGCGCTGGCGAAGTGTATCTTTAGGAGTGCATCGAAGCACCTAACTAAGGGTGTGAACAATGAAGGCATCTATGCTTGTGCATACTAGCTAATGAATATGCCTGCCAAGCAACTTCATCTCATGATCCGAGACTTAAACGGGTGTCAGTTTGATCTTTGATGATGCCGATTTTTTTTTTTTCCATGTAAGCAGCGGATTATATAGGATGTCACATGATTTTGGTAACACGATTAAGTCAGGCTCATGTACATATGCCCTTGGTCTTTCTGATGAAATGGTCAGACTGGTTAGTTCTGAAAAACGAGACTCCTGATCCTCTACTAGTATTGCATCAAGTGATTTTTTAAGGTGCGTTATTGCTCAATCATAATCAACCTGGAAATGCTATGAAAAAAATGTGATACTTTCCTCCTCTGAGATTCCAGCATCTGCTGATCCTTCCCTTCAATCCTCTTTTGGAGGCATCAAGCATCATTGACTCGTATTGGGTGCTTGGGTCCTCATTAATGCCTCGATAACCACGTCCCTACAAGTCTCCTGCTATGAAAAGTCCTTTACCGTAAAAGAATTCTTGGACTCATCTCCTCAAGATCTTTCTAGGAATAGCTCTTCAAGAAATTTTTGCAGATAAACTTGTGCTGCTGTGGCCACGTCATCTTAATGATGCAATGGTTCTATCACTCGTGTTGTTTCGCTTCGCATCTTTTCTTGATGATGTATTGATAATTTTTGATACCCATGTGCCATAGCTCTTTGAAGCTATGCATCGTATGTCAATGTATTGATACCGGTGACCAGGGGTACTTGCCCCGATAGCCACGGGGCGTGGAGCAGTGTCAAGGCTTTGTTCCCACCCCGCCATCCGCCGTATTACCATCCCTAAATGCAAAAGCATCTTTGACTTATTAGCCTGTATAATTTGTCCAAGAAAACAAGGAGAGTGCGTGTGATGACAACCATCCCGGTATAGTGCTTCCACATCAGCATGCGTAATTATTGCCGTACGTCAAAAGATGAGTTAATTTCACCTTAGCCTAACGTTCTTCTCATATTCAGTGCACAATTCAATTCATTCCTCCTCCTTTTGTTATTTTAGAAGCTTGTATGAAGCTGCTTCTTGTCCAGATCCTCATGCCCCAGTGATAATACCTTCTTCAAATCGGGTTAGTTAGGTGTTTTGTAGCATATTCGCGCAATGTGCCGGGGTTTGTTGTGTTGTCAAGATGAGCGATTTTCCAGGAAAGTGCCTATTTGAACGCTAAAGAATAAAACCGTGAGGTTTAGTATAGAATAGGTAAAAATTGATAATATCTCGAGTGAATTAATTCAGGCATGTCATAATACGAGCATCTTATTTTTAGCTGTCAATCTTTTCTATGGTCTATGGTCAATTTGATCAAATTTGTATGGATCTTGTAGCTGTCAAATTTGTATGGATCTTCACGTGATTACGAGGAACTTTATTCACATATATAATGACTAGGTAATCAATGAGAACCTTAAGAAATTGGAGACTTTTTAGTGGACTCGGAAGCGCCCAGCTTGTTATCCTCTCGTATTCATAAAATGCCGAGGATGAAATAATTGTGCAGTTTGAAATAATAATTGACAAGTGCATGGAGTTCTACCACTAGCATATGACCCTCTGCATGTGACGTCTCCCCCTCGCTTTATCTGCAACATTCGTCCTCAATCTTTATCACCACATATATAACGCATCATATGTGGCCAATGCAAATTGATCTTATCCTATATCTTTTAATGATATTTCCAATCAAAAATAAATAAATTAAAAGAAGATCGCATCCTATATTTTATGATCTCATCTAACGCGAGATTTCTGAGCGCCTACGCTAGTTAGTAGCTCATTTTTTTTGGCCTACTAAAGCAGTTGTGGTTTTCTTTTTTCCTTTTTTTTTAATTGATGGTTAGACTATTTATTATCGTTTCATCGTATTCCCACTCTTGAAAACTATTCCCGGGTTGATTAATTGGTGGGTCATTTATTCCTTCTTGACAATTGAAGGACACTATAGTGTGAAAACTCGGCTATTTAAAGACTCATGAAACACTCTGCAAAGGCCACAAACCAATTAAGTCCAAAGTTTTTGCACGTGCAGATGGCTTTAATTCAGAGCAATTTGTAGGCAATCAAAACTATTTTAACGGTTGACCTTTATTTCCATAATTCAAGATTCACTTGTATCCCTGCCAATCGCATTAATCTCATAGGGTATCATGAGCATATAATCGAAGTGTTGGTGTTCATTTTCTACAAATTTTGTTGTCTAGAACTAAACATGAAATTAGACCCATCTTTTAGCCTAATACCATATGCATTTGGGCTTTGATTGGAGATATACTTTGTGTATGACACGATGGGCACATGCTTTTGGACCATATACTGTTTATTTAGAACAACCGAAATTTGCCAAGTTGTTCTGTTATGTAAGACTTCCTAAAGTCATACGTGAACCATTATAAGAAGATTCGATAATGGTCCACTGAGTTTTTTTTTTTGGGGGGGTCATCGGCCAATAAAATATACATATATACCTAGTTAGTGATGCAGCTATAATTATTGCTTGATGGAGTATCACTAGTTTTGGTCGCATTAATGTTACTAATTTATCCACCATATATCAATCACTGAATTTATTTCAGTGGCTACTATTCTCACGTAAGAAGGGAGAAGTGGGGGATTGCGGGTGGGGATGATATGGTTTCAAGAGTGGATTTCGATTCCTATACTCTATAATGAGGTAAGGCAAAAGTTCAAGCGTTAAAATAAGAGTAGAGTAAAACTGGAAAAAAGAAATCTACCATATATCTGGACACTATATAGAATCATATTACTTTCTATTTGTTTTGTGATCTTTTATGATAGTCTGTCTCTTACAAGAAGTAGAAAGAAAAAACATAAGATTATAAGATCGTAAAACATTTAGTTCTAAAAGAAGAAACTTTAAAGAAGTTCCGGATGATTTTCACAATTAAATTTACGAGAAATAAGAGACGTATGGGAGTTTGTTTTGTCTATACTTTTGTTATGATCTAGTTCATTATGTAATAAAATGCATGATCGTCATTGTTTGTTTGTTTTATGGAAAATCAACGGTTGAAAAAAGCATTTATCTAATTTCGAGCCATTTGGCATTGCGTAGTTAAACAAATGAATTGCAAATGTCCTTTTATGATCAATGAGAATACGTTATGCTTAAAAAAACCAAAACTAATTCCGTAGAATTCAATCTCGCCTTGGTCGTCGCAATTAATCTCGATTGCCTAGAGCTTGAACCCAATGACAGTTGGCTCTGGGAGCCCCGCTCCTTCCCAAAGGTTGAACGTCATACCTTAGGGGTTAAAGTTATTTAAAAAAAAAAAATCCTTGTAAATACTCTTTATATAAATATATCTTTATGAATGAAAAATAGATAATGAAAGGAAAGACTATTGCGATCCAATAAAGTTAGTCAAGTATTTTTTAGATTTATAGGGATGAGCACCAATTCAGGATAGACCTTGAAATGGGACTGAACTAACCTTAGCCAGGTAGTTCTAGTCCAATTTCCTATTCCAAATTTTTAGAAGTGGCTATATTACCACCTCAGTTCTTGGTTTTGGGTGCAGAACTAGAATAGAGAACTGGATTGGAGAAACCCTAATTATTTCATTTCGGTTTTATCTTGCATCTTTTATTCTTGTTATCGCTGCCTCGGCCTCTCGCAAAAAAAAAAGATGTTTTACTAAAATTTGTCCTTCAAAAAATAAACAAACGAAACTGAAAAGGAAAAAGAAGAAAAGAATTGGTCAGTTCCGACGAAATTTGTTCCAAAGTTTATAGGGGAAATTTCAAGTCTTGGGTCAAGACCCTATCAATACCCCCTCACTCCTCATTCATACCATTAATGTCATGATACCTTTGTGTATAAATGCCATTGTCAACGTTAAAAATAGTACCAATCTCACGGAACAAAATAGTGGGTCGGAGAAAGTAAAGATGTGTGTAGCCAATCAGCCATTCATGCAAATTGTTTTTTTTTTTTTTAGAAAAAAAAAATCAAAGCGACGCTAATCTTCTGTCCTTTCTCTGGCTTAAGTCCATTTAATAACATCGCATCGCCTACAAAATCTGATGAATTTGAATGGTGGTTATGCAAAGCCTTGAAGGCGAACCGCCCCCCCGGATGGTCGCCCGAGAAGATTGTCGTCAAATCTTTTTTTTTTTTAAATTCTTTTTTTCAAGTGGGAAAAGAGGAAAGATAGGGTCGGCGATGATGATATTAATGCAGCCTATAATCATGCTTTTCTAGAGAGAGAGAGAGAGAGAGAGAGAGACTTGTTCCAAGAAAAGCTAAATACTGTTACGGCGCTCGTATCTCAATTTCGTTTCGCCGTTTCATCCGGGCAGTCAATCGGACACGTTCTCGTCCATCCATCCATCCATCCATCCACCCAAGATCTGTTCTTTTTTCTTGCTTAATCAATACCACCCAAGAAAGATGAAAACTTTATTGCGCATTGCAAAAATACATTCCAGGCACAACGCCTCCTGTACGCTCTTTCATCAAACTCTTTCTCGGTATGAATTCCTGCGCATGTTTTCTTTGAATCTCCACTGAGCACCTTGTAGAACTTTTCTTGATCCAACTGGCCCCGCCACCCAAAACTTCTCTCCCCCAATCGAAAGGCAAGAAAGATCCAAAAATCACCCTTTTGCGCCTCGACACGTGCTCGGATTTGTTTCGGTGGGGGAGGTGGGGGGTGGTTGAATTAGTATATATCACGAAGATGGCCAAAAAAATAGGCAAGGATATATCAGGAACCGAGTAATGCAAATCAAACCACGATTTGCTTACGATAAAAATGACTTCTTTTTTCTCCTTCCCACAAGGAAAAAGAAAAGAGCTTTAGCCACATTTATTGTTATCGCCACTCAAACGAGGTGGGCTAATCTGAAGCTGTCTTCTTTAATGCCTCATTATCATCATCATCATCATCATCATCATCATCATCATCATCATCATCATTCTTGAAACCAGCCCTTCTCGCACAACCCTACTGTAGTTTGCGTCTGGTAAGTTCTCATGTGCTTTTATTTTTTATTACTCGTTCTGCAAAAGGAAAAAAAAAGTGACCTTTGTTATCTTTCTTCATCTGGGTATATAAAAAGTATAAAACCTTCTTTCCTTCTTTTGCCCTGCTCGCGTTTTGAATATTAATTGTTTTTTGTTTTTTGGTACGGTAAGCAACCCAACCCGCCCGTAAGAGGCAAAGATTAGGGGGGCTTTGAATATCTGAGCAGTGTACTGTTCTGGGCATTTTTCTCTCCTTTTTTCCCCCCTATTCGTCGTGGATTGTTTATTCTTACTTTATCCTGTTTTCTCTGTCCTCTATATGAGAAAGGAAGAGGGGACGCATAACGCAAGGTCTCTGATTTGAAATTTCATGGTGGGGGCCTTAGGGAGGGCAAAGGCAAGTTTTGGTCCTTCTAATGGAAATCCATATATCCACATATACATAGATGCGTGTGTATTGCCTTGGCAACTCTCACAGTGTCAGATGGGAAGCGAAGAGAAAGAAACTTTTTAAATGATTATAATATCATACTCTCGGAATAGAGTACAAAAGTTAGATATCATGATATCTTAGGAATGTCAGACCAGGTAGTAGCCCATGTAGCCCTGTGTTTTGACGAATAGATGAACGGGGAGAGAGACAGTGAGGGGCTATTTGAATCAAGATTTTGCAGGGGCCCTAAAAGGGTGTTTTCTTTTTAGCTTCTCTTTAATGGTGGCGATGGATTAATGATGGAAAAAGTTTCTTCGTAAGCCGTGATGGGTTGTTGAGTTGCTGCTGCTTCTTCTGCTGCCATTGTTACATCTTTGTACACTGAAGCAATTCATGGCTGTGACAGCTACTAAGCTGTACCGCATGCTTTATTTCTCTTGGGCTTCGAATCAAATCACACAGGACAACCCTCCTCCCCTTCCTCCTCCTCCGTCTTCTAACTGGGAGTTATTATTTCAGCTTTTGGAAGTCGTCGTTGCTCTCATTAAGTTTGGTTCGTCTCTTGTTATTTGAGCCCCACCAGCAATCTGAATACTGATTTAATGTTCTTTTCTTTTGCCTTTTTTTTCATTCTCAAGCGTTGAAACTTTCATTTTCCCCCCTCTCTCGGGTCTATTCGGATTCTCCGTTGCGTTTTCTTTATCGCTTTAATTTTATGGGATTCTGCATTTAAAATCTTTCTGCTGAACACTTGATGGGTAGTTACTAACTGCATTGAAATTCATTGCTTCCTTATTAACTATGGGGCCAAGTTTTGTTCTTTTGGTCATTGGTAATTCTTATTAATATTGGAATGAAGGTGGAAGCCGATATTGGAGCTTTGCTAGTTGAAGTGGAACCGTCGGCGGATGGCATCAACTTCTGGTGGGAACCAGAGTCCAATGTCTCCATTGAAGGAGCAAATGCAGACCTCTGGGTATCATCCATACCCTCCACCTCTTGCAGAGTATGATGATGTTGTGGCAAGTCCTAGCCTCTTTATAACTACTTTGGAGAAGCTCCATTCAACCATGGGGACCAAATTCATGTAAAAGCTTCACTCCTTTTGTTTTTTTGTTCTTATCTGTAGTAATGTTGATCCTTTTCTGGACTCGGTATATTTTTTCCTTTTAACTAATAGTTTGAGTTGCTGGATATATAGATTCTGCTATTGAGAGACCCCTATGTCTCTTTAGCTGGTTAAAATCGCATTGGTCCGTACAAAGGACTCCTTTTATTGGTCTAGTTTTAGTTTGTTGTGAGGCGTAGTATTAGTAGATGGATGCTTCATTTTTCCAAAGTTGGCTGACGGAGAAATAATGTGGTCGCCACTTTGCTATTTTTGGTATTAGGAAATAATTATTTAACTGGAAAATGAACTTGATATTCTGCCAAGTGGCTCTTTTTCTCTGTTCGTGGACCATATAGTGGACATATCTCTCGGAAAACTTGTTTGTGAATCTCATGTGGAGATTAGAAAGGTTTTAGTTATTTTGCGCCATTTTAAGGACAAACGTTGGTGAAACGATTCTCTTGACTGGCTTGTGTTGCAAAATAATAGGTTGTCTTTATCCATTTTATCTTTTGCATTAATCAGGACTGCCCTAGTCGTCCTAACTGAGGAGTTCTAAAGCTCTTTCATAGAACTGGTGATCTGTCATTCTTGTAAGCTGTGATTCTTTGAAAAGTTTCAAAACAATGCACGAGAATTAGAGTAAAACAGTTGTGTTTATGTATGTCTATTGGAAGATCCGCAGAGACTGCTGTTTCTAAGGGATAAAAGTATTAATTTATACTGACGATTAGCTAGGGTAGTTTGCTTTCCCTTGCTTCTGCAAGGACTAAGTCATTCTTTACCTGGTGGTTGTGTGTGGATTTTATAAAGATTTATCTGTAAACAGCGAGCCCATGTACATGCGCACCAAAAAGCTAATCCTTATGTGGTTGTTGAGAATTTCGAGGAGTTACTTAATCAGTGAATGCTCAAGACTTGATTTTCTCCTTTATTTTATGAGAAAGTATATGAGAACATGATATTCAGTTGGCAAGCTGTTGATTGGCCCGAAAAGAAATAGTTAAGCAACCTGTTGGCATTAGATATTGAAGTTAGGTGTAAAATGCAGAATTAGTTGACAATCTCAACCAGGCGAAAACAGTCATTTTGCTTCTTTGAGAATACAAAGAGAAGAGTCTTTCTTGTTTTTCTTTATCATCAGCTTCGTTGAAAATACAAAGTAATTGCTCTTGCTACTCTATTGATGCCTATTAATTTCTCTGCAATTTGATGTGTCTGAAATTCGTACATAGATAGAATTTGAAGTAGTCTAATGATTCGATAAGTACTGATCTTCATCCGGTCATCTATTTTGAGTGGTCTTGCTTTGCTATTGTTGTTCGCTTCATATCCTCAATTCCATAATGACAGGATTCCTATCATTGGGGGCAAAGAGCTCGACTTGCATCGGTTATTTGTAGAGGTAACTTCTCGCGGTGGCATTGAGAAGGTAAGACAATTCATCATTTTATATTGTTGGAAATTAATTTGTCATTGCCTTGTCGAAGAGTTCCCAAGATTCATCTGCCATTTCATCAGATAAATACAGTATTTTGTGATACACTTTGAAGGATTAGGGATTGCTTCTGTCTGCCGGTCTTCAAGAGATGCATGAAAATGATGGTCATCAATCTTCTTGAATCTATCTAGAATATCATTACTTTGTTCTGCCACTTAGAGGAGAATATGAATAGCTTATGTGACAATGCTGAAAAATTTACTTTGGTATGTGACTGATAATCATTCTACCAAGCATAACATAGCTAATATGTGCATCATTCTTTTGTAACATTCAAGGTGCCTCTTTAACTTTGCTTATTCACGAGTTATGTTTTATGGTTCATTTGGTTTTAGAGAACATTCTTTGTTTTGTGTTCACTGAATATATTCTGAGAACTGTTTAAATTCTTTTATCTTTTAGAAATGTGTTTGGCATGCCAAATTCGGTTTTTTTTTTTTTTTTTGGTCTGGAAATTTTCTTCTAATTTTGGTTTGAAATCAATTTAACATGTAAAATTTCCCATAAAATGTCACTTTTCTTTTAACTTTTCCTTGAAATCTGTGAAAACCTAGATAATTACCTTTATTGTTCAGAGAAATTTTGAAAACCAGACATGCTACCAAATGCATTTGACCAGTTTACTGACAATGAAAAAAAGAACTTGGATTGGAAATATATGTCCTGTTAATCTTTTTGCTACTAAGAAACTTTGAGGACAGCAATGTAGATTTACTGCTGTTAATCTTGGATCGTAAGTGTATGTTCTATCAATATTTCTGCCATCCCCACTTGGTTTTGATCATTATATAGCTCATAAAACTTTTCATGTATGGTAAATTTACATATTGGTAGCATAGAGTTGAGGGCTATGATGTGAAATGGATTCAACGGGTGAAACTTGACAACCTCTGGATATTTCACTTTGATGATCATCTTGTAAATTTATCTGTCATGCGTGGTCCTTCTTGAGTAAGGTAAAGAGCAGACAATAGATGTAAGTTGTGATTATCTTCAAGTAACCTTGTCTAAAGAATTTGCTGACCAATTGAACCGTCAGATCATTAGGGAGAGACGATGGAAAGATGTGACTGCAATCTTCAATTTCCCCTCCACTGCGACAAATGCCTCGTTTGTGCTGCGGAAGTATTATGTTTCACTGCTTCATCATTATGAGCAGATTTACTTTTTCAAGGCCCGGGTTTGGACTCCTCTCTCTGCTGGTTTGTGACTAGACTTCTCAAATTTTCCATTTAAGCTACTGTCGCAGAATGTTGATGGTACTTTTCATTGGATGATTTTCTTGTCCTAGGAACTCTGCAGAGCCCTCCAGTTCCAACCTTTTTGGCACAACAGATGGAAGCCATGCGTCCTGCACAAGAAAGCAAATTGCCAATGACTGGGCAACCAAGGACAACAGCATCGGACTTGCCTCGAGGTATTGCATTGTGAATTATGTGAACTAAGAGTGGCTGTTTACTGGGGTTCATGAAAATTTGATTATGGCTATTTTTGAGTGACACTTACGCTCCCATCTCAGCAAGCACTGCTTGGCCAGCAAATTCTCCAGTGGTGGGGGTTATTGATGGGAAATTTGAAAGTGGGTACCTAGTAACTGTTTCAATAGGCTCGGAGAAGTTAAAGGGTGTGCTTTACCAAACGCCTCAGAGTGCTGCAGGGAAAATGCCTCAGCAAATCAATTTCTCCATCAATAGCAACAATGTAGCTGGAAGTTCTGGCATTCAACGTCGGCGCAGAAGGAAAAAATCCGAGATCAAGAGGAGGGATCCTGCGCATCCAAAACCTAATAGAAGCGGTTATAATTTCTTTTTTGCCGAACAGCATGCAAGATTGAAACCTCTCCACCCTGGGAAGGACAGAGAGATTAGTAGAATGATTGGCGAACTTTGGAACAAGTTAAATGAATCTGAAAGAGCTGTAAGGACCGTGCCTTTTCTTGTCTATGCATTCTTAAAAATTACTTAGTTATTGGTCCAATCAACCCTCTCATGGTGTGCATTGCTGCTTACAATGTCTGTAATTGCATGCGCATTGAAAATACCATTACATGTAGCCAGTTTGACAGGTGTTGTTCATGTAGTTCAGCAGGCATGCTTGGGCCAAAATGTACTGGCCCTGGACCAGCTTAACCAAAGTGAGCTAGTTCTAGGAGTTGATTCCAGCTTGTTGATCTGGTCTGAATCAGTACATTTGTGCTATTAGTCTACTTGTAATAGTTTTGAGTTTGATGGCTTGAAGGTTTATCAAGACAAAGCGCTCAAAGATAAAGAAAGGTACAAGATGGAGATGGAGAGTTACAGGGAGAGATTAAGGATGGGACAGGTTGTCAGTGATGCTGTGCCCCTGCAACAGCGACCTCCTGAACTGGATGTGGACATGGTGGATGCGGATGCAAATCCTGAAGAGACTGAAGAGGGGAATTCTCCCCAAACGCAAGATAACGAGAGTAGCACTGATAAAAGCTTTTCTGAGGAGGATGACAAAGACACTGAGAAGGAATTGGATGCAGAGGCTTCACCAGTATCCGTTGCAGTGCTTGAGAGTAGCAATTTGGATGTCAATGATGCACATCCTGAGATAGATGTTGCAAATGCAGAGGAAGTTCCTGAGAGGCAGGACATAGCAGTTGAGAATGTTGAAGTGGCAGAGAGTGTCAGAGATGGGACTCAAAATGTTGAAGATGTTAACAAAGAAAAATCGGGCCAATCTTCTAGCTGAAGGAGGAATTTTTTTGCTTCGAAACATTTTAGGGAAGATCATTGGTGGAGATATTTCGGTTCTATTTTTATTTAGCAGTTCTAATGTAGTTTAGTGAGAGCTACATGTTCCTTTGCAGAATTAGAGTTTTAAGTTATGGCCAAACCTGGACAGTTTTGGTCTTTGTTAGAAAGAAACTTCTCTTCTCATGTTGAAATTCGAATCAAGTAACTGCGCATGTTCACAAAGACCGTATTCTGCACAAGGCTAGAATAAGAAAAATGATAGACCTTAGCTCACAAAAACCGAGATCATGTGCCTCATAGTTAGACACATGATCAAGGTATGCCAAGAAATGCACATTTGTCCACCATCACTGAGGAGGATCTTCTCTCTTCATAAGTTGAAGGCTTAATGTTATTGTTAGTAAAAGTACTTTTTTCCGCAATCAGTGAAGAACACAGATTCCTTGAATTTCCCAAAAAACTAGAACGACATATTTCAACTAATGTTACAGATGCATCTGCAGAGCTTAAACTTTGGACCAACTGAAATGGCTGGCTAAAGATGGTGAAAACAAATTTGTCTAAGCATGAGGTAATCAATGCACATGCCAAAATTTGCAGATTGGACTTCATATGCATGTCCACTCCCAAGAGCAAGACCAGTTGACAACACAATAAGGATTGTGATTATGGTGATCACAAATTTGACAGCAAAATGGCAACCCAGATATGTCCATATTCAATAATGGCATTCTGCACTACTTTACACCATTCAAATTATCATCAATGCCATGTCTCGCGAATTCTCTTCTTCTTGGTGATCTCACCATCTCCATTATTTTTCTCTTTGATTCAGCAGACAGCCAGGGTTCCTGTGGTGATCGCAGTGAGATTTCCAATACCCTCTAGTGAGGAGACTGAAGTCCTTCGCATCATTTGAGCTTTGCTTTGAGGAGAGAAGCTTTTGCTCCAATCAAGTTGTTGCTTTTGAATTCATCCTTTGAATGGAAAATTCAGCTGAGCACATTCCCTGCGTGGAATATGAGCAGCAGTTCATATGCAAGGGCAACTTCTTGAGCAGTGTGAAAAGTTCCAAGCCGAACCCTTGTCCTCTTTCTTGGTAGCCTGATGTCTGCAACCCAATTTCCCCAATGCATTTGTCTCATTCCTCTGAATGATTTCTCCATTGAGAAGATGCTGTCGGCCAAGCACTTTTAGCGCTAGGGGGACACAAATAGGTGATTGATTGAAAAACCATGCAGTTTTTGGATTATTGGGCGCTTGTTGCCGCCCAAACAATCTGAGCTGGGGAATGGCAGGCGAAGGGATTTCAGGAAACAGCAGTGTGAAGGCACTCTTCTGGTTTGTGCCTAGAAAATCTCTGAAAGAAGGATCTGAAGGATATGATGATTTGAATGGAGAAGAGGGTCCAGGAGCTATACGAGCTTCAATTGTTGGATTCAGACAATGAGCACGGGATAAGGCAAAGGATTGGTGAAGTTATCTCTGACATTGCAATTCGAAGTTGCATGAGTCAGTCCTGGACATAGTAGACTTTCCCGAGCATGCTCCCTAGTGAGACATTCCTGGTAGAGAATCCTAGGATGCTAGGAATGAAAGTTGCACTAAAAAAGTGTTGCCGATCTGCTTTGCTAGACTGAGGACAACCTGAAAATTCCTGAAAATCTTTCCGGATGATGAAGGTTTTCTCTTTGAAAAAATGTTCAGCTGATGCGGTTTTATGGGGGGTTGTTCGAATATAAGACTCAACAGCATAGAAGAAAATTGGACAGAGAGAGAACCGGTGCAATTTATATTCTTGAAAACCACCTAGCGTGGTTGGCTTGGTTGTTTTGTGCTTGCCCGACTGTTAGGTCATAAGTTTGAGCCATGTTGTAATTGTACTTCTAGCTAACTTGTGCTCTTGAGCACAACTATCATAAACGGAGACAATTATGGACTACTACAAACCGGCAGGGCTGTCATAATGGGCTCACTGGCGTCAAATCTTATTGTCTTAGATAGTATGTACTGTTTATGAGTATATATTAGATAAAGACTTTACGTCCCCTAAACTTCTTTATGAATTATGTGCCTTGACAGGTCATTTATCCAAGAGAGAGCCAAATCTGCCAGAATGCCAAAGAGGAAAAATTACCTAATCATCCTTATATCTATTACATGAATGTTAATTTAGTTTTAATTTTTTTCAATTTTGCCAATTTATTCCTAAACCCCACAAAATTAATAATGTGGTGATCTAATCATTGCCGGCCATTTTAAGTGTCACATCACCATGTTAGCAATTTCGGACAAAAATTGGTTGAAAGGAGTACATTAAAATTTACAAAAAGATTTAGGACTATATTAATAAAATCAAAAAAAATTTTAAGGTTGAATTTACATCCACATAATAAGTGTATAGATAAAAAGCTTACAATAACTGGCCCACCAATTGACGCCCATGACACTATGCTTGCTGGGTTTCGGGTTTGGACCAATCACAAACGGACACTTCATCTCCCTTCTCCTCAGCCTTTCATTTCATCTGAAGCTTTTTAAAGATTAGTGCTTGGAGTTTTTCTTTTGAGATTCTTGACAATGTGCTTTTTCCATAGTCACACATGGCCTGTCTTCCCCTTTTTATTCGTCTATTAAATAGAAAAACTAAACTCAAAGCTAGCACCAGGTTCCCCAAGCTCAGAGATTTTAAAATCACTAAAGATTGAGAGCAATCATCCCTGCTTCCAATCGAACAGAGAAGGGAGGGATAATTTGAGGACGTGGGGAGATCTCATGGACTAATTTAAGGTTATTTCAATGTCATATTTGTCTTCTCTCATGATTATGTCTCTCTCTCTCTCTCTCTCTCTCTCTCTCTCTCTCTCCCTCCTTCCATCATTGCTTATAAAGTGGGCAAATTCTCCTTGTCCAAAGGAGGCCACACGGCAGTGGCCAAGTTTCTGCAGGCTTTTCCTTTGTCATTCTCTTTTTCCCTGTGTCACAATTCAAACCTTCTTTATTCTAGCTTCGAATTTTAAGCCTTGCATAAAGAAAAGAACTCGAACAATTGCCTTTCCATGGAAGCATGCACAGGACCAGTCCAACAGCAGCCAACTTTTTTGGGTCACCATTTCACGATTCTTCATAAATTTTCGAGAGAAATATCATAATAAAAAATCTCAATCGAACTCGATCTTTTGAAGAATTACTCGGATGTGTTCATCTAGTTGACATTTGCGAAATAGGCCAACATAGAAACTATGAGAGGAAGCGATGTAAAATTGACTCCCCGTACGACAAAGCAAACTAGCCAACTAAAGCAACTTCAGTAATACTTGCAAGGGAAGATTCGAGGGGTGACGATGAGGAAAACCTGGATTTATGGCCTTAGATCTAATGACATGGAGGAGTACCTAGATTGTTAAGATTGGTTTCGCAGAATGCAACTGATGAGGGATCGATAAGACCAAGTAAGATGGACATAATAGACATGCAAAGACCTATAAAAGTGATCTCGCATTAAAGGATGCTTGCATAGATTGTTAATTGTAATTTCAAGTGTTCAATGTTATTCTTAACTCAAATGTTGGCGGTCTTAAAATACGCAATTCTCACACGGCGATTTGGAAATACTACAGTTTTCTACTTCAATTCGTCATTACTGAAGCTCCCCCTACTCTCTGACGTTGGTTGATTCACACGTTGATTTAGCCATGTTGATCCTCACAGGCCATTCCAGTCAACCTGATGCACAGATCTCACATTTACTTACAATGTTTACTCTGAGAGAACTGCCAGTTTACCATCTTGAAAACTTATTAACAGGATTAAAATGCCATCAACTTCACAATCCAAATTCTGCCATAGTCCTCCAACATAAACATAGCACAAATTGCAAAATTCTCAATTTGTTGTTCTACATTCATCAGTGTAGAATGGTCTGGAGTCCTCCCAGCTCTCACCTACACTATGATTGAAAATGGATCAAAACATCCTTATAAAACCTCAAAAGAAAGGTCAGCATCAAAATTAATCGACCACTAAAATATGCTGCAGACTCATGAACTAGGAAAGATGAAACACATAAAGGCTGACAGAACTTTCTACAACTATGACAACGTAATGTTATTTTAACCAACAGAAATGCGTTGCATGGAAACCTAGCAGATTCAAAGAAATCCAAAAGCCAACATCATCTCAACAATATGCAACACATAGTTCTAAGGTCAATGATCTATTGTATTTACCCGATCCAAAGAGATCTCCCAGCCAACAACATGTCTGGTATATACAATCAATAGTTCCAAGAAGAATGAATCATGGTGAAGCAATATCTGCTGGGCAGTAAAAGCTTCTGTAAAAATTAAGAACCCTCGCTCATTTTTCATAAAGATGACAAGGAAGATGAAAATTTGAAGAATCATCAAACTAGGATGAGAATAAGGTTTTCCTAAGATGATAAACTTCATACTACTTCTAGCTTGAATTAGAATGTCATCCAATGACTCTTCCTCACACAGAAACCACATGCCAAATCAATATACAAGCCTTGCGTCAAAGCTAAACAATTGAAGAATTGATCTTTAAAAACAAATAGCAGCAAAAATATAAATGAGGACTTATTTCATCTGGTGAATCAACAGATACAAGAGGAAATCATAATATGATTCTTGATTCAAATGTCAACTTAGAAAGGTGCCTGTCAGTAGTTTTTTTCACACATGCTTCCATCTTTAGTATATATTATTGTCTCGCTTTTCCATTTTTTCTTATCTTCACACAGGAGTGTAGTGCATGCCCCAACACTAGTGTTGCTTCAGTACAATATGTTTAACTAATTAAGCAATTCCATGATCAACAATGGACATACCACGCTACGAATTGCACATATATATTTCCACCCACAAGAGTATATATTTCTAAAAATTCAATTTCTCAGACAATAAGGCAAACCTTAAGAGGTTATATACATCCAGAATAATCCAAATAAAATATCACAATACAGCTCAGAAACCTTAGCACTGTTCTCAAATGGTTAAAATATCATTTTGGCTATGAATATGACACAGGAGCCACACCTTGGCTGAGAACAAAGAGATAGTAAATGATGAATTCGCACTTAATAGATTCATACCAAGCAATTTAAGAATTTATAGCATCATTGAATTGGCACTTAATTGACAAATTCACAAGCAACTTAGGAGTTTATAGTATCGTTGAATTATTAGACTTAAATCAGATACAAGCATGACATCCAAATTGAAAATCAAACTATCTAGAACTATGTAGGTCTGACATTCCCGGCAATCAAGCCATTCTCCAGACATGCATCATGACAATGCAATCAGCGTGTTTCAACTAGACTTCACTACTTATGGTGAGTAAAAAAATCATTAGGCCGCACTATTTGGCCAGAAATCACATGTCAACCAAACATATGATGGAACCAATGCAACTAGCAAATCACTCGATCTTCCATTACTTGACACCATCCATTCCTTGATACTCTAAGATTTGAGAGTAAGCAATAGAACACCACTAATATGAAAAAAAGGAAGAACACAGACAGAACGTTGCTACCTCTCAAGCTTGATATATTATAGTTGACTTCAAATTAATAGATTCTAATCACTTCATTCTAATTCCACAAGCACTCGGCATCCTCACATACTCACCTGTGTTGTCAATCACGCATCGCAGTGGTCATTAATACCTTCATAAAATGCACAAGTTCTCGGAGGACATTCCATAAAGACTACAGTCATTGACACTGATGTACCATGAGCTTCAGCCAACCGGTACGAATGCTCTTCAAAAAAGTTGACTCGAAGAAAATTAAGATATAAGGAGGTAGATCATCCCTGACTCAAGTAAGTTATGAAGACTAATAATAGATAATCACTGATACAAGTACATGACAATGATGGATTAGATTCTTAATAAACAAGAAACTTCTCAACATTGTACAATCAGAAACATAACCAACAACCCCAGTCAAACTCACATCGAGTTCTTCATATGGAAACTATGTTTACCCAGAATACTTAACAGAAGACACCTTCAGGAGGAAAAGGAGAAAGAAACCCAATTTGACCGACGCCTTTTATTTTTTGTTGTCGCTGCTTTTACCTCCGGCGTTCCCGCTGGATGTTGCCTGGCCCGCCTTCTTCGCCGCCTTCTCTTGCAAGGCCTTCGCATCCCTAAATTGATCCGATCAAACAAAACCCCGATTAATTTCACCACCAAGCCCACCTCAAAACACTATCGGTAAGGACAAAAACAAGAGCTGCCAAATCATTATCAATTGTAAAATAACAAACAACCCTCCATAACCACCACCGCCTAAACCCTAATCGAGATCAAAAGAACCGACCTTTCGCGACGCTGCTCGGGAGTCAACCCGTCGTCCTTGGTGCTACCCTTCTTGGTACCCCGGGCCTGGGCCCTCTCCCGATCGCGATCCCTCTGGCTGCCGCGTGCATATCGAAGATCAAAAAGAATCAAGGAAAAAAGCAGAAGAAACCCACGAATCCTTCGCACCCTTGTTCGAAATTCAAGCGAGCAAACCAACAAAAAAGCAAACCACAATCGAATCTCGAAGCAAGATGGGCATCGAAACAGAACGCTACGAGCAAATTCAATGCACGTCGAAATATCCAGAAAAAAACCCAGAAAAGAGACGAAGAAATCGAAGGATATGAGTCATGGTGGAGGGCCTTTCGAGCGGAAAGAGTCGTCGCGCAAAAGGAAGGAGCTTGCAACGAGCAAATCAGCGAGCGAGAGAGAGAGAGCAGAGAGACGAAGGATAGCGGTGGGTGGGGATTTTGACAGGTCGTGTCGTGTTTTATATTCTCTTCGCCAATAATTTGGCGCGTGGAATGCCGGAATTGCCCCTTCCCCTCTTACTCGCCGACAGTCAACGATTAATTTTCGCTATTGCACTTGTCCACGCCTCACGTCTTGTCCACTTAGAGACTAAAAAGGAGTATTCAATTCCCACCTCTAGAACGTAGCCTACTGGCCAAATGGGGGTGAACGTAGCCCGTCAAACGGGCGGCTGGATCGAAAATTGTCCGGCCGAAATACACTATTTAATCTATTTTGAACTATTTTTATATAATATAAGTTTAGTGAAACATATCCACTCTAATTCATATTGTTAAAACAACTCAATATTTGTCCAAATTTAGGAAAATTCATCCTCAAAGTGATGAGATAGTACGGAGTCAGTAAGCGTGAGATTGAATGAAGACGATGGAGAATGGGTTGGAATTAAATAAGTGGCAAACCCATTTATAGCTAATTCGAGATCCATGTTATGTTTAAACTTATTTATGATTCATTAATTGAACATAATTAATTTATACAACAATTCAACTCATTATATATGGATTAAGAAACGAGTTTATAACTCATTTTGATAGATCTAGGTGCACATCGACAAAAATAAACAAGCACATACATACAGACATATGTACATACATATGTCACGGTCTATGGTTCTCCTATACTTGTATATTCTTATAATTGGAGCTTGGGATTATCAGCTAAAAAAGAATGAGTAATATAGAGGGGATGACTACAGCTAATCTATGGAAGTAGTGTTAGGACGGTTGATACTACGAGTTTTAGGATAGAAAGAATATATCTCTGTAGAGCTCTAAAGGCCGGGTTGATCTTCCATGCATAAACTAGTTGGAAGCTAATGCCGCACTCCTAATAAGGTTGTAGTTGTGCCTAAAGTATTCTGCTGTCTCACTTGACGGACTAAAGACCCAAGTTAAGCTAAGCGTAGTACGATCTAATATAAGGAAATTGTTCGCTAAATTGTTCATAGGAACAACTACAAAAAGAAGGTTGGCTTGGTGTTCTCGACTCATCAAGCGCCACGTGGGCTATTTCACAACCAAGGACTTGTTGGCCCGTGACAAAGTATCAAAACACGATTCCTTTCGTAAGCAAGTTAAGTTAGAGAAAATATGTGGTCTACCCAATTCTATGTGGGTGGAGAACGAATTGTAGCAAAACGTGCTCAAACAAAGTGTAGCTCTTGACCAGCTTCTACAATGACAATAAGGGCACAGGAAAAAACCAATTCCTTACCAAATTGGAAAAATGTTCTTGGATCAATAGGCGAATCTCAAGATGGGTCTATTGCCACATTTTCAACAAGGGAAGAAACCTCAATTGGTTTGCCAAGATGAAGAAAAGCTTGGTATGTAAAATAGGGTTCTGCTAAAGGGGGCAATTAGTGGAAAATGCCATGCTTGTTAGGGAAAGCGTAACTGGCCGAGGATGTCTAAGTAGTGTGTGATCGAAAGAAGCTACTAGTGAAGTGGCCTAGTCTATTGGGCAAGCATTCACCACTCATGTAAGTGTTGAAAAAGCAATGTTGATGGTCAAAAGCAACGTATGGAAGCAATAGAACAACTTGCAATGAGGGCATTGTGAAATTAAATGGGGGAGAATTTCATGATCCGTGATTCTTCCATACTTGCATATTCTTGTTAGTGGAGTTTGGGTTATTAGGTAAAGAGTGAGTGATATAGAAGATATGAATACGAATAATTTGCGAGAGTGACGTCACAATGCTAAAAGTTCAAGAATATAAAGATTATATCTCTTTGGAGCTTTAAAGGTGAGGTCAACCTCCTATGCACAAACCAATTGGAAGCTAATATTGATTTTTTGATGAGGCCATGAAAGGCTAAAACCAATTGTTGTCCTTAAGTATTATGCTGTCTTGCTCGATGGACTAGACGTCCAAGCTAAGTTGGGTATGATATGATCCAATATGAGAAAGCTATTTGTTGAATTGTATTTGGTAACGGCTATAGAAGGAAGATTGGCCTAATGTTATTAGCTCATTGGGCATTGACAATCTATTCTGCGACCAAGGAAATGCTGGCCTGTAATGCATACATGAGGTAACAAAAGATAGGGAAAAGACAATCAAACATTGTAGTCTAATGATCATAGGACAAGAGTTTATGATCATGGATAAGCCTATGCAATAATAACTGGGTTCATTGATATTCCTGGTATAGTAGATGCTATCACACATGCAATCAATACTTAATTTAATGGATCGAAACATCATGCCGATTTTCCTTTGTGGAGAGTTGGTGAATTGCACCTCGTAATCAATTCTTTTTAATCTCGTTAATTTGACTACACGATGCCTCAGTTGAGACATAAAACAACATTTGAAGATAACAAAATGGTTTTGCCTACAAAAAGGCCTTTGTCAAGATAACTGGCATCGAATAACGATTGCTTTTGTGCGCGAATGGCCGACCTCGCTTTCCAAATGTCCCTTATGCCGTCAGCAGTACACCAAGGCCCAGCATGAAGGGCCAACGGAGACTAATCCTACTCGAGCCCATTGGGCTTTCTATTCACAAGGTGAGCTCCACAAAAGATGAAAAGAGGCCACGCCCATGAGATTCAATTTCTTCAAAGTTCAACAGGGACAAAAAGGGAAATATACACATCATATTGTAGGACCAGACAGATCATCAAAAGCCGAAAAAGGTTTAGGAGAATAAGAGGGAAAAAAGAAAAGAGAAAATAGATCATCAACAGAGCAAAGTCAGTGTCGCTCTCTTGCTTTACTCGCTAAAAGCCTAAAGCCCGCCCCTGCTCCCCACCACCTCGCCTCGCCTCGCCTCGCCTCACCACCCCACCTCCACTATAACACCTCCCCTCCATGGCTCCACCACCACCCCCACCCCCGCCGCCGCCGCCGCCGCCGTCCTCCCTCCTCCTCCTCCTCCTCCTCCTCTCCGCGGCGGCGACCTCCGCGAGGGCCGCCACGTGGTGCGTCGCCCGGAGCGACGCGAGCGAGCAGGTGCTCCAGAGCGCCCTCGACTATGCGTGCGGGGCCGGGGCCGACTGCACCCCGATACAGTCGAGCGGCCTGTGTTACCTGCCGAACTCGGTGCAGGCCCACGCCTCCTACGCCTTCAACAGCTTCTACCTGCGCAAGGCCATGGCCCCCGGCAGCTGCGACTTCTCCGGCACCGCCACCGTCGCCGCCTCCGACCCAAGTCCGTCTTCCCTCCCTCCTCTCCTTTTCCTCTTCCCTTAAAAGTGAAAATAAGCGTGGCCCGTCTTCTCTCAAATCAGTACTTGATTAGTGTGTTTGGGTGCTTGATTGGTGCAATGTGCAGGTTACGGATCGTGCGTGTATCCGTCGTCTCTGAGGTATGTTTCTCTCTCTCTCTCTCTGTTGATCTTCTGCTGCTTGTTTTCTTTATACCTCTTTCTTTGCCTCGGTGGTACTGTTGATATCCTTCGGTAACTTAGAAATGGGAGGGGTAAGTACGAGGATCGAGGAGGGGCTTGCTCAGATTCAGATAGAGCAAACCTCATCCAAGTCATTGGACGTGAGCGCGACGGACGTTCGGCAGTTCGAAGGGGATTTTGCACACGCGTCGTCGTGCATGAATGGCGTTCTTGGGTGATGAACTGATGATGGTCCTCATGCATGATATCATATTACGTTTGTTTTTTAGTCTGTCTGGGTTCTTGAGTAATACTAGGGAATAGATTATTGCTTTTATCATATCATATTATATAAACATATATATAAGTTAATTCGTATGTATGATTATTTTAGATGAAACCGAAAGGATTCAGTAATAAGGTTTTTCACTTAATAAAAGGGAAACCCGATTATTTAAGGGTGGTTTAGGGGTTAGATCTTGGGCAGGGGGGTGGTGAGGGCTCGTCAGGCCGCCGACCTGTACAGTTTTTTAAGGATCGATGTTTACTTTGCGTCTTCTTTCGATTTCGTAATCTCCTCTTTCTCTTCTTTTGAGGGTTTGTCGAGATCATCATGTATGATATGATCTCTCTTTCTTTCTTCCATCTTGCATCGACTTGTCCAATTTCAAAGTCGGTGTTCGGTTGCATTCCCTACACGGCAACTCCCTTCTCTCTCTCTCTCTCTCTGTGAGAAGAGCTAGCAGTGTACTCCTGCCAAGTGCCAACCCTCCACCTGATAACCAAGAAGAAAGAAAAAGAAAATCTATCAATCAATCCATGTGAAATCAGTCTGTATTGTGGGATTTGACGAGTGTTTTTGGGCATGGAACCATATGTGTTTCGAAAGCTAGAAAGGTATTTGGTGTGTATATTTGAGGTATGATATTACCCTACCTTGCTGATTTTCAAAATATTTGGAAAAACAACCATTTAGTATATATATATTTTTATAGCGGGAATGTAATATTCATCGCACATGTCTTTGATAAAAGGTGGATTTTCTCTTCATAATTGAATATTTACATGGAGAAGTATGAGAGAAAAAGAAACTTTGCAATCAACCGGAGAACGTCGTTGGAAATAAGAAAGTGATTGTAATCGATTTTGTTTGTTAACGACGCAATGTGTACTGGGATGGAAGCAAGCACGTAGTTACTTCTAATATTCCTCATTTATCAATACCGTAATCAAATCTTAACAAAATGAATTTCTTTTTCTAGCTCTCATGGGTATTTCTTTTTTTCTTTTTGAGTTGAAGGGAGTGGTAGTTTTTTGACTTTTATGAACATGTTTAGCTATGATTATACCCTTAACTTTTTGACTTCCTATTAGAGGATGCCGAATAAGCTAGACAAACCCCATTTTTAGCTTAATAATATAGACGTGGCTATCGATGATCTACCTTTGCTAATATTATTACATCATCCAGTAAAAGATTTGTTAAGCCACGGCTAATTCGAATATGTCATTCTATTTATTTAGGTCCTAGGAGTTCGGTTATTTTTCAAAATATTCTGTGCACTTATTAAATAACTAAGTTAAGATTTATTTGGAAAGTTATTTTTTTGCAAGTGCTATTTTTAAGCAGTATATGTTATGGATCTCACCCAATTTCTTTTCTTTTTTTTCCCCCTCTAAATTCTTAAGAGAGAGAGAGAGAGAGAGAACCCTCGGTAGAAATACAAGTTTTCACATGGCGAGCGGAGGACAGTCTTTTCTTTGAAGTTGGGAACATTACGACCAACGATGATCTTTTGCTGAGTATTGGAGCGACATGTGGGCCCCTTGACACCTGGGGGTCCGGTCAAATCCTTTGACCAGCTGACGTGGATTTCCATGTCCAGTGTGTACCTCCTTGTCCAATTGTCCAAATTTTGTTTGGCTTTTTCCTAAGATGGTGTGATGTTCAAGGTCCGGATTTGAGGTTCGGACTCCCCATTTTTCGACAGAGCTTTCAATTGATTTTTCTTTAAAACACACTTTGCGTAAAGCATATGATTTGAGCAAATTCATATGTTTATTTCTTAATTCTAGACTTATATTTATTTGGTGTGTTTTTTTTGTTTGTGTTTATTGTCCGATTGGTTAAAAGTATTCATAATTAAGGTGACTGAAAAAGAGAGAAAACTCATTGAGACAATTTTCAATATAAAAAAAAATTTCATTTTTTTTGAGAGGTCAAGATGCATCGAGTGGGGAAGCTAATTGCAACTTCAGATCATATTTAACGGGACTTAAAAAAGTCTTCTGAAGACACATGTTCTCATGAGTATATTAATTCAAAGAATTTGTTGTTCTATAAGATACATCTATGGAAAATATTTTCACGGTTGGCATCGAAATTGAATTGTAGTTATAATCACTAGATATGAAAAGGGAGCTTGTGAATCTGAGTGAATAAGCAATTGGATAAAAAAGACCTAAGAGCATTAGAAAAAGGGCATGACATTCTCTTTGGCAGGTGGTCCTATATCCCACTTTGAATCACAGTTGCCCCAAAAGATTAAAAAGAGAAGAAAAGAAATAAAATATATAATATCTGAAAGGGCATCTTGCAGAACAGGAATATCTTCATTGGGAAGCTTTGCTTTGCTTATATTCTTCTGACCTCAAAGCTGTAGTGTGTACTCAAGATTCAATTAGGAAAAGAAACCCCAAAAGGACAAGTCACGCGACATTAGGGTTTTGGTCCTAAGCAAGACCTTAAAAGGCTTCCTAGTTCAAATATGCGGTTTACGCTATGATGGGGTAAACTAGTTGAGGGCTCAGGTCCCAATTCTCTAGGGAATAATATGGTAGGAGTAGAGGTAACTTCCATATTTCAAGAAATTTAGTAATCAGGGACCTCCACGTAAGATGGATCTTAATAAGTCCTCAAGCTACTGCATCAGGGATAATGTGGATTTTGGCATCCTTCTAACCTAAAGCAAATAGAGGGTAGAGCTGGGTACGGGCTTGAAAAATATACTATACTAGTGAGAGGTATAAAAGTACGGATATCGATATATTAAAATAAGAAACGTGTCTTTGCAGCCGACTAGATTACAGATAGGTGGAGGCGGCCTTGTAGAGAGGAAACTTCTCTTCTTTAGTGTTCAAGACTTTAGGGTGTACTGAAGATTCAAATCGGAAACGAAACCCCAAAAGGACAAGTCACTCAACATTTGGTTTGATGACTTTCAGTAACACCTCTTGGCCCTTGCATTATCAGACATTTTCAATCATTCCTATCACATTTTCATCTTTATTTGATATGTGAAAATTGCATAGCATATCTTTAAAAAGAAAAAAGATTCTAGCTGAGGGAATTTCGTTTGATCCTCAATTGTTTCATTTGGACAAATCTTCAGCACAGCAGGAGGGGCAGGCACCACGCCGACCATAACTTCGCCAATGATACCGACCACCGTCATTCCGAACGCACCGACGATACCCATCCTCTCTCCTCCCACGACCTATGGCGGCACCGTAGGGGGAGTGCCATATGGGGGAGCAACTCCTTCCGTCGCCGCAAAACCATTGGAAGCTTCCCGGCAATGTTCCACCTTCGCAGGCTTGGCAATCTTTTATATTTGGCTAATTTTATGAGCTTGGGATTGGCATATATCGCTGGTGATGCTTCAGTTTTGGTAGCAAAATTGGGACCCTCTCACTCAACAATTTGAGCACTCCACACTTTATCTTTGAAGGGTCTGCCAAATGATATATTTATTTTTTTGGGGCACGGCTGCTCGGAATTAGGGTTAGCTAAGACAAATCTTCAATGGGGTTTATCTTTTGTAGGTCTATGAAATTCCATTCTAAAGGCTAATTGATATCACATCTTGTGGATTCTTTTCATTTTATTTTTGAAGTTCATTCCATGACTCTTAGAGGAAGGGTTTTGCTTGCTGCGATTCCAAACTTAGGTGCTAACTCAAGTTTTAGATCAATTGCTAGATTGACCACCAAACTAATTAAAGATATGCCTAGTTGATTGTATAGGTGTGTTGAGAATTCTAAAGTTTTTCGCGGAATTGCATTCAAATCTTAGAAATTATTCAATTAGTATAATCAAAGACTTCCGTAAATTCCATTTAATTTGAAAGACAGAAAATACGGACACAATAATTTTTGCTAATTTTTGAGGGTGCATAGTGTTGACACGGTGCCAAGCAGGTGCCACGTCACCAAAAAGCCCAAGATAATTAATTAAGAAAAAGCAAAGGATTCAAATGAAAAGAAAAAAATGTAACTTGGACAAAGATCTATCAATCGGATTGAGTGTAGTCAACTGCAAATCCTCTACCACGGTGTTGCACTATTTTCAAGGCCCTTTGTGTTGGATCAAAGCCCAAGCAAGCAGGCCGAGAGACAATTGTCAAAGTTTATGATCAGTCATTATGTTAAAGAACGTACACTTAATTAATCAATGATTTTAGAGCTGAAAGAACCGAATAGAACTGTCGAAAATAGCTGTGGACATAGTTGCGCCAGGAAACGAGGATCAGACATATCTCAATTAGCTGGACATGGTTATAGAGAGTGTGGTGCAATCTTTACCATGATCAGCATCCACTGGTAGCATCCCCAAAAACATAGGAAGATCCACATATTGAAGCAGCCCTAAACAAAAGATTGGCCAGGAGAATCCTAACAAGCAGATCAAGGAGGCATTTTTGCCATTCTCTCTCTCTCTCTTGCAGATTAAGTTAACACATGAACATCTACTGAGTTTGGTGTTATATATACAACACTAATTGTTTGTTTCGTTGGAGGGATAAGTCTTTCAGCACGAAATGCAGCGACCATGCTGCTGTCTTCCCCCTCCCAACTGGTGGACAACTGCGCAGATTTCAGAACCGTCCTCCAATCCCAACTGTAGGTTAGGACGAAGTATCATGAATTTCAAGTGCTGCTACTACTAAGTTATGTCCCCGAGAAAAATGTTACCGATCAAGTAGCGATGACTTCCTAGTAAAGTTGCTATTCCTTTCTGTAGAAGACTATCTGAGGGTGGTTGGTACTTACCGCAATAGGGGTTTGATTGCCAGTAATGCGATTGCCTTCATAGAGGAACTGCATAGTACGCACATCCAGTTGCCGCCTTTCGCAGTAGATTTGGAACAACCTAGATAGCTTAGTTGTCCTATTGATTTTGAAGTAAAGCACACGATCATCCTGCAAGTTGAATAAGATGCCTTGAGCGCAGGAACAGAACACACATTAAAGTGAATTAGATGCAGCTTATATGAAGAATGGATGTAATCTTCCCACTCGAAAATTGTTCTAATCACTACATATTCACTACCGCCGTTCTTAATTTCCCTCTGTTGTTCATTCTACTTCGAGGACCTAGATACAGTTTTCTCCTTCCTGCATCTATCACCTTGATACAATAGACTAATTCAAGAAATTAAGCGCATGAATCACTATAACTCCTATACTTATGACATCGACCTGCGTTAAATTAAATGAACATGGAGGAACCAGCGGTCAGCATGATACATCGAATTCGAAATGCACGAGCTGATCAGCGTCAACGCAGCAGGACAAATGGCCAATATGGGGTCTCACCAAATGTTTTAAACCACAAAACGTCTCCACTTTGAATTCTTTCTTTTCCATTTTAATGCATTCTGAGTTTTCACAAAAAGGATGCCACATTGATGGAAACCCTGCGAACGATATGCCCTCCCTTGTATTTCTCCTAAAATTTGTGTTTAAACAGCTGTAGCTGCACAAAGCAATTGATGATCTGCTCATGTGTCCTGGCTTGGGAGAGCAAGCACTGAAACCTCCACTATTTCTTGCGATAAAAATGGGATCTTTAGTTGAGCTAACCCAGAGAAGCAGAACGCCAAACAGACACAGACACACACTCAAGTACCCAGAAAGCGAAACCTTCGAAGAAATCGAAGCAAGATCATCACGCCATCTCAGCCTTGTGCATGTATTAAAGATACAAAAACCCAGAAAGAAAAAGACGCTAGAACAGAAGAGAGCACGGAAGAAGAACTCGCACCTGGCCCCTGACCCTGACGTTCACGCTTGCCGCTCCAATGCTGGTACTAGAAACTGCCATCTTCGTGCAGGCAAGAGAGAGAGACTCAGATTTGGACAAGAGAAGAAGAAAAATTGGCTTGTAATTTTCGACTTCTTTGTTTTCCCTGGAAATGCAGGAGGACAAAAGGAAGGGGAAGGGGAGTTTCAGTCTCTCTTTCAGTACGGTTTAGAGAGAGAGAGAGAGAGAGAATTTGAATGAGGAGATCAATAATGGGTAGCAGGCTAGCAGCTTGCATGGGCAATAAAGGGGGGATATTGATGAGAGAGATGCGACCCAACGATGAAATCTCTTGAAGGGATGATGGACATGTGCAACCACATCATTAATTAACCAGATGGTCTGACGGTTGCGAAAGCACAGAGGGAGTTGCCAGGACGTGATAAACTGGACTTGACCAGGACTCTCTGTCCTTTTGCACGACTATTCTTGCTTTATACACGGACGGACACCAGAGGCTGTGTCTCGTGTCTTTACATGCACTTTTGTACGTTACGTTTCTGGCCCCCTAAGGCGAAATGGATGTCAAAAGTTTGAGCCTGGGCCCTCGTCGCATTCTGAAATGAATGGGATCTGCATAATGCATATGCTGTCCGATCGGTGAGGTACATTAACAATGTACATAATAATCATTTTATTTTTATTTTTAGAATAAATTTTTATTTCAGATCCGTTTCTGAAATAAAAATTTATTTGGTAAAAAATTTATTTTTTTTATTTTTGAAATAAATTTTATTTCAAAATAAGTTTGGAATATAAATAATAATAAAAATTAATTTTCTATTTTTAGGAATAGAAATTAAATTACTTCTTTTTCTTCTTCTCACTTGAATGAGTTTTTTGTCGTTCACTGCTCACCATCACCACCACCCACCACCGGCCGTCGGCCGCCACCGCCAATCGTCGGCCGTTCTTTGCCCCTCCCATTACCGCCGCTAACTGGGAAAGTGAATTTTTTTTTTATTATCAAACGAATTCCTATTCCTATAGTAGAAATTTTTTATCGTTATCAAATGCGTTTTTGGGCTAAACTCATCCAAAAATAGAAATATAAAAATCCATTTCTCTTCTAAAAATCAATTTTTTGTCAAAAATGTTATCATTCGCACCCTACATGATTGGTAAAAGGGCACATAACTAGATTTTCGTGGAAATTAGTGCTACATCATCTTATGGTGCATTTGGTCAGAACGCAACCCGGTGTTGTTTGATCCGCGAGTTGTCGGACTTGAATTGGGATTTTCGTCTTGGATTTCACAAGCCATACATAGCTAATTCTGTTGCTTTTCCAAAACAATTTAGGTCGCTCTGGTGCTAGAATTGAAGTCGCTTCCCGGTCAACGACACCCACTATATTAGCAATTTAGCAGCTTTTCTTAGACTTGCTGCCAAGTATGATGTCCCACATAAGTTGTTCCCCGGAGACATTCCTAGCGTGCTTAATCAAACTATCGTGGATCGCCATGTCAAAAGTTAAAAGATTTGGCCAAAAGTGATAGTAGAGCCATATGTGACGAATTTAGCAGGATCATATTTTCTTCCCATTTTGGTGGGGGATGCCTTCATTCAACCAGTTTTCTAATCAATGAATTACAAATATATTTCTTTCGTTTAATTTTTATTAAGTTTACCATGTGGGTGAATTTCATATTTATGACCCACCAGAACCCATTTTGCACCTTGGGCAATGGTACAATTTGGTGCGAAAATGAGACATTTTTTTATCATTTCTTTTTTCCCACCCATCCGCATTCATCATTCCAAGCCCAAGGAACGGTCATAACTTGCCAGTCGTTTAGAAGACAATGGTATGAGAAAGAGAAATCCAGTGACCAGGAAAAAAAGACAATAGACCGTTACACGACCAAACTCCATATCCTCATACATGACCTGGGAACAATTTTCATGCTGTGTCTTTCCCACCAAAATGATCGTACCATACAAGCTTGCATATGGTTACCGCCGATTGGTGGGAAAATTATTGGGACGGGCCAGTTTCGGAATTCAAACCCTCAACCACGACCTCAAACAGCACCCAGAAGAAGGAACAATCTCATCTGCAAACATCGGAGCCGTGTTTGGCCATATTTCTTCTGCTTCTATCAACTTATCTCATTCTCCATTTTTGAGAAAATCTCCTCGAACCGGTGAGAGCTAGGTTGATTCAAAACAGTCTGTCTTGTTCACAAAACACATCTGATATACCGGCCTCAAAAATCAAATGCCTACTTTATTAGTCAATGAAATTCAAATAACAGCACATTAACAATCACACAGTTCCAGGAGAAAAGCCAATATCGATTAACAACCTGTATTTGTCATAGTCAAGCTAGACTGATTTAGGATCCACTATTGCATCTGAAAACTGTCAATCACATTGTACCGTTGAAGCAGAAAAGGAAGTACAGCGTGAGATCTCTTGCACTGCACTTTCCAAATTGTAACATTATATCACATATACTATGTACCAAAATAAAACAAGATTGCAACCACAGAAGCAGAAATTGCGGCATCAGCAATTGCAAATTGATCTAAAATCATGTAGGTGCTACCACTTACCACATTGTCAAAATGACTAATTTCAAAAGGTATAAAATTTATCCTAGAAATGGACAAAAAATCTAGCTCACAAATTAAATTAATAAATATCCCAAAATATTGCATGACTATCCAGTTGCCCTCTACATAAGACTGGAAGGGGGTAAAGAATGGTGATTTTGTTGTCAGTACTGCCAAACCATGCACTACCTGGCTACCTCAGGTTTTGAGGCTGTGACTGATTTATCTTTCACTGCGTCTTTGGCTTTTGAATCTTTACATATGGGAGAAATCCCAAAAAGTGAACAACTTCTGGATTCCATCCCAGTTGCTTGGCCCGGCAGAACATCAGGAAAGCGTTTGCATAATAGGAACTGAACCCCATTAACATGTGCCACAAAGCATGACCCTGGGGATTAATATACCACTGAGAGATTCTCTTGCATAACAAACGATCAAAAAGCCAACATAGACTGCCGAGAGATATGGTTGCAACATATAACCTCACAAGACGCTTTGCAGTGACGTCTTCTGTGTGGATGTAGTACTTGTACATCCTAGGGATACAAAGGAGGCAGAGTATCGCATAATGTATTTTAAAGCCAATTCCAAAGCGTATTAGTGAATGGAGGACGGCAAATGCAGCACCATAAAGAAACAGAAAGGTTGGCATTGTACTTCGGTAGTGCCAATCTGGTGAATGCAGAATATAGATGTAGAGAAGAATCTCCCATACCATAGGCGTTTCATCCCCTTGATGTGTACTGCGTGAAAACAAAATCACTTTCCAGTTAGATAACCTTAGCAATTAACTGGGTATTCAAAGAATTGAAAACACAAATTAAAGTTTGTTTAAGGGAACAAAATTCACTCAAGTCTAATTGGAGAAATCATAGGAAGAGAATGATTCATCAATCTAAACCTATTTTGACCCAAATTAACTCAGGCACATAACTCCAAAGAACGATAAGATTATATTCAGTCGAAGATCCCCCGGTCTATGGAATCACACTGCATCCTGTTTTACTTCATAGATACAAGCGAGCGGCCTAGTGAGCTTGCTGGAGGCTTGCCTAGCCGAGGCTCGGCCTTACAGATCTGGGCGAGGCCAAGCCTTGCCGGTGGCCAGACGAGGCTAGGCGAGCCTCGCCTAGGCAATGCGAGGTCGGTCTCGCCCAGCCACCAATGAGGCTCGGCCTTGCTCGTCAGCACGAGACTGCACCTCACCAGGCCAGGGCAAGGCTGACCTTGAGCCTCACCAGCTGGGCTAGTTGAGCCTCGCCGGGCTAGGCGAGTCTTGCCTAGCCACCGGCGAGACTCGGCCTTGCCTAGATATGCAAGGTCAAGCTCGCCGGACCTGGCCTTGGCCTGGCAAGGCTCTAATGAGCTTGCCGGACCTCGCCCAGCCGCTTGTCAGCAATGGCTAGGGGGTGGCAGTGGGCTGGGACGAGGAAGAAGAAGAAGAAAGGGAAGGGAAAAAAAGAGGAGAGTGAAAATTGATTCTTGAAATTATTCCGAGAGCAAGAAGCAACTTTTTTATTCTTGATTCTGTTCCAAATCTATTCCCGGGTACAAATTTATTCCTGAAAACAAAAAATTTACCAAATGGATTTCTATTCCAAATCTATTATCGGAAACAAAAGAATAGAATTAGTTGTTCTTGATAATGTTACCAAACAGACCTTAAGTCATAAGTGAAAAGTCATCGCAAACATAAATTTGCCCTAAAGGTGTGATTCCAACATACCTTTTTGCCAATTTCTCATTATCAGCGCAAATGATGCAATTTTCTTTATTTATTTGGGGCCGATGTTTTCTCACTCAATGAACAATAAAGAGAGCACTTATATATAAAATTTATTTATTTTCCTTTTTTGATCTGACCGAAGTTCTCATTTTTTCCAAGATATAAGAAGAGTTGAAAGTTCCATTAACAATGAACTGCACGAATATGTCTGGTCTCATCAAAGCCCTCCACATGATTCAACACAGCGACAAGGACCACAGTGTGGCGTGACAGCTTCTCTTGCTCATGTCTATTATATGTTGTGACCCTCAATGAGCTGAGCAGGCTGTGGTTCACCACATCAGTGAGGGAGGAAATCGAAAAATTGATGAGGTCTGCTGCAATAAGGTCAGGTTCTGGAAGATAACGAGGAACAGCTGAGGCAGACAGAGAGAGAGGGGCCTAATGTGACTCTCTTAAGAGAGGAATGGGCAGGAGAGAAGGAGGTGGAACACCTATTGCTAATCGGACCTGGTCGACATTACCCATCGGAAGGATTGTGAGCAATGGACAGCTTTTGCTGGATCACACCCATCACTTTGTATGCAGCCGCTTTGTGACAGTGAGTGTTACTCAATGTTTGAACTAGCAGATGGTTAACAAACTAGAGGATGCGTGGACATTACATAGACACATACATTCAGCATGATTTCAACAACTAATTACAGAGGAACTAGATTTCAATGCTAATTAACGAGGAACTAAGCAACAGACGGACAGCACTTTCAGGATATATTGAGAGAAGTACTTACACTTGTTGTAGTGTGGCATGGTAGAGCATGCTGCCAATGGCAAGTATTATATTGGATATGTGCAGGACACTGAATCTCTTCTCGAAACATTGCCTCAAGGCATTTACCAGGCCAATAAGTGCCAACAGTATGCCAGGTATGTTTGATACTGTATTGAAAAATTCTGCTATATATGAAGAGTGGACATAATTTTTCTCACACCAGTCAATGGATGTAACAGGACCCCAGAAACTTGATAATCCATCTTCCATTCTTCAACAAGCCTTTGTTAATGCTACTAGATTCTTGACACCTGCATCCATCACCTAAAAGAGGTAAGCCAAAAAACTTAACAGCCAAACATGAAACTGAACAATGGAATCTGTTCAACTAAAAGCAGAATCATGCCCTATGACATAAGTTAAAAGTCAACTCAACAAAAGAAGTAAAGTCACCAAATGGACAGAGTGACAAAAGGAAAGGAAATCAACAAAGGGAACTGGCCTAGAGCCTTAAGTGAAGTCTCCTAATCAAATGCAAACCATGAATTGAATACTAAAATTATGAGCCCCAAATCGCAAACCAAATAGTAGAATTCCATGAAGTACCTAAAAAGATGTAGAGAGACAAATATATACACATATATACATCTCGAGCAATATTGGGCGGTTTCACAACTAATGGTATACTTTGTCCATGGCGATGCAGGTATAATGATTGCCAATGGTAAATTAAACATTGAAATCATTAATTTATCCAAACTTCACCCTAAAGTGACATATGAATGATACATCCAAGCAATATGGATGCATTTTACTAATTAACAAGACAGCCTAGATTCCCCATATTTTTCCAAATAGAAAAGTAGCACCCAACATATAGTCATAGATGCATTTTAGATATGTATACTTGATTTAAAGCTAGCAGATACGTACTAGAATTTAGACAAATTACATGAAACAGTCTATTTACCATAAAGAAGTTTTTTGACTTCAATCTATGAAAGTGAGTTATAGTATCTGCTGTCACAATGTCAATTTATGAGAGAGAGTGTGAATAAAGAAAGATTCCGTGCATTGCTCAGGCAATGCTGCTTGTTACTAGCGAAAATGAAGATTGAAATAGAAGATCTTTAATCTGAGTGCCCTCTTAAGCTTACTTTCCTTTTTCTTCATCACAGTGATCGTTCACATAAAACACTATCACAGACCACTGCTTATTGAGACATTGTAATCCCACTCATAATCGAATGACAAGTTTACCATCCATCATGAAAGCCAAGTTCATCAATCCACAAGCAGTACCCACCATGGGATTTGACTGAATTTCAGTTAAAAAAACAGAACTTGAATCCGCCACAAACATGGATACAAAGGCATCCATCAATCAGTACATTAGCTGCCAGGTCCCGGTTCCAACCACATATTCCAACTTAAGCGAATCATTAAACGCGAACCAACATGAGAAGCCAAAGGTGCTCAAGCCGCTCAGCCCTCAAAACCGAATTGTTCACGCACTCCAGTCAAAGCAAAAGTTGCTGCAAAATGAGGCTCAGTCCCATGAATCCAGCCTACTAAATCACACCATCTATGTTTCGCAGATATAGTCCAGCAAGAGCACAATAGAGGGCAACGATCTGCTCCCACAGAAGTGGGCCAGGACATCAGAAAACATGACTATAACGATCCCCCTATTGGAAACAAACTGCAACCCAGCAACGCTTGCGAGATATAAAAGTCAGGGACGACACACATTACCTATTATCTCCAAATTTCTCAACAATGCAGACGAGCCACGCCGACTTCCGGCGGCTCCGCACGAACCGAACGGCAATCTCTCTCTCTCTGGACTGGTTATGGATGCCGGCGAGCCGCGGAGAGAGACATGGATCTCTCTCCCTCTCCCTCTTCCTCTTCGTCTCCCTCTCTATCTCTCTGTGGGTTGAGGTCGTGCAGTGACAGAAATCGCCGGGAGCTTTTATACGTGGAGGAGATGCGGAGAGAGACTGAGAGAGAGAGCGCGACGAAAGGGGAACCCTCTTCTATCTTCAATACCATGTTTGAAAATTAATGACAGGAAATTTAAAAAGACAAAATTGTCCTCAATTATTCAATTCCGATTTAGAGTGATGATCCAAACTTTATTTACTTTCCTTTTTTTTTTCTAGCCTTTCTATATTAACGTAACATCTGCTTGTTATAATTAAGAATTTCACATATTTTGTTTTTAGGGAAAATTTCAAAAAAAAACCAAAGTGAGCCTATTTTCTCAAATAAAAATCCAAAGTAGTTATTATCTCAAATAAGAACCCGAAGTGGTTAAACCAATCTCAAATAAGGATCTCAAAGCGCCGGGTGACCAAATGTTTGCTAGCCGACAAGCGTGTGGCATTTCGATTGCCGGAATGAGGGCAATTTTGTCAAAAAAAATTGATAGAAATTAACAAATCATAAAAACAGAAGCCTCAAACTCTTCATGCTCTTCTTCTGCACTTCATCTTCTAGGCTCTTTGTCCCATCTTACTCGGAGAACCCAAATTCTTTGTTAATGGAGCAAGATCTTGACTCCTCAAGTTTTAAAGGTATGTACCAGCATCTCCTCGCCTACTCCTCTCTTTGTGGAAGTGGATTCACATTGTGCCTAAGATGTGAGTCCTTGAGATTGAGATGTTCTATGTCTCTCAATTGGGTATGTGGAAGTGGATTTGCATTCCACCTCACTCTCTCAGCTCTCAAGGTTTCCTCTCCCGCAAAACTCCCATGACAGAATCGAGCGGCTGAGCTTGCCCGAAGATCTCTATGCTCGGAGGCAATGGAGACATTCGCCACCGCCGCGCTCACTGCTGGTGATGCCGCCATTGCTTTTTCTCCTCGCGGCGATACTAAGCTGTACCGTGGCGTTGCTGGTGGCGGCGAGCTCGGCCTCCACGACATGCAAGCTCAGCTTCGCCGACCGCGATAGACTCTACAACTACAGCTTGGCCTCCCCCATCCTAAAGTTCCTACACGGCGTGCTCAATGAGGACAGGTAAGGCATCTCCCACACTTCCTCTCCCGCTTCACTGAGCTTAATTTCATTGAAAGCATCTGCAACTAGTAGGTAGCTTGTCCAGTTAGTGTCACAATTGCAACATGTTACACATGAGTGTTTGAATAATGAAGAGGTTGTTTTGTTCGAGATTTGTCTTTTTCGTTGAAAAGAGACGAAGGTAGGGGTTTTTGTTGTGCTTCAATTCGTACTTTATTAACAAAAATTTGAGTGCTCTAAGCGAAAGAGAACGGAGAACAAGAAGATGAACACGTGAGAATGGGGGTTTTGTTTTTAAGGTTTGTTAAATTCTATCAATGTTTTTTTAACAAAATTGCCATTATTCTGGTCACTAGAAATACTATACGCTCACCGGCCGGCGAACATTTGGTTGCCCAGCAATTTGAGGTCTACATTTGAGATTGGTTTAGCCATTTCGAGCCCTCATTTAAGACAATGGCTATTTTGGGTCATTATTTGAGAAAATAGGCTCACTTCCGATCCTTTTTGAAATTTTCCCAATTTAAAATAGACAACTCTTTAACATATTGACTTGTTAATATATTTATAGCTTTGTTTTGTATATCACCATCAAACCCCTTCTTATCAATTTTCTTTTATATACATATATAAATAATGGAATTGGATTTGAATATATCCTTAAACTATTTTGTGTGAACTCTATGATGTAAAAACACGGGATATTCCCTTCTAGGTAGGGAAGACAAAAATTTGCCTAGAAACAAAGGGGCTAATTTCAAGTGAAAAGGGTAGACATCGCCGCCCTTGAAAGGGCGTTTGATGAACTGGTAGGATTGGAGTAGTAGCCACTTGAGCTGGTGAAGGTGGGATGGGTGGGAGAAAGCCCCGCCGCATCAGGGGGGTCTCCGACTGCGAGGTGGAGGCCGAGTTATGGAGGCGAGCAAGGCGTCCGAGGCCGTGGAGAACCCATGGATAAACCTCCGCAGGAGGAAGTACCGGCCACACCTGATCATGTCGGTGCTCATTCCGATGTTCCAACACCTCACCGGGATCAACGTGGTCATGTTATACGCGCCGGTCCTGTTCATCGCCATTGGGTTCGGGAACGATGCATCGCTCATGTCCGCGCTTATCACCAGCACCGTGTACGGGACTGATAAGTGGGGACGTCGCCGGCTCTTCTTTCGGGGTGGAGGGCTGATGCTCATCTCTCCGGCACAGAAACGTCTTTAGACTCATTACCCTCATCTGAAATGGTTGTGATTGTGCAGGTGGCAGTGGCGTCCCTGATCGGCTGGAAGTCCGGCGTGGCAGGCCAAGGGGACGGCCTCCACGGATGGTACGCGATCGCCCTGGTGATCTGCATCTGTGTCCTCGTGTCGGCCTTCGCCTTCTCGTTGGGGCCGCTGGGGTGGCTGGTGCCGAGCGAGATATTCCCCCTGGAGATCCGGCCGGCTGCTCAGAGCGTCGTCGTGTGCTTCAACATGTTCTTCACCTTCGTGATCGTACAGACCTTCCCCGCCATGCTCTGCCACATGAAGTTTGGCCTCTTCATCTTCTTCACCTTGTTCGTCGCCCTCATGACCGCCTTCATCTACATCTTCTTGCCCGAGACGCCGATCGAGGAGACGTCCCAAGTCTGGGAGGAACATTGGTATTGGAAGAAGTATGTGGTCGTAGATGGACCGCCGTTCCCGGAGAAAGTTTAGGCACTTGCTTTTTTGTCAGTTTTAAGAAATAATTTGACTATATTTCTTCTCATTCTTGCGATTTCAATATGTTAGGTTTGATTAGGTAGTACGCTTTCCTAAAACTAGGTTGGTCCATAGATTTTTTGTTGTTGAAATAAATAGATTGATTGGACCTGAGCATGTCCTAAAAAGCTCAATTGAAAAAATAAAAATAAACGAGAGATTTACTCTTAAGGTGGTTTAGTAGGTGAAGGTGAGGTGCAGTAGAGTGAAATCTTCCATTGCTGTGTTGGCTTGTGCTTGCACACAATATCTTTTAACCGGCTTGTTGGCGTTGTATCCCCAGTTAAAGGACATCGTGTCTATTGATTATTTTCAATGAACATTAGGAGAGTAACCTTAATATTCATTGGATGGTTTGGCTATTATTGATCTCCTTTTTTTGGTAAATTTGTTCCTCCGCTCTATTGTGGATGGTTATTTAAGGTAGAGCAGTCCAGCTTGTGAAATTGATATAAAATAGATATTTAAATCCTTGACAACTATAAAAATATAGAATTCATGTTAAATGAATATAATGTATGGTCAATCAAGCACCCTCTTTCCTGTGAAGATCACGTGAGTGCCCCCGCATACTTGTACTTTTTCACGGTTGAAGAATTAAATATTCTAAATTGATCGAGTTAACTGAAAATTCTGTCTTCTTTTGTGGGTGTCTGAATATCAAATAGTCGATGATATAATCATTTTCTGAATTTTAGCGATTCCATTTATCGACAAAGATGGTCCTAAATGCTTCATTGAAAAAAACAAATAATGTCTATTTTACTTTTATAGTTTCACTACCACGAGCCTCAATCGGGGCAAAAAATTAAATAAGATTAGCTTCGAAAAATAAAGTACAATAATTTCTCATATTGACCCCAGTAACCGCCGTAAGTGAACACGTTGCTCCTAATTAAATTCAAATATTAGTCTAGCTTATAATTAGACACATAAGCTAATCAGAAAAAATTTGAATAACAAATTTTAAGGAAAATAACCACAAAAACCTCAAATTATGCCCAATATGACATTTATCCCAAACTTTTTTTTTGTGTGCAATTAAACATCTCCAATTTATACCCATATGACATTTACCATTCATCATAATTTTCTCCAATCAGCAATTAGTGTCATCATTGTGTGATCGGTATCTTTTAAAGATTCCTATCAAAACTAATAACCCTTAGACGTGATGACTGACTTTTTAAATAGAAAAGCAACGTTTGAATATCAACCGCTAATATATATCACAGATAAGACAACATGCATGTGAAATAGACACATTGAATTTTTAAAGTTTGAGAAAGAATTGAAAGATTTCTTTAAACATATAAATCTCATTTTTCCCCATCTGGCAATGTAAGGATCCGGCCGGTAGTCTGGTTGCGATTTGGCCAAGAGGACGAGGATGACAAAGGGAAGGAGTGTAGGCAAACCGGCAGGCCTTATTAATCAAATGATCAAAGCATCAAGTGCTAATGCTAAGATTCATGAATGCAAGGGCAAATTACATTTTCGTGTGTAGAGCTGAAGTTCTCGATCTTCAGTGCGCGCTCCCAAAAATAAAAGGGGAGAAAAAGGAAAATCACTGATCTCTCTAATCAAACGAGAACTGACAAAAGCAGAGTCTATTCTTGGATGTCGAAACTTTTCCTAAGTCAACCGACATTTACACCCCAATAATTTACACGAATTTACAGTCCAACAAAAAAATTTGAAAAAGCAAAACCAGAGGAAAAAAAGGAAGAAGGAAGGGGAGATATAAGTGGGGGTAAAAATTAACCTGAAGGTTTAGAACGCAACTTGCTGGCTACGTACAGCAGATGGCTAATATTTATGGAGGGGTAATGTTGCAGTAGCTTAAGGTTAGCAGTGAAATCACCAGCAAGTAGGCGTCTCCGTACAAGAATCAGCATTGCGCAGCAGATGCGAAGCAATGTCTCCTGGAATTACAATTAGATGTTTAACTTTCATGCTTTCAACGCGCTAGACAGACTTTAAACAGAGAATTGTCCATTTACTGACTCAGCAAACAATAGTCATATAATAACCATTGTGGCAGACCAGACATTAGAGTTTTTGCAGAGTTGAAGTATGACGAGAAAAGGCAAAATTTGAGAGATAGTTCACCGGCATTCATCATAAAGATGGTTAAATCTGTAAACATCTAACATAAGTCCTTTAAGGTAGAAAAATAACAGGTTTACAGAAATAATGACTTCACTCACTGATTAGTCTTGTTTTTCTTCCTAATCAGTTATTCTTTCATTTCTTCTTGGGGCATATGTCAGCAGATCAATGTTTGTGTTAGGTTTAATTCAAATGGCCTAGCCAATTGACTGATTCCAGAGGAAGATCCCCAGTAATTCACAGGCTCTCCATCATTTTAACTACAAATTTTAAACATACTTGCTTAAATGAAAGTATGTTTAGAATAGAAAGAAAAGGCCTCTACACACGATGACTCTAGTTGTTGCTTAGCCTCGTTTTTCCTCCTATTCCAAATAATCTCGATTCCCTTATATCTGGAGTTTTCTTTAAAAAGGGTTATGTTGAACTTTCATTCATTTCCAGTCCAATTCTCTATCAAGTGAGGCCTTAGAGTATCGTGCCATCACATTTACTTACCCATAATAGCATATCACAAAGAGCAAAATATGTACCTGAGGACCTTCAGGGTCACTTAGAAGCGTGTCCCAGATGCGTAGGATGTCCGTAAAACTAAATTCTTGGGTCAGCAGGAGAGTAATCCACCTAAATGCATAAAACTGTGGATTGACCTGACAATATTCAACATAATTGTGAGGCTTTCGAAAGACTATGGTTTATGCAACGACAGACTTGGGTTTAATTCAAGGAGATGATATATCAATAATTAGAAGAAAAACAGAAAGCCAAATTACAAAATTTGAGAGGCAAACCATAGTACATCTGCATAGTGAAGTAGCTGACAACAGCATTATATTTATAAACAGAGGCACAGGCACTTCACCTAGGTATCCCTAGACACCTTAAACACATATTGAGAACCTTTTTTTCTTTTTAAAGGTTACACATTGAGAACTTGTTTCTACATGTCTATTTAAAACCAATAATAATGAACATCCCAAAAAATTACCAGAGATGCAGGAAATAAAACGAAATCCCTTGGCACTTCACCTAGGTATCCCCAAACACCATAAACACATATTGAGAACCTTTTTTTTTTTAGGTTACACGTTGAGAACTTGTTTCTACATGTCTATTTAAAACCAGTATTAACGAACATCCCAGAAAATTACCAGAGATGCTGGAAATAAAACCAAATTCCCAACAGGCACTTCACCTAGGTATCCCCAAACACCTTAAACACATATTGAGAACCTTTTTTTTTAAGGTTACACGTTGAGAACTTGTTTCTACATGTCTATTTAAAACCAATAATGACGAACATCCCAGAAAATTACCAGAGATGCTGGAAATAAAACGAAATCCCTTGAAATAGAAGGGAGGATATCATGGATCTACAGCAAGGTACAGCTTCTAAGAAGTTTCCCCAACATGACACCCTCTGAAGGTTCAATCAGGGAAATGACAAAGATTAAGAAGAAGTTATAGACCAAGAGTAATATTGCTCCATCTCAGAATATTCCTTCAAAGTTTATGAAACTTCTATAAACATCTATTATGAAATAGTTGATATCTTATGATCTATCTCAAAACTTGATAAAAGTACACTAACATTAGTTCATCTTAGCTACAATGCTAGAGGCTGAAAATGATAGTGTCCATATCCATACTTCATAAGAAGGATCTTTGATGCACGGAAATTGTAAAAAACATCATACACAATAGCAGAGTAATGAGATAAAAGTATCCCCAGTGGTACAATAGTTGTTACTCATCAATTGCCCTTTAGTCCTTTGGATGATACCCACTAGATAGGTCAGTAGAGGAGCTGCACTAACTGTCATTCCAAATCCCAAGAAGTAAAAGAAAGCTGTGATTTGCTCTTGCTTTTGGCATCCAACAAATGCAAAGCTTTGTTTCTTCTGTATTTTTCATTCATGATGTCCATATTCTGTTGCTTCTTTTCTTGCAATCCTATGTCTATATGCCCCATGGCATCAAACTATCTTGTGTCCTTTAGAAAAGAAGCAATGTCCTCTTCCTAGAAGGTGTTTAAAATGGGAACTTCAGGATGGAAAAATCTCTCCACTTGAGTGAAATTCTATACAATCACACTTGTAAATCTGCCCAGTCAAATAGATCTTGAGCACTATGTATTGGTTGAAGTAAACATGTTCTCAAAGAAAAGAACTAAGCCCCATTTTCATGCCAAGACCTTGCGTACATGAATGGATGTAAGGATGTATGACGTAATGCTTAAAGAAAATCAATGTATGTTGTTTTGAATGATTACGCAGCAGGAAAAACATGCCTTAAATAATGCTCTCAAACAAGTAGTTGATATTCTAGCAGACAAGCTCCTTCCATCTAATATACTTAGAAAAACCAAGAGAGAAACAGGGGTGGTCAAACTTTGATTCTGTCTTACCTTTGTTGTAACCTCAAGATGACGCCAAAGCTCTTCGTCATGTTCCTTGAGAAGCTGTGACAACCTTGCAATTGTCGAACGGATGCCCACGACACTGTTGTCCAACTGCTGACAAAAGTTGTCCCGTAAACCACTCAATAACTCAACGAAGCAAAAGAAAGTATCTGCTTCTGCAGCAGCCTGCATCATGCAAAGATAAGAAACCATAAACCATACATTACTATACAAGAAAGTATCATATATTAATACTTCCATGTCAAACAGTTTTCCAAACTTCAAATTAACATAACCTTGGCATACTCAAATTGTAATCCAATTTCAAACACTAAATAGTGAAGGATAAAAATCACTGTTCTCTACCATATCCACGACAGTAACTGCTGTAAATTTGATTACCTTGTTTTTGACATATTTCACATGAAGTCCAGGACATAAGAAAAAAAGAAAAACAAAAATGAGCATGTGAAATGACAACTCTCCCTCTCCCCACCCTCTCTCTCGATTAACAGTAGCATAAGTAGAGGTAGCGAATGGTGACTTAAAAAACTTGACGTCGACGAGATGGTAAGAAGCTTTGACAAGGACTGTCAGCATTTAAGAAAATAATACTGAATGAGCAAATCATACTCGGTGCCAATGTTCTGATAAAAGGGCAAGCACAATGGCACTCGAAATGAAAGTATTAGAACTTGCAGCAAATCTCTTGCATCTGACCACAAACTATTAAATTCCTCAAGTAAGTTTACTACTGTAATACATTCACCGCTGAAGGTAGGACATAAAGCTTTCATGAGGCAATTGATCACATAAGTCGCATGAAAAGTTAACAGGACACACCAGAATTGAAAAGGAAACAAGAAAATCAAGACAGAGCAGAAAAACAACTGAGAAAGACATACCGCATTCTCCCCATCAGGATCATTTCTGAATACGAAGAAAAGAGGAGCCAAGATTTCGTTCATGCCTTGGACATATCTTATGCCAGGATTCAACTTAGCAAACAACATTAATATGTTCCTTAGAGCATCCTGAGATTATGAACACAATAAATGAGAAAAATGTATTCCTCTGATAATTCAAGCAAATTGAACAAACATACTTGATTGGATTTTGCATATGCCGAATCTCCAGAGAAAAAGTCCATATCTGGATGAGTTCGTTTCACATCACGGTCAATCTGTTCTATGATCTCTGCATCCTAAGAAAAGGACATATTCATTCTCAATTCAAACACTCACTAATACATAAAGCAACATATAGTCTACAATTCAGTGAGAGAAAATTATTTGTTGAAACTCACAGCAGACAAGACAGATAGAGATAGGAGTATAAGAAACCAGGGTATGACAAATAGCTCCGTTGAATAACAGGCATTAAGCATCAAGATTGTTATCAGACCTCTAACAAGCAGGACCTCACCCAACATCTAACAATTCAATCTAGACCAGAACAGGACACTCAATATATTAAAGGAGGTAACAAGATGACACGATGTCAACTGACATACATCACCACTTCTACCCACTCTAGATAAATTAGTATCATATATTTTCTCTTTATCTTTTTCACTTTTTGATATAGTTTTATGTAATTTATCGAGCTCTTCCCTATCGTACACATTTTAGGTTTTAAAAGTAAAACTTTACTCATTAAGCTCAGCAAGAGAAATAGCAGAAACTCATAGGAAAAAGTTTTTCTATCACAGAAGGCCAACTCTAGATGAGAAGTTTTCAGATTGCATGATTAAAGACACTGAAATGATAACTTAGAAATTAAGAATATGTTTTTAAAGCCTTGTGTGATTAAGGAAGTTATCAGATTTCGAGGAATGATCGCCCAAAATAGGCTCTTCCCTATTGTACACATTTTCTGTTTTAAAAGTAAAACTTTACCCATTAAGCTCAGCAAGAGAGATAACAGAAACTCATAGGAAAATTTTTTCTATCACGGAAGGCCAACTCTAGATGAGAAGTTTTCAGATTGCATGATTAAAGACGCTAATGACAATTTAGAAACCAAGAATAATTTTTTAAAGCCTTGTGTGATTAAGGAAGTTATCAGATTTCTAGAAATGATCACCCAAAATGGTTGCCAAATTACCTAAGAATAACACACAGGGACACTCAATCTCCTTCCATCAAAGAGATGGAAATTACCTATACTCTCTCCACAAGGCATTTTCTTTTGTAGAATATAACTTTACTTGACCCTTATATATCTTGAGGAAGAAGCTCAAAGAATGGTGTGCTACTCTTCAGGTTTACAAATAGAGGGAAAGAGTTAGGAGGGACAAGCTGAAGTGCATAATAGACAAATCTATCAAAGCCCATATTGCGGTTTAATTTTGGATTATTCATCCGTCTTTCTCTGTTTTAGCTAATTTCTCTTCATTTCTGATTAGGTTAGCTTTTTTGCACTCCTGTTCCCCTGTAGTGTGATTTTACTTTTTCCTCTGCGCATTCAATCCACTTCCAACATTTATTATCACCTTTGTCCACCTAGAAACCCAACCGGCATTTCAAACAGTGCAAATAACACAATTCCTTTTCTAAAATTTAAAAGTTCAAATATCTTCAAGTTAACATAAAATTGCATAATAAATCCCTGATCCAATGACAAGTCAACCGAGGAAAAATAGCGTTTCCCCCAGATGTTTACACCTCCACCTTTATTGACACACAGCTAATTCCACCAAAAACCTTGACCGTCGTTTAATGAGAAGCAACAGCTCAAATTTTCAAAAGGAAAAGTAATATGCTGGCCACTCGATTCAAAAATTTATTTTACAATGTTCTCTGGTACCTGAAAGAACTGATTCCAAATACTGCTTTTTCCAAGGCTCAAGGGATGCTCCCCATGAGTTATTTCTGATCGCTTGAGTATGCCGCGCCTTTGAAACTTTGACTCGTCATTGTCGCAGCTTGTGGATTTATCCAACCTTCTCGTGATTTCTGACTAACTAACCACAAGAAATTCATAAGTATGTAACATTTAATAGCAAAAAATTTAAAGATACAAAAGGCAAAGTCAATAATAAGATGCAGTGCACTTCACATTTCAGCATGTTTCATCTAAGTTGATCTAAAAAAAGCAAGTTGACAAACCTTGGCCCCCAAGAATTGCCATGATAGTGTAACACATGGAAATTGGCAATTTGAAAGAAGTGTTAAAGATGACTTGTTTGTAATTTACTTATATTATGAGTATTTGTTTTCTAAGACTAAGACCCAGCAATTACCAAATCAGAAAATAATTGCTTTGAAATTATCTACAGAGACTCACTAACTCATTCTTCCCATAGTATATTGTATATTATCATAACCAAAGGTGAGAAATGGAGAAAATTAGCATATTTTACCAGCTAAAATGTAATCAACACTCACAAAGGCAAATGACTGGTGGGGGATTAGGAAAGAGAAGAATCAACTTTATGTAGAAATTGCCATCATATCATCAAAGGTTTCTTGGCTAAAATCAACATACTTTGGGAAGTCCCCCTCTCAGAAGCGCCAAGCAAACCAGAGAATTAGAACAAAAATTCAAGCCCCACACATTAAAGGTCATATCTCAATGAACCACCCCATGCTTGAATTCCCAGGATTAGTTTAACTTAATCTGCCAGCTCTTATCAACATCCATAATCAACCAGAGAACTTTGAACAAAAGTAAGTCCATTAAACAAAATAATGACTTCCACTGGTAACGGCATATTGGAACTTCATTTCAGAGTCTACCATCATCATTACAGAAGGCAGTCATGATATTCCTCATGAAAGAGGAGAAACTGCATCAAAAGCCACATATAGAGCATCAGCAACAAGTGCCTTTTACTTACAGGGTGAATCAAAACCTCCGATTTGAGGTTCTTATATTGTGACCTCTTCTTCACAAGCTCAGATGGCCAGAGCCCTCGATCTGGAGGCAAATAACCAAGCAGAAGCTGCCACAAGGTCCACAATCCACCAGTCACATATTAAACCTTGTTTAATTTACTGGAATAGAACCGTACAGCAATAAAAACTTGAGGGACAAACAAAAAACTGAAACCCTTCAAATCAGACAAGTTGCGTACTACATTGTATTAATTTCCACACTCAACCATATAGGAAACTCGTTACAGCACTTAGCCAACAGGTGATACATCCATTTCCGTGTTTACTACTCGTCAGCAACATCTGAACCACTCCAGAACACGAATTGCAAAACCAACAAAGCACAACAATACCTTCCACACGGTGGGACGAACCCCTGTGCTATCCGGTATCCCGGGCGACGCAATCCTTCTCAACTCCCTCACATTCACGACCTTCTTCGATAGCTACACGACAAGGAAACCATAACGAAACCAATCCATCAATCCCAATCCCCGAACGTCCGAAAACCCCCCGTCAAGCATTTCCCAATACAACCGCCAACTCGCATCCCCACCGCTGGGTCAAGAAAACCTCACCTCGGCCAAGAGCTGAACCTGCCTGGCGAACTCCTCTCCGGACGGACCCTCGGCGCTACCGTTCTCCTCGTCATTGCCAGCCCTCGCTGCCCCCGCGGGCTCCTCCCTCGCGACGACCGGAGGAGGCGCCGCCGCAGCCACCGGTGCAACCGGCAACGGCGGCTCGTCCCTGTCGGCGTCGGCGTACTTGGAGGCGTACCGGAGGAGGCGCTCGTCGTCGGGCGGAGGGGCGGAGGACCAGAGCGAACTGTTGAGCCAATCAGGCACCCGCTTCTTCACCATCATGATCTCCTCCGATGATTCCCCGGAGCGAATTCGGAGAGTCCCGATTTCCGCCGCTCTGGATTCCCCGATTTCTTTGTCGTCGTTTAACGCGTCCCCTTCTTACTCGTCCCCTTCTTCCTCGTCCTCCTCGTCGTGGAAAGACCGCGTGAGTCCCGACGCGGTCACGAAAGGTTGGTGAACGACCAATAGGGGAGCGCCACGTGGTTAGATTCAGGTGTCGCCGCCCGCGAGGAGAGGGTCAATTGGGGACGATCGTTTGCGTCTGGATGACAAGTGTTCCAACTGTTATTTGAAATTGTTTTCTATTTTTACTTTTTGTGGATTATTGTTAAAAATGCGTCATTTGACTCGAGTAATTAACTAACCTCTGTACAAAAAAGTCATACTAATTAAATATCTCGGCGGCATAGATGGTATAATTTAGAATATAAAAGATTAATGTGATTTTTCTGTAATTCCAAACTCTTTATTTGCTATGAATTATCTTTGGCAATTACATAAATTTATCAATTTATATTCTAAAATTTTAAATTATTAAATGAATATGTAATTTTATATTTAAATATTCTAACAATCGATACAATGGAAAAATAGAAATAGAAATTGCTTTACTTTCTCGACTTATCAAGTGGAATTGACAAAAGATATACAGCTTAAGCATCTTTTACCAGTTTCATTAATGATTTGATCTATCCCACAGATATATCGAAAGGCATGATTTGATAGACTCATCAAATTTAACGGGCTATGATGAGCTTGAAGAAAAATGAACAATATGTGTGAAACAGAAGTCGAAACCAAAATTGACTGACATAATGCTTGTTTAGATTGTTTGAAACAAAGCTATGATGTCTCTTAGAAGCACGATCGAACTCTTCTTCTGTCCGATCCGATTCCTCAATGTCGGCATCTACCCTTGTGATCAATTCATTCCTTTGTCAAGAATTTCCTATTCATCTTGAATCCCGTCGTTTGTCGTACGGTATTCGCTCAAGTGACAATTAACGACATAATTAAGAACGTACAGATTCAAAGGCTCATGCATACTCACCCACGCAACGAAGAAGATAACCCTGCAATCCTCAGGATGAAAGTCAAAACGGCAAAACCTGAAATTTGCTCATTTGACTCAACCTCAAGGAATCAAATCAGGGGGCGCGGCAACCCCTTAACGTGTGCTTGCAGCTTCACCAAGCTGGACGAAACCGTTTCTCAAGCGATCCCTAACTGGACCAGCCATTTCTTGTGACATTGTACGCTAAAAAGTTTTATATATTTTTCCGAGAACTTCCCTCCCAAGAAAGCATTTGAAAATGAAATAGCCAGTGATTAGTGCCAACAAACACATCTTCGACTTCGATGGTGTTGGACGGCCTGATCAAAAGACCCAGACCAGCCCATCGATCACCTTTGCTTCAGAGTTTCCGTCCGGAATCAGGTAAAATTAACTATTAGTTACCACCCTCATTTGTACCATCTCTCCTTACACATCATCATAAACAACTTGTCCCCCAATCTCATCTCCAAACTTCCCCATGAATAATGCTGGACGGCCTCCCAACCGCACTTGGGATTCTGCCACGCTGGGTGGCCAAAGCAGTGCCCTTACAAACTCAAAACGACTCTCACTCCTTCTGTACTAGCACACATGCACATGCTTGCTCAACATGAACACATGCCCTGGGTGCATGCTCGAAACACAAAAAGATAAAACCCGCCCTCAAAAGCAGAGTCACATTTCCTCGTGCTGAACTATCAAGAGAACATCCTTAGTAAAGTCAAAAATCTGTTAGGGAGCTATAGATCAATCATTATTTTTCACCATTCCAAGGGCTGAAAAATCATTAAGCCCAGACATTGGCAACACAGGGAACACAAGATTTTAGTCTACAAATTGAAGATGAGAAAAACAATGAGCCACCATATCACCAAAATTTTAAAAGCCTACCCAGCGATTTACCGAATCGAGCCATTCTGAATAGATGAAGCCTTGCAAACACCAGCTGATGTGGTGAATGGGATGTTCTTGAAGTGTGCTACAAGTCCCGAATCTGTGTGCAGATCTGGTTGCAGCGTCTCCCAAACCTTCTTCTTAGGGTTTAAGACATCGTCAGGTGCTCCTTCGAACCCCGGGAATGTAACTCTCTCTCCAACCTTAGCAGACTCAGGTGGTTCAATAAACTCAACCTGAAAAATCAAATGTCATAGTTAGGTTTAGTCATCCATTTACCATCCATAATCAACCCATGCAGCACAGCCATACCAAAAAGTCCTCGATAATTTCTTCAAAAGTAGAAGACAATTGAAAATAGGCTACTTAATTAGGATTGCAGAGAACTGTCATATCAACAAAAGTATACATCTTGAGAGACACAGCCTCAAAATGTTTCATTGCAAAAAAACTGGGCTATTTCAGCAAGCGAACACAGTCTAAATGATCAATTCACAATACTAGCTGTTGCTTTCACTAGTACAAGAGAATCAAAACCCATTCCTTCGAGGCCATAACAGGTGACTTATTAACTGAGCAGGAAAACAAAAATGATTTCCAACACACCCACCTTGGTGTTCTCCTTATTTGAAGCGCAGAGAACCATTGCCTGTGACTTGATACCACGCATGGTAGCTGGCTTCAGGTTGCACAGAACACAAACCTTCCGATTCTGCCAAAGTAGATTCACCAATAACCCAGAAGTTAGCTAAAATGCTGATATCTATGCTGCAAAACAACAATGGGAATATGCTGTGGAAAATGAACATGGTTAGAAATGAGAAAAAACCTGCATTTCCTCCAGAGGGACATACTTGACGAGGCCACTAACTACTGTTCTATTTTGACCTTCACCAACATCAATCTCTTCAACATACAAGGAGTCAGCATCAGGATGCTTCTGTACTTTTGTTATGAGGCCCACACGGATATCTAGTCTGGTAATGGAAATCTCTGCTTCAGCAACAGGAGCCTTGGATTTGGCACCAGCTGAAGACTTTCCTGGTTGTGACTTTTTTCTGCTTCCATCTATCACAAAAGAAGTTTCTTTATTAACATATAATGGATAATGTCAGACTGCTCTTCTAGATCTCACTGGAGACAGGACAGAAGCAGCATGTCTTATTTGAGTTGTGGATCAATGAAATCATCTATCTCCACCATAACTTGGCAATAGTATCAAAAACTTGAACCACAAACAAGTTGTTTGATCTTGTAAGCTGCACCTTAGTATTATATTCATATGTATGTTTTTGACATAATATGCTTCAAATTGACCCGTTTCATTTTATTATTGTTATCTTCATTTGTCAATTGCTCTCCGCACGACCCTTATCTTGGCTGGGTTGATCTTGACCATACTAGGGATTTTGGAGTAGATATGATGATTGCAGAATGATGTATGTTTCTTTCTACCATATCTAATCACATGTCTAAATTATTTTTAATCTTCGACCCAAAAAAATTATTTTTAATCATGATTAGTTAGTTCTTTCGTTCATGACTCATTGCAATCTTTATACTTTTAAAGAAAATCACAATCTTACAAGCAATTTCATGAATAAAGTAGGTTAACAAAAGTCCAAAAATTAAGTGAAAAAGGTTGAGGGTTCACATATTGCTTTCTCTTTTTTGACAGAATTGGGGTCAAGGCATTTTGAGGGTATAAAGTTAAAGATATATACATACTTATTTGACTAGTGAATTACATTTCTTATTTGCTGATTCTACATCTTGCATAAAACCTACTATTCATGCAATGATTTGATTATTAAAATCGAAGGTGTATCTTTTATTCGTATATGTTGCTATCACATCCCTGAATTTACATCTATCATCTGCTGAAGACCTATTCATGCAATGATTTCACAATTAAAATCCAAGGGGCATCTTTTATTCGTAAATGTTGCTATCACATCCATTTTGAATAATGACTTATAAGTAGTACAATTCTAATAGATCTGAAAATAAATAATGAATAGGTAAACTTATAACAGCAAAAGATTACATGTGTGTGCATCAGAAGAAAAGTTCGTGCAATGACTAGTCCACTACATTCCATCAGAACATACTATTACAGTTCATGTTGATATTAAGTATGATTTTTCATGGAATTTGGTCTAGAAGATTAAGGTTGAAAATTGTCAAAGGTTTTGGTTCATGAAATTAAGTTATAAACCATGGACAGGAACTATAGAGAATGGCCAATGCAGAACTCTAATGAACATATATTTGTGTACTGTTACATGCTTCCTTTACATGCATGAAAAGTTCTATGTGATTGCAGTGGGACATTATATTATTCTTAACAAGGGTGAGGCAGAATTATCAATAGAAATTGTTCTTACATCCCATACTTACATACCATGGAAGGCATGTTAAGATTACTGAATAACAAGAACATTCTTTCTTTATCTATCATATTGCTAATAAACAAAACACAAGAACCTAAGAAGAGAAAATGCAACTATGTTCCACCTGATACTTTAGTCTTTCGCAATTGCTCAGCCACCTTCTCAGCTTCAGCTTCTGCTCTCACAATTCTATCTGCTTGACTTCCAGCAAACTTCTTCCGATAGAATTCCACCTCTTCATCTTTCTAGACAGCATAAATTTTCAAATATTAAGCTTGACTGATCATTGATAAATCCAAAAGAATGATATACTAATAGTAATTAAGACAGGTTACAATTTTGTCCATCTATTTTTAATTATCTTTATGGGTGTGCGAGGCTCAAACACGTACCAATTCCTTAAATAAAGGCTCCGGTGTCCCAATTTTGTGACCAGCAGGTATAATCTCCCAAGGTCTTTTAGCTCTCTTGATCTCCCCATTTTCATCTCGAAGTGAAACTTGTGTTTCAGGAGGCAAATTTAACTGCTTAAATACCTGAAGCACCAGCAGACAGAATGCAGAAATATCTTCAGTCTGAGCCAACGAAACAAGATCCCTCCCGCATGCAAAAAATCATCATCAAATCTACTTGATTAACTGTAGGCAAACTCAGTTACCTCAATGGTAAATGAAGGCATGAAAGGTTCAAGTAAACATGCAAGGAGATGCACCAGGCCCACAGAAGTTCTCATCACAATAGAGCAAGACGGTTGGTCTTCTTTGTACAACTTCCAGAATTGGCTTGCCTGAAGATACAACGATTCAACAAGAAAATGAGAGGTCCTTTCCAAAAAAGAAACGTATAAATAGTACATTCACAAAGTATTCAGAACTTCTCCTAGCATACTTGCAGATACGCATTTCCCTCGCTCGAAATGCTCATTGCAGTCTTGAGTCCTTGCTTTAGTTTGACCTATACGCATTATAGATCTATGCATTAGTTATAAATGGCAAATTTCCTCGCAATTTAATACATGCTGCGTTAGAGAGATGGGGAGCATGCTTTTGAGTCTACACAACGCATACAATTCTTGGCCACACAGAACAGATACAGGATGCTTTGTGATTTCAAGGATTCAATTATAATCCCTGCTTGTGATGAGGATATACTGTTCTCTTTTGCTGCTAAATGAAAAGTAAGCATCATTTGCTCCAAATAAATCCAGTGGATGGGGCAAACGTTATGCTCGCATTATGAAGTGATGCAATCCATAGTGAACACTACCCTGATATGTCCTATTTTATATTATACCACTGATGTAGACCTATGTGGTCTTTGTGAGTATTTGGCCCTGTAAAGCATTCAATATGGCATAAAGGTAAATTTCATGTTTTCTTATTGGCTGCAATTTGCTACCATACCGTTGACATAAATATTTTATTATGTGCCTATTACCCAGTTAAAGTGTCAAAATGGGTCACTGACTCATTTTTTTCAAGATCAAGTTGTATATGGGTGTTTAAATATATAAAGGGCCACACCAAAATGGGTTTAAGTTCAATCAGATTGGGTCTTAATAGGTTTGTAGAGAACTCATTTTTGGCCCTATTAAAAACTATGAAGGTTAGCTTCTTCTAGACCACTTCTTTTTCTTCATCCTCCACCAAGCAAACCACCATGGCATCCAAAGCTGCCATCGCATCTCCCGTGATGTCTACTTTGACCAGCCATCATCTGTCGCCCAAGTTGTGTCAAGCCTCGACTGTGCCGACAATCACAGTCACACCCAAGAGTTCAGTCTTTTTTCAATCGAGTAAGATATCGATTGAAGGTGGTCAAGAGGCCATGACCACAGTGACAAGCAACATCAGATCTGACATCATGAAGGAGGGAGGGAGGGAGGGCGCAGCAACTAGGTTTGGATAGTGTGCAATCAGGGCTTTGATCGGTTTAAATAATACTGCCTCAGTTCTCTCCTTTATAGTGCTGCTGAATCTATTTCACTTCGCATCTCTTCTAGACTAAGCACTTCTCTCTCGCCACAACACAGGGAGCACCTTCAAGTTAACTATTGAGCCGAAAAGAAGAAGCACATCATTTGAAGACCCAATTTGTTCCACACCCCAATTAGAAGCCCAAAATAGCAACCCATTCTTTCTGTTGTATCAATATGGCCAAAATTATCCAAATAAGAAAAAACCCAAGGGATAAGTGCACTGGGAAGTCCTAAAACATGTCAGAAAAAATTGAGTCCTAAAAATCACACAATGTGCAATTAAATCCTAAAACTTGTCAAATTGGTATAATTAAGTCCTTTTATTCATTCCATCGAATTTAGCTACCCGTAAATGCTGACATTATTTTTTATTTTCTCTCATACGTGGTGTCGACATGCCTAAAACAAGAAGGATAAGGTTAAAACAACGTGTTTTGGATCTTAATATGATTTTTTTAATCTAAATGCTATTTAAATTAGATTAAAAAATAATTTAAATTTAAATTTAATTTATTTAATTAAGAGAGAGAGAGAATAAGGACATCAAATAAGTTTGGCCATTGCCTAGTGACCCTCATTGACCCATGGCCAGCCATCGCTCACCACCGTTGGCCCTTCCCAGTAGCGGCAGGTAGCAATGTCCTCACCTGGTTTCCTTTTCTGTTTTTTTTCCAATTAACTCATTTTTAAATAAAATTTAAACAAAATTTTTATTAAAAAATCATATTTAGACCAAATGAATATCATTTTAACATTGTCAGTACCATGTAGGAGAGAGAACAATTTAAAAAAGCATGGCAATGTTTTCCATTAGCCAAATTGGATGAAGATACCGGAAAGACTAGATTGTACGAATTTGACAAGTTGTAAGAATCGATTGCACTTTTTGTAAGTTTTAAGACTCAATTGCACTTTCCAATAAGTTTTAGGATTTCTACTACACTTATCCCCAAAACCCACGTGGCCAAACTAGGTTGGATTGGGTTTGGTATATGCTATTGGATTGTTAAGACTCCATTCGTTTTATAGAAAATGAACAATTTGGAAAACATTTTCCTAAAATTAATCGCCCATGTCGTTTGAAATAACTAACCAATGAATAATATTTTCATTATTGAGAATAATGTTAAAATTTTCATGAATGATAAAAACATTTTTTCATTCATTTTTATAAGCAGTTATTTCAAGGAAAATATATTCCATATAATTCATTTTCTAGCAAAACAAACGGAGCCTTAAACTACATAATACAAGTCAATTTTGGGTCAAAATCATTTTTGACCCACGCAAAACCAATCAGACCCACCCCTTTTCAAGTTTATTACCCAATAAGGTGATCAATTATTTACTCAACTAGTGAACTTTTTTCTAAGCAACGAAGCTAGCTTGTTTAGAATACTAGCAATTAGACAAGATTGCAGAATCAAATAGCATAACATGAGCTTGCTGAAATATATATGTTTTGAATTTGATTATCGCATGAGACTAAATTGTGCCTACATTGAGGGAAATAAGAGAAATAAATTGTGCATTTCCCAAAAGGAATACCTTTTCCATGGCCTCCACATATTGCTCCACCGAGCTGCCAACTTTCTCAGCCAATTCTACTGTCAGGGAATGTGAATCAGCACCTGGAGCATCAGGAATAACAGAACCATATCCTAGACCTGCAACCAAAAATTATATTTCAGAAAACTACCAGTTGATAAATAAAAGACATATAAGTTGAATTAAAAGTAAAATATTCCATTTCTGAAGCAAATGAGGGATAAGATCTACAAACACTGCCAAGACCAAACTAACCTGAAGGCTTTGCAATAAAGCTCAACACCCGATTAACAAAGTTGCCCAAATTATTCAGCAACTCGCTGTTCAGTTTTGCTTGCAAATCCGCCCAGGTGAACAATGTATCAGAAACCTGATTTGCAAATACAGATTAGAATGTGAATAGAAATTAAATATGAAGTGGCATAGATCAAACAAGTAAAATTAATCCTGCACCCACAATATTACCTCTGGCCTGTTAGTTAGCAAGTAATATCTCCATACTTCAACAGGAATATTTGTATCCTTAACATCATTGCCAAACACTCCAATCCCTTTGCTCTTAGAAAACTTTCCTGTGGAAAAAAGCAAATTTATGCTCAAGCTGACCTGAGATACTTATGTGCACAGAACTATTATATATGCCTTGGAAAAACACTCTTCATCTCATTTCAATTCGGATCATTATTAGCAGAATGACTGTTGGCATTTCCAGATACAAGAATAGGGAAATTTACCTGCTTCATAGTTCAAATACTCTGTGACACTAATTGTCTTCATCAGGGTCCAGTTTTCACCAGTTCCAAGAAGAGTAGATGGAAATATCACCTGAAACCAGAAAAATTTGCCTCTTAGTTTGAAATTGTGTGCAACACCTGCTAAAGAAAAGGTTTCACTTTACTTACAGAACTTGACATCATAATAGTATTCCTCACTAGAACTAATCAAATCTTCCTTTTATACTGCAGGATCTTAGAATTTAGGCCTTCAAAAGAGAGATGATCATTTTTTTTTTTTTTTTTTTTTTTTGAGATCAGTACTCTTTGAATGCTGTGTATCAGCTGGTAAAATCGAGTCAGTTTTGCCCTCATGAATTTCATGGATCACAAGAAATGAATCATGGAAATCCATATGTTGAGTCCTCCCGATATGAAGCAGCCTAGAGTTTTAATTCAATGTCTTCAAATTACGGGGCAGAAATGTAAAGTATATCCAGAGCAATTTTTTATGTGACACAAGACAACTTTCTTCTTTGATGTTTAAGTGAAACTTTGAAGAGAAATAAAAATTTAGATTCAACGTTGGGAAAATTCAGGTCTGATCAGGGAGTTCCATTTAGGAATGATATTGGGTCAATGGAAGTCTAGAGCAAGAAGTTTCGACAAGATCTTTAAATGAAATACTATACAATGAATCTGATTGATTCGAAATACACCTAAATACCTTTTTTGTTGTTCTACCAATTATTCTTATTTCCTTTTTAATATCACCACATACTGATATTATTTAAAGAAAAGATGGACAGTTCAGCCACTTATTGATAAATTCCATGTTTCCTTTTCGAAGGATCTCATCATAAGGAAGAGCTGCTAATTGTCGTATTAGAGAGCCAAAAGAAAATCATGGACAACCACCACCATAATTAAGTAATCAAAATGTGGGTCATCACATGCTGAAATAACAAGAGAATTCCCATTGGAGACCAATAAAACACCTACTACAAAATGGACCTCGTCTTGGATAACTAAGAAAAATATCATTTTGAGTTAATGCCATACACACCAAAGCATAAGTTGAAAGTCGAAACTCTCCAACAGACTATATGTTGAAAATTGTTTAGACCAGAAATTTCTATCATTCACATATAAAAAAAAAATTTAACAATTGTGATTCTCGTCATCCCAGCATCACAATTAAATTTAGCAACTGCCGTATGAGTCATTCAGGAAAAAATTCCACAGGGTGATTTAGCACTCTGATATGAATCAAGATTTGCCTCGATGCCAACAACAGGGCTCAACTAATTTCAACATCAACAGGTTTAGGCAAATATCAGTAAGGAGAGGTAATAGCATTAGCCATCAGGGCAGAGATAGGACATTCAAGATTGTCGATACAAAGAGAAAGAAGAAGGGGATCAAAGCATAAATAAGACCTCAAAGACTGTTGATGTAAAGAAAACTAGAAAGTCCGACACTTACGGTGTGAAATGGCACATTATCCTTGCCCATAAACTGAAACAGCTCCACATTCTCAGGATTCTTCCACCACTGCTCCCATTCTGGCGTGTAACATGAAGTTATGGAGACGTACCCAATTGGTGCATCGAACCAAACATAGAATACCTTACTCATTGAATCAACAGACAAGCAAAGCACGTGTCAAGATCAATTTTTAAAGGAATTAAGACTAGAAAGAAAACAAATAAAAAAAGCAATACCCCATCATGAGATTACTCATCATTTCAGTCATAGAAGCACGAGAGTTCAAAATATTTGAACACATTACTTCTAACCTTATCTTTAAACTTCTCATGGGGTACAGGAACTCCCCACTTCAGATCCCTTGTAATACATCGAGGTTTCAGTCCTTCTTTTAGCCATGAATGAGTTATTTGAATGGCATTCTGGCTCCAAGATCCGGCTTCTGACATCTCATTAATATATTCCACCAATCTATCCTTCAGCATAGGGAGCTCGAGGAACAAGTGGTCTGTATCACGGATTCTCGGAGTTGTCTGACAAATCTGTAAACAAGCACTAAGATACATTGCACCCAAAAACTGGACAATATTTTAAAGTCATTTAAAGCATGCATGAGAAACTAGTTACTCCAGCATCTGTTTCTTTCATTTCATTTCTCAGTAACATCAAAGGCGCAGAACAGACATGCAGAAGAGCTAAAGAAAGAGGCTCTTATGACAATGGATGATGTTATATATTACAAATAAGTCCTAAATTTCTATATTCTAGCTAAGCATTGATATCATCTTGACTAGTAGTAATCTGCCTTGCATTCACAATTCATTAAAGTGCATAGCAAACGGCCTCTCGTGCAAGCATGGCCTATACCAAATAAACTAAAAAATTAAAAACTAGTGAGAATGTGCAATACCTTACACCTAGGATCAATTAACTCAGTTGGATTCAAAAGCTTTCCACACTTCTCACACTGATCGCCCCGCGCAGAATCATAGTTACAACCTGGGGTAGGACAGACACCCTCCACAAGCCGGTCAGCTAAGAATCTTGGGCAGTTATCACAGTAAAGCTGTCACAATGAAAAATTGTTCAGTTTGAAAATGTGAGCAACTTGTTCGAATGAATCTATAAAATGAACAAGTAAATAGCTTGCCAAAATTTCGAACCTGCTGCATTGTGTTCTCAGAAAGCCAATTGTTCTCATACAATCTATTGAAAATAGCTTGGCAAACTTCAGTCTGCTGTGGGGTTGACGTACGTCCAAACTTATCAAAGCTTATATTAAACCAGTCATAGACTTGCTTATGCACTGCATGGTATCTGAAGCATGACAGCAGAAGAGATTTAACTGAATATTTTATAAGAATTTTTTATATTATATGAGACAAAAATGAATGTTAAAAAAACATTTTTTTCACGTCAACAACGTTCCTACGTTCCTACAGAGATGAATGCTGCGACCCACTGCACAATATATCCAAGATAACATGGCTGTCCAGACCATATGCACAATCAAGACCGGAATGCCTTTAAAAGAAGGTATACCATCTTTTTAACAAAGACATGTCTAATTAAAAAGAAAAAATTCATTATGCATTTCAAAGCACTGTCCATTCTTTTGACACGATGACAATGCAAAGAAATTATGAGAAATTATAATTACTTGTCACAAATCTGCTGAGGTGTGCACTTCTCCTCCAAGGCCTTAGTCTCCGTTGCAGTCCCATACTCATCAGTCCCACAGATATATACCGCGTTGTAACCTCTAAGGCGGCAGTATCGAGCAAACACATCCGCACTCAACACACCTGTCCCAACAAGGCAGATCAATCACACGCTCTAGAGGGGGAAATCATAAATCAACGAAAAGAAACAGGATATAAATTACAGCTTGCAAGAACAAAACAACCCCATGCACCACTCTGTTCCAAAACTTTCCCAATATTCCATTCGAGTATGTTTCTGCATACCAATTGATTGACTTCCAAGCCTATAATATCGAGCAAGAGAAGCGCGCAAAAAATGCAGAGTACGAACTTAATTGCCACTACGCCAAAACCCATCGTCCTGTCTTCGAAACACTAACTAAGGGGATAAAAACCAGAAGAACAAGCTCAAGCTACTCCAATCAATCGCTTTCCGATACTCGCGCGCATTCAGACGGAAAAGAAAAAGAAAAAGAAATCGCGAACGACCATCCGGCACGTAAGAAAAATCGAAAAGAACAACAACGCACATCCGATGATGTTGCCGAGGTGCGGGACATTGTTGACGTAAGGCAAGGCGCTGGTGATCAGGATGTTCCTCTTCCCCGGGATCGGGAGCTTCGTCTCGCCGCTGCTCCCCATGTCTCTGCTTCCAGGAAGAGCTCGCGCGCGCTCTTCCGCCGGTTCCGGAAATGGCGAAGAAGACGAAGAAGAAGGAAGTGGGTGAAGCACAAGGAGAGAGGCGAAGGGTTTTTGAGAGCTGCAGTCTCAATACGAAGGGAATGGGAATCTTATTCTTTAATTGGGGCTTCGGTTTGAGGCTAATTTGCGAACGAGCCCTTCTTATAATAAGGCGGACATTCGTTTTTTTTTTTTCCAATGTTGCGTGGGACTTTTAGAAGTTGTAAAACCGCGAATCAATCGTATTCTTCCTTGGGGAGCACGGCCTTGGAATGGAGACCGTTTGAAACGAGACTACATTTTACAGGGGTAATATGTGTTGGAAAAGTCTTGAACAGTATCAATTCAGTCAATAATTTTGATTAGATATCGTTGATCTGAACACTAGCTGATTTACGTGAAATGGGCAAAGGCAATGCTCGGTGAGGTCACCCTAGACTAGGCGAGAGCTCCTCTTGCCAAAGAGCGACTCTCGCCTAGGCGAGATCAGCCCACCTGGCCATGGTCGATGGCCAGCAAGAAGAAGAAGAAAGTAAAGGAAAAGGAAATAAAAAATTCTGAGAAAAATTCAAATATTGTTAAAAATTATTTATATCAATGACAGTCAAATTACATAGGTCGATCGACTCTCACTTCAGCAATATCTAGCCAAAATTAGTTTGAATGCATGAAATGACGTCAAATTAAAAGATTTATAATGAAATTAGTATTGACGCAATATATTTGAAACTTAGAACACTTTTCCATATTTTGTAGAATTAGAAAGTTGTTACCTAGCGTGTTGGGGACGATTGGATAACCAAAGATAGATCGAGAATAGTGGCTATGGTGAAATGTCTGGTGCTGGCCCACTAGGTGAATCAAATAGTTATATGATTTGGAACAAACATTTGTAATCGAGTCTAACATTAAGATGAAATAGTTGCTTTTCTCTGCTCATTAAAATAAAGAAAAGTAAACTAAGATTAGATCCTCCCTGCTCTTCGAATTCCATCTTTATTTTCTGATTTTATTATTCACGTTTCACTTAAATGGTATTATAACAACATGGCTTTTGAAAATTAAATCAATAATATAAAGTTTTACCATCATCAAATGTCCCCGCGCCAGTGAATAGCTATCCCAATTTTTAATTTAAGAAGTTGAAAAAAGTCTAAGAGGATATAATCTATCAAAATGTACATCTTTCGAAAAATCCCATTTTACTTACATGCACAAAATATCTACCATTCTCTCCCTTTTTTTAAGTTCTAGTTTAGATTTTGGAGAAAGCTACTTTAGGTTAAAGATTTTTTCTTAATTGCATACCGTGTTTGATAAAGTATGATTAAAAAGTGTATCGGGAAGTATACTTAATTAAAATGGTGTTTGGAAAAATCACATTTATAAAAAAAAATTTACATTTTTCTTTTAAAGAACTCAAACCTTTCATCAAACGCCTAAGTAGGGGTGTCAACGAGTCGGGTCGGGTCGGGTCTTGATGTTACCTGACCCAACCCGAACAATAAGGGTCAAGTCATTTGACCCAAACCGATCCGACCCGAAATATATAAAACATAAAGCAAAAAAAATGGGTCGATTCGGGTTTCGGGTTTTTTATTTAAAAATATTACAAAGGGAATTCGAAATGCTCTTACGTGACGCTGTGAGACCTCGTCCAACCCGTCCATGAACCGTGACACCGCGAAGCCTCGTTCAATCCGTCCGTGAATATCTCCGTAGACATATAATTTTTTAACAAAAAATATGACAAAGGAAATTCGAAATATTCTTACGTGACGTCGCGAAGCCTCGTCCAACTCATCCGTGAATATCTCCGCAGACAGATAATTTTTTAATAAAAAATATGACAAAAGGAATTCGAAATGCTTTTACGTGACACCACGAGACCTCGTCCAACTCGTCCGTGAACATTTCCGCAGACACATAATACTCCTTCCTCTAAAGTTCTGTGTTGGCCGCGAAAAAGAAGCAAATCATATGAAAGATGGAGAGAGAGAGGGAGGGAGAGGGAGAGAGATTGATTGGGGCCGACAATGACGAACCCGTGAGATGAGACGTGTTGGATGAATTGCAAGTAGAAGGAGTTGTAGAGGAAATAACTTGAGTGAGTGTATTCGGATTGAAGCTTTTAAAGTGTTTGGGTCATAACAATGTTCCAACCTTAACTTGACCCAAAACATGTATTTCATTTGTATTTATAATTGTTACCCAAATAGTATTAAGACCCGAAACATATACCATACTTATTTCGTGTTCGGGTTGTGTTCGGGTCGTGTTTGATGAGTTTTTTTGACACCCCTACGCCTAAGGGCTCACGAAGCTAGATTTGACATCGGCAACTGTCACCTTAGGTGGTCAATGGTGAGAGCATTTTTGGAATTTCAAAAATCTAAGAAGGCAAAATTAGAAAAAAAAAAAAGTATTAACATTCTGAAAATGCTAAAGCCCGTGGCTCCTATAGGCTTGGGATTTTAGAGAACCTTAGGGAATGCGTTTCCCAAAGCTTTGCCAAAAAAATTTATAAAACACATTTGGTCTAGGGCTTTTAGGGTGATTTAGTGACATTTGTATTTCTGAGAACAATCTTTGTTAAAAAATAATTTTTTTTTATTTTTATGACATGCGTGATAATTATTCTATTTCTGTTCCATAAAATTATTTTTTTTATTCTAAACTTGTTTTTGGAACGGAAATTCATTTGATAAAATAATTTATTTTCCTATTTCCTGAAACAAATTTTTAGTCCAAAAATAGGTTTAGAACAAAATGAGAAGTAAAAATTTTCTATTTAAAAACTCTTCTAATCACTTATCCACACTATTAGCTGGCCGCCAACCCATTTGCTGCCGCCTACTATCTACCGCCACCCCCACCCGTTATCCACCTCCCCCACCAATTGCACTTGTTGCTATCGTCGCCGACCGCACTACGAGTCGCCCTTGACATTTGCCAACCAACCCACCCCCCCAACCTCTGCCTAGGAAGAAGAAACTTTGTCTCGTTATTAAACAAAATTCTATTTTGGGAACATAAATTTTGTGTCATTATCAAACATATATCTTTACTAAGAAAGTCATCCAAAAATAAACTCAGAAATCAATTTATGACCAAAATAGTTACCATTCGCATCTCAATTACCTAGATAAGTTTTTGCGTAGAAGAATGCGTTTAGTAATTGCACAAAATTTATATTTTTCATTAAATTATAAAAAAAACGTTAGTGGAAACTTGACAATTCAAATTTAAATAAACAAGACTTTCGTACGGATTCAATTGATCAACATATTCTAATATTGCCTTAAAAAATTCAATGTAATAGTTAGTTAAAGATGGATAACTAGAAATGGCAAGAGAGAGGCTCACCGATTCAAAACTTGCAATGTAAGGAAATTGACAATAAATGTTTACACATTATAGTAAACAAGTGCATAGACCTTTTCAGCTTTTTTAATTGTAAGAAGAGGGACAATCGTTGCTTTGTAGAATGGACAATGACAAAACAATTGAGCAGTGGAGACGATCATTGGTGTGCTTATTTGCATAAACTCATCAAACCTTCGAGTAAATGACATCGGAAATCCATGGAACACTAGTTTATTTGACTATTACGAACACAAGACAAATGGTAATCCAAAAAAATGTTTAGAGTCATCTAACTTTCTATTAAAATAAGATTGTAGACGATCAGGATGTCTCCACTATACTCTTAAGAAAGAAAATTGGAGTCGTCAAGTTTTTGCGACCTAGCATTGTTTCTAAATGAAAAAAATATTCAAAAATCCATATAGTAAAGCCTTAAAAGTTTATTCAATTATGAATCCAATTATCAAAAGATTTTCGCATTTTTTATGTTAAACTAATTATAAACTAGAATTAACACTAAAATTTAGCAAAACTGCTCAAAATCTAATTTCTAATTTTTTCCAAAATTTATAAATTTTTTATTTTTATTTTTTATTTCAAAAAAGGGGACTTGAATCAGGTCAAAAACTTGTGTGGATTGTGTAAAGATGAGCATTAGGTTAGGCTGAACTTGTGTTTCTAAAATGGCCTTATTTATCATTTTGTTCACATGAATAAATAATTAACTTTTTTACTTATTGTTTCTATTCCATATCTATCCTCTGGCCACGTATCTATTCTGATAAATAGAAAGATCAGTTGATATTATCAAACGGAAAATAAAAAAATAGAGAAATATAATGTTTTCCAAATATAGCATTAGCAGCCACAACCTTTAAGAGGATCATTCCTAAAAGCAAGCAAAATACAATGTCGTACACAAAAACTTGCAAGAGTAAAAACAATAGATTTTTAACTATTTTTTTCAAATTACTATATGAAGCTGACCATGCCATATAAAATGATCAATGTCCATATCAACGATTGAACTTGATTAATAAAATGTGAAAATATTAAAAAATCCATTGGCACAATTAAAGAGTTTAAGGTTAAATTGGCATAAATAATTTTTCCTCGAGGTTTAAATTTAAAAGAGCATGCAAAATGAGGAAGAAAAACTTTGGTGCCATCCTAGTCTCGAATACAATCAAAGTGAAAAAAGAAGAGCCCGTAAAGGGGACTATGGATTTTCAATATTTCAACAGTTAAGAAATTAAAGGAAAAAGAGAATTGATTGTAATGATTTAGACTAATTGTCAACAAAAGGCAACCCCAAAAAACATTTCGAGATTTCAAATTATCAAAGGAAAAGACATGTTCACATGACAAAGCCAAATATAAGCCTAAGAGTGAAACGCATTTCAGCCATCAAATCCGGTATAGTTAGATTTGTCAAATGAGTAGGTCAGGTAAAAAATGATTTGATTCAAATTGACTCATTTAATAAGTTTTAACTCATTTCCATGCAATAAAAATTTAATAATTTCATGTCCGAATAGACCTATGATACTAAAACACTTTCATATTCAATCCAATATAGGAAAACTCATACTCGAATTGAGGTGAGAGCATGAAGTAAGTGAGGGTGAAAGAAATGAAAAAAAATAGTTATAAAAGTAAATTGGGTCCAAGTAAGTTATAAGCCATTTTAATACTCATATTATTATGGGTTTTAACATTCAAAACCAATTAATAAACTATTTACTAAATATAATTAATTCATATAACAACCTAGCTAATCAAATATGGGCAATCCATTTTGGCAAGTATCGCATGAAGAAGGAGCATCTTATATGAAGATAAATATATTTTTTATTCATTCATTTTTGTAAATAATACAAGTGATCATTTCTAAAAAAAAAAATTCAAATGATTTTTTTTTCATAAAACAAATTGAGTCTTAAATTAAAAGTTCTGTCCCTAGACTTTTTTAATTGCCTCCTAGAGAATTATTCCATGTTTTATTAGGTGATAAAATAGGAATATAATAGAATTATGATGCTAAATTTTTATATTCAAATTTAGCCCTTTTTTATAAAGAAAAAAGGAATTAATAAGAGTGTGTTTATTTCGCTAAAAAATGAGTAATTAAAATGATTGCTTATATCATTTAGAAAATTAATCAGCGGAAAATGTTTGGATAAGAATGCTAGGAGTACTAGAACTTTCATTCGATATTTACTTTAATACCATAACTTTTTTTCACTCACTTGAGTGCTATAATTTAAGTGTCACCTCTAATTTATTTGCCGAAAAAGCTGACCTAACTGCCAGCTGTCCAACATTGCCGCTTATGGACAATATTTTATTATTTTTTGAACATTATTATTTTATCTTTTATCTTTTTCTATTTTTTTTAAGGCCGGCGAGGGTCACTGGCGACCATGGTTGCCCCCAAACCCTCCCCATCTAGGCGAGGGCCACTTTGCCCTCAGCTGTAAAGGGCCAAAGGCCATGGGCAAGGCCAACAAGCTTTAGCCTCGATCGTGAAGGCCATGGGTGAGGCTAGCGAGTTTTGCCCTTGGCCATTGAACCCTCATTAACTACTAGCAAGGGTCATCACGGCCTCAGCTGTAGCTAGCAAGGTCACGACAGCCTCATCCAAGGCCTTTGTAGCTAGATTTGGGTAGGGGCAACCCTTGCCATAGGCAAGGCCGTCTGGGCAGCCACCGATGACGTCAACTAGAGCCTCCCGTCCTTATGTCGCTTGTGGCCACCTAGAGCTAGCAAGTGCCGTCGGGGCCTTGCCCAAAGGCCTTCACAACTAAGGGTGAGGGTCATCATAACCCTTGCCAGCCTAAAGAAAAAGAGTTTTAAAAAATATTATTATTATTTTCAAAATATTAAAATATTATCTATTAGTGCCCACATCAGCTTTTCTGGCAGATAAATCTGAAATAGTAGTAATCAATTTTTTGAATTTGTGACACTCAAATAAGCAAAAAAAAAAAGTTTTAATAATAAAATAAACGACGTACAAAAGTTTTAGCACTCATAGTGTTCTTTTCCTAATAATGTTTTCATCATCAATAACAATTTATGCTTAATTATTTTCGTGAACAACGAAAAAAATTTCATCCATTTATTTTTGTAAATAATACAAACGAATATTTTTTGGGAAGGCATTTTCCAAATCATTTGTTTTTCACAAAACGAACGCCCTCGAAAAATCCTGATTTTTTCATCACGCACATCGCACGGGCTACCTAGACAGTTCTATGGATAAAGTTCAGGCCCCTTGTCTTGACTCTCAAGTTTCTAGGCGTGGCAACTTTGAAGATGGAAACATCAAGATCATACATACCCAGATAGCCACGATGAGCTAGTATTCTATGGAAATCAATGCGAATTACTATACCTAGATTTATTTCGGATTATAGACTCTAAAAATATCGAAAGGACTTTATAGTATGGGGTTGCCACGGTGGTCCGTCCTCCAAATGTCCAGCTAGAATTTCCGCGAAGGGTCACCCCGGACTCGCAAAATAAAGAAGTTTTTGGCCTTTCCGAGTTCATCATTTTACCAATTATAATCGGCCAAACGTTGTATCCTTTCGTGTTTTTTGTCAGTGTCCTGAGGGTCATTGTACGAAAAACATCCTCGCTCCAAAGATAGTACACAAGACCACCTCGTATATTTAATGAGATAAGCCCCTATATATCGTCCCCCAAGGTCAATTAGACTAACCATCCAGCCCCCGGTCGAATCGATAGCTGAGGACGAGATGGGTCGAAGGAAGGTGAGATTGGAGCTGATCACGAACGATTCGGTCCGGAAGACGACCTTCCGGAAGAGGAAGGGCGGGCTGCTGAAGAAGGCGAGCGAGCTCAAGACGCTGTGCGGGGTCGACACCTGCGCGATCATCTACACGGCGAACGACGCGGAGCCCCACGTCTGGCCGTCGCCGAGCGAGGCGCACCAGGTGCTCGAGAGGTTCCAGAGCTTGCCCTCGAAGAAGCAAGGCAAGCACATGCTGAACCACCAGGACTACCGCCCCAAGGACGTGTCGATGCTGGAGCTTAAATTGGAAAACGGGATGAAGAGGAACCGCGATCTCGAGATGGAGCTGCTGCTGATCGAGCATCTCTCGGGTAAGGACGTCCTCGATCTGGTTAAGGATGATGAAATGAAAGTGTTTTGTCAGTCTCTGGATGACAAGATCAAAGATCTGACCCTTCAGATGGACAACCTCAAAGGGTCTATGGTCGCGGAGGACGCGGATGGTGCAGCTCCGGCTAACTGAATCTTCGTCGAGGACGAGAATCGAAGGGATCGAAAGGGTTTATACTTGCGAAATTCGATGCGCTCTCGATGATTTCTCATTTTTCTTTCTATGTTATTAGATCATAAGCCAATGTTTCTGGGATTGAATAACGTGCACAACATTTTCATTGGCTTCCTTTTGCGCGTTTGTTTGTCTTCCTTTCGGATTGATTTTGAAGGATTTGTTGGGACTTTCTCTTACAAATTATTTTGCATTATGCTTTGCATGTTATCTCTGACCATCGCTTCGAACCTTGATTAGAATGATTTGTTTTACCCGCGAAAGTTTAGCGCATTTATATCGAATGAGTTACGTGGTTCGTCCGCTTTAATTAGAGGACAATCGTAGGGATAAGGGATTAAATGGACCGACATACAACGTGAACAAAATAGGTCTTTCTAAAAATCGAGAACCGATTTTGATAGGTAGATTCTAGTGCATCCCGGAACCGATAGACAGACGGTGATCCTGATTGTCGGCGATGCTAATGTAGAAACTGAATATATAAGGAAATATATCTGCACATGAGGGAGTAAAAAAGGCAATCTCAGTATTTTCTCACAGGATCCTCCCAATTTAAATTAGTGGGTAGATTCTATGTACCACAATTAAGAAAGTGTCAAATGAGCTCATTTGAAATTAATGGACCGTAATTAAGCAATTCTGTGGGCTACGAAGCAGCCCCACATCCTCATATTTCATTATCCTTGTAGTCATCATGTGATCCAAAAAAAGAAAGATAGATTGTGCGATATTGACAATAATCTTAGGAAAAAATAGCAACCATTGTGGAAATATAAAGTGAGGTAAGATCGATATATTTAATTGGCCTAATCTCCTAAAAACCCCCCAACTTTAGGTGTCTCCATTATGAGGTTGTCCCAATTAGGGGTGTCGGGTCCAGGGATGAGTAGGGTCCAGACCTAGAACTTATACCCAACTCTATTATAATCGGTTCCACTTTTTTGGACTATGTACTCAACCCTGTTTTGGATCTAACCTTGTTTTTCCGGTCCAGGAACAAGGTCTACCATGTTTTCCACTAGACCTATTTTGGGTAGTGATCTTGCAACAAGGAGTGGTAGCGGGCCTAGTGGTGGTTTGAGATTGGTTATGATAACTGAATAGCGAGCTGAGGCAATAAGCAACAAGTAACCATCGATGGCAACAAGCAGCAACAATCATCAAGGCCGAGAAGACACTTGCTTGTGAATATAGCCCGCTCGCCTTGGTTCAATCCGCCTCCACTACCGAGCCTCATCCCCACTTCTTCCCCCCGCCTCTACTCTAGATCTGGCCAGTCCCTCTACCTCCTCCTCCTCCCACCGGAACGAGGGAGCTCGGCTTTTGCAGTACATTTAACTTAGAACATCATACGTTGATTGGTAAGAATTGTTTTTAAGTACGTCTTGGTTTTTTTCTTGTGACTCTCATAAATTGACTTTTCATTAGTTTTAAATCCAGTTGAATTTATGAGGATGTGTGACTATGGATAAATCTGGTTTTATGCGTAATGATACTCGGGCAGAATTTGAAGTTGATATAAAGCTAACTGTTGAATTTAAAATCTTGTAATTTTTAATGGAATTTAAAAAGACCATAGTATACATCATTTGATTTTGTTTTAGAATTTGAAAGCTTCAATTGTTTTCCGTTGAAACTATGACAACAAAAAAAAGCATTTAAAAATTTAAAATTACGATGAAAGAATCCTACAAAATCTTAGATGCAAACATCTTTATCTTTGAAATATTCGACTATCCGACATCAAATCAAAATCAAAATTTTAACTTTAGAAAAACAAGACATATTTCGATCGTTCAATAGATCTCAACCCGAACGGATATGATTTTCTATTTTCCAATACAACCGTGAAAAGTCTAAGAGGCACGATGCCCCCTGGGACGGCGGACTTTATCTCATTTTCCTCAAGATACTTATGACTTTTCTATGAAGTCTAGAAGAAAGCATCGAAGTGGTTCTTGTAGGCGTGGACATGAAGTTACTTTTTCTGCCATTATCTCAATGCCATTTGTCGTTGGTTCTAAGGTGACATAAGCATACTTGATCGGCATAGCATCGAATTAAAGAACAAATCAAAGTGGGTTAGATCCAATGTTGGATTGAAAGTGGCCTCTCTGGGAATATTATCCTGTCTTGTCGGTCCATGTTGTCCGATTCCTTGTTCCCAATCAACTTCAGCTTTTCACAAGAATGAAGGGGAAAGATCCCTCATCCTTGCACTCTTGATCATTCATTTCACAAGATGGAAACCTGCTCTAATTAATAGTTTGGAATGAGGTCTAGTGAGACTAAAATCTCGAGAATACGTTAAAGAGTTCGACGCGATAAGCACAGATCTTTATAATAATATGTGATATCGACATCTTATATACAAATATCTAAAACCGTGATAAATGTTAAATTTATTATAAAATGAAGGAACTCTTTAAAATTAGTAATAATCTCAACTCTTTTCCAAAAAAAGAAAAATACTAAAAGAATGATAGAATGACCCTTTAGAACTTTGTAGTTATAGTACTATGCTCAATGCTACTTTGATTCAAAAGTTAACCAATGATTTCATACTTTATTCGGTTCTTGTCTTGATTGAATACATCTTTAAACAATCCTGCGAGTGGATCTAAAGAATGCGACACTCCAATTGATACTTTTCCCATGCTAATCTAATGTCCACTCCGACACATATTATTTAGGAAATCGAGATTGGGATCCCATTGATCCATAGGGCCTCCTTTGGAATTCCTTCCAAAGCCTATATTCTTGGGCCTGACAAATGGGCGGAAAAGTCAATTAATCCAGGAGGGGGAGCCTGGGATAGTTTACCAGACAAATGAAGTTCAAAATGACCCTTCAAAATTCTCAAGATCCATTTGATCACTAACCTGCAAAACTATTACTTAACCCAACGAGAAGTACAGTTTGAAGAACAGGAGAGTTGTTTGAATATGTATCTCTAGGCCTTCAAACATCTAAGGCCAAGCCACAATAACATTAAATCAACTTCAATGTGACAATTTAGTTATCAAATCAGGGATCGAACCCAGCGCATCCTGTTTCAGGTATACAACGTAGACAGATCCAGGTTTAAGGTAAAAAGGAGATTTCAGCAATTGTAAACTTGATTTCCTTACTCGAAAAGGTGGAGGATGAGAGAAATTTATTGATAGCTAATTCGATGAAATTCCATGCTTGCATGCAATCCCATTCGGACAATTTAAAATTCATCGCGACCAACCAAACAAGGCATATGGAGCTTGCAAGTTTATTTATGACAACTAATAGAAAGGTATGAAGTTGCTAGCCATCTTTGGCAAATAATGCTGTAGCTGAAGCACCTTTCTTAATGCTGTTAGAAGGTGCATCAAAAAAGAGAAATAAGTCTATGCATTACTGTTACTGTCACGTCGCATCCCAGAGGCTGATTTAGAGCCTAGCTTGAGAGCACCAGCAATCTCATCTGGAGTTGCACCCTCGCTCAGGTAAGTCACCAACGGGCTCTCCCCAGGGACGATGTCGTCCCTCAGGTTGCTTCCCGTTGTCCTGAGCAGCTCCTCTGATCCCCTCGATACGACCCCCTTCATTATGACAGTGTTGTGGGCCCCAGCGATCATCTCCTCATGGTCGGTGTCACCGCTCTCCCCAAGGATGACGTACATGTTTGCAACGTTCAATCTCCAGCGCACAAACAGGTACCTAAGGAGAAAAAAGATAATGCAAACCCTCTTACATGAGGAACAATGACAATCTACTTAAGAATTAAGGAAATCGTCCATGAGAACCATTATTTGCACAAAAAGCAATCCGTCACAGAGACACTAACTTCTACTTCACCCAAAATTAAGAAAAAAACTTTCCTTTAATCTGACCTCTCTAACTGGAAATACCAGACTGATAAATCATTCAGGACAATGGTCAAATAATGCACTGTGTTGCCATAGATGGTCTTATAAGCCAATGACCCAATTATGGATGTGATTGAATATGATTCAGTTTTCAACTTCAAAATCACACCAACCTACTGAATCAGCAAGTTTAGCCATCTGGATTATGTCACGGACCTTCTATCCTGACCAACATTTAATGTGGGCTAATTTGACCGATTCAACTATGAAGAAAAGGAAACGTACCTGAGTGCTTGTGCTCGAGATGCCAGGAGAGGAATTATATGCATTCTAGTTAAGTTTCGGCAATACATCGGATGACAACGAAGTCCCCGCATTCTGAGTTTCTGCCTTAAATCATCCACTTTCTTTGCCTGCAAAGTATTCCACTATCAATACCCTTTTGCCATTCCTATTAGAGTCAATTAGTAATCACGTTCTGCACATTTTTAACAACAGACTCTGCTCACCTTACTAAGGTCCTTTATTAAGTATGAGATGCAATGCGAATTGCTCGATTCTGTATCCTCCTCAATGGGACTACAAGGTTCCTCGGGTTTCTCTTCTCCTTCTATTGTATTCAACAGCTTCCATATGGTCTTCTTTAAGCCCTCACAACCCCAACGGTAGTCAATATGTGATGCATAATCTGGGTCTCGAATAAGCTTTCCGTCTTCCTCTGTGTAGGCCCCAGGGTAATATACTTCACTCCCGCTGCTACAGATCAAAGCATCGAACTCATTCACTGGGATGTTCCCTGAATTCAAGAATTCCATAGTTTCTGAAACTGGCATAGCTGTTGATAGAGCGAACCCAGAGACCCTAGTGGCCTGTGGGTCCAACCGGACAGCCTTCATAACATCTTGCACCATCTCAACCATCTTCTTTTCAGGGGCCCCATCACCGTCATAGCAGTCAACAGCTATAACTATTAACCTACGTCGCCGCCTTAACATGGGATACTTGCTCACCGAACTCTCAAGTGGTTTGTTTCCACCTTCACCGTCAACCGATTCAGAAGATTCTTGCTTCTTAATTTTGCTAAGAACTCTTTTCACTTGGTCCTGGAGCTCTGGGTCTCCGGAAGCAACTGCTGCATAGTCAAGAGATCCATTTAATGAAGATTTTTCTCCATCAACCGAGAGCCTAAGGGACATATCTTGCACGTCCTTTAGGGAATCATTGAACGACTCTTCGGCTGGAATATCATCCTCTGGCGTATCAGTTTGCCATTGCGGGTGTCTCATCCGGCACGCTGCCACCCTAGTCAAGTACGTACGGCAATGCTCAGGCCACGAGAAGAGGTGTATGTTTTTCCAACCATTCTTCCTGCATTCATGCCACAAGGACTTCTCTGAGACCAGCTTGAGCAGTGCATCGGCAATAGCTTGTTGATCATGAGGGTCCACAAGCAGTCCATTATTCAGTGCCTAAATCACATGGCAAAATATCAGGAATTATAAGAAATTTCCCAATTCAACATCTCATGCTGAACAGAAAACGAAAAACAAAAGAGAAGGGGGAAGATTTGCAAGACACATAATGCATGATATCAAAGTGGGCAGGTCAAACTTACTTGGTGAATGTCAACCGGTCCACCATTTTTAGTAGCTACCATTGGAAGCCCATGTGCTGCTGCCTACATTATTCATAAAGCAGATTAAGTGGTACTCAATACTTCTGGGAACCATCTTTTACAAACTAGAGAAAGACTCATAATACCTCAATCAGAGTAAGACCAAAAGGTTCAACCAGAGCTGGATTGATGAAAACGCCCTGCAACATGTGAGGTGGTATTAGTTTCCTACCATGTTAAGACTGAGGCCGTGGACCTTGAATACAGTGAAGAAGAAACCTTTGTTTTCGCAGCTAGACGATAAATATCTGGAACATCAGACTGCCTGTGATGCTTGGGGAAGGCAACTTGCCCATAAAGATCGTACTTGTCCACTAGTTTCAGCACTGTTGTAAGAACGCTGGCGTTTCCGGAAGACATCTCCTCTATGTCATCCCTGTTGCCCATGATCAATGTCTGCAGAAAAAGCTTGCCACTTAGTTACATCTGTATGTTCACGTCAGAGTTATAAAGAGCAAACATCATTCTTACAAGATTTGCAAGCTCCCTTAGAGGGCGGCACTCTCCAAAGGCTTTCACAAGAGTTGTTATGTTCTTCTTTGGGTCTGGCCTTGATAAAGCCAAGATCATTGGCTTGTGGGGATTTGTGAGAAATCTCATCACCTGACAGAAGAGAGACTCTAGCAATGAGCAAGGATAACAATAGGCATAAACACGATGGCAATGCAAAATCCTAGACAATCACTCCAGGAATGTATGTTGGAGAAAGAAGGTTTGTGAATTATTCTTTTAAGGAAGACCAAAATGAGAACTACTACTTCGAGGCATGAGTTAGACCACGAAGCATGCTAAGCCAACCAATTGGAGAATTACCAAAGAGCTCGCCAGTCAACAGTATAGTTGCTTTCTAGGGCGTTGTTTAAGAGTGCCATCAGAACCTTTCTTAGAAAAATCTTTTAATAGAAAGAGGGAGAAAAATAAGATACTCACTTCTGACCATATTGCCGGGAGGGATTTGGGGGAAGAGTCATCAACACCACCAATAAGCACTGCCAGTTCCCCATCAATCTCAGGGGTATCTTCCTGGACATTGACATTGCTAAAATCCATGCCAGGAGGAATAACCTAAGAAAGAAAGTGGCATCAGAAACTAAATAAGGGAGCACGCACTACGAATGACTATTCAATTATTAATTTTAATCTCTTCTTTGGACAAGTACATCAATTCTAGTGATCCACAGAACAATTTAGTAACCTTTAGAATAACAAATCTTGTGTTATTTACTTTTGAATATAATTATGAATATAAATGACATTAGTAGACCTTTGACATATACATTCTGCCAACAAGTATAATCATGTGTGACTGAGGTATGACGAACAACAAGAAAAGATAAATCCCTACCACCATCCTTGGCATGTACCGCCCATGACAGTTTACCCCACGTCTAGCACGAGCGCGCAAAACTTTCTCAAGCTTGACATCAAACCCATCATAGAGACCCCACTGCTCTTCGATTTCCTGCTTTGTACTAGTAATGACAAGCTCAGCGGCATCAAGAGATAGTTCCTCTGCTTCGATTCTCCTCGTAATCTTGTATGTTGAGTTTATATCTTCCTTTGATTGCCGTCCCTGCTTGAGGAGCTGCTCGAGCTTGTTCCTCCCAAGTGAGTGACCCGTTAAGACCATCGGGATATTAAGAGCGCCTGAGAGAAGGGCAGCACTATCTCCCGCATCCGCGTAATGACCATGAATCATATATGGCCACACAGGCTGGCCCCCGCCTATTTGTTCGCCAAGAACTTTTGACATATTCAGAATGTGAGCTAAAGCCCCATCAACAAATTCTTGAATATATGGCCAGAGCAATTCCTTGCGGAGATACTTATTTCTTGGACCAAATGGAATCCTTACAATGTAGGCCCCACTACTCTCTCCCAATTCATTGGTATCGGCATCTTCTGGGCCAGCAGTTAGCATTTCTGTTGGTTCGCCATAACTCCAGTCAACTTCTGGGGAGGAGATTTGGCGGGTGAAAAGATCAACCCTGTATACACCTGGCATTCTAGCAAGTGCTCGAGAAAGCTCTACTACATATTTAACCTGTGCACAGTATTTGATTAGTCAATGCATGAGAATCAATATAAATTAACATAGTTGTGCATACCTGTCCACCAGTATCAGAGTCCCGACCAAGTTCCATTTGTTCCCCACGGACCAAACCATGCAAACTGGTCAGAACAATAAGTTGTCTCAATGAGTCGAACAGCATCAGTATAGCACCAGAGCGAATGATGAATTTACAATTCATGGAATGCAGATGAATCAGATGAGAATAGACAAAAAGTCGACCCTGAGATCTAGAGTATCTTGGAGTTCATAAATAGGCACAAATTTAAACATTGTGGTGTATGGGATGATCTCCAAAGTGTCTATTCCTCTAACTTCAAGTAGCCTAATGAACTCAAGACGAAGGGCCTTGCTGTTGGATCAGCATATCTGGTGTAAGATTCAGTTATATTATTATGATTTATCCTTCGGTTACGAAAAAGGGTAACCTACTTCAGCAAAACTTCAGAAGGGAAATAAAATAAGATACCTTCTTTATTCGACAAGACAACATTAACGGTACCTTGCAAGTTGTATGCCTCAGCTAATATAAGTTCCGAAACATAAATACAAGAAGCTGAAAGCTACACTCTCTCACCTGCTAACATGCTGAACATTCTATATTTATCTCCTCATAGCCACACAATTTCAAGAAGTTGACTAAACAACACTTAAGCCAAAGAAAGACTATACCTAATTAGGACGATGTAAAGCTTCTTTTCCTTTTTATCATCTGACCATACTTCCAGATTGGAAAAATTCCTCTGAAACTTCTTTCTCGGGGTCTCATTCAGCATCATCTCTCCAACGATGTCACCTTTCTCTCCTTCCGATAAGTCCTCAGACATGTCTTCTGTTGCGTCCCTCCGTCCTTGTTCCCGTTCCCACCTCCGTTTTGCCAGCCTTTGCAGTTCCTCCCATTCCAACTGATGACAAAGGCTCCTTAAATTTCAGTTGGAAAACTAAGGAAGATACAGGGAAGGCAATTGCTTTGCCTTGATAAAGCTAATAGCAATATAACAATGAATGGTCTCTACCACAAGATACAGAGAACAAAGTAGTGCTTAAAAGGTGAGCCACACATACTCAATTGAGAGATGCAAAGCATCGGAAGAGATGTAAGAATGAATAAACAAAAGAGCCAAGCATGAAATTTTTGACATCATCTACTACTAGTATCTTTGTGAACTCAAAGCCTTCACTGTCTACAATATTCTGGGTTTATATTCTGTAATATGTGATACGCATTGGGTTTGTCCAATGCGTGACTTGTCTTAACTAATTAAAATTGACTCAGGAAGATGAAACAATCATGCGGCTAAAACCATGTTGACAACATATGCGTCATAGTGATTAGTTTTCCTGGATATTGAACTTATGACCAGAAGCATGACACAACTATAATTTTAACTCTGCTTTATAGAGAACTGAAAATTTGGGAAATTGGGAAGGATCACTGAATTACTGAGTCAAAACTCAGTTTGCTGTGACATGCTACTTCAGAAACAAAACCCAATTGAATCTCAATAGGTGGGATTTGTTCATGACACATGCATGTTGGTCTCAAAATGCCTAAGCTCGTAAACAATTGGCCAATCCCACTCATCTGAAAACATTTGCCACTCAGGAATCTATAGTAAAATTCAAGCTTCACATGTAGATAGCCTGTCGCCCAAGCTAACATGCGCATGTACACTCCTGATTGGAATTTGCATGTCAATGGGTGTGCGAGGTAAACGTGATTTTGTCAGGAGAACAGACTCAGGACAATGCATATATCTCATAATTTTGCCTTCTCAATTAATCAAGCTGGACGTCAAACACGAACCCAGGAATGAAGTAACACAGCAATAACACAAGGCAAAAGCTGATTATAATAGATTAATTCAAAAAAGACATTAAGGAAACACGTTTCTTGCAACAACAATCACCAAGTAAATGCACTAGGTATATTTCCATCGAACCATAAAAGTACCATAGGTAGAGTATCAGGATTCAATCTCTAGACCTGTCTTCTCTTATCCCGAAAAGCTTAAGAAACCATGAAACAAGCCAATAACACGCGCCAAATATGTCTCTCGTGACGATCACTGAATAAATGCACTCACATATTCTCGGAAAAGAGAACAGAAGCATGGAAAAAGCAGCCTCGGAATATCACCTGCTTCTTCTTGCGGGTGAGATGCCAGATGCGCCAGCACATGTTCTCAAGGCGGGAGCTGCGGTCCCGGGAGTTGCGGGTGGCGACGACCTTGATCCACGTCCGGTGGAGGTCGGTCTCGTCGACGCCGGTGACCACCTCCTCCACGAAGTACTTGGTCGGGTTGAAGTCCCCCCTCTCCCTCATCTTCACCTCCTTCTGCACGTTCTGCTCCGACGACCCCCCTCCGCCGCTGTCCAGTATCGCCTCCAAGTACCCGTTTATCCATTCGTTGCCCGCCATTTCAATCACTATTTATATATATGTTTTTCTTTTCCTTCGAAATATATCGCTCAGTCACAATCACAATCGCAGTCACAGTTCCATCAGACGAAGAAAAAGAAAGAAGAATGCACGACGGGTCGGTTCTTTCTTTCTTTCTTTTGCATGAGCAGGGGAGGACACCAACATGCAGATTTTCACAGATTCCGCAGGCGAGAGAAAGAAACAAGAATCAAGAACCGAAAAGCTTCGACCTTTCTTCACCGTTTCCTGCTGTCGTGGGCGCGCTCGGGCTTGTGGGGTCGACGATGAACATGGGCTTCTTTTGCTTTAGCCAGAGAACGAGAATGTCGCCGGTGATGACAAGCAACGCTGGCAGGCTAGAGAGAGAAGACGAAGAAGAAGAAGCTGACCATGCAGGAGCTTCTTTCCTGAAGTTCCTTCATTGATGGTTCGGGGAGATTTGGTTGCGGATTCGATGGGGGAAAATTGGGATTTGAAACGAGAGAGTTTCGCTTGTGTTCGTGCGTATGGAGGAGGAGGAGGAGGAGGTGTGTGAGAGAGAGACAGAGGTGGGGTTGTAGAGAGAGAGAGCAAGGAGGAGGAGCCACGTGGCGGACGGCGGTGGGGTCGGGGATGAGGGACACGTGTGCAACGACCGGCGAATCAGAAACGATGGGTTGGGGAGAGAGAAACCTGGGTTTGGCCGCACCATTTCCGATGTTGTCCGCTTCCCAATGCGACCTTCCCGCCCTCTTTCTCTCTCTCTCTCCATCTCTAGACGTCTCCCCAATTTAGCTTCACTCTCTCCCTCTAAATCTAATCACGGTAGTTCATCATGTCCCAATCGCGGTCGATGAGGTCGCTAATGCCTTACTGTTCTCAAATTCAATTCATGCTCGGCGCCCTCGTGTCGGGTCGTTCCCTAATTTTCTTTAAATGTTTAGAGAATGAATTTTTATGAAGAAAATAAAAAATCTGACTCGAAATGATAGCATTATTTGAATGGTATAAATAAAGTTCAAAGATTACTTGGCCTAAAAATTTTGAGTCTAATTTTAGCATTTTTTGACATCATGTCTAACACTCTTGAAAATACATGTCTCATTGTGGATTTGCTAGAGTTTATATGACATGAAAAGTATAGGTGAGATTCGCCTTGAATGAAAGTTTAGCTTTAGTCGGAAATGATAGTAAAAATTGCAACTGATGTGTAATCTTCGAACATTTCATATGATAGTTAATTTTTTTTATCAAAAGTCCCTTTCCAATCGGTTTTACTGGGAAATTTTAGATTTTCATCATATGTAAAAAGCGCTTTTGTTTTTGGAAAATAAAATAAGTTTCTTTCATTCGAACTGGTGAATTTCTATTAAATGAAAAAAGAAAGGTTTGCAGTCCTTTCTTAAGTGTTTTGTCCATAAAAGAATGAATTATGCGACTGCAGATATTCAATAAATGGAAAAAAAAAAAAAAACAATTGAAGTGGAACGTTAAAGTGCACTTACCTGAACTCAATTACTCATCTTCCATTATGAGAAAATGAATAATACCCAATTTGTCACGAGACTCACGACCGGTGGAAGGAATTCTTCATTGGAACAACGAGCTATTCAGGAAATACTTTAATACATTCATCTGTTACCAATTATAACTGAGATTAAATTTACTGCCTTTTCTTTTTTCATTACACATCTGATTTTTTTTTCTCATTTGAGGATATGGTAACTTAATAAATAGCAAGGCCATACCAATCACATAGCACCCAATTTACGAGACTATTCCATTTATATGACTTCTTCATTTGAAGCCGAATGGTACAATCAAACTTCAAATTTTCCAGTCTCATTTTATTATGTTAGACTACCCTTGTTTACTCTACTAGATTTGGGCGAGAATCGCGACGCCCTTGCTAGAGGCTACGGCAATCAAGCTCTCACTAGATCTAGCGAGAGCAACCCTTGCCCAAGCCAGCCCTCGTCAACCCTAACCCATGGCTTGTGACCATGCTAACCATTGCCAAGGCTTAGTGGTCGATAGAGTGAAAAAAAAAAAAAAAAAAGAATAGAAAGGAAAGGGAAAAGAGGAAAAAGTATAAAAAAAAAATTATAAAAATTATCAAAGTTAGTAAGATGGCTGAAGTCAATATCATCAATTTTCTACCAAAATTAATGGGAATTACTACATTAACAAATTATTAAAAAATATTAAATTGATATAACTAAAAGATTTAAAATTGAATTAATCGCTGAAAAATACATTTAAGAGTTTTTAAACATCTATCAACCCTTCCCCAAAAAAATCTATATATGTGAGTTTGTACACATATAATTATAATGTGTAAAGTATGAAAAAGACCATTTCTAGAGTTATATTTGAATTATTAGTTAACAAATAATCAAATTAATGAACCCATGATGTCATATAAATGTTCCACTCATAAATCCTTCACTCTTGAGCGAAATTTTCACATCATTTATCTACTTCTATTTCAATATGTACTATTTGTTATGGCTAAAAATTCTGACTTCTTCGTTCAATGCTCAGAGAATATACCTTAGCATCTTTCTAGATTTTTGTGCCAAGAGTATCTTGAAAACATAATTCGATGGACATATCTAAATCAGGATAAATAGTAAGAGAAAAAAATTAATATTGTTTTTTTTTGTTTATATATATAGTTGAATTTGTTTGATCCTGGTTGACGCAAAAGTAAGTGGCAGAGGAAACATGATGCTTTAGGGTGACCACCATCCAACCATTCTCTATCTCCTCGTCATCTTGGACATAAATGGATCGAACCTCTTTCAAAAAAGTACCTTTCCAACCTACAAACCAAACCTCCAATCTTATGTAATGTGACTTCAAGCCATGTGGAGGGTGAGTCAGGGCCTAGAATCAGGCCGAAAGACATAGTCGATGGACAACAGGTGTGGTGAGCTCTCGTGGAATTCACATGCAAACAAATTGCTTCATTATGTCAACTTTTGTCGCTCCCTATGCTGCCTTCTCTCTCTCTCTCTCTCTCTCAGTCACTCGGGAGAAGTGAGTTTTCCTTCTTCAACTGAATTATCGAACAGGAAGAGCTAACTTTTCTTTTGAGGACCTTCCCGTGGTTGCCTTCTCTTGTGCTTGTACCAAATTGGAGGTCTCTTTGCTTCAAGTTAAAGCCCCTTTTGCTAGAAGGAATTGACAAGAAAGACATCTTTCATGCTCAAGCTCGAGTTACTTGTGAATTCGACCTCAGATTCGATAATAATCCCTATTGAACTTAGACTAGTAATAAAGCTATTGTCTTGTTGAGGTAGCCATGTTTGACCTTCAATAAGTTTTGAGTTCAACTAATAGTACAAATAATTTTAGCAATCAAGCTGTGAGTTTGAATTTTGCTTCTTCTTTTTTTTTTTTTTTTTGTCTATGTCCAATTTTTATTCAATTATAATAATAGGACTATTAGAATCCACGTTAGTAAAAAAAAGAGATTTTTTGAAAATCTAAAAAAAGTTTGCAAAAATTGTCAATATCAATAAGATTATGGAATCCACATCTTCAATTTCTAATCAAAATTGACCTAAAAGATAACATTGGTAAATTATTAAAAAGGTTAAAGATTATATTAGTATAATTGAAAGGCTAGGAAGCGAATCGACCACCTCCATAGTGAGCTCTCATGGACTTCACTTGCATACAAATTGTACCATTATATAACTTTTGTCACTCACCATACCCCGCCCCCCTCCCTCCCTCTCTCTCTGTCTCCTCACTTAGGAGAAGAGTTTTCTTTCTTCAACTGTATTAATGAACAAGAAGATCTAACTTTTGTTTTAAGGTCCTTCACACGTTTGCCTTCTGAATTAATGAACAAGAAGATCTAACTTTTGTTTTAGGGTCCTTCACATGTTTGCCTAAGCCTGTGCTGGTAACAAATTAGAGGTCTCTTTGCTTCAAGTTGAAGCCCCTTTAGCTAGAAGGAAACAACGGGAAAACATATCTTTCATGTGAGGAAGCCTCTCATGCACCGCACGCTCAGTGGTTTCAGGGTTGGGTCAAAAAATAACCCAACTTGACTCATTTAACCCATTATTTAGTTATATCCATGTAATGCGAACCTAGTTACTCATCCTAGACCTAACGCAAAATATTTTTACATCTAAACCAATTTAGAAAAACTCACATTCAAACTAAGGTGAAATCACAAAGTGAGCAAGGACAAAAATCGAGTGGGGTCAAGACAGTAAAAAGAGAGTCATAAATGTGAGTTGGGTCTAAATAAGTTGTAAACCCATCTAACACTCATAATAAACCCATTTATGATCCATAGGGTTGAATTTAAATCCATTAATAATCAATTTACCAAATATAACTAACCCATATTATGACCAAGCCCATTAAATATGGGTTAAGAAATGAATTCATAACTCATTTTGACAGGTCCAGCAGTTGGATATGCTGTCCAAAGAGTGTGAATGTGTTATTCAAGCTCGAGTTATTCACGAATTCGATTTGAAATCCATTCACAATTCCTATTGAACTTAAACTAGCAAAATTAATGAAGCTATTGTCTTATCAAGATAGTTGTGTTTGAGCTTCGATAAGTTTTGAGTTTGACCCTAACAATACATTTTAGCAATCGCGTCTTGAGTTCAAGTTTTGTTTTTTTGAACCTATGACTGAATCTGGAGTCGATTGATAAGTCTAGACGACAAGATACCATATAAAGATACAATTTGCAAGTGGTCATTATTCATTTACTTGGCGAAACAGCTGACCCAACTCCACACGTCCATTTCTAATTGGTACTTTTTGGGGAATAGAGAGAGAAAGAAAAAGGGCTCGAGGTCCCCATGAAGTAGCAAGCAATTTGTCAACATTCTCCGATATAACATAAGAATCGAATCTCTGTTGCTTCGCCAATGGAACAAGCAACGCTTTTAGGGGGTCTAGAGAATGATTCATTCGGGTGCATGCCACATGGGCTACGGCCTCATAGGGGACCATTCGTGCTATCTCGTCTTGTTCGACGGGTTCAATTCATGTTCTTTCGTACCGTTTGTTTTTTTTCCATGACTGTACATCGGGGACATCGAGAGATTATAGGTGAGGAGATGGCAGGATATGAAAGCAAAGGGGGTAAACAAATCGCCATCAAGGAGAAGATTTTCATTCGAGTGAAAAATATTACCAAGAATTAGAGGTGCATGGACTGGGGACTGCACATGGTCTATAACCGATTTCAATGGCGTTTCTACCTTGGAACTGGCGTAGGTTGATTCGCAGGTAGATCCAATGGTTTCTAAGGCCACAATGAGGAACAAACTGATCGGAGCTAATTCCAAGTTCTTGAGAAAACGGAACTGAACTGACTATTTTGAAACCGGCTCGAACTGGAGTGACCAAGCCTGTTTCCAATTTGACCCCAGACCGTTACTCACACCTAGAAAGAATAAACTGTAACTCTCTCCAGTGGAGGCTCTTACCTTTTCTTTGTCTGGGTTGTTCACGAATTTACCTCGAACGAGCATGATCTGAAGACTCATAAAAACCTAAGCGATACTTTGGGAAGTTTCAACTGCATCACTGGAAAAGGCTTGCCTGAGTCATGGATGACAAAGAAGTACAATTCGAGGGAAACACAACTGAGATAAAAATAACATTACGTCTCTGAGACCAGCTCATTCCCTAATTCTCATGAGTTTTGCTCTAAATGAAAAAAGTAAAAAGAACTTCTTATTCTTTGCTCTTGCTTGTGATTGATTACGTGATACTTTGTTATAGAAATTTACAAAAGACGACTTATGACACTTATTTTTTCACAACATCACCGATTAACTTGTTAAAAAGGGCTGAGTTTACAGACAATTCAAGTTGAAGAACCAAACCTATACTTTATCTGTAGCTAAAATTTTCCAGGCTGATTTAGAGGGAATACACTAATTAACTTGCAAGTAATCTAAAGATGAACGCATGCTACTTTTTATCCAGATTTTGCCCTTGCCTTTTGTTTTCAATCTGATAAAAACTACGCTCCACCTTTTAGATATCAGAATAAAAGTTTACTTTCGGTGCCCTTTTGATAATCACCTTTAGCAATGACAACTCACAAGTCATACCAGGTTTCCATTCATTTCGAGCTTGATGAGTTTATGGCAAATTAAAATACTCCCTTTTGCTTCATGATTGCAATTCCATGAACTTCAGTCAATTCCTTCTGCAAAATGTTGTGCACTTGCTATGTGAAGATCTCAAATCTGCTCATGCTCAATAATAAAAACTGGTTTCTGTCATGGATCTTCATTTGATACACAGCATGTGCAAATATTTGCTTAAATACAGCAAGTCTAGACGGCTGTCATGTTTGTGAAGAATGTTATAGAAGCGATATTAAGTTTTTTGTAGATTCAAATAAACGACAAGTATATGGCATTCACTCTTAGTATAAATAAAATATTGCACAATTTGCATATGAAGAAAATAATTCTTTTGTATTATCAACCAAATGGGTCCACATGCTATTTTGAACATTCTCAGCAAGTCCCTCTACGAAAGGAAAGTTAACTATGGCAAATCACAGCAAAGAAGAATATACTATGCCAATGTCATATCAAAAAAGAAAAGCTTTAGGGAGGAGTTCCATGTCAAGTATGCATACTGATGCAGAATGGATGAATGAGCAGCAGCTTGATTGCAAAGCAGTTGATACGAAGAGTGCAGTCAATCCTTATAACTGAAAGCCATATCCTGGTTTCACTTAATTGTCATTCCCAACTTGAGGAGAATTTCAAAAATACTCAGAAGTATGGAAACACTGTTACTGGTAAAGCTTACCCTACGAAGCTGGATGATAATATGTCACAAAGCTAGGCCAAACCATCATTTAAGCATTTTTTCCATGCCGATAGCAAAATATGACAAACAAAAAAAATCTACCAAGAATAAGAAAGTTGACCAAAATTCTTATTTCACTCCTTTTTTAGGCTCTGTTCAGAACTATTTTGTTTCAGCAGTTGAAATAATGGAGAGTATGTGTGGTTGCTAATCATAATAACTAGGACACAAGTGTTAGCAGCAAGGAAAACTAAGCTAGCCATCCACAACTCTACAAAGACATTCTTGCCCTTAAACTCAAGCAGGTAACCCCACAGCAGCCAGTGCATCTGAGCTCCCATCCACAAGAATATGCAGCATAACCCTTTCCATTTAAAATTTATAGTGCTCCATGGCAGTATTAGGGGCAGCAAGCAGAAGAACCATACAAAGTACTGCGCAGTGATTACCTGTTAATTCAATACATATTAGTCAGAGGCAGAACATATGACATTGATTAATTGTTGGCAGGAAGGTACCAACGGCATCCAATTAGCCACTTTTCCTTTTAACAGGAAATTTAGCTACTCTGGAAGCAAGAATTTTGCAGATTGACATACTAACCTTGTTAAATGCCACAAATGCTACTGTCTGCACAAAAAGGCAGAATGGCAAATCCCGAGCAAAGCAAAGAACAAGAACCAGCTGGACCATGAATTGTGGTAAAAAAGATATGAGCTTCTCTAATACAGAGAACTCACGCTCATAGTGAAGATATATGTGGTAAAAATATATAGAGAAGTTATGTCTTGGATCTGTGCGGGTTAGATGGTAAAGCAATGCTTCATGTAAGAATTCCCACTTGTATAAATAGAAGCTAATTCCCGTACAGAAGAAGAAAACAGCCCCAGAAATAACACCAAAAATAATCCTCTCTCTAGAGAATATGCATTTTATTGCAACCAGCACATTGCGTTCAGTCACTGCTGTGCTGCACTCATGTTTCTTGCTAGGGCCAGAACTCCAGATCCTAAGAACAGGCTTCTGTCCCAAGCGGAAGAAGTGGTGATTAAGAACCAGGACAAGGGTTGGCGCATATATGATTGGATAGATTCTGAAATGGACTACAAGTCCATACCAAACTGCAGCTTGCAAGAGATTGCCTAATAAACAGAAAACAGAGCAGCATAAGAAATATTACATATAACCACTCCTTACACCAATATTAGTTATTGCATATAAATATACTAGATTGAAGAGAGAAGGAATGAAGAGCCTCGTTGACACTTGTGTAGATATGGCAAAGATCAAAAGAAGCCTACTAAGCAAAAGTTCCCTGATCAACATCTCCAAAAGAATGGAACGATTTCAATGTGCTGTGCACTATAGTGATTTTATGTTGAAGCCTGGCAGTGCATGCGTATTCCCAGTTTAGTCATAAATTGAAAAGGCACTCCAAATATTAAAGTTATAAAGGAAGTCATTGCCAGACATTTGTCCATGTACACAAACTCTAGCAGAATTACTAGGCCACAATACAGTCGAAATTGGGTATTCATGAAGTTCCTTAGGGGACTTCACAGAATTGATAATCGCCAGCTAACATATAAGATTAGTACCAGTGAGAGCAGTGTCAAAAACTTACAAAGGCTAACAAGGCGACATTTTGTGACTTTTGCTCACAAAAAGGAAAAAAAAAAAAAAACAGAAGAATAACTGCCAGAACATGAAATATTTTCAATACCCACGTAATCCTCTAGACAAAGGCAAAAATGTGTTCTAAGGAGAAAATATACCATTCATCAGACAGATAATGATCCATAAGATAATGGCACAGACAACCGGCTCACAGTTCCCACGAGTCCCAATCGTGAAGGTAAAGGGATTCAGAAGCCATGCCATGACACAATAGGTGCAAATATTCTTGGGTACACTGCATTTCTTTAAGATGGTGTAGATGAACACGCCAACAAGTAAATCTGCAGCATTGGCATAATAATAGAGTAATTTGCACAAGTGAGAAAGATGATAACATTCATTCACCCATGACCTTTGTACTTGTATTTTCCAAATAAAAACTAAACCGACAATGGTCATTTAGAATTTCCAGTTAAAACGACCAACATAAGAATGCGTAACCAAAGATTTAAGATAAAAGATGAAATCGCCATTGTTATTAGTTTCACATGTCTGTTTAATCATCTATCACATACCAGAGGTTAAAATACAAACTACATCTGAACATTCATAATACATCCTATATGCTCCCACAAAGATGATAAGCAAAAGATCTACCATAATTACGGAGATACACAATGGGTGGTAGCCATTAGTATGAGGAACCGCAGGTTGAAAAGAAAAAAACTTTCTAGAGCTGTCTATAATTAATCAATATTGCGTTTCTCTATTACTCTCAAGATAGCCTGCCCATACCCTATGAAAAATATGCCACTCAGCTCATCAGTAGACATTTTGTAACGAGGACGCTTCACGAACATCTCAGAACAAGATAGAGAAGATTAAACCATTTCCTATTCCTTTTCCAAATTCTCTATATTACATGGAATGTTTTCCATCTAAACGGAGACATGGAAGATGAGAAATGGACCTAGAATTCTATACCAAATAATTATAAACTTCTCCATCAATCGGATAATAGCAGAAAACACGTACCAGAGGCTGAGAAAAGGAACTTGCCCCACGAACGATGAAGAAACGTATTCGGCAAGAGCAGAAAGGCAAGTGAAGGTGAATATCGGTACGTTGTTCTTTCATAAGGAGACTTCCCTGATGCCATTAAATCAGCAGCATCAGAGAACACGAAGTAGTCCACATCTGTGTACCTAACTTCCATGTGCTTATCTTGCCACTCGCCATACACAATCAAAAACACCCGCAAGAACGCTGAAAATAACAGCAAGGAGCGCATGTCTACAGTCACCATCGCTGAAACAGAAGCAGCGATAAACGTACGATTTGCATATACTGCCACCACTGGGAATGGCTTTGAAGTTCACTGAAGAAAAGAACAATAGAAAGAACAAAAAGATCAGGTCCATATAAACTGAAATATTTCGCCATGCCAAAAATTACCAATTAAAAATTCGAATACATAACCAAGCAGCAAGCTCTGTCGAAAAAGAGACCGGGTCAAATGATGCCCAGAAGAGCTCACATCCCACACTCCAGAGACAATTTTTTTTATTTATTTTTTTCAACGGTAATAGTGTCTCCTAGACAATCCATCGAACATTTGAAACGCATTAGGCAATCACCATAACTCACTACACAGACCGATACATTCATTCCGAACGAAGCATTAATCGATTAATTCAGCACGAGAGCTTGAATCCGAACCAACTTCTAGCTCCGAATCTATGCAACATGCGAGTGCATCCGAAGTGGCTCGATTTGGGAAAAAAATCGGCTTAGTACCCAGAATCAGATCTCTCTACCTGCAACAATCGCGAGCAAATCCCAGTGGCCTCGATCACGGAAGATCAGTCGCGTCTTCGGTGTCGACTATCGGCGAGCTGCGACCGAAGCGCTCCAGCGAGGCCGCACGACTGCATCCGGCAAGCGACGTAGGAAGTCAATGAACAGAATGCTGACGAGGAGGAGAGTAACTCTCGGCAGAAAATGGCGATGTGGTCGGAGAGGGAATGAGAGAGAGGAAGAGGAAGAGGAAGTAAGAAGCCTGGCTGAGCTCAGCAGGAGAAGACGATCGTTTCCATTTGGAAAATTGCTAAAAAAGTAATAATAAGAATGACATATAATAAAAACATGGGGAAAAAAACCCAAATTATATTTTTGTAACGTATTTATTCTAAACTCTTTTATGTACAATCAAAAACTCCAAACCTTATCACTTATTTATCCTAGATATTTTATTGTGATATAAAAAAAGTTACATTTATACATACATAGCATATTTACCTTCCATCAAAATTTCGTTATATGATTTTCCAATCAAAATAATGTCGTTTTTATTTCACCTAAATCATATGAACATTATGTTGACATTGTTTGCCTTCTAATTTTCATATAGGTAGATTTTTAATGGTGCTCATTGGTGGAACTTCCATGTTTAGTATTGCATGAGAATTCTTTTTCTCTTGCCCCGGTGTTTAGAATACAAGGAAGTTCAAAATTGAAAAACCTTCGAAACGAATTTTCATCTTCTTGATTTTGCTTATTCTTGTTGTCGGTACAGTACACATCAAAGTATGTCATAGAAAGATTTTAAGACGAATACTTTCAACTTAATAGCGTGCATGCATATGTACAAAGTTGATAAGAGAAATTACTACATTCCTCATTTTAATAAAGAAGGTTATAAAACAAATAATTTAGTATTTTATTTCCAGAAAAGTGGTAATATAAAATAAATTAAGCTTTTATTTTAGCAAAAGAACTTAACAAAGTAATACAACCACTTCAAATTGAGACAAATATCATTTTATTTAGGGGTGAGCATGGTTAGAGTTGGATTTGTCCAGTGCCTAATCCAAGGACCAACCTGCACAATGTTGGTCCCCCATATTTGGGACTAAGGACTAACCCAATTAAGCTTGGGACAAAGGAACGAATTGATTCCATGGATTCGGTCGAGTTCCAAGATCAATTCGAGATCAATCAATTTATTTGGTGATGAGTGAAGCTAGAGAAATGAGGTGAGCAACGCAAGCATTTAGTGGCAGGTGGTGAGAGCATTGAGCCACGAGCATTGAGTGTCAAGTGGCGAGCATAGCAAGGTTGCTTACAAGCAAAGTAGTTTCTCTCAATTTTGCTTGACAAATTAAAGAAAATAAGAAAGAAAGAAGAAAACAAGAGTATTGGAGGTGGAGGTAGAGGATGCCGTTTACCATTTAAATTAAGACTTGCTCTTTAGAATATATAAAATAATATTATATATAATATACAATTAGGGTTGGTTTAAACTTCTAAGATCAAGTATCAACTCCTACAATACCGATCCAGAGATCTTGGGACCAAGGACCAACCCAATCTCCTTAGGAGCCGAACCAAGACTAGCACAATTGGGTTGGTCCAAGATTGGTCCAAGGTTGATCCTAGATCGATACTCACCCTTAATTTTATTCACTTTTGATCAACTCATAATAAATAAGTTGCCATTTGAGACTCTTTCAATTGACTCATCAATTTTTTCTAATTTAACTACCAAATACTTGACATATATACGTCTACAAGTTATTTACTATTGTGATGCGAAATTCTATAATTAGATGCCAATGAAGGAATGCTAATTTTAAAATATCTTTCTGCAGGCAATGTTCAGTTAAAACCAATAAGTAGTTGGGATATCGCGCCAATGCATCTTACAAGATCATTTCTGCATTACACAATCCATTCTTCTATTCACTGACAATAGTGCCGTGCGAAAACATCCCCTCTCTCCTCCTCTTCCGGACTTCGTTTGCAATGGCATTGCGTCATACGATTTTCAAGAACGAATTCCCAGAACCCTTATGAGCTTCTAAATAGCACATTGGGTGAAAGTTTTTGTGTCTGGTAATTCGACATTTTGACAATTTACATAATGACAATAGTGTTGGAACAGAGCAGACGATAACTCATTGCAGCATTAGATAGTAACTAGAGCGTACAACAAGAAAATAAACAGATGAACGGACAGTTTCTTTTTCTTTTCTTTTAGTACATTATAACATACCATAAGTAGTTACATTGCTTTCGAAAGGCATGGAAAGATGGAACAAGAATATAGATATTACGCCAGGGAACATAGTCTTCAGACCATTAGTCACTGGGATGATACTTGGTGAATCGTGAAAAGTATCCCCGATGGTTAGACTTGTAAAAAACCATTGCCAAGAAAAAGTGCCGAGAGAATGATTCATGATATTAGAACGCAACTCGATAGAATATAAAACCTTAGTGACATCCACGGCTTGGTTATGACCTCTAGCTTTTACTTGACTGGAATTCCGAGTCCTTTTCTTTAAGTATCTTCTCGATATCATCCATGAAGCTTGACAAGTTCAGCCTTCGCTGTGGATCCAAGGAGTTGGCTGCTTCCTAAATCATTTAATATCCAGAATTAAAAGCATGTAATTGTCAAAAAGAATGGCATGTCGCATAAACTGAAAAGAAGCGGGACAATATTATCTAACTGATACAAAAAATTGTTGAAAGCCCTCTAGAAGTAAAAACAGAAAAGCAATAACCTATGCAATCAACCTCTGATTAAATTGGATGCAATGGAAATACACATTTCACATTAGTGATCTATGACAATATCCATAGGGAAAGGAAGAAATTATTTCACCGTGTACCATCTAATATTTTGTTTTAATAGGATTCTATTAATACTCATAAATCAGTCCTCACTGCCAGAGTGGCTCAAGGGCCAATTTGCTGATAGAAGGACGATTTACACCTACATCGAGACTCCATGGAAGGAGGGATCGGGAGTGGGGGAGGTAGACTGAGGGCAAAACAAAACTAACCTCGACCTTCCGAAGATTTCTTGGAGAGATATTTCTAGCATGACGAGCTGAACTCTGCAATGATTTGAGCTTCAGCGCAATGTTCAGCACTGGCCAACCTTGAGGCACCTTTATTAATGCATCAATCCCACCGACCATATGAGCTATAATAGCTTCATCTCTATCAACGTACTCCAAGGAGTGCCTACATTAGTCAACAGATAAAAAGTATACGCTAGTAAAGCTTCTCAGTTAAACTAATCACGATTCAAATGAGGACAAAAATCGATTTCTTCAGTGAGCTTTAAAGGTCAGTTTAAGTCTGACCTTGATCTAGCTGCAGTCTTGACTGCAAATCGCCTCAAGGTTGACATAATAACCCTTTCCTGTACTTTCCTCACGAACCACTCCAATGGTGTCTGATGTATTGTCAATTCTGAAAATGACTGCCTGGAACATTATCAATCAAGAAAACAATGACATTGTTCACTGACTTCCCATTCGTCCAGAATGAACTCAACTGCTACCGTGTATAGAGAAGTAAATAGTGATGGGAATCAAGAACCTCTGTGAGTAAATTGGAAGTTCTGAATTTTTAGGCCATTAAAAACAAATGTCTCGAGTGAGTTTCAAATTTCAGTTACAGAGATCTGAAAAATGCAAAAACTAGTCTTCAATTGGCCTAACTTGGAGGTAATTAAAAATCAATTAAATGAAAAGCAAATACAACCTAAATTCAGCCACCAAAATTGAAAACAAAACAAAGTAGGGACAAACCTGAAATCTTTTGAAGCATCAACAATATTATCGATATGCACGTCATTGGGAAAAATCTATAGAATGCAAGGCTGTTATGTTAGAAAGGAATGAAGAATTCATATGAAGTGAAAAACATACTGAAACAGTTTCTGAGTTAAGGACGTGCAGCTATGTGAATCATGAAATTTGGCAACATTAAGGAGAAATTTCCATCCAATCTAGCGGATCTTCAAGAGACATATACAGTAGAAACACAACATTCAGTCTCTACTTGTGCACGAAAATGTGGTTGGGTGATTGCCCAATAAGCATTCGCTGTGAAATTATTGTTGTCAATGCTGGGTAGTCAAATGACAAGGATGAGAGGTGTTTTAGTCCTTGCATCTGTCAAGAGTTGCACTTGTAACGTAAAGATTAAGTCTCTTCACCAAGTAATGTCGCGCACTAAAATGATGGTCATTACTGTTCGAACCTCTATCTTTCTCTCTCAATTGTGATCGCACACACATAATTCATACCTCAACATTCTTTAGCTCCAAACACCCATCCACAAGTTCAATCAGCAACTCATGGTTCAATTCCACAGTCTCAATGGCCTCTTCTATCTTCTGCTGGTAGCTTTCGTATTGAGGAAGATATGTGCTCAATGACAAGCGAATACAACTCCCATCAATTTCAATGACCTTTAATCCTGTCAAAGTATCCTCAATTTGTTCAACTGCATCATCCCTAAAAAGGAATCGAGGACAGGTGATAAAAAACTTTAGAAGCAGAAAAATTGCCGGATGTTCAAAGAAACTGCAAAGAGCACAAGAGGACAGATTACTTTCTTAGTTGACAGTCTATATGCTCGAGAGATTTCAACAGCATATTTTTCTCCTCAATTTGACTTTGAAGATCTAGGGCCTGCAAGGCATGAGAGCACCATATTCCAAGTAACCATGAGAACTAAAATCAATATATAGTGTTTTTTTTTTTTTTGGGACTGGAGGAACCACCTCACAGTGAGCGCTCGGCGTAAACCCCCAGGGAGCACTGGCGCGGGGACCCACCTCCCCCAGTGCTCCACTTAAGTCGCGCTAATGCACACACGGTGGCTCGAACCTTCCCCCTTCCGCAATTAGAGGGGGAAAGGCCCAAACCAACGCGCCCACAGCGGGGTGGGTATCAATATATAGTGTTGACAGACAAGAAATACAATAAAAAGGCTCAAAGGCAAATCTCAAAAGTAAACAATCCCACAAAAATGAAATTCAGACATCCTAGTAATTGTGCTGATCAAAACCTAGGTTACTTACATTTTACGAACGCAAAAGAAAGATTAGTGGAAAAGCAACCTATGTGAGACTATCCTTAAACCATGTATAGTATCGAACAGTGTATAAATAACTAAAATGAAAAGGCATCATAATCAAAGGAAAAAAAAATCCATACCTCAAACTTGTGGCACACATCTGCATTCATCAAACTCGATTGATAATCCATGCCCACGTTTTCAGCCTTTTCCTTTATTAGACCCTACAGCATGTCAAACTATAGTAAGACACATGGGTTCAATCTCAACATACATGTACTTAGCAGAAATTGGATGTTGTGGCAAATCACAACAAAAAGAGGAAGTAGAAAATTAGAAATAGTCAACTCAAAGTCCATTTGCAAAGAAGTTTTACTAAACACAATTTGTATTTCCCCAAGTAGCTTTGGACTTTCAGCATTTGGATTACACTCAAAGCTCATTTGCAAAGCTAAACCAAACGCACCCAACAACCCATGGAAATGACCATCTCGACAACTGTCACAAGCAAATGAACAAATTTTTTTTTGTTATTTTACTAACCTGCAAGCTAATAAGATCCAGAGAATATTCCATCCCTTCAAGGTCACTCTCTAAAGCACTAGAATCTGCAGTCGATATGATCTCATAAGTTAAGTCCATCTACAAACAATTAGACTAATAATATGATTCCTACCAGCCATTATAGATCTTGTGATAGCCTCAACTTCATCAGAGATTTCATTGTTTTCAGCTTCCACTGCATCCAGCTGCTTCTTCAACTGTCCTAAGAATGCATCTACACAATCAACTTCGTTTGTTGTAAAATTGAGAGACAAATCATGAATCAAAACCATAAGTTCATGATTCATGAATATGCATATCGAATCGATATCTATAATGAAGCACCCAAAATTAGTTTTCCTAGCATAAACGAATATAAGTTTAGTAAACAAATTCAAAAAAAGGTTGCTTTAATTATAATCAATAATCAGTGGGATAAAAAATCCAAATTCAAAGTACATCTCACAATTCGTACTCAAAAGATATCGCAACACATTCTTTTCTGCACAAGCATCACATTAAAGTAAAGAAAAAGGTTTATGAGCCATTTCATGTGGTTTGGACTATCAGTTATAAAATTTCAAACGGGGTGGCTAAGGTTAAGAAGAAGGATCCAATCAGGTGCCATTATTTATGACGAACCTATCAGAAGATAATATACACCATGAAATACAGTATAAATACATAATTTGATAGGTAAGGATTAATATAATACATGAATGAATAAATTCCCGTCATTAAGCCATGACTCCAGTATAACATTCAAATCAAGCCGGATGTTTTAACCACCATCTTAATTAGACACGAGATGAATGCAGAGAAATGATTGGCACTACACATGAACTACAGCCCATTGTTCCTAAGTTGTATGCCACCACAAATGCTACAAAATTGAACTAGTCCATCTAGTGAAAGATCTATCCAGAATTATCTCATTCCAAAGTATATAACCTGGGAATGGGAACAACGGAGCCATACAACAGGAAAAACGGTACTTCCCTTGATAGGTTCTAATACTGCTCTTCAACTCTCGTGTGGACGTTAATCCCCCAACCAACAGATGACGGACCATGAACTCAACCTTTATAGTAGAGAAAAATCAAACGACAGCTAAAAGCCTGAAATTCTGTCATCGGACTTACCCAAATCTTCCTGCCCCAAGCCACTCACATCGGAATACTCCGACACAATCTGCTTGACTCCGCTCTGCACAATTTCAACCAAACGAAAATGGGCAAAAATACAAACAAAAAGAAACACTAACCCAGGATCTCAATTCCCAAATTCATAAAGCGAACAGGACAAAAAAAATGGCCCCCAATGGTGGAATCGCAAGAATCACCTCAATTTCCATAACGCATCGATTGAGCAAATCCTCTACGTCGGTCGGGGACGTGTCCGGCGCGTGCTCCGTGCAATCCCTGCATATTTGCTTGAGCTTCCTGACTCGGCTTCAGACCGAGAGAAAACGCATGGACATTCCTGGTCATACTTCCGATAATCGAACATGGGAACGAGCGCGCACACACGCATCGTAACGCACAGAAAGGCGCCTGCAGTACCTTCGAATCTCGTCGACGTCGAGATCACCGGCCGACGTCACCATCTCCATCTGGTCTCGCGTCGTCGTCAAGCGCGCGCAAGCGCTCTCTCTGTTCCCGCGCTAGTCTGCAGAGAATCCTGAACGAGCGTTTGAAAATGCGAGCCAGAAAAAGCCTAAGAGAACAGAGAGCCGACTGAGGATGGGCCCATTTGGGCCCAATGGGCCGAGGAGAGCAATTGGATTTTCGTCTACATGAATTGGCCATATTTCTAAAATATAAATAGTTATTTAAATAAGTCGATCGTAATATAAGAGAATTTGTGTGAATTACCTACCTTATTGTATCATATGAGAATCCGCAGATAACCGGAGAAAAATAATCGCATTTTCCCCCTCCCCCTCTCTCTCGCGATGAAAACGTGCCAATTCCTATTTTTTGCGACATTAAAAAAAAGTGAAATTATTTAACAATAAAATGAAGTATTCGGACTGATTTAGAAATAACACATTTACAATTACTGCTACTTACGTTATAGATCATAAAAGGCCTTTTTTATATAATAAGAAAGTAATCTTAGACTTCTAATCACTAAGGCTCCGTTCGTTTTACGGAAAATAAATGATTTTGAAAGTATTTTTCTAAAAATAATTATTTATATCGTTTGAAATAATTAGTTGATGAAAAAAAATTAATTATCAAAATTAATATGTAAATATTTTCGTAGATGATAAAAATATTTTTCATTGATTCATATTTATAGACAAATAATCATTTTTTAGGAAAATATTTTACTAATCATTAACTTTTCGTGATATAAATGCATGAATTTCATTTGTAATAACATGTGGTTTTTTTTTCCTTTTGATAAGAAAATGGGGGAAAGTCCAAGTGTTAATTCATTACTCTAGTGACAAACTCGATCTAGTCTGATGCATCCTATCAAGAGAGGAAATAAAATCTCTCAATGGACTATCTAATGTTAGAACATTATTTTATATACATCAGTGAGTTGAATTTCTCAATTTGGTAATTAATCCAAATATTTAAACAGTTTCCAAATCTAAGAAAAGAGGATTCGAAAATTCTATAATAGGGGTGTATTTGATAACTATTATGTCTCTAGAAATAATTTATGTTTAGAAATAATTTTTTATGATTTTGTTCCTTCAATGAATTCCTAAGCATTTTAAGACGTTTAGTAATTATCCAAAATTTCTATTTTCGAAGTAGAGATATTTTTTTTTAGTACAACTCCTAATAGTAATTTTATTAAAATTTTCTTTTTTCATTTTCCTTCTTTCCTTCTTCCTTCTTTTTCTTGCCATGGTTGGCTAAAGGTGATCGGCTAGCGACTGGCTAGATGAGAATCGAAAAGTTGTCAACCTCAAGGGAGCCTTGCTCAGTCACTAGTAATGGCCAACCTTGCTCAACCATTGTGAGGCTTGACCTTAATGGGCTAAGGTGAGGTAGACCTTTGTCGATAGCTGGGTGAGGCTTTGGTAAGGTCATTAACTATCGTTGTGGTCAGCAACCAATTAGAGAAAGAAGAAGAGGAAGAGGAAGAAGAAGAAAGAAAAAAAGAAGAAAACAAAAGAGGGAAAAAAAATGGTTTTGACTTGATTCTGCAATTGTTTCCATGGAAAAAGAAATAACTCTTTTTTACTTATTGATTCTACTCCAAATCTAGGGAAAATTTCAAAAAAGGGCTCCAGATACTCTCAATTTCTCAAATAAAGGTCCGAAATTAACTTTGTTTTAAATAAAGGCTTAAAGTAAATCTTGTTTCAAATAAAAACCTAAAGTTGTCATATTTATTTCAAATAAAGGCTTTGCTTTCTAGCAATCAAGAGCATTTTTATCATTTACTAGTTTTTTTTTTTGGTTATCTTCTTCTTCATCATCAGTGGCTAGCCGACCACCAATGAAGTACACACAGGGTTGGGTTGGGGGAGGCTACCCCTTGTGGCCGTCCATGAGGTTGACCTCACCTGCAGCCGACAAGTGGTGAGGTTGCCCTCGTCCACGGTCAACAAGGCCAACCTTGTGCATGGCTGCAAGGGCGGCCTCCCTTAGGGCGAGAGTGGCCGACCCTTGCCAAATCTGGTGAGGTCAGCCCTTGCCGAGCGCGAGTGAGGCCGACCTTGCAGATGGGCATGAGGCGGCCTTCTCCAGGTGAGGGACGATGTCGCCTATCCCTCGCTTGTGGCCGGTGATGGGGACCCTCGCCCAACCCTCTGTGGGTGTTGTTGGTGGCCGGCCGAGCACCGGTGATGAAGAAGAAGATGAAATAGAAGAAAAAAAGGAAAAGTGGCAAATGACAAAAAATGCCCTTGATTAGTCGGAAAATTTAGCCGGCCCATGGCCACTTCAGGCCCTTATTTAAAATAATGTCAACTTCAAACCCTTATTTGAGAAATTGAAGGTACTTGGAGCCCTATTTTAGAATTTTCTCCCAAATTTATTCTCCAAGACAAATTTATCTCGATAACAAAAAAAAAAATTATCGAACGGATTTTTATTTTTTTCAATAAACAAAAGAATAAAATCAAGTATTGTTTGGCACGCAAATATGCCGTAGGTAGTTTTTGAAGTTACTCATCATCTCTCTAATAAGTAAAAAGATAAATTTAATAATTAATGAGTTAATATTAAGAAAAATCATAAATTATTATGCTCGTGATAAATTTATTTTGAATTAATTTTTTAACAGCTAAAAATCTCAAATTTATATACATATAATAAATTCACCCTAAATAAATTTTAATCATAAAAAATTCCAAACCGATACATTTGTGATAAATTTATCGTCTATTAGTTTTTATTGAATTGGATTAATATAAAAAGAAGAAAACACAAACTAGTAATGATATATAGGTTAATTTTTACGTCACATTGAATTAAGTAATTTGATAAAAACTAACGTAAAATAAATTTATTATGAAAAGTTTGAGAGAAATTTATCGGATGCAACAGTTGAAGTCTTTCGTAATATCAATCCATAAATAAATTGCATCGAGGTCGCTACGCGCCACGGAAAAGGTCAGGCTGGTGATCCGTCCCTGTCAGGCGCAATGATTTGCTGATTGTTTTGATCGGTAGTTACTAAGGAGTTAGCAGTAAGGAGAAGCTTCCTCTCTCCATTTCTCTTTCTCTTTCTCTCTCTGGTTCGAAGATGGGAACAATGGCGGAACGACGAAGGAACTCGCTTCCGTTCCTGCTTCTGTCTGCGATCGTTCACTTTGCGGCGGCGGCGGGCGAACTCCGGCTTCTTCGAGCCGTTCAACGTGAGCTACGACCACAGGGCTCTGATCATCGATGGCAAGCGTCGCATGCTCAATTCCGCCGGAATCCACTACCCTCGCGCCACTCCGGAGGTGATTGTCTTCCAGAGTTTTTCTTTTCGTTCTTTTCTTTTTTCGCGTCGCTCTGTATGGATGATCGGCAGCGTGCTTCGGTGCCGGCGGAATTCGAACTAAGAGACGATATGAGGTCGTCACCTTTTGTTTTGCTTATTTTGTCTGCCGTATCTAGTAGAGAAGTATCGTTTTGCTCCAAACTTGTGTCGAGCGAAGTTCGTGCGATGCCTCGTGTTGCACGTTGAAGGACTATGGTCGAGGTTGCGACGTTTATGCGATTTCATTTCAATTGCCTTGTCATTCCGCCGAATTAATTGGAATTTGTCTTTAAGAACGTCAGTGAAGCTGAAATGAAAGGCAACAGTTTGACTGGATAAGCAGACAGACTGTGAAAATGATATGAGCACAAGGGGGTTATGCATAGTGAGGATTCTTGCCATATTGCTCTCGTGTAAGAGTTGAGGTAAACTATTTTGCTACATGTAGGGAATGAATGGACAGAAACCGACATAATAAGGGCAGAGTAAGAGTCCAAGGTAAACTTTGAGTTTTTGGGAGGCGCAGTGTAGTGGAAGAGCACATCAAATGTCTGGAGAAGTGACTTCCCCATTTAAATCCATGGTGTTAAGAAATTTAGGGCCTTGATATTAAGGAACTAGCCCATGTTTCTTTCTTCACGTCATGACTACCCCTCTCTGCCTTTATTATGCAATCTCTGCTCACAATGTGACAATGTGTACCTCTGTTGATGGTGCCTTTCTTTTGATTAATATTTTTAGTGCACCTGTCATTTGTTTGTCTAGCTAGGTGGACGGTGCCTTTCTTGTCTAGGTTGCATAATTGCTTGTTAGTATCATACTCTTTCTCTTACAGTATATCGTGTGATGCTGATAAGAGCCTTGCTCAATTGTAACCTTTTGTGAGTAATAAGTTTGTGCCTCACATTGGTTTGCATCATACAGACGTGGCCCGATCTTATTGCAAAGAGCAAGGAAGGTGGTGCAGATGTAATTCAAACCTATGTCTTCTGGAGTGGGCATGAGCCTGTGAGAGGACAGGTACTGCAAAATTTCTTAGAAAGAGGGATCGAACTCTTTGGTTGAAGTTTACTCATTCCATTATCAACTGTCTGTACAGTACTACTTTGAAGGGAGTTATGACATTGTCAAGTTTGTGAAGCTAGTGGGATCCAGTGGAATGTACCTTCATCTCCGGATAGGCCCTTATGTCTGTGCTGAGTGGAATTTTGGGTCTCATCTTCTTTCTGATTACTGAATACTGATTTTACTTGCTTCTTTATACTTTACAATCTATCTATTGTTGATAATTTATTTTTGTTGTTAGTAGAGTTACAGTTTATAATTTCCTCTGCCTGAACCCTCTTTAGTTTCAACTTAATGGAAAAACTGAAATTTCTTTACCAAATTAAACTAGAAACAGGGGATGCAGGATGAATGATAAATTTATGGCTCTTATCAATGGTCGAAGCTGCTGTTCATTCCTTATTTGGTTTTTACTCCAGTTGTGACTGCATAGATAGGACATAATATAGGATCGAGCCCAATGGGTAATAGGATTCATATATCCAACCCCACCTAGTTTATTAAGGCTTGGTTTGTTGTTGTTGATTCCTTCTCCAAGTCTTCATGAAGATGTCTCTTTGCCATGGCAACAATAAACAGGTTAAAGAGAATCATCAAACTATGTTAGTTGTAAGGTGGACACTAAGACTTTATGAAATGAACGATGGACCTAGATGTTACTCAGCAATTCTTGGCGAGACTTCAGAAAATCTTCAGGGAACTTTACTAATCAAGCTTGTTATCCATATCTGTATTATTAAGCCAAAAGTGGGGTTTGTCTCATTTATTGAGCATTCTCCAATTACCCCTACATATTAGCAATAGGAAGTCAAAATAATTGGGCATAGTCATGTTTAAACGTGTCCTCATGAGTTAAGACCACCCACTTCCTCCACCTCCTCCACTTCAAAAGATAAATACCCATGAGAGCTAGAAGGAAAGCTCATTTCATTAAGACTTAACTTATATAAATTAGGAAAATTAAAAGTAATTGTGTATGCATGTATCCTGTGCTTAAAATCTAGTTAGCCCCATGTTGGGAAAATGGGAGCACCATGATTCATTCCACAATTTCCACTATCTTCAAAATATCTCCAAAAGGACTACGAATCTTAATTCCCTCCTCTCAAGGAAAGAACATATAACTTCAATTGTAAATATTCCTCATATGGTCATTATTCTTCATCTGTTTTTGGAATAAGGCTATCCGTATTTCCATGATTAAAAAGGTTATAGTTCTTGAGATTTCATTTATGTATTTTTTTATTTTAATTCCCCCAAAGTAAACTAATCCCTGTAGAATGTGCATGTGTGGTAAATCTTGCCAAGAGAAATAAGCAGTGCTAGAATTTCCAACTTATGATTACCATGTATTAGCTAACTCTCCATAAATATATCAATCTGAATAACTGAAAAATCAAACCATCATATTTTCTTATAAAAATGGCTTTTCAAATGGTGTGCAAAAGGCAATAAATTCTATACATCAGGTAAGATCTATCTTGTAAGGGTGCAACATGTAGGTTTTCAAGTTGAGAGAGCAAAATGTACAAAAGTAAATGTTATTGTTGCTTCTAGAGTTCTGCTTTATTAGATCATATGCATATGGAGTTCTAGATAGTGATTCATTGACTCTACTATTCTGATTAGGCTGACACCAATTTAACTGAAAATGGTTCCTTGAAATTGTGAACTAATTGTGGGCTATGATTTGCAGAGGTTTCCCAGTGTGGCTCCGGGATATCCCTGGCATTGAATTTCGGACAGACAATGTACTTTTCAAGGTAAATTTGGCATATGTGCTTGCTCCGATTACCTCTTTAAAGCACACAAGTTTTTTTTCCCTCTGTTAAGTATAGAATGAGTTAGGGACACTCCAAAGGTCTTGATTAAAATGCATCATTTTACTAGGCAGGGTCTTAAATAAGGGTGAACCTGTAATTAGGAAAGGACTTGCTGGTTCTAGAATCAACAGGTCCAAGGCTGGTTCCCTTTCTGCTTCAGAACAGGTTATCTTTTATTTGTTTTTAAATGTAAAGATTAGCTAAAGTGGGCCTAAATTAGTTAGAAAACGAAATTACATAGCAAACAGGAATCTAGATTCAAACAGACAAGAACAACTGGCCTAAGATCAGAAAAGTGGCCCTTAACAATCTAAAATTGGATTTGACTTCGGTGGGCTTGTAATAAGCTTTCCTACATCACTCATGGAATGGATAAAAAGGTTTATGAGCTGTCAAAGCTAAATTCCTGGAAAGCCTTCAATTGGTAGGCCTAATAGCTGACAAAGCTTACGAGTGTCGTTCTAAAAACTCAAACTGTTAGATGAAAGCATAGTTTATTATTAAGTATTCTAATACTCAGCTCATGCATAGGCTGAAATCTAACCTAAGACTAAAGCGTGGAATATATATATGTATGCATGCATGTATGTGTGTATGTATGGAGTAGATTTAAACTTAGGACCTCCTGCTCTAATTCCATCTAAAATTTTGTGCCACTACTCTTAACTGTTCAAAAAGTGCAAATTGTTAGATGAAGACTTGTTTTGATATTTAAGTATTCAAACAAGTCTACATTTCCAGGATGAGATGGAGCGGTTTGTGAGAAGGATTGTGGATCTAATGCGTGAGGAGATGCTCTTCTCTTGGCAAGGTGGCCCCATTATCATGTTGCAGGTTTGTAGAAGAATTTTGAAGTGGCAGTATTCTACAAAATGCTTATTTATATGCTCTCCAAGTCATGGGGCATTTAATTTGGACAAACACCACACTCTTCACAGTTCTGGTGAATTGTGTCTGATAACCTTTTTTATGGGGACCCAATTGCATCCTAAATCTTTAATAAATAGCCAAATCAGATGTCTAAAGTCAGTTGCAGATCCTGAATTATTTCCTGTCTGAATGTTCTATCTGACATATAACTGTGATTTATCAAGATGCTCAATTATGTCATATGCAATTCTGATTCTTTGATTTGGTCAATCAGTTTAGTGGCAGTGGACCTTCTTGTTACTGAAACATGATGTAAAAGATTAAACATATTCCTTCCTGGGCTCTTTGCCCTGTTGCCTATTGTGCCTTACTACATGCATAATAACGAGAAGAACTGTTAGGTTGAGAATGAGTACGGGAACATTGAAAGCTCCTATGGGCAAAGGGGAAAGAATTATGTCAAATGGGCTGCAAGGATGGCTATTGAGCTTGGTGCTAGGGTTCCATGGGTCATGTGCCAGCAAAATGATGCCCCAGAAACTATTGTAAGTTTTCCCCTTTTCACCACGCTAACTTTGATGGAAATCTGGCATGTGTTATGAGCTAGCAATGAGCGCATTGGGCAAAGAAACTTTTGGTAAGTCAGTAATTTTTTGATTTTACTGTAAACTTTGGTAATCATGATGATTTTTCAAATTTTCTTTAACAGATAAATGCTTGCAATGGTTATTACTGTGACGGATTTAAGCCTAATTCCCATGGCAAACCAACACTTTGGACAGAAGATTGGGATGGCTGGTAAGCAGATGCATCTTCTTTTGCATCTTTACCAGGAATGTGTCATGTACAGTATGTTGTTTCTAGTACGAGGAACGTGTGATTCGAGATAAACTATTCATTTTGATGGCTGAATATTACTGTATCTGTGGTGACACATCTTCTTTTGTGATAAGAAAGTATTATAGTTGAAGAAGGAACTCTTTAGAACGATAGATGTGGATGAGGACCAAAAGGCTAAGAAAATTACAAGCAAAGAATAGGGTATAAGGAAAGGAAGAGATTAATTTCAAATTGGAAATAGCAAACCTTGTTCTATAAATACTTATTTTCTTTTTCTCCTGATGAGATGGCAAAGATATTTGGAGGATTTACCCTCTGGATTGTGGTCCTACCCTGTTGCAAAAGTGGAAATTTTCTCAGGCATATGTTGATGGCATGACCCAGAAGATTCTGACACAATATCAAAATGCTGTTTATGAGATTAAATTGTTTCTGCTTACTCGTTCACTAGACCAAAATGACATGATTGTCAAACGTTTTCCTATCATCATCATCATCATCATCATCATCATCATCAAGGTTTAGATTATATAAAAGACTTCTCTAAAAGCGCCAAAATGATACTTCCAAATGTTTTTGCTTTTGTTTGCTAATATTTGAAACAAATGCTAGGAAATGCAAAATCTTTATTTTAAAGCATCACTTGTTTGTTCTCTCTTTGATATTACTGATTGGAAACAGTCATAAGTTCTGTTCTGAGATCAGATTTTACTGACAAGTTCCCATGACACAAGAATTTTGGTTTAGTAAGGATTCTGATAGCAAAAAATCCAATGTGAGCATACGGTTTTATCATAAAATAAAGTTATTGCTTAGTAGTACTAATACTTGATTCTCATTTTTGATGGATTTCTTGCGCAATTGTATACTATACTCAACATCGTTTTTCCTTGTCTCTGGAAACCAAAATACTTGCCAAATACTGGAAAATGTTACCTTGTATATCATTCTTCATGAAATTTTCTGACAAAATTGTTTTCCAAATGGAAAACAGTTTTTGTGATGCAAGAGAGCCTTACTAAGTGAATCACGCTTTTTGGGAACTTTGTATGAAGGTATGCATCGTGGGGTGGAAGATTACCACATAGACCTGCTGAAGATCTTGCATTTGCAGTTGCCCGCTTTTTTGAACGGGGTGGAAGTTTTCAAAACTATTATATGGTATGATCAAAACTTTTATAGAAGGAGGTTTTGTCTGCTGATTACTGCTATTGGCCTTTTCTTTCATGTCTTTTACTTGGTTTAAGTGTGTGGTGATATTGGTTGTCTGAAGGTTCTTCTTTTCCTTTCCTCCCCCTTATATTTTGCAGCAAATGCCTAGATCTCATAAATGGCTGTAGGTATATTAGGGAATTAGAAGATGATCTTGCAGTGGGAAGGCATTTGGCTGGACGGAACTATTAGGCTTTTGCAATAATGGGACAGATAAATTCTTAAATAAGGGCTGTATGTGAGTAGATTTGCTGAAAGTGGAAAAGGAAGAACCATTTTAGCTAAGATCAATGGTAATGATAAGCATTCACTGATGACTGATGCTGCATTTATGCATGTGATTCATTGTTGCAGTATTTTGGAGGGACAAACTTTGGCCGAACTTCTGGGGGGCCATTCTATGTTACAAGCTATGACTATGATGCTCCACTTGATGAATATGGTAGGAAGAAATGCTTTTGAGAATAAGTATGCATTTATATTGATATCACGCACAAGCGTGCACACTTAGACATCTCTGCCATGGAGATTAAAGTATGGAGCTCCATTGCCATCTTAAGTTCACGTTAATTCCAAATGCTCTAGACTAACAATTATTATATTTCCACTTAGGTCTTCTGAGCCAGCCAAAGTGGGGGCATTTGAAAGATTTGCATGCTGCAATAAAGCTTTGCGAAGTGGCCCTTGTTGCTTCTGATTCAGCACAGTATCTAAAATTGGGGCCAAAGCAAGAGGTTCTGGTCTACCCTTGGTTGACTGATTGGCATTCTTTTTTTCGTCTTTTGCTGGCTGAAGACTGATTAGCCTGTGCACTATGCACAGACTGATTAGCATGTTAACTATGCAATTTTCTTGATTCAAATACTTCATAAATTATACAAATGGCTTGATGACCATGTTTTCTGCTTTATCTGTCAGGGTCCATCTGTGCCTTCTTGATGATGCTTCATTTTAAAAGTTTTTGATTCCATGTTCAGTAGGTTATACTTATCCTGATGTGTGGTTTGCAAAAGATGGTTGCTAGGTTAACCATATTATTGTAGTTTTCCTCTTGAGGTCATACTTTATCATCAGTCAGAAATCAATTTCTGCACATGTTCTTAGGATAATATTAATTGAGCTGGTTACTAGGTTAGCCATATTATTGTAGTTTCCCTCTTTAGGTCATACTTTATCATCAGTCAGAAATCATTTTCTGCACATTTTCTTAGGATAATAATAATTGAGCTGGGGTTACTGCTTTATGTCACTGCATGGTACAGTGTTTCAGCCATATTTTGAATTGAATTGAAAGAATCTGTTCACTGTCTGTAAGTTCTAAGTTTTTCTGGAATTGCTACCAGCTTTTCTTGGTCTTCAGGCCAGATGTTGTGAGCCATAACTTTCAATATTGTTCATGAATGCTTCATTTCCTCAGAAACCTCATTTTCATGCATCTTTTAGCAGAAGCCTACCAGAGTGGCCTATTTCATTACTTGGTCAAAAGCCTTTTTTTTATCTTCTTAGTTCTCTTCTCAGGCACATGTGTACCAAGGAAACAATCACATTGAAGGCCATAACTTGACTAGGTATATAGGTCAAGGAGTATGCTCTGCATTTCTTGCAAATATAGATGAACACAGATCTGCTACAGTCCACTTTCTTGGCCAGGCGTATATTTTACCTCCATGGTCTGTGAGCATATTACCAGACTGCAGGAATGTGGTTTTCAACACTGCCAAGGTATGGTCATAACTTTGTGGAACATGTTGTTAGAACTAGGAATGGTGTTCTAGTAATTGAAAATAGTGAGTCTTCTTAAGTAGTTGACTTGTTTAATGTAGATTCTCTTAGCTCTTTTGAGATGCTTATCTAATGTAAATGAAATTGAGTCTGGTTATGTATTAATATTTGACTTTGTGCAGACAAAATACTCTAAGATATGTCTACTTTGATTTTGTTCTGATATAAAAATGTTGTTGTTGAGCTAGAAGTTATTCTCCCCACTCCTCCCTCCTTTTATATACCACAGATTTTTCCTTTCAGTTATGCATACCTGCTGTCTTTCTGCCCAGTGTCACATATAAAGTGCATTCCTGCTACTTGGTACTTTCTGCTGTTTATCACATATGATTATGAAGGGAAAAGAAGGCTAGAGGATATCTTTCTTAGATCTGATTACATCTTCCTGTCTTCATGTCTAGACCAGGTTGCCGCACAAACTTCCATAAAATCAACAGCAAATGAATTGCCCCTTAATTTTATTGTTTCTGGGGAGAAAATAAAAAAATCAAGTGGGACTTCTTATTTTGGCAAATCATGGATGTGGTCACAAGAGCCAATTGGTGTTTGGAGCCCCACCAATTTTACAGTTGAAGGCATTTTAGAGCACTTAAACGTTACAAAGGATCTTTCTGATTATCTGTGGCATTTCACTAGGTATGGCATTGTCTTACTCCCAGTTTTAGCTGTCATGGATTTTAGCTTTTGTGTACCTATTTGCAATAGTATCTATATCATCTTTCTGTTGAATTGAGTTATTACAGAGCTGACAACTCTTCTGTTGTTTGTTGCATTATTTATTTTATTATACGTGGGAGTGGGTTTTCATACTGTAGGTGACATTTGCTTAGGGGTAGATGCTTTCCTTGTTCGCCATTCACTGCTCGCTCTTCTAGCTGTTTGTTTGGGATTGTTCTTTGCATTTCTGTATTAATGATTTATGATGCATTGTGAACACACATCAATTTCAGGCAGAGGTTCCTTGTCTACTGGTTTCATTTGTTAATGATATCTGATTCTCAGTTCCAAGTTCTGCTCCTGGTTTTGCTTCAGACGTGTCCAGTATGCACTAGGCAGCTCTTAGCGTACATCATTGGAGCTTCCCACCTTTAATAGAAAAATACAGGATCCTGATTGCTCTCTTTAGTAGGTCGTCCACACTGTTCAGTTGGCTGGTTTAAGTAAAAACTCTTGGGCCTCTTTATCTCAGATGGAGATTTGGGACCTCTTACTACCAGTGTTTTCAAACCTGGACTGGACTGGCCAGTTCAGCCGATTGGACCAGGAGCGGATTATGGTCCATTCTGGTTTTTCCTATTCACCCAAATTGGTCAAGATTCGGTCAATCCCTTCATTGACGCAGTTCAACCGTTTGATTGTTGAACCACTCACTGGTTTGACTGGATTTTCACTGAGTGTTTCACTTGGTGCAAAATTATGAAGAGCTGAGGCAGGTGGGGATTGACCCCCTGATCTCATTAAGACAAGAGAGCACCACAACCACAGGAGGGGTGCTCTTATTGGTACACAAGTATGTGTGTGTATTTCGCATTTACTAGTAAGCTATCCAACTTGATTAACCTCACAGTTCAACTGGCTGAACAGGTTGACCTTCAAACTGGGAAAGATCTGTGTTAGAAAACGTTGCTAGCAACCCATGAGCCCTCTAAATCCATCCCTCAAATGCTTGTAACTTTGGATAAAGTCTTCAAGACTGATCCAATTTTGTAGTCTGTAGCAAATTTTGGACATCAATGTATTATATGAACCATTCAACAGAATAATGTAAAACCATGCTGACTCAGATCTAGTGCGATTGCACTGCCCTCAGTACTTTCCTCGTAACATTCTTCTCAGCTCGGATTCATCTTTTTGTTGATGGTGTCATGGATGTTGGCAAATGTTTTCATTTCTGATTTTATATATTGTTTTTATCTTTTCACCAATTCTGTAATGATATTCACTGGCTTATCTGACATCTCAACATTCCTCAATCAAGAATATACGTCTCCGAAGATGATATTGCCTTTTGGAAGGAAAAAGACATGAGGCCAACGGTTTCAATCGACAGCATCCGTGATGTCCTACGTGTATTTGTCAATGGCCAGTCGGCAGGTATCTGATCTCTTGTTTTTCTCTTCTTGGTATGTTGTTGTCCTATCTCTCCCTCTGCTTGCCCTGTGCTCTCATGCTATGCACAAGTATGTTACTAAAAGAATGGAACACCACACTGACAGAAAAAGAAGAAGTAAGAATGATATGCACTACAAAGTGCAGTTTACTAATAATAAAATACATAAAGCCACTCGATAGTGAATTTTTAATTGAGTGAGAAAGCAGACTACCACCACCATGCACCCATTTAAGAACAGAGTAAGCTAAATCTGTACAACATGAAATTATTAACTAACAATTTCTAGCATATGAATCTCTGTCCTTGTGTGGACCATTTTATAGTCTCAGCCCTTCAAGCAGTATGCATAGCTTTTCTTGTTTATATATATATTTCACTAGTTACTAGGAAGTTTTTTTTTTTTAGCCCCCCTACTGGTTTGGGCTTCCCTCGTCATCCTATCGATTTGATCATCCCATATTAGGTCAACAGATATTACCAAGGTGATTAATTTGAATTCATTGGTTTTTCTAAGAAAATTTTATTAAACTCAGAGAAGCGTGAGGTTCATTATTATCTGCAGAAACTCAGAAGAATGCTTAATACATACTCTGTAGGAGGATGGCCTTTTATATCCCCAAATATCACATCATTTCTTTTTATTTTTCGATTTCAATTTTCAATCCCTTGTCATAGGAATGCAATGTAGCAGCATACTTAACAGGTATTCCTCTGATAACAACCTATAGCGCGTATTATACTTATTGAAATTATAGGATGGCTGTCAACTTATCTAAAATCTTAAATTGTTGTATAGGGACATGGTTAATATTTTTAAAAACTCCAGTACTCTCCCACATGCATATCTTGGGGTTTGGCCCTAATATTGAAGAGTGAAATTTTAAGTGAGGAGGTAAGTGAGAGGCTACAGAGCTTGCACACGACCAATTGCTCTGATCTGTATGGTGTGAATAAACTGGAATAGAGAAATTCTGTCTAATTCAATATCAATAAAAAAGAGTACATGGAGCTTGTTAGAATAATTAAATATTAAACCATGCATTTATCTAATAGCTTAAACTTTTGAAATAGTCGGTAGTGATCTTACAAAATTCCACTTGGTATTGGAGTTAGAGATCCTGAGTTTAAATCTATACATGCCCATTTGTCTCCCTAATTAAATATGCCCACACTTAGTACTAGGCAAAAAGACCAAACAAAGTGTGAGGGGAAGTGTTAGAATAATCAAATATTAGACCACACCTTCATCTAATAGCTTAAATTTTTATAACAGTTGGTAGTTGTCTCACAAAATCTCACATAGCCTATTTTTAGGCTTGAATATATGGCAATTTAATAAAATAAAATTAGATATGCATAATCAAAATAGACACAGAGAACCAAAGGAAAATTTTAAATATCTCTAGAAGATACCTAATTATCTCTAATAGTCCCCCTCAAGCTTGAGCATAGTCATGCCTAGCCTATTGCAAATATATTCTATCCTTCCATGAGCTAGAGGTTTAGTAAAGATGTCTGCAAATTCACTGGTCCTGATGTGAATGGGAAGAATCACTCCATTCTGCAGCTTCTCTTGAATAAAATGACAGTTAACCTTGATGACTATGAGACAATGGGACTTGTTCTCTTGCTTGCTTGAAGATTTGTTTGACTAAGCTGAATCGACAATGGGATGGTCAACCTCTCCCTAGGTCTGTAGCTGAATTGTTTGATTAAGCTGAGTTGAAAATGGGACTTGTTCTCTTGCTCGCTTGAAGAACCATCTGGATTGACTTTCACAGCAAACGCCCGTCTATGCAGCTTTGCCTGAAGGAAGAGATTCCAAGTCCCAAGTTTGATTAACCTGAAGGGCCTTTAATTCTTCTTCCATAGCTGTCCTCTAGCTAGAGCTCTGTAATGCCAGCTACAGACATGGACAGAGGATATTGTTCAACAGTAGATATAAAAGATCGAAAAGGAGGAGACATAGAAGAGTGTGAGATAAAGTTTGCAATAGAATGTTGAGTACAAGCATGTGTACCTTTGTGATAAGCAATAGGAAGATCAAGATTAGACATTAAGAGGGTTAGCTAATGGCGGAACCAGAGCTAAAGATGACGTAATAGTGACAGGAGGAAGGGGGAAGCAGTAGCTACTCAAGGATGCCGAGTTTAGACCTTGAGAGGAGGTGGTTCCTGTGCAAATATCAGTGAAACAAGTGGAGCATTTGACTGAATGGTGGTCACATGTAAGTTTTCATTTACCTTGGAAATAGTGACCGGAACATCAAGATATGGAGTAGATTCAAAGAATGTAACATTAGCAGTTATAAAGTACTTACTCAATGATGTGGAATAACAATGGTATCCCTTTTGAGTACAAGAATAACCTTGAAACATACATTTGCTGGTCCTTGGATCAAGTTTTGATACTCCAGGTTGATGATCCCAAACAAAATAGACAGAACAAAAAATATGAGGTGGTAAGACAAACAATGACTGATTGGGAAACAAAGTAGAAAAAGGAATACCATCTTAGCAAATAGAAGAAAGCATGTGATTAATGAGATAACATGCGGTCAGGATAGCAACGGACCAAAAGGTTTTAGGGACCTTTATCTCAAATAACACGGACCTTGTGACTTTTGATAAGTGTCTATTCTTTCTTTCAGCTACTCCATTTTGTTGTGGTGTATTAAAAACAAGAAGATTCATCGGTCATACCATGTTGAGTCATAAAGTTAGAAAAAGGTGCAGAAAAGTACTCCTTAGCATTATCAAAACGCAAATCTTAGATATGCACCAAACTAAGTATGAATCTCATAAATAAAGGCACAAAATGTTGAAAAGAATTCCGAACGACTTTGCATTGGATATAGCCAAGTGACTCTGGAATAAAGTAACAAAGTTTCTAAACCCAAATTGGAAACCACACCGACAAGGGTCCCAAATATCTGAATGAACTAATGAGAAAGGAGACACTGCTCACTTAATGACTTAGGTGGGTAAGTGACATGATGCAATTTGTCAAGTTGACATGACTCACACTCTAAACTAGAAAGAGACTGAAAACTAGAATCTTACTTCTAAAGACTGTGAAGTGAAGAATGACCAAGACAACAATGGATTTGATGTGGGGATGCAACACTAGAGCATGCAATAGATGGAGCATTTTTAAACTCATACAGCACCCTTTGCTTCACGTCCTCTTAATAGCCAGATCTTGGAAATACAAGAATGAGTGTAGAATGTCACTGAACACTGAAAGTTTTTGGTTAATTTACTAACAGACATGAGGTCAAACGGAAATTGTGGGAGATAAAGCCCTGAGGATAATGGCAATGAAGGAGGTGGATGAACTATACCAAATATACCCGAAAGACTGGACATGTGATCGGAGGCCCCTGAATCAATGATCTCAGGGTGAGATGCAGCTAAAAGGCATGCAGTAGCATTACCTATCTATACTAGAGTAGCAATGGAAGAAAGAGGCTGTGAAATTTGAAAAGGGTTCTACCAAGCAAATTCCTCTTCATATATAACCACTGCGTTGCATTTAGAAGACTGGCAAAGAAGAAGAGTTAGTACTGGATGCAACATTTGCAAACTGTTATTGCTGCCCTGGTCACCTATGTAACTTGTAGCAAAATTTCTCAATGTGATTAGTTTGCCATAGTATTGACAAGTCTGAACAGCCCTTGAGCTATCAGTATAAATGTGGGACTATCCATAAAGCCATTGTTGATCTTGGCCTCTCCCTGTTCCTGTGCCTTGACCACCACCACAACTGCCATGGCCATTATGTCCTCCACAATCTCCTCCATCACTCCTATGACCACTGCCGGTTCAAGATTGGGACATGAGCTCAACTATCTACCACAGACGTGGTGTCCCGAGACAACTCATGAGATACTTGAAGAACTTGAGCAAATGTATTTGTGAGTGTCGAGTGATGTAATAGTCTCTTCTTTAAGAATCTGAGATTTGACAATTCCATAGTTTGGAAGGAGATCTCCTAGGAATCCCATGCATTTGCTGAACATTGGCTGAAATAGGGAGAAGAGCATTCAACTCCTCAAGCATCCTCATAAAATTAGCAAAGTATTGTGTAATGGAACGCTCCTTCCTCTCAGATCGGTAAAACTCCTGCAATAGCTCATAAACCTGTGAAAGGTTATTTTGGCTAGAATACAATACACCCAAATACTACCACCATTTTTTAATTGTGTCAACGTGAGTTACTAAATCAAATATTTTAATCTCCATAGAGTTCAACATTTGACCAAGAATACGTGCATTTCCAACATCCCAAGTTGCATCATTGCTGGGTTTGGGCCTAGTCAAGTCTATATGCTGATTTCTGCCTGTCAAAGTTAGCTTTACAATTTCTTCCATTGTTGAAAGTTGACACTACCCTCAAGCTTCATATTGGTAATTCGATTAGAAGAAGAGGAAATCACCTCAGTCATTAGAGGATTACTCTTCTCAGGATTACCCATTCTCCATTAATAATAAGAAAACTACCACAATATTTTCCCTTGGGCAACTCTACCTTAACAATTCAATAATCCAACCCAATTGAAAAATTAGACATCAATAAACCACTTTATACTAAAAGCCTAACAAGGTTGTCACAGCACTAGCAATCAATGGAAACAACAATCCAGACATAGGAACAGAATCCCGGATAACATCCTTTGGTGTCCCAAATTTCATTTGAGAACTGAGGAGCTCGATCCATGTCAGATCTTGGCTGGTCAGCACTGGAACTAGGATGAATGAGATTAAAATCTGATCTGGGTTGGATGGGGCTAGGCAATGCTGGATGACACTAGATCTGAGCCGACAGCTTTTTTTAATTTTTTGGTAAGAGAGAAATTTCAGCTGCAGCAGGTGACAAGCTCTGATACCATGTGAATAAAGTGGAAGAGAGAAATTCTGTGTATTTCAATATCAATAGAAAAGAGTACATGGAGCCTATTTATAGGCTTGATTAGATGATTGTCTAAGGAAATCAGATTAGATATGCATAATCAAAATATATATGGAGAATCAAAGGAAATATCCTAAATATCTCTGGAAGATACCTAAATATCTCTAACATAGGGAAATGGTGAGACTACTGCACTTATTAAAAGCTTAACTTGTTGGATTGATGAAGGTCTGGTAAATTTATAAATACTTGAGCAGTACTAATTTAGGTACTTTAGATCAAGAAGTTGCAGAATGTTACCTGCTTGTAGTATGTGGGACCGTTAGAGAGAAGCACTAGATATAAAAGACAGCTAATAAATAATTAAATGAAAACTATCTCTCCACTTCAGTGGCTTCCTGGAATCATTATCTAGGGTCTTGCAGTCATTGGTTTGTTATTGTTCTTCAGCAGTGCAAGTGGATATTTCTTGTCTTTAACATATGTACTGCCTACTGGTTGAAAGTATATCTGCTAAGTCAAGTTTATGTTTAATTCAACTGTAGGCAGTACTTACGGTCATTGGGTCAAGGCAGTGCAGCCTGTTGATCTTCTGCAAGGATATAATGATCTAGTTCTGCTATCACAAACAGTCGGTTTACAGGTAAATCTTTGTTCCTTGGCAGGTTTGTGAACACAGCAGCATCATTTTTATTGGTTTGTGCTGTTTCTACAAAAAGTATTGAAGACTATGTGATAGTGTCATGGCTAGTATTTATCAGGTAATTCAACAAATTAAGTAAAACTTAGGCTTTCCATGGTTTTCTTGACTGAATTCTCTTGGGAAGAATGCTGTGTCTACTTTTAATGGGCCAATGTGATAGAATAAGTGAAATTGGCACTTGTATCTCCTGCTGTGCCATAGATGTTGGACGCAAGGGAAAAAGGAGTGGCTTAACACAATTTGATGTTGACAAGTTTTGTTGAAAGAAAAAATCAGTAAGGGAAGAGAATGGGAGAAGAACACAAAAGGAACTAGTTAAAGTGTCATCTTCTTAGTTATCTCAGAAACTAATATTAGTCTAAAGGGATAAGTGCATTGGAAGTCATAAAATTCATCATGAAAGTGCAATTGAGTCCTAAAATTTGTCATGAAAGTGCGATTAACGAAAGGACTTGATTGGAACAATTCGACAAGATTTAGGAATTGATTGCATTATTTGAAAGTTTTAGAGCTCGATTGCACTTTCATGACAAATTTTAGGACTTCCAGTGTACTTATCCCTAGTCTAAAAGAAGGTGTTTTTGGATTTTTAGATCTCTTCAGGGTGGCAGTTCTTGTAGCTATTTTTGGATTTTGTAATATTTCCCAGCTGCTCTACTTTTTTCACTGGGTTATTTATATCTGGCAGTGATACTTTCCAGTTGCTCTTGTTTGTATGGTTTGACAGCTGTTCTATTAAAGAGATATCGATCCTACTCACTGTCACTATATTATCTCATGGTGCAGAACTATGGTGCCTTTTTTGAGAAAGATGGGGCTGGGTTCAGAGGCAAGGTAAAGCTCACTGGATTTAAAGATGGGGATATAGACCTTGCAAAATCTTTGTGGACCTATCAGGCAAGTTATTCCACTGGGGTACTGCTTAAATTATGACACAGTTTCCCCATCTCTTATTTTTTCTTCTTCGCAATTACAATTCTGTCCTTTATTGCGGCCCACTAGCATACCTTTTCTTCGTTTGCACGTTTGCAATTGTTATTTATGCTGTTGTAACATTATGCACAATTCGCTATCTGTTATTTTAATCGAGATAGCTATTAGCTTCAAGAAAGGTAAGAGATGGAACTTTCTTTGAACGAGTATGAGACTGGTCCTTAACGTTGGTGAAGCAATATAAAAAGATCTGACCACACCCTTGTCTCAGCAATATATCATTCTTTTGTATCTGAGTATCCGTTTCCATATTTTCTAAATGTTGTCAGACCACTTTCGCGAATCAATTTAGATTATACCCAATTTATTGCAATCAACTCACCTTGACTTTTTTGGCTCTTAGCCTTCTCTAAATACTGATGCCTGCTGCATAAAATATGAGGCTGGAGAAGCTGGTTCTCATCTTGATCTATCTTGCTTAGTAAACCACTACTCCTTGAGAATAATGGATCAGAAATTCCTTGAATGGAGCATGTGGTGGTTAGCTTCTTGAACAGGCTCATTCCTAAATCTAAATGCCAATGCTTTGATTGTTTATGCTTTTGTTTTAGAGACAGGCTTCAGGCAGCAGAATAAATTTTAGATCCTTTTTTTGTGCATCAAAATAATATGCCTCTTGCAACTAGGAACAAAGTTCAAGTTCATGGCCAGGCTCATACTGTCTCATTCTTGAAGGGAAATTTATTTCCATCATATTTTCTCATCAACTGTGTGTCTGATTTAGCAACTGAGCATGAATACTGGAATTTTTTCTTTTTTCTATTATTTTATTGCCTCTATCTGACTAGCCATTAAATGCTCTGTCATCAGAATGTGATTGATTCTGCGAAATTATTTTTGATTTGATTTCATTTTGCATATAGGTTGGGCTTAGGGGCGAGTTCCTTAAGATATACACAACTGAGGATAATGAGAAGGCTGAATGGACTTATTTGACTCAGGATAACGTGCTGTCCACATTTTCTTGGTACAAGGTAACTGGATCGCCCCCCCTTCCCTCTGTCCCCTCCTCTTTTTCCTCTTCGCTTGGAGAGTACAATCAATGATGAATTCTGGTTCTAAGAGATAGTTTTTGCATGTAATACCATATTCTTTGGCATCTTTTGCCATGCAACATTCCTTTATTTTATGATTGCGACTAGCAGTTGACTCATTGTTTCTATAATTATAATCATTATAAAACCGCACAAATGAGAACTCCTAATACTCAAAATCTTTTATTGGTTGAAGCAGACATACTTTGACTCCCCAGATGGGACAGATCCTGTTGCTATTGATCTGGGTAGCATGGGAAAGGGCCAGGCTTGGGTCAATGGCCATCATATTGGAAGATACTGGACTCTAGTTGCCCCAAAAGGTGGATGTCAGCCTACATGTGATTATCGTGGACCCTATAATTCAGCAAAATGCCGCACAAATTGCGGAAAGCCTACCCAAACAAGGTACAGCTCCGTTGATAACATGTCTATTGCCTTTTGTGTCACTGCATGCAATCTTTACTGATGGATTATTATGTTCTTTTCATCATCCTCACTTACACATGGTTCTTGCTAGAAGCCATAAATGGACAAATCTCATGGTATGGTAAATCTGTCTCTGCAATAAGCTTATTGTTTCCTATTTACAGGTATCACATACCACGGTCATGGCTCCAGGGGTCAGATAATTTACTTGTCGTCTTTGAGGAAACTGGAGGGAATCCATTTGATATATCAATCAAGTTACATTTCTCGGAGATCATCTGTGGTCTAGTGTCGGAATCACACTATCCTCCTGTACAAAAGTGGTCCCTTCCCGATTCTGTTGGGGGAAGAATCTCGATCAATGATATGACTCCTGAGATGCATTTGCAATGCGAAGATGGTTATGTAATTGCCTCCATAGAATTTGCAAGCTATGGAACACCTGCAGGCGGCTGCCAGAACTTTTGCAAAAGCAGCTGCCACGCTCCCAATTCCTCGCTGGTGGTAACAAAGGTAAATGTACACTAAGCTTAGACTAGGGGGATTTTCACAAGAAGAGTGATTAGTTTATTGATACTGTTGAGTTATCTTGATTTCTGAACCTAATTATTAGGAATATTTGATCCTGATTTTTAGGTCTTGATTATTAGGAAATAGCTGTAAAGAATTAGTTAGGAAATGATTTATTAGTATCCCTTAATTTGTGGGATTATAGTTGTAACTTCCAGATCTCTTTTTTCCTGGTTGGCACTCAAAGTAGTCTTATAAGTAGCTTTGTAATTGTGGTACAAATGATATGGAGAATTATCACAATTCTTTTCTCTAAAGTCTTTATAGTATCAAAGCTGGAGGCTCTGAGTTCAAATCTTACCAGGCCCCATTTGCCTCCCAAATTAAATTTCCATGCTTAATACTAGGCAAAAAACTAGGCTAAGCATGAGGGGAAGTGTTAGAATATATAAATAATAAACCACGCCGTCATTTAACAACTTAAGCTTTTAGAATAATTGATAGTGGTCTCACAAAATCTCACATGTAGCTAGTAAAACCCTTTAATGGTCATTTAAAAAACTCAGTATCTGTCTGCTGATTTTGGGGTTCAGAGAAAAAGGGCAATTGGTTTTTAAAATTTCATTCTTTAGAAAAGGAGGAGGCTTTTCTCCTTGTTTTCATACGATGGGCTGGGGATTCTGAACATCGAATAAGAAATAGTAGAATGTCAAACTGAGGATAAGCTTAACCATCTATCTTAGAAGCCTCCTGGACCATGCATTTTTCTCATAATGTTAGTCAATTAAATGTGGTTTGACAAAAGTGAAAGTTGATTGCTCCCTACAAGTGAATTATGGGTGCAGGTCTAAATTCTTGTTTTACCCTATATGGTAGCATGCTCCCTTAAGATGGAGTAAATTAGGAAAATTTGCTTTCGGTTCAATTATGTAGCATGGCAATTATTAGTTGAATTAGTTGTTACTCTAATTGTAATGATGTGGAGCTCTTAATCATCGACAAAGTGTGGGGACCTTTAGGTAGAATGGCCTTCATGATGGTATTTTTTTTTCATCTAGTCCATTGGCAACTGCCTAATGGTGTAAATTTTATACCTGCAATGTCACAGGCTTGTCAAGGAAGAAATAGCTGTTCCGTCAGGATCTCAAATGCAGAATTTGATGGCGACCCATGCAGAGGCATCGTGAAGACATTGGCTGTACAGGCGAAATGCATTTCCTCATCCGAACATCTCTCAGCTTTGTAGTGGGGGGCCCAGGAGCTTTCCCACATCCGTTCCCTTGCCGTGCATAGCTTTGTATATACGGACTCAAAGATCCTTATTATCAAAACTGACTCACTTCAATTGCGCTGTTTCAGTATACAGGAGCTACTTGACATACTTTTGCGAGAATGAAATGAAAATCAGGTGCACATTGTGCTGCTATTGAATCTCGAGATGACATCATGTTGCAATTCATTGCGAGAAGTATGCATGGAATCAAATTTTGGCTCTTATTAAGTAGTTGGTAAAGCAGTGCCCAGTTGCTTAGACAAATGCAAAAGACTGATGGAAGAGACTCCGTCCTGTTGAAGTTAAATTTTCGATAGGATCGATTCGATTTCTGAAGGCAATGTAACACCAGCAAGTTCAGTGATTCCTGAGCCTAAGCAAGACCTTGCAATTTAAAATAAGCTCAGCACACTATTTTTTCCAAGGTCTTAAAACACGAACGCACAAGAATAAATCTCTAGCAAAAAAATAACCTTTGGATAGACTTTGATAATATTGTCGGGTTTAGCTTAATAAAGATGCGAATTGAGTAGTTAACTCGCTGGATTACTGGATATGTTTTCCTTACTAGGTCATTCATATGTGGTTGCTGGAGCTGTCGTTAGTTCTGGTCCTAAAATGATAGGAAACAACGTGTTTGACGACCCAGCTCAGGCCAGTTGTCTTGTGGCTCATCTAAAAAGTGACATTGTCAAGAAGTGTTAAACTTCCAAGCAGAAGAGTACATTGAGCACATCCTTGGTCCACATTGGGTTTCCTCTATTGAAGAGTTCGGCTGAAACGTCTGCTTTTCTCAATATATTTATATATTGAACCGTGGGAATGGCCAAACACACAGACGATGTTCTTATAGACAGCCTCATGAGGCTGCTGGTCAAATGCTCAGTGCGATTCCTGTGCGTGAGTAAGCTATGGTGTTCAGTACTTTCCCATCAATGGTTTGCCTGCACGCACTTGAAACGAGCATGCTAGGACAATTCGAGCACTTCCTTAAAGATACTTAGAATCAATGCCCTTTAGTCCATAGACTATGAAGCATTTGATGAGACAGGTGATGAATGGACTTAAAAGCTTTTGAAAACCCTGTGAAGGTTTTGCCCGGACGAATTGTCTAAAGTCGCGGGGTCGTGTAATGTATTGACATGCTTGGCCATTGATGAGCGCACTAGTGTATAGTCCATCTACTAAGGTCTCCCCCGAGTAGACCCGTCAAATGGGTGGGTTGGGTCGGGTCGAAAATGGTCCGACCCATATTGACCCGTTTAACCCGTTTTGATCCAAATTTATGTAATGTAAATCTAATGACCCATACTCGACCCGACCCACACCCGACCCATACCTAACCCGACCTGTATTGCTAAAAGCCATTATTATTGTAGAGAAACTTAAACTCACTTGAAGTTCTATGTTAAATGACTCACTCAACTCATATTTGACATATATTTAACTTTTACTTAATTCATATTTGACAAATATTTAATTTTCACTTGATCCATATTTGACCCATATTCAACTTTCACTTGACCCATATTTGACCCATATTCAACTTTCACTTGACTCATATTTAGCTTTCACTTGACCCATATTTGACCCATTTAACTAAAAGTGAGTCATAATATGGGTTTATGATTCATTTTGACATCTCTACCCCGAGTAGCCTAAGCTAAGTTGTTTTCATTAATTGATGATTATAAGGTACTGAGGAGTGCTTCCTTGACCAATCCTAGTGGGGTTGAAGAAACTACTATGGGGGTGCTTACTTGTTTCGCCGCTTTGAGAGGACACCTAAGCTTTTTTATGAGAGGCTGATTGCGTTCATGGAAAAGGGAGGGCAATTGGGTCATTCTCTTTTCTTTTCTTTTTTTCAGATTTTTCCTTTTATATGCTGCTTACACCATCTCATCAACATCGTATGATGATTTTAGCCACCTCATTCTGTCAAGCTACTAAGTTAAAAGATTTTATTGCGCAAAGTTTGAACATAGAATTTAATTGCACAAGTTAAAATAAGTAAGGGGAAAATAATACATCCAACACTATCACCTAAATCTTTAAACACAAACATAATAATGGGCTCTTCAAATTATCTATGAAGCCTCGAACCATGAAATGGGCGAGTAAGCCCAGCATCCGGGCCGTTCCCAGTCCGACCCGGCCCACTTTCTATTTCCTTGTTCGCGCGCTCAATCCCGCGCTCTCCTTTCGCGCGCGCTCTCGCTCTCTTCTCTCTCTTTCTCTCTCCTAACTGAATCTTCGCTAGGGTTGTAGAGTTCAATCTCCCGATTTCGCCGGCAAAACCCGGAATCAATCTGCAGGATTTGTTCTTCTCAAGTCGTCGCGGTTTCTGGAGTTCGATCACCGAAGACGCGCGGAACGACCTGACCCTTTTGCAGATTCCCGTGGCTCCGTCGTGCGATAAGGAAGCGTTTCGATCCGGTCGAGGTGTCCGTGCGTTCCGTCGTTCGAGTTGTCGGTGCCGAGTGTAGGACAAGGTGATTTCTTAAGCAATCAGCTGATGCCGTTCTATATCGGTGTGTACGCAAGAGTTTTGTGTAGTCGTTGTTTGCTAATGGCTTTCGGAGCGAAATTCTGGTGACAACAGAAGGGTTTCATGTAGCAGTTTCAGTCTTCTCTTGCACTTACTAATTGCTTCGTTCAGATTTTTCTGCTTTGCATCCGTTTAGCGTGCCGTTACTAGAACGTCTTGTGTTCTGCTGATACTGCAGTAAGTGGCTCCAGCAAGTTGCGACCGTCATCATCGCGCTGTTTTCTCACCGCTTCTTTACCGCACGGTAGCAAAATGGTGAGCAAAGATGCAGCAGAAAAAGCCCTGAATCTCATAAGAGGCAGGCTCTGCAATCCTAATTTCATCTTCAGACCTCTCTGTGATTCTCCTGACAGCAATTACAGGTCTGATATCTTGCTTTACTTATTTGCTGCATTAAAGATGTGTTCTTTCTCAAGTAATCATTGCTCAATCTTGTTGACTCACTTCCGTAGATTGAAAAGATAGCAAAGTTGGTTTCGGACAAGCAGAATTTGAATTGTAGTACCTATGATGTTACAAAATTATGATGTCATTCTTTTCCTATGCAGCAAGTTGAAGTTTATAGTTTCCAGTTCAGTAACAGAGGCATGCAACAATTCTGTCTTGCTTCTAGGTCCCCGTGGGTCCGGAAAAGTCGCTGTATGCTCTTTTACTTATTTGTGTTTTTGTTGTGTAATATTTGTTAAGAACTGCAACTTTTATGTGTAATATAAGAGTTGAAAACTTTACTTTTTAGGTATTGGAACTTGTTCTTGAAGACTTGCTTGTGGAATATCCTGATATGATTACTTTGGTACGCTCATTAATTTTCCTATCTGCAAAATTCTCCTTGAAAATTTTACCTAATGCTGTAGTCTGATATTTTGATGCATCGGACCATGCATATGTCAAAGAGTAATATTTGATGAGCTACACTGATATGAAATGTCTGGTGGAGTTGTGTTTCAGATTAGATTGAATGGGCTGTTGCACAGTGATGATAATAGCGCTATCAAGGTATAACAATATCTGATGATCTTTTGGCACCATTCATTGTGCTATTTGTTATACAGCTCTTTATGGTGGCAAGTCTTCTTTTCTGCTGTTCAATGTGGCCAGTAGCAATTGAAACTAATTATGTAATTATTGATGTAGGAAGCATTGAACACTTCCATTTCAGGATGATAGAGTCCTCAATTTTAATTTTAGTAATATCTTGCATTTGTGCATGACTTTGTAAGTAAATCACGTAAAGGAAGTAACTGATGATGACAGATGTGCCAAATATGCTGAGAATTTTGATGGGGTACTTATGATTACGAGAGTAATGCTTTAATAAAGTCATCTGGGTATTAATATTGTCCTTGGAAGTCAGAAAGTTCATGTATGCCAAAGGGTATTATAAGTAGAGAATAAGATGATCCTCCTTCTAATCTCCCATCAATAGACTGGAAGTCCTTAGAATGCATGATCTTTCCCCTTTTGTTAGTTGTCTGTAGTGACCACCTTATAATCCTTGGAGGCTCGCTGGAAGAAATTTCTTCCAGAGGCACCTTCAACAGTGATATTGTTTTCAATGCACTACAGACAAAGTTTGTGCCCTGTTCATGCAAGGAAATGATATACTCTTTATTTAACATCAGAAGTCATTCATAGTTTAGAGTCCTTTAAATTTTGACAATATGTCAAATTAGATAATATTTATTCGTAGTTATGTTCTTTGTTAATAATTGATCTGTGCATACTCTTTTCTCATAGAATCATATTCTTAAGCACGTCTTTGTTAAATAACTTCTATCGATGGTCATTTCATTTTCTTAAGCAGTCTATCAGTTAATTATTTCAAATTGCTCCCCATTTCTCATCCTTACTGTTTTTATGATTACTGATCATTCAGGAAATTGCTAGGCAACTATGTGTTGAGCATCAGCTATTATTCTCAAAGATGGTAACTTGCATTCTCTAATGGGAATTAGCAAATGATTATCTCAAAATTTTGTGTTATAGTTTTTCAAAAGAAAAGTCTAACACTTCTCGATTACCTTTTCAGGCTTCATTTGATGACAATTCTGAGTTCATGATAGCCATGCTGAGGTAAGTGTACAGTTATCTTCCTACAAACTAATCCTCAATCATGATGCTGAAATATTAAATAGTTTGATATGCTCATCAGGGAGTGTGGCCTAGCACATAAAACAATCGTGTTTGTACTGGATGAGTTTGATTTCTTCACTCAGGTAACATGCAGCCAATTTTTGTCCATTTTGCATCCTCATAGTTGATCTGGGCATTATTTAATTTCTACGTAAGAGTTGGCCCATGTGAGTTGGTTATTTTGTTTTTCTTGAAGTGAAATCTAAGAATAGAGCATGACATACCTTGGCTAGTTTTTTTGCAGGGAAAACAACGACTCCTGTATTCGTTACTTGACGCAATGCAGTCAGTAACATCTCAAGCTGTAGTTATTGGTGTGAGTTGCCGACTGGTATGTTGTTATTTTCTCTCAATGCATTTGCAATGTGTAAGAGTTAAGAAACACAGAGAAGGAGAGTTTGGAAGGGGATATGTAGGGAAAAAAAAGTGGTCAATCACTTAGGTTGCATTGATATAGGTTGTGATTCGGGTGTCCCCTCTGTTTGCTTGAATTGGATTCATGTTCAACCTAATCGTTCTTTTGGCATATAATACTTTAAATTTGCAGGATGCTGACCAGCTGTTGGAAAAGAGAGTAAAGTCTCGTTTTTCTCATAGAAAGCTGCTATTTCTACCTCCATCCGAAGAAGATATATATAGGTAAATAGGCTAACTTTAAAACTAAATACCCTGTCTCAATGGTTGGTACGCCAAGTGAATTTGACTTATGGGGTTTGTTTATAGAAATTCATATGAAAGGGGTGAAGTTTTTCTATTGTTGGATAAATTTGACATTGGAATGCTTAAAGAGTTAGCTTCTGGCATGACATGAGATATGGTGAAGCCCCTCTCAAATATCTTCTTCCTACTTTATTGTCTTCGATGGCTAATAAGAATGTGATGGTGTCAGACTACATGTCTTTGATGGGTAAATCTGTCCGTTGGAATCCAAGTTTCTTAAGGAGTTTTAATGATTGAGAGATCTTCAATTGACTCCTGTATTGATCTTTGTTAGTTTGCTAAGGTTCGTGGATCCACCCACTGCACTTCCTTGTTGACTTGTCTCATAGCAAAATTCTCGTCCTTTCCCCACTAAAGTGATTTGGCTTACTTATATTCGCTATAGAATTTTAACTCATGTTCCAGTGTAGCTTTGAATAAGATTCATACCAAAAAGTCGTAACTTCATTCTCACGATTGGTTTTGTATCCCTGTCCAAGCAGTCAGGTTAATCTTTTATCATCTTTTGTTGCTTGTGACTTTGCTCTCACCCTGCAGATTATTAATTAACCAAATGCTATCCAACTATTCAGTGTTGAAAAGGATTTTAGGCCAATTCAATTTTAAAATAATCTTTTGTAGTTCTAAAGAAAACCTCAAAGAAATCTTGGTGTATTGCACAGCTTTATCTATGCCACACACGTGGAAGAACATGAGAAAAGATTTTTGGGGGACTTGGAGCTTCTGTTGATACTTTTCTTCATTTTATTTGTCTCTGGTCTCCTCTGATTCTGTCTGCTCTAATTGTTGTTTCATATCTGTTTGTTTTTCTTTTTCTCTCTTTGTTCCTGTGCTTTCTAATCTATTAGAAATTTCCCTTTTTTTTATGAAATTCTTTATTGTATATAAAAAAAAAAAGAGAGACACGCAGATAGGTTGTTTTCTGTACGTGATGTATTGAAATGTGGAACCACTTTCTTTCCTGTGAGACCAGCTCTTATGGAGGCCAAATTTTCTCATGTTCTAGCTGTGCAGGTTATTGGATCACGTCTTGTCTTTGCCAGTGGACTCAAGCCTTCCACATGACTATGCTATTGAATTTAATGCAAAATTACGTGTATCCTTTTGCTAATTTATTTTCTTTTCAGCAATGTGCATGCTCATGTTGCGATGATAGAATTGATTGAAAATGAGGAATCACGAGAAAAAATTGACCCCCTTTATTGAATCTGTCTTGCAAAATTTAGGACCCTATGGAACTGAGGGCTAGAGACTGCATGTATATAGTTTCAGAAAATGGAGAGTACATAAGGCAATTGATTTTGTCTGGGATGAGATGCATTATTTTATCCATGAATCTACTATAGCACATTGGCATGTCATATCTGTGTCTAAGGGCGAGTGGGTTGGTACATGTTGGTGCACATGCATGCTTACTTCAAATTGGGAAACATCAATTTCACACCTACCAATTAGTGCTGAAAAAAGCAGCTTAATTATTTTGAATGATTGATTTCTTGTGGACAGTGGATCCTTTTATCATATGAACATATGATTGGAAGTCCCTCACTTGAAAGGGAAGGATTCAGTGCATGCTTTCTCATGAAGCTTAGAGGAAATAGGATCATTTTTAAAGTAATTCCTTTAATTATACTCCAGAGTATGTTCTCAGAAGAAAGGTTTCGGCAAGTTATCGATTCTTATATGAATTTCAGTCCCACTGTTCAGCACTTGGTGAAGTTCCTGTAAGTTCTCTGTGGCAATTGTATGCTGCATACGCTTGCACTTTATTTATCTATTAATTTTCATTTGAGGGCCTTACTGAAGCTGCTGAAATCAGATTCCGGGCTGTCTCTGATATGGATTTGAAGTTGGGTTATTTATCTTTCGAGAACTTCAAATCTGCAATTTCAAGTTTGCAGAGGCAACCAAAAATGGAATGCTTAAGAGGTACAGATGTGTTAACAATCTGTTCTGTCAGACCAATGTTGATTCACGTGTCAATCTGTTTTGTCAGACCAATGTTGATTCGTTGTCATTTTATCCTCAAAGCATGCAATTTGATGTTGTACAGTACAGGTGTTTCTCCAATAATAGGATGATGGTGCTGCTATCTATTCTATCAATCTCAAGCCAAGCAAATAATCTTCTCTATATAATGATTCATTCACAGAACTATGATACAGGGGTGTTGGTGAATTATCGAGGAAATGAGTGCTTCGTAATAAGTTATTTGCATTGGCATAAATTTTCCATATAGTTGGTCCTTCAATACCCATGAGTATGGCAGCTTTTGGCATCCTTGGTGGTGGCAACTTTTTTTGCTGTTGCTAGTTTTGTGGCTTGTGTATTGAGATGTCTCTATTGCTAGTGAAATGCTTATTGGCAGACATCATTTGACACTCTAGTAACATTTGCCTGCCATTTAATGGAACAAAAGACTGTCTTTATCCACCCCTTCTCCCCTCCTCTAGAGCCCTCTAACTATGTTGAAAATGATGTTATGTCTCTCTTTTCTCTTCCATGTATATGCACCCACCATCTTGTCTGTCTTGCTGAATAGTAAGCATGTATAACTTTCTTTGCAGATTGCTCCATTCTGGAACTCTATGTTCTTGTTTGCATGAAGAGGTTGGAAGTGAAAGAACAGAATTCTTACAGCTTCAGTGCTGTCATGAAAGGTCATTATTTATGTTTCTTGTGGGTTATGTGATTTTTATCCATAATATTCTTTTTATGATTTATGTGTTTGCTGAATACTGCAGAGTACAAAAGCATTCATGATTCATTTCAGACGTCTGACTATTATAGTCAAGATGTGTGTCTGCGGGTAATGTCTCCATTTGCAAAGGTTTTCCTTTTTGTGAGAACAATTTTATAGTGCGCAGAAAGGTGAAACATATGCAGACCCCTCAAATTCAGTTGGCAAAAGTCAAAAAGACAGAATTTACACATTTATGTTATGTTGGTTTTTAATTTAAATTCAAATGATGGGATGTTCATCCCTCAGTTCCCCACAAGCTCCAATGATTGTCCTATTGTCTTCATTCTTCCATAGTGCTAGTCTTTTGATCCTTTGCCATATGTCAACCAAGTTTGCATGCTTCTGATCCCCTTTCTCTTCTGCCATTCTTAATACAATTGTTAGAATGATTTGATCACTATCATTGGCATCTCCATTCTTGTTCATTTGGTTGATGGACCTTGAGTTTTATGGTTTGCAAAGGTTAATTATCGATCCAATATCACAGAACTCGATTTTAACCTACATTGAGTGATGATTGCATTGCAGCTGCCACTGAAATTTTGAAGGAAAAAAGAGTAGCAAGAAAGTAATTGCCATTGATGAGTGGTTGTTTATTTCCCATGTCTGCTGTGCATGGAAGTAGTTTGAGCGGACATTGAAGTTATAAGAGCTAAATCAGAGTTCTGTAGGACCACTAAGGTTGGGTTTGGTCTTCCCTGTCTCCATGTTCAACATTGAGGGAAGTACTGAAGGAGCATCAATGTTTTCGAAGCATCAATGTTTTCAAAGCAAAGAGATCAGTTCAATTGGATTAATTTCAGGTGCTTAATGGACTAGAGTGACTCTAGTAGAGTCTAGAGTGCTAACCCAATATATAACTATCTTGAATTATGTGCTTAAGACAGTCAACTCAATTACTGGCTTGAAAAACCTTGTGGGAGATGACTAAGGCTGTTTCTGCAGAATCTTTAGGAAGGAATAACGAGCCACTCCACATGCTGTACATGTTCATTGATGCATGTTTCAGGCTGAAGCTCCTGATCCCATTTCCCATGCTCCACTTGGTTCAGCATGCACCATTAGAGATCCTAGACTTCCACCGGTTACCCTTTTCTCTTTCAGACATTTTCTCCAGCTAATAAATAGAGAAGTAATCTTTGCAGAGTTGAGCCTACATTATCTGAAGAATATTTTTTAATGCTCCAGTATATATTACTTGCTCGGTGTTTGCTCTATGTTTGATGCTGGATCTACCGGTACCAAACAACTGATGTTGAGAATTTTCAGCATCTTAAAGACATCGAAACTCACTGGCAGGCGTAGCTAGTAAAGTTGTAGAGCCCTGTAGAAAAAAGCCTGTGCAGGATTGGAGAATATAACTGACCATTTTCTGTGTGTGATCAACCTGACTTGGTTTATGCACTAATTGGCCGTGGCTGAGAGTAAAGGAGGATGGAAAGTTTCTGTGATGAGAACCTGTTACATCACTGTCATGTGCAATCAATTACATAACACCTCGTAGCTTGAATGGGCCGAAGGATTCTGTTGTGTATCCATGAGTTCTGTGCTGACACTAGGGGGTCTGCTGTGATTTTATTTTGCAAGTTAAATGAAAGTCGTCTTATAGCACGATAATTACTCTAAACATTCTATGGCAGAAAGATGATTTCTCTAACATAAATGTCTGAATTTCTGCAGGCATTTGAGCACGTTCTACAACGCGGATTAGTTTGTTTTGCGGATGGCAGAGGACGTATTCAGTCTACTGAGTTTCGCCCTGTGAAACTTCTTATCTCATTTGTGGAGCTCAGCCAAGGCCTTAAAGCACATCATTCATGTCCTGTAAGTTTTTCCCTTGGGATGGTGCCTGCTTTACCTTATGGCAGAGGCTATTTTGTGCTTCCAGAGAAGCAATGTCTTGGATCCTCATGTAGTTTGTTCACATATTTTCTTTTGAAGTACTTTTTCATTCCGTCTTTAATAAATTATTCACAAATCATTAATCTCGTTTTGGCAGGCCATTCTTCAGAAATTAGCATCATAACGAGCAGGGGGTCAAAACCATTTCATATGCTGTACAACCAGTCAGGATGTCAATCTAATATTCCCATACCATCTTGATTTGGCATGGGGATTCACTTTTGTTAGTTGAAATTAATGTGCAATACACGGTGATGAAGTCACTTTTTTTGTTTTGATTAGCTTGTTGCCAGCTCTAATGAGTGATGCCATCTTACTCTGGCGGTCAACAGGTTCACTATCACATCTCTTCTTAGATAATGTCTATTTAAGGGCCTTTAGAAATTGTAGAGCAACATTTTATACCAAATAGAGAGATCAATTGTGACTTATGCGATGACTCGATTGGGATAAAGTTGGAGCTTTTATTTTTCTTCCCCTCCTGTTTTAGAATTTATTAAAGGTTTAGATTTATATGTAACTACTTTTAACCACCGTGTTAGTAATTTTTATGAGGATTCTTTGAGTTTTAATCCACTGAGGGAGAACTGGTAGTATCCATAGATTTATTAGCAATAACAATCCCACTGTTGCTTTGTTTATTGACAACTCCAAATTTTAGGCTTCGATGTTTGTGTTTGCTAGTGTAGTAAACATTAAATTTGTTCTGAAAATTTTTGAGGAGGCCAGTTGATTATGATTGTCGAAGATAACGAAATTAGTAAGTAAATTCTTACAAGTACAGTGGTAATCATAACATTCTTTAAAGACAAATAAAGGTCATGTCCTCTTGAAGTGAAGCCCGGCACACATTCAGCGACTTCATCGGAACTCTAGGGGCCACTGCTTACAGCATCATGTAGACAGCCAAATTTTTACTGAAGTCAGGCAAAAGCATAGAGATTTCCAGGAAATCCGGAGTGAAAACCATCTGCCAAGCACAACTTGACACAGAACAGGAGCATGCTGATCCCTTTCCTCCTTTCCCTTGCTTCATGCCGGGGAATCCAGCCTTCAAGCAATTTTTAACACTAATTACTACCTAGTTTGGCAGAATCGCCTTTGACTGGAATAATCTCATTCTGCCTGTTAGCATTGGCTTCCTTCTTATCGCTGTCTCCTCAAGCATTCTAATGGTTTTGCTGCGCGTTTTCTCTGCATCTCCCATAGGACCATTATGTGAACCTTCTCTTTTAGCCCAACGAAATTGCTCTACCATTTAAAGTATCCACAATCATCATCCTGCAAAGCAAGCACTGCCGCACAAATAACCGTAGCAACTGCAGATTTTAACCTGCCATGGTGGCATAAGTAATAACTTCCATATCAAAGTTGCTGAACTGTAGCAAAATAGTAAAATTGAAAACCGTGATGAGTGTGTTTGGAGAAGGTTGCTGACTCTGCTCCAAAACGAAATTTCTGAGACAGAAATTTCTAATACTGACTTGGAGTCGAACTGATGGCCAACTTAGGATAATCATCAAAAAGAAGATCCGTTAATTGCTAATTTTCTCCTCTGCTTTCAAGCTACTCGCCCCGGCCCCCTCCTCCTAGTTTGAGCATACTACTCCAAGGATGATTTTTTGCAGTTTCAGCAGCCAGATTTGGAATTTAAGCTTTGACATGGAGAAAGTGAGATGAACGTCATTAGAATAACTCTAGTAACATGTGATAAGAAAATTCCAGGAAATGGGCTAAATCTGGAAAGAAGAAGAATACGGGAAAAGAATGACCAAGGAAGAAAGCTTGTCATGGACCGAAGGCATTGCGCATGATATTATGTCCGGAAGGACTCTAGTAATAGGAGGTTGTCTAGGTAAAAACATCTGACCATCAAAGTGAATTGAGAACAGCATATAAACCCTATTATGGGGTACGTGGTAAAGCTTGCATATAGTCTTCCGCTGTCAATCACTAGAAGAATATGTTGAGTAGCATAGAGATCACTTAAACAGTGATGAAGAATGCAGAGAACAAGAGAATGAATTCTGATTTTACATTGCGCCTAACAGATGGATTCATCAAATGAATCTGGTAATTCTGTGGACATTACCGTATGGGGAAACCGGACTTTCTACATAAAAGGAGCCAATCGGGTTGTCCGTCTGCAAATTGCAAAAGTCTTTTACTTTTGTTCCTTTGAGTTAAGAGAATGATCTTTGAACAATCCGCATTAGACCCGAAATTCCTGCTCTTAGTCAAGGCCAATGGGAAGAGTAACCCGCTTCCACCATAACTCACAACCTACTGAAGAGTTCAGTCCAAATTGACACAATCCACATTCTTATCATTACCCATGCCTCTATGTGACAATCTTGCTGAGAAGTACAGTAACAATGATAAAAAATCAAACGTCCTTGATGAACATCTAGCACTGCATGAACCTTGCCCTTATTGATTTTTGGCATCGGCACTACCTTGCCCGGATCGATATCTGGCCTCAGCACTACTTTGCAGAACTTGTCTTCTGCCAAATAAATAAATAAAACAATTGCACTCGTCGACCCACTGCCGATTCAGCATCTGAAACTGCTTAACCAATTAATGGTTAAAACTTAATCTTGGCATTAGGCTTTCTCCACACGCCCATTTTTAAAGCTCTCTCAGCCAACACTTCTCTAAAGAAGGAGGAGGAGAAGGAGAAAAAGGAGTAGGGGAAGGAGGAGAAAGAAGAAGAAGAAATGACTAAAGCACGAACTGTTGTCTAGATACAAATGCATACAATGTACTTACTAACTATATTTATTACGATTGATCTTTATATTTTTCACAGTACATTTTTATATACCTTTTACATGTGGTGGAGAAGACAAAAGGAAGGAGAAGAAGAGTGAATGGACCAGTCAAAGTTAGACTAATAACTCGATCAATTTTGAAAGTGAAATTTTAAATTTATCGCGTGAAATATTTTAAGGGGAATTTTTTTTTTTTCCCAAAACGATGGTACTCAGAGAAATTTTGTTCCAAAAAGCATGATGCATCAAAGAGATTCTGGCCTTTTAGGAAGGTGTAATATTTGAAATGATATATGTATATGGTCAGATTGAAATTATATATTTGCAAAGTGAAGATGACCATATTGGAATGACTTAACTAAAAATTGCCCGGATCGGATCAAATCAATCAATTGGGTCCAGTTCTCGAGAGCGTCAATCTCAGTCCGATTCCTGGTTCCAAGGGGGAACCGAACTAGACCAAACCAACTTTTAAAAAAAAAGAAATTTGTATCTTAAAAATAACAATAAACTTTAAAATAATAATGACTCCAATATTTTTTTAAATTTTTTGGCTAAATGATCAATCTCACTGGACTAGACCACATCGATTAGTTAGTTAGTCTAGTTTGGTTCTTGATCCTAGGACTATTTGATCCCAAAAATTGGAAATTAGACCTAAACGCGAACTAATTAGCCTTATTAAAAAGCCACAAATCCTCAAAATCTATGCATCATTCATTTTGTTGATCTTTAAATTGATGCTTGTACTGTGTATTTCGTTTGCAATATAGTTAGGAGGGATCGGTTTCCAATCTAGTTTGGTTCCAAAGTAGAATTTGGAGGATCGGTTCTTAATTTTGGAAATCGAGGATCGGACTGTTTAATTCTAAGATTGGGAATTGAACTAGACAGTCGATTTCGATTCGATCTGACGAAACTGGCCATTTTTTCACTAAAGAGTAGCCATACTCTGAACTGATCTATCCGGTTTGATTTTCGGGCTATTTCAATAAAATCGATCGCATACATTTTCACGTCCTAAAAATCAAACTTCACATGCATTTAAGTTTTTATATATATTTAAGAATTAAAATAGTATATTTGAGGATTTATTATTTTAAATAATTTTTTAAAAAAAAAGAGTTAATCCGATTTGGTTGGATTTCTTTTAGAATTGTGAACCGCATCGAAAATTATCAATTCTATTTTTATGAAATTAAGAAACTAGATTAATGCTTTCGGGAATCGGATCAAATAGATCCGTCTTGTCCCGGTTTAGGTCTTGTCCTAGTTAGGTGGCTTCAATGCTGATCCCTACAATAGTAATCTTTTTTGGGTGGGTCCATTCCGACGTGGCGGAGCACCATTCGCTGCTTTTACGTGGAGGCTTTAATTAAATAATTCACAAAACTGGAAAAAGGTGCGAACTTTATAGTAATAGTACTCCTCCTAGTCCTGGTCAGAATTCAGGAAACTCAACTCTCCTTCGATCCGATTTCGTCATCTTTCGTTCAAAGTTTGTATTTTTCAGCGACCCTTTCGAGAGAAGTTCAATCCGTTCGTCGTCGGAGGTTTCCAATCCTCGTTTCTTGATTGACGAGGTAATTTTTCTTGGTGTTTTCTTTCGTTTGTTTATCTTGGCTTTCGTTCTTTTCTTGCACTAGCAAATCTTTTCGGTTCCTGTCTTCGTTGATTTCATGGCTTCCCATGCGTCGAATTTGGTGGATTTTTGGGTTTTTTCTTGAACTTTTTGATTTAATCTAGAATGGCGTTTCTCCCCTGGCGTGTTGGAGATCTGTGTTTTTACTGTTTCGATGCTCTGTGCGTTCAGATTCCTGTTTCCTCGTGCATGCGATCTGGGTTTCAGGACGAAGAACGTCTGGCTTTGATGGTGAATCTGGGTTGCGAGGTTTTGAGGTCTGGACAATGTTAGCGAGTCGCTGTTACTGTTCTGAGCATGTTACATGGCGAATTTGTAGTCGTAGAAAAATTTGCGTTTAGTGTTTGTAAATTCGTTAACGGGCTATGCCGATTTAAGATACAATTTCTAGTTTTGTCCTCTTTTTGAGCTAAGCAATTTCCTTCTTGCATTGACATAAGAGGAAAAAAAAAAATCCTTCTTGCATGAATTGACAAATGGTCTATCATGGGGGTGATCTTTTGGAACGATGATAGAGAGTTAAATTTGAAGATGGCCTAGGGCTAGAATTTGTCTCGTGTTGGTCATTTGTGTGGTTACTAAAATTTTTAGATGTAATTGTAAAGTCTCTCTATTAAAAGTGGGTGAAAATGTGTCATGCCTTGTAGGGTTCCAGTTTTTTTCCCCAGTGGATCCATGCCTGAGTTGTCAGACAGGGTGTGTTTTCAATTTGATAGGGCCTCCCTCCTACCCTATTCCTTCTATGGCTAATCTGCTAGTTCCATTGTTCTAGAGTCAGTAGGCGGGGTTCCCTTTTTGTTTCTTTCAGTGGTGAGGTTGATTGTTGACTTATTATTTGTGTCAAGAATTGTCATCCTTATGGTGATGCTTGATTAAGTATTACTATTATCTTAGGAAACTCTGTTCCTCAATACTGTGGGGTGCTCCTGATTGTTGTTGTGCCATGCTGCTTTGTGTGAGGAGAGAGATAGGGCGGGGAAGAGATAGGAGAGGGTCTGGGTGTAGATTTTGGATATGCATGAGGATCAATGGGTCTTTTTAGGTTGGAGAGATGCTGAATATAGGCTTTGAAATGTGAGGAAGGTATATAATATGGAGAGCAAAGTTGAGCATCAATTTTGCAATTATCCCAAAAATTATGAGCTATAGAAATCTTAGAGGAGGAATTGGCCTGTTTCCCTTTTAAAGAAAAATTCCAATACATATTAGAAAGGACCAGCCATTACTGTACCATTCTGCAGACTTATGTAGATTGAAAGGATGTAAAAAAAAATTGGAGTTCAAAAGATTGGTTTTTGGTAGTGTACATATAAAGTGCTTGACTTGTTAAGTAGCCAACCCAGTAAGGTCATCGCCATAGATGGGGCACTGGTTTTCTTATTGTTATCAACTCTTGTTTGCAGGCACAAAGCCTCAAATAAGTCCAAATTCCATCTCTGTCCATTTCGACTTAAAAGTCGTTTTTAATCTTAATTTCTTGGAGACCATAAGATCTGAGTTTGAACTTAAGATTAAAGCAAACACCAGGCTGCCCTCACCTTGTGAGGACTCGTGTCTGCTAATATCCTTTTGGCAATCAATTCTGTCAGCTACTTGCAAAATGATGTTAACTTGGCATTGTGGTATTCATCAAACTTGATTTTTATCTAAAAATACTTAGCTAGCATATGTTTCTGTGATTTTCTGATATCACCGATTCTTTCTTTTGTTTTTTATATAATTTCAGATTCTATTTGTTTATTGTCAAATAAATGGTAGATATTAAGTGTTGTTCCAACTATCCAGCAACTTAAACTTTGGAAGAATTAGTTGTCTAGACCATAACAGAGCTATGTGTCCTTGTTTTGAATCCCCATACCTTATTTCTGAGTATGCTTTGAAACTACCTCATCTTGGATTTCACGTGTAAAGCTGATTTTCAGGAATTGCAAGGGTTAAAAAAGAGGTTTGTAACTTTGAGCTTGTGGAATCTATATAGATGTTAACTAGTTTCAACTTATCTCATTGGGAAAGCCTGTGGTCTAGGCCAATAATTATGGATGTGGTAATCTGGATTGTTGGATCAAAAAAGATTTTTTTTTTTTTCAACTGTCGGATGGTTTTAAAATGATTGGACTTCCAGATATTTAAGGAAAATTACTGACTATAATATTGCCAATGTTACAATTGATTGAGGAAAGTTATGACACAAGGACAATTACTCACCTACAGAGCCTTCAAGTTTACAAAGTGTGAAGGAATGTTATGGTCAAGAAATAAGTTGCTAAGAATATAAAAAACAAGAAAACAAGATTTTTTGGTATATTCAGGTTGATTATGATTTATGGAAAGTTATGGATGCTAAGATATTCAATCTTATGAGAGTTTATGGTGAATTACTACATGTGAAGGGATGGTTGCTATCTTCTCGTTTGCAAGGACTTACAGGATAATTTTGAGGTTTGCTATTGGTTAACTACTAAGTAGTAGCATATTCATGTTATGAAAATACTGTCCATCATGATAAATTACTAGTTACCAGGTAAACAAGCTAAGACCATTACAGGTAAGTTATGTCCCATTAAAGTTTAATTACTACCTATAGATGCAATCGAGTTTAATGATAGGTTTAGGATTTATGGCTAAAATAAGGGACTTGTTTTGTTTTTGTGCTTATAGGACCCTAGAAGCACCTGTATGTAAATATGTTCTTGTATGCAACAGGCCCCGCATTGTATTGATAATAAGGCATGTCATGATGTTGAATGTCAAACTGATAATTGGTTGTGAAGTTTTTTAGAGGTCTTGCTTCTCGAATGAAGGGATTTTGAAGAATGAGTTTTTATTATTTCTGCGACTTTTCCAGAAATGGCTTTGACTGGACCAACTCCGCCCAGAGGAAGTGCAGCTGCTGCCGCAAGCATGCGGAGGCGTAGGACCACAAGTGGTGGGCCCTCTGGAGGAGCAACTGGGACCATGCTCCAGTTCTACACGGATGATGCTCCAGGACTGAAGATTTCTCCAAACGTTGTCCTTGTGATGAGTATTGGCTTCATTGCATTTGTTGCTATTCTTCATGTCGTGGGTAAGCTCTACTTTGTCCGGAGGTAGGCCAAGAAGGCTGAAGCACCTGTTTAAAGGGGTCCAAGTGCTACGTTATTAGTTCTAGTTCATCTTTGGAATTAGAGTGGCAATAGCTGTGAGTTGGATTATAAGAACCCATAAAAGTTCCCCTAGTTACCATCAAGGTTTGAGATACAGAGTTTTAGTTTCGGTTTGTCATAGGGCAAGATTTAGTCCCAACTATGTAACTCCTGAGAAGTGTCTCTCAACAGCATGACACTGAGGTTTTCTGTTTCTCTTTGTCCTGAATTTTTCTGTGAATTAAAATCATTTTTTGTGAACAAAATTTGGATGTTACTCATACGCTCGTGTTCTAATGTTGCTTCGACTCACTTTTTAAATGTGGACAGTGAAGCTGAAGGCATTGATTATGATTGGCAATTCTTTTGCACACCCACCCTTCTTATATGCTATTCTTGAGTACAAGGTAAAATGAGACAACTCATAGAAATCCTTCGATATCTAGTGGACCTTACAACAGAAAACTGAAAGCTTATCAGCAGATTCAGCCTCGCCTTTTGAACTTTTGTCCGTCTTGGGCAGTATGGTGGCTTTGTTGCCACATCTAGCCTCTTGGTTTAGTTATTCAACAAATTTATGTATTTACTTCCTCCGTTCCGTTCCTGGACCTAGGCGACATAGCAATGTAGGAGGAGGTCTGAGTTTACCACTCGCACGTAATTAAAGCCGTGCCATGAACATGGTTCCTCAATGGTGTCGATTCTTAATACAGGAGATAAAAATATTATAGTGGGAGCTGGCCGAACGCCAAAGAAGACTAGGATTACAGGAGGATTAGCGTGTTCTAGACTACAAGACATTTCTCAGGACCAATCCCATTTGTTTCAGAAAAAAGTGCCAACTAGTGTTTTAACCAACTCCAAAGTAACATTTGCAGATATATGGGGTGCTTTCGATGTAATTTCCAGGAAAAAAAATTCCAAGTGTCGTAATTTTTTGTGTCAATCACATTCTCAAGTTGAATGTATATTTCTCTTTGTGCAGCTTTTGAAAGGTGCTTCGTGATTCTGAGATACCCATATTAGAGCATTTGCTTTAAGAGAAGATAAAAGAACCTTGAGTGCTGATATGAGAACGTTTCCCATTAATAGAAGATAGAATCACGTATGGGATCTCTTCTTTTCTGCTTTCATATTTAGGCTATAGAAGATGAATCCAAGTTAGGCATCATAAGCTTATGCAATTTCATTTTCTTAAAAAAACCAACATACAATAAAATCAGACCACAAGCTAATGACCAGAAAAAGATTGGTGTAGGGTGGAATTTTTGCAACTTCTTTTCAAATAATTCATAACTATTCCAGAGGTTCCCGCACAGGACAAATAAACCTTTGCGTTGACATATTCACAGTGCACTAAGATTCTATTCACTGAAGAAGTATGGAAAACCAATAGAAATTGCAAAGGAAAAAAGTGAGAGCGAACTGTCAGTAAATTAACCAAAGATTGATCCTACATGGGCATCATCATTTTGTCAATCCTCCCAAAATAATGTCAGATGATGCTCCTGAATTTTTGGCATTGACAAAACGAAAACCTTTTCTCCCTCCTGTGACGCTCACCTTTAGGTGAGAAAAGTCTGTCGTTTCTGTTCTCCCTTGTGCTCATTCCCATGTACATTCGGAAACTGCCAGGGCGTGCCTTCAACTGGAAAGGTTAGACACGTCAACTGACTCATGCTATCCGTCGTTTGAGTTCGGAGTTAGTCCTGGACTTGAAAGGGTCTGCGTGTCGGGGGTTTTCTCATTTCCCATGTCTTTGGTTTTGTGAAGAAGGAATGTCCCGGAGAGTATAGTGACAAAACCGCACAACTCAGTCACAATTTGTGATGCATTTTGCGAATCCCAATCCTGCATTCCCAAGCATACCAGGGGAAAAGAATAAGGTATACTGTCACTGCTTAAAATGCTGAAAAAGAACAATGGCAGATATAAATTATCGCACAAAAATGTCGAGAACAAATGGAATTGACAAAGAATACGCCTCTCTAAATTTTGTTGAACCAAATTTTCTCTATGTCAAGATCTTCATGCTGGATCACAAGTCCATCCAATCCTTGTGCCAATAATTAAACTTTTTACAGATCCAGCCGTTGAAGCTTGAGCCCGAAAGGTTAAGATTGCACCATCTCAGAGACACTGGACTATAAGATACCGGATTGAATTTTTAAAAGATACTGCTTCCGTATTTTTTCGAAGCAACACTAGAGCTTCTGTTGGGATTATTCTAGGCCGAATACATGCACCAATATCCACATGGATACTACTATATTATTTTCATATTTCCCAATATCCACATGAATACTACTATATTATTTTCATATTTCCACGAAGGTCGAATCAGCCATGTGGACAGGGTTTAAGTCAACATGCATTTCTTTTACTAAAACGCAAACAATTGTAAGTCATACTTTACCTTAAACATGATCATGCTGGCAAGGATGGTGAATATTGTGAACATCACATAGTACACTGGAGATATTACAGCAGTATTGAAGGTGTCAAGCGCCTGTCAGAAGAAACCTTTTGAGTTATATAATTGTCATTCTATCAGGGGATAAGAAAATCAGGACCAATCAAGAGAACAAGCGATAAAGTTGAAAAGGTGATACCCTTCTCCATGCATTAGACTTAGGTCCTTTATCCAATCAAATCTTAGATTAACTTGGTAAAAGGTAGGTGGGTGTAAAATCTAAAATTTACTTAAGTGTTATTCTTTCCTGATCCATAGATTTACGACTTACCTTGTTCAAGAAGTTGATCTGCATGAGACTAAAAAAGATGACAACAATAGTGAAGAACCACGTCTGGAAGTAAATGAATTGGTTCTTTCCTGAAAATGTGAGCTTCAGGGCGATGCCCAATGCTTTAACACTCATCACCTGCAGATAAACAGTGAAGTTCACTGTGGTTTCGAGAAATAGATGTAGCTAGACTTCGAAGATAGTACACTGACCGTTAGAGAACCCATGAGAGAGCAAATCCCAATATAAATCATCATATTAGTAGGTCCATAACGTGGTGCATAGCAGAAAATAAGAACACCGACCACGATGAGAACTACGACGGTATACACAATAAAACCTGTCGCCAGAAGAGTTACTTTCAGCACAACATCCTCATGACATTCAAGGAGTTCTATTCAAAATCTGAGGGGTACTTGTTTAGACTGGACTGATACCTGGCTGGGTGGCAAGGCGCCACACTTGTTTAACGGATTCAATGTCCCTTTCCTTTGGAGCATGTAACACGATGCTCGTGGAACCCACCACACAAAGAACACATCCAAGCACACCAAAGATGTGCAATTTCTCCTCCAAGATAAAATGGGCAAGCACTGCACTGCATCATGGTTTTTAAGATCGGTCATCGCTGAAAAATAACAGCTTATAGAATATTACATGTGTCCATTTTTCTTATTTCTGGTAGATTTAGAGACAGCTATTTTGTTTACTTGACGATTTCAAACATCAATACCTGAAGATGATACTCAGTGCTCCCAAAGGTGTGACAAGAATCGCCGGAGCATATGCATAGGCAGCGAAATTGGCAATCTCCCCAACAATCACTGCCAAAGATGCGATGAAGCAATTAATTTCTAGGGTCACAAGAGGTTGAGAAAATGTATGTTGTCAATGGAAACTCAACTTTGGCTCATAGCGGCTATATGCAGGAAAATGGAATTGAGACTATAAGGGACGCTACGTAAAAGAAGAGCTGGATAACCTTTGCTGCTTTTACTAGTGAACCAAAAGGGTTCAACCACAAGACTACCATGCGCCAAATTCTCCTACCCTCTAGAATGCTGATTTCTCTAGCTGTCTACTGCATCTAGCTCCTTGACCAATTGATTTCTGTTCAGCACTCTCTAGATAAAAATTTAATCATTAGCATTTGATGAATTTTGGTAGATTTGAGTATACGAACGTGTGGTTTCCTCCTAGACCAAAACTATATCGGTCTAACTAAATTCGTATCAAATAAGTGGATCATAGTCACATTGTCCATCCCTGATGCTATAAGAAAGATTACTATGATAATCTGATTTGTAGACAGCATTGAAAATTAAAAATGAAGACAATAATTTTTTTACAGTTGTCTTTGAACAGATCTTTCTTTAAGCTTAAACCCTATTCCTTTCAGGTTAAGGAGCATAACATTACCCATGTCAACAAGCATAACTATCGCATTTTCTCATTCCTTTTTCGGTCAAGAAATTGCCTTCTCACCAGAGCAGTGATAAAACGTTGAGAAGCTAAGACGTAGGAAGGATGTAAACTCAGAGGTGCAAAATGGATTGTCGTTCATGTATCGGAAAACTTCTGGTTTGGAATTCCTTGTGGAGTAGACAAGGTAACTCCAGGATTAACCTGAAACCTATATATAGTCCACCCCTAGAATGCTTCTTTCATCATGTTCAGAATATTATCCATGAAAGTAATTCATCAAGTGAAAAAGCAGGATAACTAAGGATTTTGCAGACATGAATAAAATGATTCATTAGGGAGAACGGAATGCATAAAAGTGGAAATCAATTCAAAGTACCACATGGAACTCAAGGTTATGCCTATGTTGAACTACAAAGCTTGTAAGGAACTTGCAAAAGAAATGAAGTTCCTGCTCGAACACAAGACCCTCCTAGTGCCTCCCTTCACCCAAAGAAAAGGAAATGTAAATGAACGCAGCACTGCAGGGAAGAGAACTTAAGCATTGGATTCTAGAAGCTATTTGCAAACTGCAATCATATATTGGCCTATTGGTAACAAGAAGAAGAAAAAATGGGAAGACATGTCCCGGGAACAAGCAAGAATTAGGTTAATGGGCCTAATGTACCGGCGGCACAAAAGAGAATTGCCCTCTCTAACACTCTGTAAGTGAACACGGTGTGCGGATGCACGATCACATGCTCTGGCTGTAACGGATGTTACAGACCTCAGAGTCCTTTTGCCAAGGTAGTACATCTTCCATATGATTGAATTTGACAAACCCACCAACTGATTCCATACTCAAGCAAGAGCTATAGATGTTTAAGATTGCATGTCCAGCACAGGTCTCTTCTCAAAGGATTTCATTTGTCAGAGAGCGACAAAGGCACAAGCAAATCTTTTTACCACGTGAATAGCCAAAAACAAAAATCCTATTACTTCAATAACAATTATATGCAGAAATTTCCAGGTCCTAACAAAACATGCTCAATGCATCAAACAGACCCGGAAGTCAGAACTTACTGGTGATCATTCCTACCCACCACCAGGGTTCATATAAGTATGAATAACCCCCTGAACCTGCAAAACGGGCAGAAAACTATCAGACAACAAGGGGGAAAAGAGGGCTTTAACACCCGAAGCCATCTATATCAAATAAGTCCACATCAGGGCATCGAAAAGATTAAAAAGGGATCTATTCTTTTGCCATGAAAACCATAGAAATTCCTTGGAAAAAAAAAAAAAAAAAAAAGCGCAAGAAAGTACCTGCTCTGACTCCCGTTATCCCAGCTTTCTTCAACCCCTTTTTCTTGACAATGAAGCTAGAACCGATGAAAACGCTCGAGGAGAGGGCCAAGACGAGTCCGTGCACGTTATCAGATGACATCACCATTGGGGATGGCAACACAGGAAAACCGAACTCCAACACCAACCAAAAAAAAATGAAAAAGTCTCCTCTTTTACGGGGCCAGAATCAAGAAATCGACACCCTGCCACAGACCCATCAGAACCACGATGAGAAATTCACGTTCTTGAAGCCCGCACGGGCGTGATTCATCCATGCTCGACGTCACACGTCTATAACACCCGAGAAAAAAGAAGAAGAAGAAAAAAAAAAAACATACAATTCAGTCCAGGAGGAGGACGGAGGAGGCTGCCCGGAAGCCAACCTCCATGTTTGCAACAATGGCGCGAATTCCTCGTCACCGAATTATCAACCGGGACGACGACGCTCCTCCTCCTCCTCCTCCTCCTCCTCCTCTCTCACAGATGGTTTCGTGGCCTGCAGGCTACGACGTTCATTGGGGGAAGAGAGAGAGAGAGAGAGAGAGGAATGCCGATGCTACGAAATCATCACACGCAGACAGAGAGAGACAGAGAGACAGGGGAAGAGAGAGAGAGTCCGTTACAAATGGGGAAGGAAAGAGAGAGATAAAAAAGAGAGGAAAGAGTTTAAAAACGAAGAATAGAAAAGAGAGGCACGAATTAAGGTGGCCAACCACATCATCTTCCCGTTCGCCGTACGATTTTTTAAAGTGAGCTTCGGGAAGGAAGGGGGGGGGGTTTCTCCTCATCCTCCTCCCCCCTTCCATGTGTGAATGACGTGAACGGGAATTGGGCGTCAATCACAACTACGTCGACGACCGAACCCACCACAGCCCATTACAACACACAACACAACCTCCAAAAAAAAAAAAAAAAAAAAACATCCTCGTGCTTCTTCTTTTTTCTTTTTCCTTTTTTTTTTCTCTTATAAACAATTCGAGCAATGTCCGATTCATCGAAAGGGCAAAAGGAAAGAATGCGGCTGAAATCCGGATGCAGTAATTCACGATTTGAGATCTAAGAATTTTTTAGGATCGATTGGCACGTAACAGTTCATTATATTGAGTGATGATTGTTGGAATTCGATACCTGGAATTAATTTCACCAAAGCCAACGGGCTAAAGGGATCGGGAAGTGGGGTCGGAGAGTACTGAATATGGAGTCTGATTCTCGTGAGCACCGCACAGGCATATACATAGAAAAGATTAGCGAGATAAAGAAAAATAATTAATTCCATCGAGAGGAATGGCGATTCCCGACCACTAACAAGTAAACATTTTTCTTCTTTTGTCCTACACATTAATTGCCGATTCGTTTTGAAAGTCACAAAAGTAATTGGTCATGATGAGATATCTCCACAACTAATATTATTACGGTATATTGCATGGAGGCAATATTCGACATTTAAAAGATTTTACAACATCGCTTTGTTATAAAATACTTGGATGATTAATTAATTGAAGACCTCTTATATTTTAATTAGGCCAACGGTCAATCTACTTTTTGGTAAATTATAATAGAGGTAATTTTCTACGTAGAATCTCGATAACCAAGTAGTGGACATGTATTTTAACTCGAGGAGGGTGAGTCGAGAAAACTGACAGAATCTAAGTTTCCAAAAGTGAAATAGAGAGACATCGCATAAAAAATCTAGAAGAACACGAGATATATAAACAAAAAGTATTCCAAACAGCCGGCGTTTTTCCAATTGCCGCTATCAGCTAGCACCCCTTGAGTTCGTCAATGCCGATAATTACATTCCTAACACCCTAATGAATCTTCGAAAGGTCGATCCACTTTCTTCTAAACTTTCTAATCTCTTTTCAATCGAGATTTTTTAATCATTTTATATAAGGGTTTGGTGTGAATACAATAATGAAAATTGGGTATTCGCTGATGTTCTATTCCTTCTCCGCACGCATTAAACATCTTTGATAAACACTCCTGTGATGATCCATAAGGAAGGGGGGGGAGGGGGGATATCCTCTTTTCCCCAATGGAATCTTTGCCAATAGGAGGAAGGCGGATAAAGTTTGCCCCCTCCAATCATGTGGAAACAGTCTCAAACACAAGCAACCGAGAGAAAGACACTTCGCAATCATTTTATTTTTTCTTCTTCCCTGTGGACTCCTCCTCCTCCTCCTTGGCATATTCTAAAGATACCCATGAAGCGGCATCCGTTTCTCAAGGTCGCCTTCGTACTCGACTTGGTATCGAAAGTATCCATGAAGATGATGAACGCTTTGACTCGATCATCCCATTAAGTGGCGTCGTTATCTTGAAATTCCCCATAACTAGATTTTGTTTCTAGTGCCTCCTAAACTTTATCACTTTTAATCTTATAAGTAATAATTGGGAAAAAGTCATAAATTTATTACAATTGTGTCAATTCAATTATCAATCTTTTGTAATTGTGTCAATTCAGTCCATCTGGCAATTTTTGGTTGGCTGACATTGACGTTAGCAATTTTTAATTTTTTTTTAATTTTTTAATTTTTTCTTTCTACTTCCTTCTTCTTCCAACTAACGTCACCGACAACCAACCAAAGGTGAGGACCGGTGAGGTCATTGTTGTTGACTAGTGGCCAATGGTGAGGTTGGCCCTCACAACCGTTGGCAAGGTTGGCCTTGTCTAGCTATGGCGAGGCCAGCCTTGTCATTGCCAGGGGAGACTCCCCCTCGCCAATAGCTGGCAGGGGCAAGGCCCACCCTTGCCGGCCCTTGCCTCCAGTTGGTCACCTACGAAGGAAGAAGGAAGAAGGAAGAAGGAAGAAGGAGGGCAAAAAAGGAAAAAAGGAAATAAAAAATTCAAAAAAATAAAAATATTATTAAAAATTATCCATGTCAACATCAACTAGATAATCAGCATCGACCGATATATACATCAATGCTAACCGGCCAAAATTAGCCGAATAGATTGAATTGACACAACTACAAAATGTTTAGGACTGAATTGACATAATTATAAAATGTTTAGAACTAAATTGGCCAAACAAATTAACATCAAATTGGCACAATTACAATAAATTGATGACCATTTTAGTAATTTTCCCAATAGTGATCCCACAGCCTTATCATACTAATGACAGGGCGAACATTTGCTCGTCCCCTACGTGTTTTGCACCTTTATTAGGAGCATCTTTTATATGAAAAAAAAAAAAATTACAATCGTCCTAAAACTCTAAATTAAAATTTTAAAAAATAAAATAAAATCCTCAACTGACCTCACCCCATGCTTCTCACAAGAAAGAAAGGGCTTCGTTGAACTAGCTTTCAACTCATGTCTTTCCACTCAAATCCGTAGCGATTCTCCCCCTCTAATTCTTCGGTCCATGCTCAAGAAATTCTAACCCTTTTTTCATCGTCTATAAATTTCGAGCAAAGTCAAGGCAATCTAGCTTTTTTATGTGCACGTGAGTGACATTCGAGAAACATGTTTTTTTCGGACTAAAATGCCCCCAAAATGTGGCATTACGTGCGTGTGATCATCGGTCGGCCATTATTTAACGACGATGATCTAGAGGGTTTATTGGGTCAAAGTAGTCAAGCTCAAGGTCAGGTCAGGGGGGTTTTTGGAACAAGTTCAAATGCAGGAGGAATTCTGAGAAATGAGCTCCACTTTAAGCGGTTATTAGTCAAAATGATCTGGCTGGTTGGGTATTATTTTGAGAAGAATTTTAGGAAACATGCACCAATCTAGGGACATTGTTGGAATTTTCTCGTGAAGTTTGCACTCCACTTCAAAAAAATAAATAAATAAATATATATTTAAAATATATATATATATATATTTAAAAGTAGAAAACAGAGAAAAAAAAAAAAAAAGGAAGGAAAAAGTCTCCATTGTCGATCTAATTAATTGGATTTTTGCTCTTTATGTGTTTGGATACAAGATTGATGGACCCATTAAATTTTTTTTATTGATTGGATAATGTATGTTGGGTACGGACACAACATAAAATGGGCATTTATTCTATTTTCATCATTAAATGACTATTCTATTATTTTTCCTCTTTTGATCATAATTCAATCCAAACTTCTCGAATTGCCTTATTATGTGGGACAAATTCTTTGATTCTTCCATTTCGACGGAATCAGAGTAGCTCCCCTTATTCATTAATATATTGAGTATCAAATTGAATATTTTATTTGAATGAAATCCAATTGAATTTCAATTATTTCTTATTAGTGATTCCTATAAATAAATAAATAAAAAGGAAGAATTTGAGTAGAATGTCATTTTTTTTTTATGATTTTTCTAATAACTCTGTTTTTATGTAAATTCATACTACACAATTCCGTTGTTCGTGGGACCAAGAGACCTATTAAGGAACTTTTGACCTATCAACACCATGATTACCATGTAATGTAAAAGAATAAATTTCACTATATTAATTATATATGACGAAGCATGAAAATGGGGGCGAGGGTTTATAAAACTTCTTATTCACCTACAATTTTTTTATTGGCCCTTCGATTAGAACTTAGCTCAGCCCCAAATGGTAAGTTCGGGACATTGCGCTTTTAATGACATCATTTCCCCGGCAAGCTACATTGGAGGATTTTATGTTAAATCAATAACAAGTCGGGTTTTTGACAAGAGAAATTGCTTAAAGGTGAACATTAATGGTGGTATCACATGAAATTGAGCACACACACAAAATTAGGAAAAATGGCATAAATAATTCATAAATTTTGGCCTAATATATAATATAGCCTATAAAATTTTAATTTATTTAATGTGATCCATAAACTTTAATTCAATATGCAATACGATCTTTAAACTTTTATTATATTTAATGTAGTCCATGAACTTTTTGTACATATTCAATTTATTTCTTAGACCATATGAAAACATTTAATATTAACCATTGTAGAGTAGAATCTGTATTTCTTATTTTTCAATGAGAAATTACAAGCTGTATATATATAGAAATAGAGGACCTAAATTAGGTAAGAATAGATCCTAATTAATCCTAATCTCTATCGGTAGCTAATTTACAACTAACAAAATTTAATCACATAATATCAAATAATATCTCAAATAATTAGAAAGAGATTATAGGAGATTTTCCAACACTTACCCTCAAGTTGGTGAGTGAATATCTTCCATGTCCAACTTGCTAATAATCTCCTGAAATCTCAACATTGGTAGGTCTTTGGTCAATACATTTGCTAGTTGATCTTTGCTAGGAGTGTAGGGAGTACTGAATAAACCATATTCAAGCTTCTCCTTTATAAAATGCGTGTCTACCTCAATATGCTTGGTTCTATCATGTTAAATCGGATTATGAGCAATGTTGATTGCTGATTTATTATTACAACATAGTCTCATAGTTTCTTCGTGTTCTACTTTGAGGTTTTCAATGACAATCCTGAGCCACAAAAGTTCACATATCCCATTTGCCATTGCCCTGAATTCAGCTTTAGCACTAGATTTAGCAACCACATTTTGTTTTTTACTCCTCCAGGTGACAAGATTTCCCCCTAGAAAAGTGCAATAGCCAGATGTAAACCTTTTATCTATCAGTGACCCAACATAATTTGCATTAGTATAGGCTTCAAGTTTCAACTTGTCACCCTTTTTAAACAAAATACCTTTTACAAGAATAGCTTTGAGGTAGTGAAGAATCCGGTAGACAGCTTGCATGTGTTCTTCTTTAGGATCATGCATAAACTGACTCACAACTCCCACAACATAGGTTATGTTTGGCCTAGTATGAGACAGATAAATGAGTCCTTCCTACTAACCTTTGATATCTCCCTTTTATCAACTATGCCACTCTCTCCCTGTCCATCCATTTTAAAATTTGCATCAATAGGAGTGTTCACCGCCTTGCTATTGAGACATCATGTTTCTTTAAGAAGATCAAGTGCGTACTTCCTTTGGGATATAAAAATACCTTTCTTAGAGTAGGCCACCTCGATTCCAAAGAAGTATCTCAGCTTTCCAAGGTCTTTGATCTCGAATTGTTGAGCAAGACTGCTCTTAAGAGACCTTTGTTTAGCTTCATCATTACCAGTCACAATTATATCATCTACATAAACAAGTAGAGCTGTAACCATAGCTTCATTTGAATGTTTGATGAATAGGGTGTGATTCCCTCTACTTTGCTTGTAACCCATGTCGAGCATCGCCTTTGTGAACCTTCCAAACCAAGCACTTGGGGACTATTTGAGACCATATAGAGCCTTTTTAAACCGACACACCTAATTGTTTCTAAAGTCCTTGTCAAAACCTGGTGGAGGCTCCATAAAGACTTCCTCCTCCAAATCTCCATGTAAAAACGCATTCTTCACATCAAATTGCTACAAAGACCAATCAAAAGTAGTTGTAAGAGAAAGTAGCACCTGTACCGTGTTCATCTTTGCTACTGGTGCGAAGGTCTCTTGATAATCCACCCCATAGGTTTGGGTGTACCTCTTTGCGACCAGCCTTGCTTTATACCTCTCCAAGGTCCCATAAGCTTATAAACCCATTTACATTCGACTGGTTGCTTGCCTTTGGGTGAAGTCACAACTTCCCATATATCATTCTTCTTCAATGCATTCATTTCCTCCGTCATAGCTTGTATCCAATTCCTATCCTCAAAAGCTTCATGTACCAAGTTAGGAATAGTAATTGAATCAAGAGCAGTAATAAAGGCTTTGTGTTGAGTAGATAGTCTATGATATGGCACAAATTGGGAGATAGGGTGTTGGGTACACTTCCTAGTAGCTTTTCTCAAGGCAATGGTAAATCCAAATCACTTAACTCAGATTCATTGGAAGAAGGGTGAGTGATTTCATTACCTATCAACGGTTCAGATGATGGGACTTAATCAAGTTCCAGATTGAGCTTCGTCCTTCTTGAGTAAACTTGCAATTTAGTTGGTTCATTATTAGGAGGACTAGATGAAGATGATGATGAATTAGGCAAAGGACTTGACGGGGGACTTAATGGACTCAATGAAGGACTAGGTGAATTAAGAGGCTAGGACTAGACAGAGATATGGAAGGAGACAAAGTTGAATTATATGAAGTAGAATTGGGTGATACACTAGGCAATAGAGGCAGAGGTTCAAACCCACTATCGTCATCAAATCCACTATCTTCATGGGAAGGGAAAAACGATTGGTTTTCATTAAAAGTGACATCCATAGAGATAAAAACTCGATGTGTCAAAGTGTCATAGCATTTATAACATTTTTGAGTATTAGAGTACCCAATAAAAACACACTTTATAGCACGAGGGTCGAGTTTATTTCGGTTGTGATTATGAATATGCACAAATGCAACATAGCCAAAGACCCGAGGGGAAATGTGATATTTATGGGAAACATCAGGATAAAAGATAGACAGAAGCTGTAAGGGACTTTTATTTCCTATGGTTTTGGAAGGAACCCGATTAATAAGATAGGCTGAAGTGAAAACAGCTTTGCCCCAAAAATACTTTGGGACAGACATTTGAAAGAGGAGAGCCCAAGTAACATTTAGGAGATGCCTATTTTTCCTTTCGGCTACTCCATTTTGTTGTGGCATGTCAACACAGGAAGACTCATGAATAATACCTTGAGTTTGGAAAAAATGATCAAGATATCGATTGAAATATTATTTCCCATTATCTGACATAAGTCTCTTGATTGACACTCCAAATTGATTGACTATTATTTTATGAAAGTTTTGAAAAATAGATTGAACATTAGATTTGTCTTTCATAAGATATAGCCATGTAGTGCGAGTACAATCATCGATAAAAGAGACAAACCATCTAGCTCCTATAAAATTAGCAATTCTAGATGGACCTCACACATTAGTATGGATAAGAGAGAATGGTGTTGAAGCTCTAGCATTATTATTCAAAGGAAATGAAACACGATGATGTTTTGCAAGTTCACAAACTTCGCAATAAAGATTTTCAACAGCAACATCTTTAAAAATGGAAGGAAACATAGTCCTAAGAAGACTGAATGGTGGATGTCCTAACCGAAAATTGTGAAGCCAAATTTGAGATGAGTGAATGGGATTACAAGAGTTGTAAAAGGTGTTGTAACCCACAAGAGACCAACTAGTTTTGCCTGAATCCTCAAGGTAGTAGAGCCCATTCCGTTCCTTAGCAAATCCAATCGTCCTCCCCATTTTTGGGTCCTGCAAAATACAATGGTCAATAGAGAAAAGTATCTTACAATTCAGATTTTTTGTAAGTTGATGAATGGAAAGGAGATTGGTGGATAGTTTAGGAACATGAAGGACATTATCGAGTTTAAGTAAGGAATTTAGAGCTATGGTTCCTTGGCCAACTACAATCACAGGAGATCCATCTGCTATGGTAATACTCCTATTTCCTAGTGATGGTTTATTTAGTGGGATCATGTGTCATATGGTTGGTTGCTCCTGAATCAAGAACCCACTTGTGATACTGAGAAGCTATTGAGTTTTCCGAAATTAGACACGCACCTGATTGAGGACTAATGAACACTTATCAGAAGACTTAGATAGGGAGTCAAGGAGAGCCTTAATTTTACCAACTTCTTCTTTGTTAAATATCTCCTCACTGACACGTTTGTATTGGTCCATAGGGGCAATTTCACTAGTCATGTGCGCTTGTGGCTGTCTTTTAACCCTGCTAAGCACTTGCGTTTTTCCATGAAGCTTGAAGCAATTTTCTCTTGTATGGCGTGATTTCTTGCGGAAACTGCACCATAAACCATCATTGTTTGTTGTCTTAATCAGATCCGATCTTCTGTTTTTATTGGAGTTTGTTTCCTCCTGAATTGCTTTCATGGCGGATCCTTCGATAAGTTGGTCTTCAAGCATTATAGTCCGCTGGTTTTCTTCTCCTCTTACAGTAGAAAAAACTTCATTCAAGGATGGCAACCGCTTTTTTCCGAGAATCTAAACTCCATTCTAATCAAAGTTTGCATTTAGACTTGCCAAAAAATCAAAAATCCTATCTCTCTCCATATGGTTTCGGAGAGTAATAGTGTCTTCAGCACACTTCATCTGTATATTCATATTGTGATCTATTTCAAGCCAGAGACCCCTCATGAGATTGTAGTATTCTGTAACAGAACGATTACCTTGCTTTATGGTCGAAGCCTTTGTCTTGAGTTCATATATTATTGCAGCATCTTGAACTTTTGAATAAGACTGACGAACAGCCTCCCACATGTCCTTGGTAGTAGGGAGAAACATGTAGTTTTTGCTGATTTTAGGTTGCATTGAACTCCACAACCATGACATAATTGAGGAATCTTCTTCGTCCCATGCCTGAAACTTGGGATCATTTTGTGCTGGACCAGTGCCTTCTAGATGACTGATCTTCCCTTTTCCTTTAAGAAACGTCCTCACAATCTGTGCCCACTTGAGATAATTTTTTCCATTTAGTCGGTACTCCTTCATGTTGGGAAAATCTCCAATCAATGAGTTGGATTGATCTTGAATAGAGGACTTGGTTTGGTTGGAGATAGCCTTCCCTAAATCTTCCATTCCAGCAACTTGAAAAGGACAGATTATAGCGGGAGACAAACAAGGGATCGAGTAACAAGGACCAGCAATAAGGCCGGTTAAGTTAGCAATAAGGTTGAAATAGAATAGCAAATAAGGCTTCAAAAAAATGGCTGCAATGAGGCAGTAGTAGTGGAAAAGAAACAGAGGCAGGAATTTCATAAAACTAGGCTCTAATACCATGTAGAGTAGAATCTGTATTTCTTATTTTTCATTGAGAAATTACAAGCTGTATATATACAAGAATAGAGGACCCAAATTAGGTAAGAATAGATCCTAATTAGTCCATAATCTCTATCGATAGCGGATTTACCGCTAACAAAATCAAATCACATAATATCAAATAATATCCTAAATTATTAGGGAGAGAATAGGAGATTTTCCAACAACCATGAACTTGAATGAATAGAAGGATGGCATTGGACATCTTCATATAGTTTAGGGACTAGATTGAGCATTTATCTAAAATTTTAAAACTATATTGAACAATTTGAAATTGCAAAGATCATATTAAACACTGAGTTAAAATGCAAGATTAGTTTGCGTAATTATCCCAAAAAAAAAAATTTACTCTTGCATTGTCCACGTATGATAAGATACTTTCTCGATGATGGGAATTGGACGGCAATGCTCTGTTGAGTCTGTTCCATCTCCTTCGTTCTTCCCAAAGGCTAAAGCTTCGGTTTTTTTGTTTTTTTTCCTTCCCTCATGCATGCAAAACAGGGGAGCGAGCATCTGCTTCGACTCCTCCAATGTCGCACCACACAGCCAGTCCAAATCAAGCAAATACATGCCCTCCTCATCACCAACGGCCATCTCCTCGGCACCCCCAACCAATGGACGAGCACACTCTTGTTCAATGCGCTCATAAGAGGCTACTCCAACTCTGGCCAAGCCCCCAAGTCCCTCCTCCTCTTCACTCACATGCTCGCCCACCAAGCGCCGCCCAACGAGATCACCTTCACTTCCCTCTTAAAAGCCGCAGCTTCGTCGGCTTCATTGGGCATGGCCCTTCATGCCCAGATGGTCAGACGAGGTGTCTCCGGCGACCCGTTCGTCCGAGTGTCCTTCATTCATTTCTACGCGCGAATTGGCGAGCTTCTCAGTGCGTGTCGGGTGTTTGAGGAAATTCCCAAGCCATGTGTTGTGGCATATAACGTAATGCTTGACGCGTTCAGCAAGAATGGGGCGATAGACTCTGCTGTTTCGCTCTTTTATAGGATGCCGGAGCGTGACGTGGTGTCTTGGACTAGCGTGATTAATGGGCTTGGTAAAAATCTTCGTTTCAGAGAAGCCCTTGATTTTTTTCGAAACATGATGGTTCATGAGGATAAAAAGAGAGGTGTGGTGAAACCAAATGAAGCTACGTATGTTAGCCTTCTCTCTTCATGTGCTAATTTGCCTGGAGGAGGTGCACGTTACTATGGGAAGCAAATACATGGATATATTGTCAAGAATGAAATTGGGCTGACGGATTTTGTAGGGACAGCGTTGATAGATTTCTATGGCAAGACAAGTTCTCCCAGAAATGCTATAAAAGTTTTCAATCAAATGATCGTCAAGGAGATTTGCACGTGGAATGCACTGATCTCCTCCCTTGCTTGTAATGGTGAAGAGAAAAAGGCTCTTGCCATGTTTGAGCAGATGAAGATGAAAGGTCTGTGCCCTAATGGGGTAACTTTTGCTGCTGCTCTAACGAGCTGTGCACGTGGAGGATTTGTGGACTCTGGTTTCAAATTGTTTCGATCTATGGTTGACGACTTTGGGTTGGTACCTGTAATGGAGCACTATGGATGCATGGTTGATCTGTTAGGCAGAGCAGGACTTTTGAGGGAAGCGATGGACTTTGTCAAGAGTATGCCTTTTGAGCCCGATGCTACTGTTTTGGGGGCTCTGTTAGGTGCCTGTAAAATTCACGGAGCTATTGATCTTGGAAATTATGTTGGGAGAAGATTGCTTGAAATGCACCCACAGCACTGTGGACGATATGTTATGTTGTCGAATATCTATGCGGAGTTGAACAAATGGACTTGTGCCCATGAACTGAGGAAAGCAATGGAAGGGCTCAAAATTCAGAAAGTCCCAGCCTTTAGTCTGATTGACTCCCACTAGGATGTAGTGTCACTTCTACATACTGATTTTACTGTTTTGTTCATGAAGACATCTGCAGAGTTCAACTCCTTAAAAGTTTTGGATTGGGAAAGGTGAACAGGGTGTAGATCAATCTGATTTTTCTGATCTCAGGATTGTATGATCGACCTATGCATACAATGAGATCCAGCCTATGGTAACTGCTAAAGACATTCTGCAACGCATAATGTTCTCCTGGTGTTTGATCGATTGGAACTTTTTATGGATGTGTGAATCATTGAAATTTGATTTCTCCATCTTGGGCAAGAGCTTATAAACGGAACTTCATAATTTGCAAAAAACTTTCTTGGAGGCATGAAAGGTGAGTGCTCATTGATTCATGTTAAGGAGTTGAGATTATCAGAGATAGGTAATTGATTTGATTTGAAGTATTGACTAATCTGTTTCGCATTTTGAAGCACTTCCTTCAACCTCGATGTTCATAGCTCTATGAAGTTTCCAGACTGAAACTTTCTAGGCTGCTGGCTGTGGCACCGTTCATCCACGGTGGCGGAATAGGATGACAAGTCCTCCAATTTCATAGCTTGAAGGTCAGAAAAGCGATTCAGAATCTGCATCCGTCAACCGATTATATCAGCAGAGTTTCGGACTTTTCAGCAGTTCCTCCGTTATTGGTGTTTGGGAAGCTAAAACAAGAAAGCACACCATTATCAAGTGGGTTTTTGGAGCATGGGGAAGACACGAAGATGTACAATTGCACCACAACTTGACTTTATTACTACACGTCTATCATCTAGCTTTCATATAAACAGCTTGCCTAGTACTCAACTTTTATATACAACTTGGATGAAAGCATGATTTATTATTTATATATTCTAATATTTTCTCTCGTGCTCAATTTTTTTTTTTTTTGCCTAATACTAAGTGTGGAAATCTATCACTGATAAATACAATAAACATGTCCAAACAAGTACAACAGCAACATGAATTCTTTACTTATCTATTATTTGCTACTTTTTACATGTTTATGTAAGATTACTGCTTATACAACTTAATTAGTCTTCAGAAAAAACTTACCACTGGTATGACGACCCAACAGGTCTGTCTGAACTCTTATGCTGATTGGTTTATTTATTTTAGCCAAGAGAAAGATAATACATACACTTTTAGAAGTACTGTTCGTTCTGTCATGGACTTTAAAAGGAGTAAACCGAGTGTCCATCATAATCGTGTATTGTAGAACTTTTCCAGCAATCATTTGCACAACATGGCAATGGAATACTGAACCTACAGAATGCAGATGGTGATTTTTACATTGTAAGATATTCTCAAATACTACAAAACCCTTCAAAAACTTTCCAGCAACTGATAACTCAGTTAACTATTCACTGACGAATAATACAATCGTCAGAAAGAAAAACTCAGACGTAATTATGAAGGATTTATGCATCTCCTAACCGTCCAGCCACAGCATAAATACCCTCAGCGGCCCCTCTCTCTCTCTCTCTCGATGAAGCACAAAGCAGGTGAAATTCTAGAAATTATAAAAGCAACATCATGGGCTGGGCGTCTCCTTCCCCGTTTGATTAAATGAGGCAGCAAGAAATTCAGCGAGGTTTTGTCCAGAACCAAACTTGTTGGGAGATTCTGCAACTCTCGGCTTCTTTGGCCTAATGGACTCGGGCATCCAGGAACTCGAAGATCCAAGAGAACTGGAAGAATCAACACCTCTCCACAAAACAGGTTTTAAATCCTTCCATGGGTCTTCTAACATGGACGCATGAAAGAATCGCTCTGGGCCTAGTGGCCTAGCCAGTGTAGAACCATGACCACGATGTCCTGGACCGCGTCCACCACTCCCCCTGACCTGGGGCTGCCACCAAACCATTGGCTTCTGCCTCTGCCTGGACTTGTAGCATAATTACCTCCCCGTCCAAAACCTGGCCCTGGACTGTTGCCATGCCAGTGAGAGCGATCTTGTATCTGATTGAAATTATGGGTACCACTTCCTGGAGTACTGGATGGACTAAAGTAACCTGCTGTGCTGCTGGATCTATTCCAAGCTTGAGGAGAAGCCCCATCTGGCATTGGAAATGGGTGGATGTTTCCCCTCGGACTTTGGTGGGGAGGGAATCTGGGGCGAGGACCTTCTGTTTGGTAAATTCCACTGTTGGGTGGATAACTGGGATGCCACTGATGGGCAGGAGAGGGACCTGTTACAAGGTTCCTGGGTCCTGAAATCAAAGTTTTACACCAGAAAAAAGAGAAGTTGTTTAGGCGCAAATGAATACGCTACTCCTAAAGTGACTTTTAGGCCTCAAACAGAAATCAAGATCTCTGGATACAGGCCAATCGGCGAATAAGCAATTTGATAGTACAGTATAAGGTTAGTTATCATCTCCATAGAAGACGTAAACCAGAACCAGAGGACTCAACCAATAGCACCTTATTTCCCTTGCGACTCCTATCACTTCTATCAAACACAACCATGCAATACTATCCTAAATCAGCTCACCCAAATTCTTGACGCATGTATTTTGTTCCTCAACTAAGCATAATAAAAAAACAGAATGAACTAGAAGGCTCAAGTCAGTACATTGCTTCCCGAGGTTTTGTTTGATAAACCAGCTCTACAATTTGGAAGGTTCGATGGGTGGCTCAAATACTTTCTTTCAGCACTCTCATCAATCATCGCCACTAACATAATCTCTCGTTCACAAGAGAACATAGACAAGTATAATTAAGCACAACTCCAATTCGAGGTTAACAAGTCGCAATCTTTGAAAGAGTCGGTGAAACAAGAATTAGGCAGAGTCAACGAGAAGCTAAAGCCGTCAAGTCAACTTGTCAGACTGAAATACCTGGAAAATGAGGCGGAGGAGGGGTGAAATTCACTTGTGGAGATTGGAAACCTGCATTGGCCCTCGCCCTGTTACCGGAGAAAGCCGACATGGGATCCGTATAGTAATCAAACCTGGGCGAGGCACGCAACATTTCGTGCTGCGATCCAGGTGTATGGGTTTCGATCAATGGATTCGCGAGGCAGCTAACCTCAGCAGCAGCTTCAGGGCTGTCCGAAAAACCAGCTCGAGCAGCTTCCACGCGCATCGCCCTCAATCTTTCCCTCCTCTTTTCGGACTCCTCCATTTAACTGAAACTCCAACAGGGGCAAGAACCAAAACCATACTCATGAGAAAGCAGAACAGGTCCGAAAAAATGAAAATTTCATACGAAACCCGACCAATCTGACTTCAAAATCTCAGCTTTCTAGGACAGGAACTCAGGAATCGAGTCCCGTCGAATGCTACGGACTCGTGGGAAAGTGGGTAACCTAGATATGGATGTGGGTCAGCTGGAGGACACCACCAGGGCGTCGCCGGCGAAGAGAAACCGCAAAAAGGTCCGAAGAAATTGAAAATTCCAAGCACAAAAACCTCAGACTCTAAGAAAAGTTCGGGCGGAAACATCTCACCCTTAGTGCTCGGAGATTGATTTCTTCCCGCCGCGCCACCGCTTTCTCCGGCGAGCAAGCGATTCCGTCGTCGTAGTTCCCTCTTCCACTTGCCTTTTCTCTCTCCGAAATAGCCAGCCACCGCCGCCGTATTCTCTCTCTCGCTCTCGCTCTCGCGGTAGTCCCCTTGCGGAGACTACATGCAATTTAACAAATAGATTGCAATTTTTCTTTTTCTTTTTCTTTTTAATTTTTTTATGTTTATTTTTCAGTAAATTGTCACTTTTTCTTTTTGGTTGGAAGTAAATTGTCCCCTGATATATATATATAAAACAAAAACTTTATCGCAATAAGTATTATTTCACATTCAATAAATCGAGTGACCTAATTGTTATTTGTGCCTGTAGTTATATTTTCTGATAAAATGAATAAGAAACTAATCGAAGACCCTTGTGATTCACGAATTTGGAAATCGCCTTCTTGGGGATTTTTATTTTGGTGATATGATATGCTATAAAACATGAAACATAAGCTTCTTCTTTTTTTCAACCAAACAATAATAATTTATGGTGAACAATACTTCAAAAATGAGTTATCCTAAGCTATAGTGTCATTAATTTATAGTGCAGAATAGAAAAACGCATTATTACATGATAATAGAATGTTACTATTTTTTTTTCAATCATACTTTTACTATCATTCTAACTCTTAATTTTAAACTTTTATCATATCTTTTTGTAATGCATAAAAGTCAAAACTCACATCTAAAACTAAATTATTTCCACTCTAATTTACCTGAGAATGTGGGGATTTGAATTCCCCATCTCCCATTTCTCATTTAGAAAGGGTGGACAATGTCTAAATAGATATATTAGCAATTCTATTACATGATTTAGGAGTTGACTTATTAAAAAAAAAACAACTAAAGCCTTAATACCCAACAAAATATAGTATAGTTCGATAGAAACAATGATACATAATTGCGTTGAATCACTATGCATCATGATAAATTGCGATTGTTTCAATTTATTTTCCTTAGGAGATATTTTATCTATTTTGAAGTAATCAAATTTGGCTTGACTTTCAACTTTGAGTTTTAGCTCAATACCACTTCGTGTAGCAAACATACTAAAAAAGTCATAAACCATTCAATTAAGCTAATTTTATCTCTAAATATTTTTATGTTGATACCAATTCAATTCAACTGAAAAATTTAGATTAGAAATCACTAAGAATGCCGATTGTTGCACAGGGCCATTGTCAACACTAACATAAATATTTTTTAATAACATTTTAAGAATTTTTTGTTCTTTCTTTTCTTAATAATATTTTATACTTTTTATAATTTAAAAATCATTAAGAAAATTAATTAAATTATAGAGGAGAGAACTGAGAGATGTCGTTAGATCTAAAGATGATGCGGTTGTACTCTTTTTATCAGAAGCAGCAACATAAGCTTTTACCGGCTATCATTTGCTACTTTCCAGTTCCTACCGGCGAGAAGGAAAGATGCCTTTTGACCTCGTGCCTTCTCATATCTCGGGTAAACTCAGGAGGAACTGCCCAGAAACAAAAATCCATAATCGACAATGGGAGAAGGCAACAAACAAGCACATGAAAATGCAACGAGCATCATCACGTAATGCCACTGTATAAAGAATGAATTAATACTAAGACAATATCCGTATCTGTACAACACAAAAAGAAATGTCTTCCTCGTGACAAAATTCTTGACCCCACGCATAATTAAAGACACCGTAACCAATTCCGGTACTACTTAGACCGAATAGTAAGGGACCTCATTCCGTTCTCAACTTAGGAGCCAGCTTCAGCTCGCAAAAAAAAAAAACGAAAATCAAGGTACCGATTGATTTAGAATGACCTCTCCATGATGCCCCACGACCGTCCTTGAACACCCGGTCTTACCACAGCAGCACAGTCCTACTGCAGAAAGCTCCTCGATAGAAACACATCACGGCCTCGCTTTCTCCACCGGTGCTAAATCTCTCTTTCATGGATGGTGCAAGGCGGTTCCAGGGTTTTCATCAAACAGATAGAGGTGACATCAAAGTAGTGCTTCAAGAATTGCTTTTTAAGGAACTCTTTGGTTCATGCACGATGGATGAGACTGCATCATGCCGACCATTTGTTTTGCTCCTCCAACATTTGACAGCCAAAAGGAGGCTACATCAGAGGAGCTTCTTGAAGCTGGGAGACAGCCCCTCTTGTTCAGAAAGATGCATCCACTGTCCACTAATGATATGCCCCTGTTTTCTAATGCATCCATCTCGCCATCTTCATGGTCATTATTTTCCTTTTCTTGTAGGCACGATGCTTGGCGGAGATCCTCAGTTTCCTTTTGGCATTACGCACTGGATTGATCACAGCCATGAGCTTCTCGTCCTGTTTCCTTTTGTCCCTCTTGTGCTTGAGATCCTTCCTTATCTGGCTGTAGACTTGCACGAAATTCTGGAGGCCCAAAATGCTTCGAAATGACTCAGAAACCTCTTGAGCTAATTGTTTCGAATTTTCTGCGAGACAAGTCCCAGAAAAAAAAAAAATTGTCAGATTTTTCCTTGAGGTAGCATACCACCAGAAAAAACATAATAATACAAACTTGAGAATCTACATCCTCTTTCAATCCATTTTAATTTGGCTTCACAACCAATTATGAACAACTACCCAACCAAAATCTCATTTTGCAACTTTAAGCTCTGGCTTGGCTGACATATCGACTTCTTTTGTCACCTCTATAGAGTTGGTTCTTAGACCCCGTACCACTACTTCACAGATTTTAACAAGAATGACAAAAACTGAGGTGAAGATCAATTTCACACTTGCATAGAAGGTAGCCCTCATTAGATCGTGGCTTTAAGATTTTATATGGCTTAATACAAGTTTCTGCTTCTGCTATTGTTCACAAAGCATCATCCCCTTGAACCTTATGTGAGACAAACCTTTTTGTACCCCTGGGACAAGGAAGGGAAAGCTCTCACCGTGGACCAAACCATGTAATAGTCCACAGGTTTTTAACCCCAAATAAAATAAAATGAAGCCCCATTTCTGCAAGTTGTTTTTATCACAATGCCAAACTCCTCAAAAACATAATCAACATTCTTACCAGATATGACTTTCCCCGTAAATTCTTCACAAACTTTATAGAGCGGTAGTAGCAACTCATACGCATACTGCAGTGCGTCTTCACCACCAATTTGTGATGAGAACTTCTGGAATATACTGAAGACAATTTTCAACTGCATGCAACACATAAAATGTTATTAAAAAGCAGGAACATTAAGAAAGATGACAGGAACTAAGATCACACAGGAAATGATCAGGATAAGAGGCCCAAAAATATTTGAACGAATCGTAATTTGTTTAAGCATGCTTATCTATTTCTTGTGCCAACACACTTATTCCCACTTTCAATTAAACGGCATATTTCTCCAGAGCTTTCTCAAGCAACAATTACCATGACAAGGATATAACCCTGGAATGAATATGTCAATTTCAAAATTTCATCCCTACATGGTTTTGACATTCCCTCGTTACTATTACTTCAGCAGAAAGAAGGTGTCACAATGATCCTAGCCCCTGTTCTAGGCACTTAAAGCACCTTCTTCCATCAGCATTGAAGCCATGCAGAACACCACAAGATAAGTGATAGCAAGGCTCCCATGTGTGAAAAGTTTTCCAAAGAAGGTTCTCACATAGGATAAGCTTTAGTAAAGCGTCTTCACATTTATTCTTTGTCAAAGAAAAGTACCTGAACGTGCTCCATCTGAAGGGCAATCTTCCCCAACCTTTTAAGCAAACTGCGTACGAGAAAATATCGACCATCTCCAGAGCGGCCATCATTATGGACTTCTAAACCAGATGTAAGAGAGACAAAGATGCCGTTTCCATTTCTTGGGAAGAGTAATTGGAATGCTTTGAGAAAGCAAAGTTTCTCATCCTGGCCAAGAGTAAGCCAAAACTTTTTGCATGCTAGAGGCTCAACATGTCCCATCAAAGAATTCAAACAACTCATGGAGAAAACAATATTTTCTACCATGAGGTGTCCTGCTGCATCATCCGCAGGTTGCGTCCTCATTTGGCAGCACAAGGAAACAGCTATCAGAAAAAGTCTGCTTTTTCTCATTAGAAGAAAGTCTCCTAATTGGTTCTTATTGTTTCCTCCACATGCATCAGTTATTGCTGCAAAGTGAAATGCCAGAAGACGACTGGATATGTTGCGTAGCCACATATGTGGATGCAGAAGCAATTCTGACACTGCTGTCCAGATATCCTGAAAGATTGCAATATATAAGACACTCTGCACCATTCCCACCCCCTCTCTCCCCCCAAAAAAATAAAAAGAATCAAAGTGCACGTACACACCAAGAAAACATGAAACACATGACCACAAAACTACCCAACAAGAAGTTCTCAACCTTTTACCACTAAGTGCTTCCGCTAGATGGTTCCTATAATGTCACTCTGCCCTATTCTAAACTATGTCCATGCGCAAACTGAAAATACAATTAATAAAGAAATGACCCAACAAGAAGACCTAGAAATACTCAGTTTCACAACTCACAAAATTTAGCCAGCCTATTCACACAAAACAAACACAGTATCGCCCAAAATAATCCAACATAATCATAAGGAACTATCAAATTAACAGTTTACAGGTATAATTTCTTAGCAAATTTGACAATCGGACCACCCAATTAACATCATTGCCAGAAAATTCCAGTACCACCGCCATGCTCCCATTTGCAAACTGTTCTAGAAAGATAATATCTTACCCACTCAATTAATAATATTAATTCAGAAAAAAGTTCTAAACTTAAAAAGCTACCATCAAGATGGATTAATGTCTAAAAGAAGAGCTGGATGTGTCAAACTATCAGCTTGCATGCAATATATACACAATTGATGCATGATGAAGCTTCAGAACTATAAACAATGAGGACATTTCAAGTCATAAATAAACAATTCATGTGTAATTCATGTAACTAATTAGAACCACAGTTCTCACATTCAGCTTGCCATTTCCGTCTTTTAGAAGCCCAAGAATAAAAATGCCCACATACACTCATGCACTGGCAGTTCTGTACAATGATAAAAGAGCATCAGGACATCCGCTTTAAGAGAAGCAAACAGAATGGCATTGTCTTTTATAAGTTACGAGGTATTAGAATGTCCACGCAGGAGGCAGAAATTATCATAGGCAAATCAAATCAAACCTATTTTCAAAGAAGAATAAAAAAACAAAACTATAGTGACTGCAAAAAAAACTCAACTGGAAAATCGAAACATCAAAGTGAGCTGCAACTATTCATGATTAGGGCATTGGATGAAGACATGTCACAAACAACAACAAAAGGTGGCACTTATAAACAAAAATAGTGAACTTGTTCATACCTCAAATTCTGCTTCAAAAGTCAAATGCTGAAATTGATGTAAAATTTTCTCCAACATAACCAGAGAGTAATACGATTCTTTCCAGAAAGGAATAGCTGCCTCATCAGGAAGATCCAGTTGGTCACTTGCAACAGAACTGACAGCTGACTGCAAAACACTTCTAGCTACAGGCAATATACTAGAAACATGTTTGTGAAAGCCTTTCTTCATGACTTCAACCAGCAGCCCTAAGACCTGTACAAATAAAAGCAATTGTATAAATGTATCTCTTCAAGAAACAGAAAAATAACATCAGCCACTATGCTGTCTTCCAAAACACTGTGGATCAAGTAAACTCAACTCAAAATACAAAGAACAAACCACAATGACTACATTCTGGATGATACAAAGACCAGACTGAAATATATTGACAGATAAGATACTGAATTGAGAAAAAGACTGGCAACAATTATCACACCATAAAAGAACAGGCCTTCACTAGCAACACATTAGATTTTGTCTTGTCTGTACCATCAACAAACAAAAGCTCTAATATGAAATGTATACGACTTTTCTATGGAAACATGGTAATGTAGAATCCTAAGTTCTCTCCGATATGCAGAGCACCAATTTTTCCACACTTGAACCACGCAATACCACCATGGCTTCTATCACTCTTTCACCCACGCACTCGTATGTACCGAGAGAGAGAGAGAGAGAAGCAAAGTATAGTACAAATAAACATGGATAGCCATTAAAGTCCCAGATAACCTGATACTAGCACAGAAGATGTGATATATTAGAACTATGGAAAGATTCCGGATTATCTACCTGTGCTGCAGCACTCCAAAGTTGCTTTTTCCCACCCAAATACCAAGAAAGACTATACTCAAGGATAGAATGAAGTGGATGAGGACTTATACGCCCAACTAAAAGTTTTATCGCTGCACCAGTCATAGAGCGAACTCTGTTATCTTGATCATTTGCTAAAGAAACCACCAAATGGATGAATAATGATTGGGACTGCTCATCCAGAACACTTTTAGGAAACTTGACAATAATTGCATGAAGCATTTCAAGCACAGCTTCTCTTCCACTTGAATGCTCATACCTGCATTGAAATGTAAAAAGTAAGCCATACGATACCTATCAGAGAAAACCTTGTTTTGTATTCAAAAGTACTCACCTCAGATTCGAAAGCAGAAAATCCAAATGTTGCTGCAACCGCTTCTCAGATAGATGGTAATCGAGTAAAAATTGCAATAAAATCTGACTGCACTTCTTACGTATAGAATCCACTTGACTAGTTACCATCAATTCTCCAACTTGTTTAACAACATCATATATCTCAGGTACCACTAACTTGCGGCTAATAATTGCCTTCAGTAGAGAAAGGGCAAGGAAAGAAGAATTCCTTTCGAGGTCGACAAATATAGGAAATTGTATCAATGTTTGTAATTCTTCAGAAGAGAGTGTAATGTTGGTCATCCGGAGAAGCACAGTTAATAATCTGAGGCATGACTGCATTAGAGGGCTGCTACCATCCATAGAACTTTGCGCAATATCAAGCAGCGCTCCTTTAATTTTATCAGCCTGAGTTTCAAAAGATGGCAAGGGCAACCTGAACAGAGGAGTCAAACATCTTAAAGATGCCGACAAGATATCTTCATATTTGGAACTTAAGCAGCTGCATAACAGTACAACAAAAGGATCCAACATGGACAGCAGATTTACATCATTTCTGTCCATTTTTGAATTCTTGAGACGAGCATGCAACAATCCAAGACCAAACACCGTAATCATATGTGAACCCTGAGAGTCATTTTGAGACAGCTGACTCATAGCAACTCTGCTCCCCCTCATGTTATCCTTATGATATTTCTGTCCAGAAGGAACTGTCAAATTATCACCCTGACACTTTTCTTTGTTTATTCCATCTTCAATGAGGCCATAAACAAAAATGAGCAGGTTCGTCTGATCAACAGACGGATTAGATTCAATCCCAGTTGCAATATGACTTAACATGCTCTCCAACTTGACTTTCAGGTTTGGAGTCAGATGCTTCTGTAACTTAGAAGTTACAGGAGAAAGAAGTTTCAAAGCATGGCTTTTGAATGTGATGTTTTGTGCAATCAATTTCAAGGTATCAAATGACTTCCGTTTCCTAGTTTCCTTCATTTTAGATGCGATCTTATCCACCTCTTTTTCCTCGGAAACATCTCCCAGGATATCGCTCTCTACTATTGATAAAAGATCTTCCAAACAATAATCCAACTTCATCCTACTGGGATTCACAAGAATCTTTGACAATATGAAGTTCAATGTGTAACCCAGTACATGCAGTTCATATCCTCGCTTCAGTGTAGCACGCAGGACATTGAGGATGAATTGCAAGTATTCCAGCCCAAGTTCCTTCAAACAAGCTGCTAAAGCAGATCTGGCTTCATCACGAGTGCTTTCTGCACGACTCTTCAAGAGATTTACAGTGCGATGAATGATGGTAGGAAGATGTGATTCCAGTGTGTCACCTGGAAGCAACTTTAGCAGCTTGAGTGCTGCTAGATTAATATTAACATTAAGCTTATCCGAGTCAGAGTTCAGAAGCTTCTGTATCCTTGGTAGCACATTTTTCTGGAGGGAATCCTGTATCTCCATGGCTTCAATTGAAGTACATTTTCTCAAAGTAACTGAAGAAGTACCCAACTTGACTGCATCTAGAGCAGTTTCGGAAGGGCCAATGGATTCTAGATTAAAGTTGACTTCTGAGAAATGAAACTGGTCCAAAATCAAGCAGATTAATCGCAAAAATAACTTCTGCTTCTCAGGATCTGTGGTCATTACTCGGAAGCATCTAATGAGCAATGCATAATAGGACCTCCATTTCACATGACCAGCAACCGATGCAAGGGCCTCCAGGCACGCATTTTTTATTTGCTCTATCTTTCCATCTTCCACATCAAACAGCATATTGAAAAACATTGGGACAAAAATCTTGTTAAGGATGTCCTGGAAGTTGACAGTAGAATTATCGTTCAAATACAGAACATCAGATATTAAAATCACAATTGACATGAGGATAGAAGTACCTCGGACATGCTACTGGTACTTATAACACTCCTAAAGCGTGACAAAGCCCTTGCCCTTCTATGCTTCTGTCATCACAATAATCAATATATGAGAAGTACTCACAAGATCAATTAAGAACATCCTCCAGACATAGTTTTGCCGGAAGCAAATATTGCTCTCATAGGATTCTTTTGGTTTTCATAAAGAAAAAACAGTTACACGTACTATATATTCAAAACTAAAAGTAAGTTTTATCTACACGGTCAGAAGTCAAAAAGGTGCAATAAAAAAGTCAGACAACAAGTATATCAAAGCCAAGACCAATTTCCATATTAAATTAAAGGCAACAGAAAGTTGACACCAACCTGCAGATGAACAATATTGAAAAAGAAATCTACTTCAGCATCTTCACTGCATAATGGCTTGAATGAATTCAGGTTTGCCAATTCAGGGAGCTTCAAGACCATCTCTCGTAGCAGATCCATCCATTCCTATAAACATGTGAGGCAAATTTAAAGCAGGGCGCCTAGTAATGACACCTAACTGTTAATTACCGATTGACAAAGTCAAATTAAAAGGGGAAAATTCAACTCTCACTTTAGCAAAATGACTAGAAAAACTGTACTGAATGTGTGAAGATCATTTTTCCAGACACATCTTACATGCCCAAAGGCACAAAGAAACTCATTTTCAGTGCCAATTTATGTCTCTTTTAAATGCGCATGGGCAATCTTTCTAGGCATTACTAAAAGAGTCCCCTGTGCAACATCATGCACCATGAGATTATACCCACTGACATAAAATATAATACCTTTCGAATTGATGTTTTCTTCCTCATTGCCTCCCCTAAATGCTTCAAGAGGAACTTATCAACAATGTGCTCAACAGATGATTTTGTCCAGCAACTACTGTCAGGAACCAGCATGCCTTCTGGCATTTTTTCTACACCCTTTGTGTCACGGTCAATGATCTTCGTGGAAAATTCAACGAATGCATGCAACGACCGATAAGCACTGTGCCTTAAGATTAATTCCTCAGAGGACATATCATAGACAAACTGCGACAAAACAATTAATGCATGATCCACTTCAACAGAATAGAACAGATCAAAGCTAATCTTTTCATATGCATTTGTTATTCTGTCATAGTCAAGGCCTTCTATTTCCATGGAAGAGGTTGCGTTCAATTCTTTTATGAGTTCTCCCTGCAGTCCAACAAAGTAATCACCATTAAAAACTATAGACTCCCTAGAAATAACACAAAAGAAAATTCAAGAAAAGGGAAAATACTACCACAAAGCTATAGAATGGTTGGTCTCAGCAAGAGCGACAAGAAGATTACAAATAGATACTCGCATATCCAACTCAACCCAACTAAGCAGAGGAGAAACTGCAACCAGGATCTCCTTATTGCAAGTGCCTCCCAAGACAGGTAATAAGTCTTGAATCACATGCAAAATTTCTCGATAAACATCTGAAAAAGATTTAACTGGTTAGATAGTAATCTTAAGTGTATGTCAATTATAGTCACTTTAAGTATTGAAGTTTCTTACCAGGGTTGCGAGCTCCTTTGACAAGAACATAAGTAAAACATCCATAATCTTTCTTCCCAGTGATTGATTGCTCACATACTTGGGGAGCAATTTAAATACTTTAATCAGAGACTCCCCAGGATGTTTGATCAATTTCCTGTCACAACAAATCAAAATTATTAATCTCTCAGATATCATGCATCTTGAGTAACTTTACCTTCCAAATTAAGAGCAGGAACTTAGAATAAAATGTGGACTTCTTTCCTTTACATAATTTCAAAATAAAAATAAAGCCTACTATTTGCAGTAGCATGATTCCATAGATCCACAATTCAGGTCCAATTAATCAGAACAAGGCATAACTTCTTATAAAAATAAAATCGATTAGTCTATGCCGCTATTACCCAAATCTCAACTTCCTCTTCAAACTGGCTTTCTACCAGAATCAGATCATCTGCATCCATGCATAACCAAGCTTATCAAGGATTTCTTTTCTTTTCTTAATTTTTTCATTATTGTATGTAAAGATGATTCTTACAACAAATTACAGCTGGAAATGATTTTTTTACAATGTAAACACTTCGGACTACTACTTAATGAATGAACTGCTAAGAACGAGAAGCACATTCTTTTGGATAAAATGATATCATACAAGTCTTTCACATCTAAGGCTTAGGCTCACTTTGTTTTGTGGAAAATGAATAATTTGGAAAATGTTTTCCTAAAAATAATATCTTGTATCGCTTGAAATTATAATTGATGGAAATTGGTTTCACCATAGACAATAATTGGTGTAAATAATTAAGGGGACAATGAAAAAAATTTCATTCATTTTTTTTAATGATATAAGCATCCATTTTTAGGAAAATATTTTCAAAATCATTCATTTTCTATAAAACAAGGAATCACTTGAATCAGTTAAAATAATTAGTCAATGAAAAAAATTTCAAGATCAATAACAATTTATGTTTAAACATTTACATAGACGATGAAAATATTTTTCTTTCATTCATTTTTGTAAGCGATTCAGGCGACCATTTTAGGAAAATATTTTCCAAATCCTTCATTTCATGAAACAAATGCACCTTAGCTAAAAACGATCAACATTGGATATGTTCACCAGAGTCTTTGTCTATAGGACGAAACATGACTCTAAAACCGTCATTTGCTGGCCTATCAAGTAACGGAGACCAAAACATATGAAATGGTCCAACAAATCCTACTGCTGTATTTTGAGAATGTTGAACTCTAGAGAATACAAGAAAACATATCAAAACACCATCAGATTCTCATTTTTAGTACCATTTGGCATAGTAGTGCAGATTTTAACACCGACAGATTTTAGGAGAAGAAAAAGGCGATCATTGAGCAGAGCTCAAGACAGTCGACAGAGATGGCTATAGAAGTATGACAACACAGCATGCAGCATTCAATCAAAGCTTACAGTATCTTAATGTTTCAACTTATTTCTTCATTGTACAGTACCACATAAGCACTCAAAAGTGAGAGAAAATAGAAGCAATTCCTAACAAGACAACAGTACAGTCAGCCGCACATTTGAAAGCACAATTTCCCAGCTTGAAGCTGTTGACTCCATCCCCTCAAGAGTTTCATTCTTTTGGATCGCATCTAAAATGCCTACTTGACACTTATGCCACTTAGACCAATCATGAAACGCAAAGATAAATATGCAAGGCATATATGGGCATGAATGCACACTATTTCTTTTCTTCTGCAGCTTCATTTTCCCTTTTGGGATGGTAAAAATTTATGGGAAGATAGCAGTACATTGTCCAAGTACACTTCAAAAAAGCGTGAAATGCCCAAAATACATCAGTAAAACAACATCCAACACAACATTGAAAAGGTAAACATGATTTCAAAGTATTAGACTAAGAGTCAAAATTATCATAGAGAGATTTGATGACAAACTAAACCGAATTTATCCATTGGCCATAAACCAAACATGATTCAAGATGGAAAACTTTGATACAGCACCAATTAATCAAGATAAGCTCAGCATAACTACTAAGATATAGTTCTACTAAGATACGTAAGCGACGGAATCTACTAATGCACAAAGTATGGTCTTACCTCTTTATAGGAGAATCACCAAGAAAAAGAGAATGCAGACTACAAGTAAGTTCCTCAAGATTAGGAAGTAGAACTTCTCTAACACAACTGTCCTCTTCCCCCAAGTCACTGTCAAGATTGAAAAGGTTCTCTATAAACTTTAAAACACCTGATACAATCGCTTCAGACGCAGTTGTAATAGCCAGCATTGAAAACATATCTGGGACCAGGCTTTGTTCCCCACACAACAGGGACACTAGTTTGTGGCTTCTGCTCATAGAAAGAAAGCAAGAGAACAGTGAGCTCGGCTTCTCACTGCTTGAACCCTCTTGCTTGAAACCTTCAATTAATGGTTTCAATGAATGGAAGAAAAGGTCCCACAACTCCCATCAAACTCATGATCTTCATACTTAATTAAAACAAAGGAAACAATTTTCAAGCATAAAGACCTCAGATCCTTGAGCTGCTTACTTTCCAAACCCACCTTCAAAATAGAATTTGAGCTTAGAAAGTGAAAGAGAAACAAAAAGAAATGAAAAGACACTTGAATAAAAGAGGAGAACATTAAAAATCCCCCCTTGATCCCAAAATGCCCCTAAAAGAAAACTGACATAATTCCGTTGGCACCCAATTTTGTGACTATTAACCCTACTTGCAAATGTGTCGCTATTAGTGGCAGAACCAATCTGCCCCATGAGTAATTTAGATCAGTACCGGTGTCTCTCACATGATTCTTTGCCACCAACAAGGAGGACATTTGCAGGAAAAGAAATCTCAGCTTCCACTAGTCACAAGAGAGCTGTGCTAGCCAATTTTTGACAGAGAGAGCCTCCTTGCTGGCACCAAAGAATCATGTGAGCTGCACATGCATTGATGGCACAGAAACTTGTTCATGGCGGATTGGTTTTAGGGCAATTTGACAGACTCTTAGTAAATTTAGGCATTCTCTAAGATAAAATTAGGAATACGGGAGGGGGACTTTGAGATTTTACGTCAATTTCGGGGGCATTTCAGAATTAATGCTGAGATCTCTCACGAATTATAGAAGTGAGGATATCACATCTTGCTACGAATGCAAGCTAGTCATCTGCCTGTATCAGGGATTCAGTGAGATAAATTACTAGAGACAAAGACTTGAGAAAGATGCAAAATCTATATTTCCATTTAACTTCCACCCCCATTGACACGTGCACTACTGCAGAGCACTAATCTAACAATTTGATTTTTTTTGTATTTATACTCTATTGATCTCCATATAAATGGAAATATTATCAATAAAGTAAATAAATGATAAATCTGGAACAGTAAATGCAACATGTTCACCAACGATAAACAAATTACCAAATCATTATCCCCTGCTCCAGTGTCCTCATTCCATGCCTGGTTGCTCTTTTCTCTGTCCAGTTGACAAGTACAGAAAGCCAAAATTCTCATGACAGAACCCATTAACAGTTGAAGGAATGGGTTAATATGATATTCGTCGAAGGTCGCTAGAATATCCTCAATCACATGCAAGTAACCAGATCTCTTCTTCCAAGAGAGGGCTGCTATATTATCAGTAGTGAAATACTTCAAAAAGTTAAATGCCAGAAAGTCATCCATTGAACTGCTTGCAGAGTACACAAACCAATTCTGCATGCCATCACTTCCCATGGTAATAACTTGAAAAGGCTTTACCAGCAGCGCGAAGAAAAGCGGAAGCTCATTGACATCTAACTGAGCAATGAAACCAAGAACTGCCTTCCGATGATACACACTCTTGTGCTGACATGAAGCAAAAACATGTAAATTATCTAAGAGCTGAATGAGTCAGAATAAGCAGGGGAAAAAATTCAGCTCAGCAAGATGTACACGAATTCTGCCATACTCTACTTCAAATTAATTATGGAAATTATTGAAACCAAGTAATAATGTGCTGGTTGACGAGATAGATACCTTTCGTGAGGCCAGTGTCTTTAAGTTTCTCACTTTGGGCACCAAAATCCGGATGACTAAAGGAACAATATAAGCTCTGTGACCATAGTCAATCAGATTAGAATCGATGGATAAACTCCACGTAGTTAATTCTTCCCGTAAGCTCTTTGAATCAATCAAGTTCCTGAGATTCTGCTCATAAGGCAGTAAGAACTCATCCTTCCACGTCAGGAGGCACTCCAGAACCTTCATCTGTATTTCAGGGTCATTGTCATCCAGAAGCCTATCAAAACAATGGGAAATTAAATTAATAATCAAGTTTGTTAATCTTTGCAAAAGCATAATCAAAAGCATTCCCAAAAAACAGCCACAATCTGACAAGCTCAAGTACCTGTTTTGCAAAACTTCTTTGAGAAACTGACTCCAATAGAAGGATTTAGGATTGCGCATCAATTTTAGCAGGTTTAACCATTCTTTGAGGATGCCCTTCCACTGTTTTCCTTTACAAGCATGTGAATCGAATGAACCAACACTGCAATATCACATGAACAAAGCATTCAGTCGCAACAAACAGAGTGAAAGAATCATCCACAGGTTTAGGTTCAAGAACTGCTTTAAGAAAGCTCAGCAACCAAAGTGAGTACCTTGAATGCTCATGATCACTGTAGCCCAAAAAGTTCAAGAAAAGAGGAACAAGTTGCCGAGATCGAGCTTCGGAAATAGTTGGAACTTTTTGCAGGGATTGGATCAACAGTGAAAATACCGACTCAATAGGTGTCCTATCCACCACTGGACTTGTAAACAAATGAAAGCGCTCTACCAAGCCTGAAATTTCAAAACCATCCAAACTTGAAGGACAGTTTCTTACATGAGCCAATAAGAAAGCAATTCGTTTTCTATCAAAAGCTTAAATGTACTAGGATTTCTACTCTCACCACAGATCATTTGAAAATTAAAGTGGCACCAAAAATCATCTGAAATAGATAACCAAAAGTACTGGAGACAACACGCAAGGTACTACTACCAGATAACGTAAAGCTGAAGCATCACATACCATTTGACTTGTCAGGCAATTCAGCAGTTACTTCCTTAAGATGATCACGGGAAGCTTTGAAAACCAATTGGCAGTCTCTGAGAAGCCTTATAAATATGTCCCATACAGTTCCAACATGTTTGCTAATTAAAAAAGCTAGGCACTCCAATGCTGGAGCCCACAGATAACTAAATCTGTTATAAAAGATGCCTGTTATCCCATATAAAAGCAAGGGTATATAGCTTTCACCAATCCTTCCAGCAGATAAATCCATCTGTATTTTAGAGATTAGTAGGATCACTTTCCTGCTGGTAGAAACTGAAAGAGGAATCGTCTCAATAGATAGGAGGAGCTCAAGCACCTGAAATTGACAAAACATGAGAACACAACTGTGAAGTTAAGAATAAGTCAACTCACCAGATGGAAAATAAAATACATACATTACCACCAAGACCAATGCCATGGAAAGTCTGGCAAACTTCATTACTCATTTTCTGCCCTACAGGTCGATCTGAAGCATAGTTATCACAACTAAGAGGCTGATAATGGCACAGTATTCGTAAAGTTGAGACGCGAATCCTCTTGTCAAATTGACACAAATTTTCTGCAAAGACATCAACTGCATCCACAAACTTGTTTGCCTCAAACTCCTGATGGTGAATGTCTTCTCGCAATTTAGACCTATTATAGGAAGATACTGATAAGATTAACCTACGCAAAAATTTGATTAATTGGGAAAACGACATAGTATCAAGAAATGCAATAGAGAAAGGAAAAACAAATGACCAAAGAGCATTCTATGCAGCAATGCTGTTCAACTTACCCACGCGCACTATCGAGATAATCAGCAACAGCTACCAACACTTGAGGAGATGACTTGTGTCTTTTTGCAAGTTGCATGACCTTATTTGCATCTCCAAACCCAGATTTTGTATCGCAACAGAGTCTGTGGTGGGAACTTATAGCAGCACCAATCAGACTTTGCCAGGTGTGCCTAGCGAAACCTAGGATTTTATCTGAACATAACTAAGGATGATTAATACAAGCTTATCAAATGAAAGCGAAGTATATTCATGTACTATTGCTTGTAAATAAGTAGCTCGCCATCTGTTGTAATGCATTTAAAGCACAAAATTGAAATATATGCTGAGACAAAAAAAAAAAAATATCATACCATCTTGGGCCATTAAAAGCTGATCAATTTCATCAATCAGGCTCATTAACAAGGCCACATTGTGCGGACTGTCAAAGGCATAGGGATAGCAGCATACGACTCCCCACAGCAAAGCCAGTTCAGTCTCATCAAGTTGAACAGACAAGCGATCTCCATTTCTAAAACCCTTTATTGATGATATCCAGTTTGTAACAGTTTGCTGCACAAATTGCTGAATCCTTGAATGTCCTCCAAATAATACCCCATGGATGTCAACTTCTACTTGCATTTTCTCAGATAAGCAGAGACAAAGACAGATCACTTGTTCCAGGGAATTTTCAATTAAATTATCCAGTGTCCTGTAGTCCCACCAGCAAAGTTGAAATGAGCCACAATAGAAGTAACAGGCAGTAATCTGTGCAATGACTAAAGGAATAAGATGGTACAAAAGGATATGTTACCTCAAAATGATGGCACGGAATGCACACACTATGGAAGAATCCTTCAGTAGCATTTCTCCAATAAATTCCAACAAACTGAAAGCCAAGACCAATAGCGGGAAAATATTAAAGGGAAAATTGAAAAAAGTCACAGGAGAACACATAATATATCGTTTATCCAATTACCTCAAGTTTTGCAACTCGAATAGAGGAGTCCATTGCATACAGCAGTGTTGGAGAGCAGACGAGTTATTAGCACAATGTAGCCCATCAACAATACTGAGCATTAACTTCAGAACCTTATCCAGAACCTCAACAAGACCATCTTCAGCCACTGTGGAACCTTGAAAGGTGAAAAGCTTTTGCACGAGCATTGTCACGAGTTCAAGAAGTGGCCCATAATCTGCAAGATGTAGAGCAAAATCAAGAAATGTATCTTGGTAACTTTAATTAGAAAGGTATCATAATGTGAATTGTCAAACTACCTAAAACTTTGCGTCCTTCATCAAACTGCACATTCGAGATTAATAAAGTCAAGAGTCTACCAAGGTAGAAAGAGTTTTTGTTATTTATAGCGTCAATTGTCTCCTGATACAAGCAATTCCACAACAAATTCAACTCCTCAGAGTCCAGCTCCTCACATAACCTTCGGAAGGCAGCATCAATGACCTCAACAATAGTGTCTGAACCTGCATTAAGGAGGGAAGGGGGAGTCAAGACCAAAAATCTTTAAATTCAATGGAAAATCCAGTCACATATTTACAGCCCTAGAAGAGCACAATCTCCTTTTATCAGAAATGCTAGAAAGCTTCAAAAAGAATAAATGAAGATGGAGATCTAAATAAAAATAATTAAAAAGCCAAAATAAAGAGACTACAAACTACCGCCAATAATGCCAAATTTTGTACAGGATCACAAAGAAAAAGTTTCAGGTGTAATTTAGATAAACAACGATATGATCAACTTCCTGCAAAGTATAGTGTAAGGTTGTCAGGATAGCAAGAATGATTATTCGTGGTTGAGACATACAGTAATAAGAAAACATACAAAATTGCAAAAAAAATTAATGAGTGAACAAAAATGTTTTGGTATTTGATCCAAAAACACATTAACACAAATTCAACTATTCAAGGGAGAAAGAAAAGGAAACTTGCCTTCGGTAAATTTATCACCAATCCTAAAAATTGAATTATCCAGCAATATCCTCAGTATACGCTCTGCCTTTGAATGGAACTTCCGTGACGTTCCTCTCATAGTATAATACAACAGTGCACTAACTCCAGCTTTTCTCTCAACTGATTGTTTCTTCACAACTTCCAACATGAGCTTTCTTACACCTGCTCCGATAACAAGACTGGTAAGAACAAAACCTACATGTGGACTTATTATTGAAGTTATGAAAATAAATTACAAGTGCGAAGGTCCATGTATTTCCTCCACATTTTTGCTAAAAAAAAAGAAGAAGCCACAAACACGTATTATTTGTGTCTTTATAAATTAATGGTGGGAATGAAGAAAGTTAGACCAAAACTATCAATGCTATAAAAGAACTAGTGACAATCATGAAAAACTAGTGTATTTATCCTATAATGTGATGGAGAATCTAGCCACAATCAGCATCCTAAGCAATCTTTCTAGACAGTTTGAGTGATGGAAGATCTCCAAAAAGTAGCAAAAGTAAAAATCGAGACAGATTCATTTTAAAATACATAAAAAAAAATGGTGTAAGCCATTCAAAATGCATAAAAACAAAACAAGAGAACTCTGTTCTTGTCCAAGGAACTTTCCACACACACACAAAGGGATCCGGTGTTGTTCCTCTCATAGTATACTACAATAGTGCACTAACTCCAGCTTTTCTCTCAACTGATTGTTTATTCACAACTTCAAACTTGAGCTTTCTTACACCAGCTCCAATGACATGACTAGCAAGATAAAACCTACATGTGGACTCATTATTGAAGTTACGAAATAAATTAAACATGGAAATGTCTACATAATTTCTCCACATTTTTGCTAAAAAAGAAATTAAAACATGTATTAATTGTGTCTTTATAAATAAATATTCGGAATGAATAAATTTAGATCAGAACCATCCATGCTATAAAAAACCTAGCAACAATCATGTAAAACTAGGGCATATCTTATAATGTAAATCAGCAGCCTAAGCCATCTTCATAGACAGTATGAGTGAAGGAAGATCTCCGAAAAAACAGCAACAGCAAAAATCAAGGCAGATTCATTTTAAAATTCATATAGAAAGGGTGAAAGCCGTTCAAAGTATATAAAAACAAAACAAAAGGACTCTGTTCTTGTCCAAGGAACTCCCCCCCCCCCACACACACACACACAGAGGGATTCAATTTATTGATAGTCAAGGTGACATAGTATTGCTAATAAACCTCTTCCTCACCAAATCTAATACCAAATTTGATCTTTTCCCATTACAACCACTAGAGGAAAAAAGACATTCGTACGTCCCTTTAATACGGTCTGACAGGAAGGAAATGGTCGGAAGTCTTGCATCAAATCATTAAATTATCAAGTCATTTCTCAAGCAGACATGAGTTGATTAGGCTCCTCAATTAAAACTGACCAAATGGCAGCTTTCTCTTCACATCAAATCAATACTTCAGAATTGAATCATTTTACCCTTTTAGCATTACTTTAATGACAAAAAAGTCCTGTTGTATTGACTATTCAGCTGTAGATGTTGCGTGTTCGAGCAGAAGCACACTTGTCATGTGAAGAATATTATTACGAGGGAAGAGAGAGTGCTAAGATGCTTATCTTTTTAGGGTATTGTGGCCATGCAACTATGCAGCTCGTTATTGCACGAAAGTAGTCATTTAGCATCATCTATGCTAACAAATAGTTGAGTATTACAGCCAAACAATGCAAGATTTTAATGTCAGATGTCAATGAAACAATAACTGTTGCATGCAAACCCATTTTCATACCTTTTATGAGCTCTTCAACAGGTGCATTCCTTAGCAAGAATGACATTGCTTCTGCCATAAATTCTTGGACATATTCTTTAACATAATATCTTAATTTGATGGTAATCCTTCAAGAAAGAGATGATTACAATGAGTATCTTCATCAGAAAGAATGATTCAGACAAACAGATTCAAATAATTCATGTCTACACAAGCGTCATTCCCCAAACAAGATATTCAAATACATACAGACCAAATTACCCACCAAGAGCCAATATATGCATCTCTCCCCATTGAGAAACTAAAAGAAAAGGAACCAAACTCTCATATCCAGAAGGTCGAAACTCATGTCTATCACAAGATCAATCCATGAAACAATACTTACTTGAGCACATGTACAATGTCCCGTCTTAGATACTTTTGCAAATTCATCATCATAGATGACCATGAGCAGAAGATCTGCAGAAGGAAAGATCATTAATATGGCCAATCAAAATGAAAAACACTGTCTCAAAAACATCAAAAATATAATGGATGAAACCTGTTCAATAATCTCAGGTTCCTTATCGGCACCATTTTCGAGAAGAGAAACTAAAGAATCAACAATTCTTGGTAAAAACCTGGCAAAAGTATACCAAATTGATCAATCATAGAATCAAGTTACCAATGCATGATTTTAGAGATATTTCATAAGATTTTCAGAAGACAAAGTGTTCTTTTATAGCCCTGATATAAAAGTAGAATGGAGACCATTATTGCTCTCACATGGGAAATGGCATTGGCATTTTGGAATATGCCCTAGTTCTCAAGCATAGTACAATAGAGTAGGTTTTATTCAAACGTGATATGATTAATAAGCCATTTTAAGAACAATATCCACACTGATATCCATAACATAAAGACTCGAAGTATAGTAAAAGTTAGTCAATTCTTGCGAAAATATATTCCTAGATCAAATTTCGCCTGAAAGTAACATGATCATTTCGGTTTGGGAATGTTGGAAATCAACTGGTGTTCCAAATCGCCCAAAAAAGAGACAGAGAATTCCAAGTCACGGCACTTGAGGAATAGTATATCATGTTGGAATAGTATATAACGTATTAAGTAAAGATCATGTTAATTTAAGTCTGCCGAGCCATCTGCAGGTATAGGAAAAGAACAAATTCAGTTGTTGTCCTCCAAGAAGCAAAAAAAAAAATAGACTTCCTTTTCCATTGTATATTTGGCAAAGGTTGGGTCATGGATGGGAAATTTTTTTAGGTGGGGCCCAGAGTAAAATAAGTCATTATTCCTGATACAGCTTTAGCATGGGACAGTCAGTCATATCATTCAATTTGATCCAATTCTTAGACAGCATGAAGTGGAATGATTCACAGCCAAATACTATGACTTCATGAGAATGAACAGAATCGAGTGTTATCAATGTTCACTCAGAACATACAAATGACACAGGAAAAAAATAGTAAAAGTTAATCAAACTCTGACCTATCTATATTTATGTTTTAAGGAAGACCTGCATGTGAGGCTCTTCAATGATAATAGCTGACAGCCTTTAATATCGCCATGTAGAATATATTCTTGTTCCCACCAAATGGGATTAAAAGTAAAAACAAAAACTAAAAGTCTATGAAGTTTGCAGCAAAATTTGATTGTTCAGTACTTGTTAAAAGACTTTCCATATTAGTCGTGTGAATTATTTCAAACATTTTGGAATCATTGCTTACGGTATAGATGGCAAATATATATTGTGAAAGGATTTAAATATTTCATCTCTTTAAATGGTTTCACAATCATAGTTTTACTGGAGAAACTACCATGCCTAGAACATATGCTTTCTGTTAATGCCTACTAAAGACGCCGGTGTTATTAAAACTCTGAAAATCCTCACCCCTAAAACTTGAAGTGAACTTCAAGAACCTCTTATGAGGAGTAATTCTAAAAAGACCCTCACCTTCAAACCTGAAGAAAAATTGATTCCTGATGTTCATACCTAAAACTGGAAAAAAAATTAATATCTCGATAATCATTTGTTTTCTTAACCATTAATATAATAAAGGTGCTTTAGCTTTCTCGATAGATCTTTGGTTTCTGAAACCAATTATATTATCGACAAAAAATTTCCCTGTGGTTTTATGATGATTAGCTTTCCATGAGCATACACAAGACCTAACTACTATACTTTAACTGTACTGGAAGGGAAGAGGATATTTAATCACCTAATTTTGGAAAGGAAACTAAAGAACGGGAATGTGAGACAGAAGACAGTGTCTCTGATGATCCTTATGAATATTAAAACATGAGTTTTCAGTTACTTTTCACATTGCTTCACGAGATGAACTGCTTCCACAACAAATGGGCAGAAAAGCATGTGTCCACCTATTAAAAAAAAATCTACACAATGGTAAAACCTCTACTCACCTTCCCCTACATATTGTCACTGAAAATACCATCCATTAGTATCCACTTATAGTTTTCCTCCATATGTTATAAAACCAACCAATGGCAGGAATCAAACAGTTTAAATTTTTCTTTCTAAATTCTGAAAAGATCATAAATCATTTCACCTTCTTCTTCAAACTTCTGTGCCCCAGTAGCTAAATCCTAAGCAAGCAATCAGCTTTACTTTGTATTTCTTCGTATTACAATTGGTTTACATGGTTCAGGAAACATCCCAGTAAGAAACTAAAGCACTGGTGCGGTGCAACAAGTAAACGTGCGTCACACTGCGCCTCTTGCTTTTAGGATAATAACTTGCCCTATTTGACAAAACTGAAAATAAGTACTGGAAACTTAAAAGAGCTGGATGTTAAGTCTTAAAGACAATAGTTGAGAAGATGTTAACTCATTGCTCACATGAAATAAAATTATTAGATGGTCTATCTTGCGGTGACCAGAATCGGCAAACCCTAGATGCCTTTGCTCTATGCGGTTATGTTGAGATTAACTTTTTCATCAAGAGATGAATCACACGCCAAGTTGCATGGTTGAAAAGAAAAAAGGACTTGAAGCCCAAAAAAAAAAAAGAATTAATGATAAAGCATGAATGAACTCACGGGAAAAAGTCCTCCAGCAAATCTCTAGATAAAGCTGAAATCAACCTGTATTCACATCAGGGTAAAAAAAAAAGAATATTTGTCAACTTCAAATGATGGAAAATGCACCACATTTGAAACCAAAAAACAGATAATTTTCGGAATGCAAGTAAACATGGGACCACTGCTATCAGGCCAGGCCTGTATTTCTCTTTTATCACCTTTTGGCAAGCTCGCTGCTGGGTATTAGTGTATATGCCTAGTGTACATGCTAACAACTCTCATTTCTGCCAAAAAACCAGTTATTCACAACAGCTCATTCGCTGTGCAGTGATATGAACCAATACTCGCTGACCCATCCACAAAAAATTTTCATTGCAAGTAAAGAGAACATGGCAATTCAAGGATTCTTAACATCAGTGAGGGACATTAATCATCTGCTCTTCCCAGCTTATAGGTCAGCACAGCATCCCCATAAAAATCAGAATCAAGGGAATAAACTTAAGCAAAACACGGTAAAATCATGACTCATAAATTAGAATTACGATGGACCAACATAAAACTTAACATCAACAAAACAAAAAGAAATTCATGGCAGTAAACCATACCGGAGAATTGGCTCAAGTGATAACCTCGCCTTCATTTGTAGTCTAGACAAAAGCTTTGAGATCATCACTTCCTTGTGCAACAAAACCAAGGGCAACGTCTGTACTAAAGGCATAATCTCCTCATAATAAGAGATAAAATCCTCGGCGGTGTTTAATTCCTGAAATGTAAAATCAGGTGAACCATGTCTAATCATAAGGGAGAAAAGAATCGCAACCAATGATCAGCCCAATAAATTTGAAGCATTCGGTAATACCACATCGACTCGATTCAGTAGAGATCATCTCATAATCATCAGAAGTTTACCATTCAGGACAGCAATTTCTTCCTCTGATGGGATGGAGTGAATGAAAGAAATAGCAGTTAAACCTATAGATAAAATTTCAGGAGAGCCCTCTTCCACAAAAATTTTCAAGCCCAAATCTAGAAGGAGAAGTGGCTACACAGACGCATAGCCACTGTCGACTGGAACTAAAATCAAACCAGCCAGTGAGCCCTCAGATTAACGAAAGTAAATTATTGAGTAGAAAATGTTTAATATTTGCCAGCAAAGGTACTTTTAAAGGAAAAGGTTTAATGGTTGACACCGTTTTGGAAAAAACCAACATGACCAACCAAAGTAATGGAAGTTAATTTAAGAAAAATGGCAACAAGCTCCAACCTCCCCATCCTCTATTATAACATGAACTTTTATAAGATCTAACCTCAACTCCAGACCTAGATTAAGAGACAGTAACACATTGCATTTTAATCCGACCCTTATACTCACTTGCCCCATTTGACTGGCTGACCTCCATTCCGCCCCTAGCACTAATATTTAAAGACATCAAAGTGTATTACAGTGTGCATTTGTCAACACATGAGAGAGAGAGAGAGAGAGAGAGAGAGAGAAATTGTAATCAAATCCTAATAAAAGAAGATAAAAAGCATTGGTTCTCAAGCAATTCGACATCATCTATTTCCTTGCTAAAGGAGAAAACTATCATGACCCCACCATTCTTTGGTAGCTAGAAGAACTAATCTTGGTGCAATGCTTAATGCAGATCGAGCTATCTCAACCTATCTTATTAAATTCATACACATAGCAGAAAAGACTAGATATTCCACATGGAAGAAATCTGTATGAGCAGTAATTCCACCCAAAGCAAAACAAGCAATCACTTCATACTTCCACTCATGAACCTCAGAGGACATAAAGACGTCTCCTAAGACCAAAGGAAAATATCAAGTCCCTCAAGACCTGAAAAATAATTGCTGTTTTGCAACCATTCCATACTTCAGCACATCAATTGCTGATAATTTCAATAATGAATTCACAACTATCAGGAGACACCCAAAAGATTACACGAAAGAAGGAAAGAACGTGAAAGTTGCATACCCTCCATTCTACGAGGCAATCCCTGAAAAAAGACGATCCCTCAGAAGGCTCGGACTTAACTCTGTCAAGGCTCTTGTAGACATCGATCTCAATTTCCTCCAACCTCTGGGAGAACGTTTTGAACTAACAACAAGAAAACGCCACGGATTAATCAACATCCATCGACTACCACGCAATCAGAGAAACCAAAAGACAAACTCAAGACATGATCATCAAAGCGCCAAGGCCACGATGAGGCGACTCTCTTCGTTCGACCCGACGGCACAACCTATTCTACTCTAAGGGTGGCCAAAATAACGGGAGAAAACAGTAGCACAGCATGCTAAATTTGCATACACGATTGCACACGGAGGAGAAGACTCGCGCGCTCGTCGGCTCAAAACTATCAATCCTCACGAAACTTCCGGAAATCGAAATAAGCAAACGACTAACAACCGACCCCGCCGCGGCAAGCTCCTCGAGCGGGAAGCGCACGAGCTTCGCCCGGGGGGGTGAGGGCGCGAGGGAAGCGAGGGCGTTCCGAGAGGACTTACGACGAAGCGCCTGCGGCCGGGCGACTTGTTGAGAGACTTGACGGCCTGAGCATCGGACGGAGTCGCCATTATCGCCGAGCGCTCCTCGAGGGCGGAGGATCCTTCCGCCGGGGCGGCGCCGCTGCTGCTCGGTGGAGCTCGAAGAGGGAGACGGTGCGGAGGGAAAGAGTTTCTCACGGGCGGAATATGTACGTTCGGGTCTCAGGGTTTGACTAGGAAAGATAGGGAGAGGGGGTTTATCGAGACAGACTTATCGACTGGCGGGCCGAGCTACTCCCTAAAGCCCGAGAGTGAAGCGGGCGGGTTCGTATAGAGCTCGGGCTACGTATTAGGGCCCAACTTCGGTCCCGGCCCGAGCCCGCCCGATCATCGCATTGCTGGCTACGCCGCGAGCGTGTTGCGGCCCAACTCACTGGTGAGCCCGCTGTTCTCGGGCCTGGTTGGGCTTCGTTTCCAGACACCCTTGCTCAGTTCGATCGGAATTCGAAACGGGTTCATTGGGCTTACGCTGGCCCAATAAGCTCCTAAGTTTTCACGACCAATCACGTTACCCATACGAAAAAAACTTGCCATTATCCATGGCGATTGACTTTCGCAAAAGTAACTACTCGGCTTTACCCTAACGACCACTTTCTTACGTGGAAAGGAGGAGATAAGAGATTCGAATCCCCACCTTTTCAAGAGAATTGGAGTGGGATCAATTTAACTTTAGGTGTGAATTTTGACTCCCTAAGAGTGAGAATTAAAGTAAAAATAAAGTATAAACCAAAATAAAAAAAAGACTTTCACAAAATTCCAAAACGAGAGGGGTTGGTTTTGAGAAATGCTAATTGTTAGCACGCAAAAAGTGTGTAATTTGGAGATTGGATAGGACATAGTTATAGAGATCATGGATAGCGATCGCATTATATCTTCTTTCGTCTTCTGCACAACACCAAACTCATTTTACAATTCACACATAAAGACAATATTACACCTAAACTTGCTATGCCAAAAGTACAGAACATGACATGTACCGACACGAAGCGTGCTTGAGTTAACCAGCATCAATTATCATGCACTTGCCTATATGAAAAGGAGCTGATTCAACGAAGTTATTTACTTATTCCTAAACTCATCAAACTAGTGGATCGGATTGAGTTAAAGTGGGTCAAAAATGAATTGAACACAAGCTTATCCATTTTTGTGTTGTACGATTTCAATTAGGAATGAGCGGTTTCAAATTCCTTACAGATTCCGCCTAGAACCTAAAACCTACCATCGGATACAGATTTCTCATTTTTTGGAACCTGGAATCTACCCATCAGAACATAGAACCTATAACCTATTTTGTTACAGGTTCCAGGGTCGGTTCCAGGTTCCAACAAGTTTTTTTTCATTTTTAATTAAGCAACATGAAAATAAACACATTAATAAAAATAAATAAGGATTTTATTATTGATTGTCCAATAACGAGATACTCATTCTCAAATAGTATTAAGAAAATTTTGTAATTTTAATGTACTGGTTACTCTTGTATTATATAAAATTATTATCTTAAAAGAAGCAATTGGAGTTTCTACTAGTCTGATAGTCTACAAAAATAAAATTTTCAATCATAAAATGGAAATTTAAACTAGTGGTTTCGGATTATACACTTATCATCAAACACCATGGAATACCTCAGAATCGCATGAAGACATAGATTAAGAAAAACATTAAAAACTTGTACTAAGTTCCGAGTTACAAGTTCCAGGTTCCACTAATTGAGAATCAGGTACAGGTTTTCCAAATTTTGGAACCTAAAATCTACCCTACATACCTTAGAACCCGTAACCTACAAGTTTCCATCGGTGCGGTTCTCAGGTTCCAGGTTTTACTCTGGAACCATGCTCACCCCTAATTTCAGCGACTCATACACCTACCTTTGTTTCCTCTTTCCTAATTCCTTTTTTTTTTTTGGCCACATCAGATTCCTCTTTCCTAATCCATTTTCACAGTATACAGTGGTGGCAAGTTCAATAGCACGTTGAGGCTTGGATCTGTAATTCAATCTGGAAGGAGCGCATGCGAAATAACTCCAATGTTATAGTCAAGAAAGTTCAAAACCTGCTTTTATCACACCAACAGCGGTTCAAAATCCTCTTCAAAATCTTCATAGACCATCAAATGAAATTTTCACTAGCAACATAAGTAGACCTTGAGCTTTGAAACATCAACAGAGCCATTAATGTAGCTGAAATTAAGAGTTCTAAAGGATTCTGCAGAAGGTGAAGGAAGATCCCAATTCTGCATAAGGTAAAGGAAGTTTCGCAGCTTCTGTCGAAACCTGTCCATGAATGACGCAATGTATCGTGCTTGGAGATCCCAGAATGCTGTGTTTTTTATAATGATCATCTACTCCGTTAAAAAAGCTTGTTTGGTACTTAAATGCAATGGAGCCTGAAGCATTGAGAAGTAGAATTTTGTTGAAGTCAGTATAGATAACTTTGTACCAGACGAAAAAACCAGTTCCTGCTAAGCTGTAGATCAAAGCAGAACTGTGAATTAAAAATACCCATTACGTGATGACATCAGAGAGCAAAAAGGATGAAGATCTTGTGTACAAAAAGAAAGAATTGCTGGAAAAAGATGCCCAGTATTAAAACAGAGATGCCAGTCGAAATCATTTCAGAGGGCCCATTATATACTGAAGCTCTTAAATGACAAACTACAGTAAGAGGTCGGAGTTTTATCTGAAAGAATGAGAAGCCTACTAAATGAATGAATTGCGCTTCTTCCTTATCATTTCCCTTCTATCTTACATCTGTAAATAAACAGTTTCTATGTTACAAACCAAAATTGTGGTGGAGTTGCAAAGACCACAAGCTCTAGTTTCTCTTACATCTCAACTAACAACATCTCCAACCTGTAAGCGAATCAAATGCCCAAAGCTAACGGCATCTCACTTTTCTGAGCAAATTAGCTCCTATAGAAGTTCCACATTGAATGAATTAGTTGTTCCCTCAAGAAGTGCGGAAAGTGCCCCCAAATGTCTGGTCCCGCAAACAATCAATCTGCAGAATGTTATGGTTGCCTGGGCCTTGAATGGACCTTGAAAGACACGGATCTGCAGAATGTGGTTGGAGATGAATCCAACAGGAAAATCAGAAGATCCATCTCCGCCGCCAGTTTCTAGAAAATTACCTTGCAAATTCTGGTCCTGCAGAGTGTCTCCACAATCAGGATTGTGAAACATAATTTACATCACACGCCAATTAGAAAGGAACCACATATGGAAGGGTGACAATATCTGCAGACTCCAAGTACACAGCTTTGTCCCAAATCCTGGGCGTCTCCTCTTCTACCTTAGAAGATCCTTCCCCTTCTACCTTAGAAGATCCTCCCTCTTCCTTCTTTGGTTTTTGCAGCCGGCTTGCAAACAGCCAGTCCTCATCACGCTCCAACTCAGACAATTCCTCCAATTTTGGAACTGCCAGTAATTCATTTAAATATTTCGAATTGGGATGGGGTGACCTGGCAGCTGCTTCAGCTAATAGATCTTCTAGAGATTTTTCTGGTAAGGGATGAATTGTGGAGATCGGATCCTGCTTGGTATCAAGATTACCATTTACTTTGTTCTCCTTGCTCTCTGCTTTAAGAGCATCTGGGGAATCGCATCTATCTGATAAAAACTTGCTGGGAGTTTGGGAAGGGTCCAAAATCCTTCCATTCTCCATTAAATGAGGAGAGGCGGATGTTGGTCTTGGCAACTTGTGCAACTTGGCTTCATTTTCTGTGCAAAGATGCAAAAACAACAGTCAGCAGGTGTTATGTCAAAATGTTTGCAAATGTCCCACCTGACAATAGCTCACACAAATACGGAATATTAAGTGCCCCAATCCCAAAAACAAATATTACAAAGAGATTCAATTTCAGAAAGCATTCAAGTCAGTCTGCAGAAACCACAGGAATCCCCGGTGACAGAAGCAATGGCTTATAAGCGCTTTGGTGGCACTGACATGATTCAAAAGGGAGTAGCACTTTGAGACGTACCATGTAAAAACCCATTTGCTTCGAAGTCCTTTCTTTTCTTCAGATTTACCCCTGTCAGAGTAACCTTGTTTGTGTTCTCCGGATGTTGTGCAATAAAATTTGGGGTGGGAATAGCACCAGCATTATCCTTTTTGCTTTCTTTGATTCTTTCCAGTTCATTTTTTCTGCCATCGCTCTTTTTGACCTTGTCCTCCTTTCTTTTCTCTCTGTCCCTGTCTCTGTCCTTCCCTTGGCTTTTGTTAATCTGGTGCACATCCACGATACTGCGTTTGTCCAACCCCTTATCGCCTTCCTTTTCCTTGATCTTCTCTTTCCCTTCCATCTTCCTGTCAACATTTTTCTCCACTGGCCTGGGCACAGTCTGAATAGATGCACCAGCATTTAGAACCACTGAATTTCCACTGAATTTTCTCTCATCCTTGATTGCTCGCTCTCCCAACTTCCGGTCATCACCTTTCCTTTCATGGATTTTCTCCTTCCTGTCAGGCAAAGAACCAGTTTCTGCAATCGTTGCTTCTGCCATTCCCCCGTCCTTTTTCCTGTCTGCACCCGCAAACTTCTCAACCATCTGACTCCCTAATCCCGCACCATCTCTGACCCTCTTGCCTAGCTCCTGCACAAACTTAGATTCATTGGAATTCCCAAGAAAATGGCTGTTCTGATTCTTCTGGGTTATCTTCTCTGCACTGTAAGATGCAAGTTCCGCTGCAGCTCCTTTATCATTTGAAGTACGATTTTTCTTTCTCTCCTTCTCTGAGTCCTGACCTGCTTTCTCACCAGAGGGCCCTCCAGAGTGCCAAGATAGTCTATCCTTATCAGTATTTTTGTCCTTGTTGTTACCATCGGCCTGTCCTGATAGCCTCCTCTCATCTGCGGCACCATTTTTCTCTTTATCTCTTTCCCTCTCCTCCTTATCCTTCTTTTTGTCTTTGTGCCTTTCCTTTTTGTCTTTCTTGTCCCTATGCTTCCCTTCACTTCGCTCTTTTTCCCTTTTCTCTTTATCCTCCCGCTTCTCTTTGTCTTTCTTCTCCTTCTTATGCTTCTTCTCTCGACGCTTCTCCTATATATAATGGTAAAACAGCAGGCCAGAGTGAACATCAACAAGGACAGACCAGTAAAATTGTAAACTAAGGGCCTAGTCCCAACTGACATAGACTTTCCACTACTCCCATCAAACATATCCACATGCATGGCACTGAAGAACAGAACATAGATGCACACAAAAAACTGTTGACACTAAATACAATTAAGGATAACACCTCATGCGAGCAATGATGAGTTTTATCATCCTATACAGATGCTAAAACATCTGCTATAGGCCACATCCAAAGTTGCAAGGAAGATCAGGCACAATTTTACAAACCAAAACAACCTCCAAAAACCTTAGGTTGTACTAGATTAAGAGAACAGGAAGACATAATCTGCCGAATAACAATTAACAACATATAAACAGTATACCGATCATGCCCATCATTCAACATAACAAAATCAACACCTTTAAAAAACAAAGCCAAGATAAAATTGCAGGGGATATTTTCAATAACAGCTCAATATCCTTCGGTGATATGCATGCCTTTTCAGCTGATAGAAGCCTCTTAAAATGATAAATCCTCAAAATCTAACAGATAGGCAACAAGAAGCATTTCCCTTTTTATCAACTAATAATGAAGAACCATTAATAAACAATAAGTCAGATCATTGCGATACTTTTTTCCGGGCCAATGCACAAGATTGGCTTTCGGAGGCAAAAAAGGAAAGTCAGTCAACATGGACACTGCCAATGAACAGTATCTAGAATTGCACCAACAATTCAAAATCTAGAAAATTAATTACAGATTGCAACTTTAAAATAAATGTCCACCGCAACAAAAGCCCAACCAGGTTCTGCAAGACACGTTAGACTTCCCAAATAAATATCGAATGAAACAACAGCAAAACCAGAGAAAATTGTGGGAAACGAATTGGAAATCGATAAAAAGTACTCATCAGCAAAAGATAACAGTGGAAAGCAGAAGAATCGTCTCCTAATATCTTAGAAGCATAAGCACATGAGCAAAACTCACAAAAAATTTTAGTCAATGGCAGCCGTAACCTCACCCAGTAATTTCATACAAAAATTACCTGAAACATCAGGATAAATGGATACAGTAGATCCAAGTGGACACAAATTACATACTTCATCCATGGAAACTTGAACCCAACACAAAGTTTTCATATGAATAAAGCTAAAACCCTCTGCACCAAGCACACTATTAATGAATTTTTCTTTTTCTATCAAGGCAATCCTGACTTGAATCTCCAATGAAATGAACAGCTTTCTAATTAGCCAATGGATCGCAAGGGAAATAAATTCAATAAAACTATCAGTACGGGAATTACATGGATCTATCAGAATCAGTCCCATCATGCTAGGAAAAGTCTCTTACAAATCAAAGAACAGAAGAATTTGAAAGACTGCTTGGCTACAGTATGACGAAACTTATGAATGCCTAAGTTGCTGGCCCCAGTGGTGCCAAGAGTTCAGCCCAGCCCAATTTATAGCCCTCTTTCCTTGCTAGATACCCAAAAATGATAGCCCTATTGTGGAAGTCCAGTCATGTCTAGGGTAAGCCCCACCCTTACATTCTGATACCAATTGCAGGGGTTTGTTTAGAAAATGTATTGTCATATAACTTTTATGACTTAGACAGTATTACATATCACGAGGCAATGCCAAAAAAGCACTTTCATTAGACAGTCAGCAACAAAAAGACTCAGTGATTGAGACAGAGGTTAGGTGCTATTGTTTTTGGTAAGCACAAAGCACATTTCAAAGACGGTAACAACTTAAGAGCAGCGAAACAATGCTACGAAAACAGAAACGAGAAAGCATCAAAAGTTTTAGGCCAAAATCTTAAAGGAGAGTTCCTATCAAGAAAACCGTTGCACATTAATCGTCTCCATGTCCTCATGTCAAAATTCTAAAATTGCCAATTGAGACAAACGATCATATTCAAGAATGACGGCTCACAAAGAGCAATGAATCATACCCCATTCAACAAATATGATTAAAAAAAAAAAAATTCGACAATCCGGTCAATTATTTGTTGAGAAAAACTAAACATTCTAACTGAATCAAGTCCACTGCTAATGATAATTGGCAAGAACAAGATGCAGATCAATCAGAAAACGCATCCGTCCCTATGGCTAATGGACATTGACCTAAGAAACAAACTTCCCCCATTTATGCAAATGTCCTAACGTAAGTATAAAAGTGAATAAACAGGGGAGCACTAAACTTGGTAGCATAGCTAATTACAAAACTATAAATTTGGCCAAGCCAAAACAAAATCTATAAGCATGGTATTTGCAAGAAATAAATGCTATCAACCAGTCACGCCAATCAAAATCCAAAAGGCTCAATCCAAATTAGGGGCAACACATGAACAACAAAAATTAGTCTCCTTTAAGATTGCCAAAATTGAGCCTCATGCAGATATGGATTATCCCAGTGCAGTCACGCAGATGATATATCAGAGCAACAATAACCTAGATCACTTGGTCTTACTAAACTCATGAAACTGCCTGTCCACATACCACCCTGCTAGGATCAGCTATATTGATCTTTGTGTTTTTACGATGAGAAATCAACTCTGTAAATCTCGTGCTTCTATGTTTTCTCTAACAACTAGAAAGTGATTCAAAAGACTTGACTATCATCCCACCTCGTTTCGTCATCAACTCAAATATAAGTTTCAGCAGTAAAAGAATTAGTTATCCCCATCTAACAACGAAGAACGGACAGGTATAATGTTCATAGAAATTTCAATACGATCAAATAAAGACTGGGCAAGAACCTTAGCAGAATGACGCATGATTCTACAAGTGAAATCTGATTAACTCTGTTGTATTTTATGGTTATCGACAAGGAGAGCTGGGGAAAATACGGTGCAGTAAAGATTACTAACTCCATATTCAGTCCTATTATAAAATCAAATTACCTTTAGTAACTCTAGGGATCCATAATGGTATTATTGCCCGTAAGAGGTAACTCGACCAATCACTATACCACTTGCTTAAAAAAAGAAGTCTGATCCAAATTTCCGAAATCCCCATTTATCCTCCTAAGTCTTCCTATCTTCATATAAATGACTACCTTTTGCCCCATCGGAATCTATAAGTAGGCAATATGGAAGGGAAAAAAATGAGGGATGACGAAGCAATCCAAAATATATTTTCCTAAGAATAACTGCATTTAACTCCCGGAAATTCCAGCTTACCCTAGTTTCTTTCTATTTGCACTAACATGCAATGACTAACTAGCCATCCACTTGAACTGTATGAGAAGTTCATTATGAAAAAAGTAGGGACCTCGTACAGGGAAGATTTCCCACATTCTTCTAAAGGAGGACACAACCAAACATAGCAGCTCTTACCAGCCTTAGGAGGTCCTACTTATTGAATGGTGATGTTCCTTGGGCAATGGGCAGAGTTCTCTAATATGAAACATGACGTACTAGCTGTGCTTTGAGAGATTAATATTAAGCTGATATTAACATTTCAGCAAATTCAAGTGCCATATCATGTCCTGATAAACTAGAAAACAAAACTTCTAGCATATTCCCTCTTACATTTTTTAGTATATAGCATATAGTCATCAGGTCAACTAGGTTAAATCTATCGTATCCTTTCATATGAGTTTTGAAACTGATCTCTTGGCATCCACAGTGAGTGATGTCTCTGGGAAGTATACCAGGTAAGCGTATACAGAAAGGGTCTCTTCCGATCTCAACCGGTTACATTTATTTACAAGCATCAACAGATATCCATCTTTAAGGCAATGCTAGCTTAGTAAAATTATGCATATACTACTGCAAATCTTCACTTAGTAAGACCTATGCATCTTATTTAAGAAAAGGCAAAACTATAATCTCGTAGCAAAAAAAGAATAATCTCGCCCCCAGAGAAAAAAGGTGATAAGGCGACCAGACCAAGTGATAAATGACTCAAACCTACCCATCTACCTATATAAAGTGGCAACGGATGGAAGCCCTCTTGACTAATCCAAGCATCCAAAATTCAAATAATCCAATCATCTCCCCTCCCTGATAAGCAAGACCGCCTTGCTTTTTCCTATAGACTAACATAGAGTTGAGAGTATGAGTTCTTGATGGCAAATTATTTCCGAATTCCATGCAACCATCATAATCGAAAGCCATTTGCTTGTTGCGGTTAAAATCAAAAGGCAGCAAGTAAATTCAGATACTCTAACTAGTTTTTCCAAGTCAAGAGAATCCAGCTACATAACCAACATGCATGCAACGCCAAATATGAAACGTGACCGATAAAAAGAGAACATATTAACCTTCTTTAGTAAGTCAACATCATCTGCTTTAGCCTTCCTTTCGTAGCCTGGCGGAGGAAATGGAAAGCAGCGAGACATTGCTGCAATACCCAAAGGCACGGAATGCCAGCTATTCTGGAAACAAAAAAAACCTTGGGATTTACTTTCTAGTAAAGCCACCCCAGGGAATGAGCTGGTGGTGATGCTCTTTCATGGACCATATCCTTGCAATGTGAAGTCAATTTTCCCCATAAGCTTCTCAGACACTCCAGCAGCCACATATATAAACAAGCAGCGATCCGAGTTCTCTTGTCACCCCAAAAGTAACGAATTTGAGCAGATTCGACCAGGACCCAGCTCAAAATCTAAGGCTGATGCCCCAGCTCGTCAGGTGAAAGCACTGGTGCGAGAGTTCACTTATGGAATTACCTCCAGAATATTCTTCAAATAGAAGTTAAACGGCCTCAAAAGATCCAACGAGGCTCGCGGACAACCTGATCTCCGGTAAAAGGTATGGCCTCTGTCCCCTGGTCACCAAAACGAAGTAATCCACCGGTGAGGGATCAAAGCTCTCAAAAACGGAAAACGCCAAAAACCCTAATTTTCCCCCTCCGAAAAGAACAAAAGTCGAATTCTTGAACTGCTTCTTCAACCGCCTACACCATTCTGTAGGTGCAATCCTCTTCCATTGCCATCAAAACCCAATGCCCGTCGATCACCACTCTAAGCAACCTCAAGTTCTGAGAAACCCTCTCACAGTGCCGCCCAGCTCGAAATGCCAATTGCCACGGACAGAGAAAAAGCTCGCACCCATTTCGTCGCAGGCGCGATTGCCGTACCGCGTCGTCCAATCCGGCCCGTCGATCAAAACCCTAACTCGCCCGAGGGGGACCTTCCGACCACCGATGGAGATTCCCGATGAGGATCCGCAAACCCTAGCAACACGCAGCAAAAGAACATCTCACTGAGCACCCGGAAAACACTGAAAAAAACTAAACCCATCGCAATCCAAATCACCCACACACACACACACACGAAAAAAACAAAAAAAAGACAATCTTTTTCCTTAAGTCCTGCCCAATTCGCCATCAAGAAAGAAGCGGTAAAGCGGATTGTATTCATTCTGCAAATCTTTTTTTCTTTATCATCTCCCAACGCCCTCCCTTCCTTTCGAGAATCGCACTGCCCACGAGCAGCGATCAAAACCCAAAAGCGGGAAAGGACGAAGCTCGATTCGGGAACAAAACGAGCGGAATTCGATTGGAGCGAGAGAGAGAGAGCCAGAACCCGAGTCACTACCTCGCCCACTGCACAGTGATTGGCGCAGTAGAGGTCACGAGATCTCTTCCGAAATCCGAGCAAAGGAGACGCAGGGAAGGGGACCCGATTGAGGAACGAGAAGAAGAAAGGGAGGGGAGGGGAGTGTATATACAAAGAGCTCTTAGTCAAGTGTGTGTTCCTTTCGGTCCGTTTTATTCTCTCTTCTCCCCCCCGCGCGAAAGGCCTTGTCAAGGGAACTCTCTTCTCGCGGAGCGTCCGCGGTGTTTCTCCTCTGTCAATGGCTATAGAGAGAGAGAGAAAGAGAGGAAGGAAGGAGGAGATTTTATGTGCGGGCTGGAAGGGCGAGTTCGGAAGTTACACGCGAAGGAATGAATGCGAGTCGGGAGCGAGCCGAGAGAAAAGAGGAGGAGAGAGGAGAGAGAGACGGCATATAAATATGTGACTGGAGAGACCTCCCCCCCTCCTCGTTGTGGGCCTGTTCAGTGCCTTGTCTCCTTAGCGAATCCAGTCTACGCTCTCTCCCTCTCTCTCTCCTCTTGCTCGAAACATATACTGACGCCGTCGTTTGCTTCTTCTTCTTCTTCTTCTTCTTCTTCTTTGGCTTGATGGTTACTCGCAAGGGGTTGCCTTTACATGCCATCATCCTCCATCATATGGCGGAGGTTTCTTTTTGTACCTTGGACCGTGTTTCTTTAGTACCCTAGGGGAAAAAAGAAAGCAAGAACATTAGCCGGTTTGCATGGGAGTGATGTCCTTGGCATCGTGACCTTGTCGGTCGAAAGCCGTGAGAGAAGAAAAAAAATTTGAAATTTTTGGGGGATTGGTCTCCTTCCCGGTTTTATTTGGATGGAAATTGCATGGTCCGGTGAGGAGAGGTACTACTGAGAGTCGACGGATGGCTGAATTCTGATTGTGTTTATCTTTGTGTTCGCTTTCGTAAAATATAAACTTTCTGCTTTTTGCTCGGAGGTGCCGACAATGCCCTCGAATAGTGACTATGGAGAAAGAAAGGAAGTCATAAATTACGTTTGGCTTTTTTAATGAATGCGTTACAACTTAACCGGTGTCATAATATCGCTTGTTAACGAGATACTAAATCGAGAGTTAACTGAAGACGGGTGAGGTACGATGTCACCATGCAATCATTTATGGAAAAATCTCCGAATCATTTAACCGCCTTCTCTTTCCTTCGAAAATAGTGAAGTGCGGCGCACCTCTAGTGGAAACATTTTTCCCACTTCACTAAGAACATGTTGTGACTTTCGCCTTTTATTTCAAAAGATCTTATTGTAATCAAACAATTAAAATGATGTTCGGTGATCCATAATTTCACTCGTGATTTAAAGTCCTTTTTAGGTTTATAACGTATCTTAAACTAATCATATACAATAAAATCAATGCCGTAAGCATATATTTGAATAATCTCAATGGATTCTCTCGAAAATTGTATAAATTCTTGATTTTAGTTTTTTTTATATGAAATAATAGGTGACTTTTATAAAATATTTAAAAAACAAAAACAAAAGAAACCCATCAAGCTAAATGTATACATACGCTTAAGTTTACTTGAAATATTTTACAGATAATTTCTTTCTTTTTTTTACTTAGTCTAAATTTCACGGAAAACAAACACTGACCTTATTTTCCATATAAAATATTTTAAAATTTCACCATATAAAATGCCGACTAGTAGATTCACATATATCTTCATATGAGTTTTTGTGAAATTTATGTAGTCTTTCCTATTTTGATGGGAAATTTTTTTAAAAAAAAATTGCTTTTTCTATTAGATTTAATTCTAAAAATTTGGATAACTAGCAACGGAGGGTGAAGCCCACGCTCCATGAGTGCGAGTGAGGTAAAGGACATTCCCCAACACAAGGGAAGGAGCTCCACTGTGAGAAGCCAATTCGCCTAAAACCGCATGTGGGTTGGTTCCCCTCCTCCCAGACTTTTCCGCTAGTGGTGCATCTCCAGGTGGCGCCACCCCAGCCGATGACTGCCCATATCTGTCCGTACACGTGGCACCAGGTCACGACCCCCACCTTCAAATCTTGCATATTACATGCTGTTTTTTTCCAAATTAGGTTGGATTAACTTTTGCAGATTTTCTCTTTTTGATCTTACCATATACTGATCATGGTGGGCATTTAAGAACGAGCCCTGTTGAATTTAAACACAGAGGTTTTTTTTTCTTTCTCAATTTTGTCATTTATTTCATCTTTAAAAAAAAAGAAAATTAAATAGATACTTTATATAGAATTTAGCTTTTCTCAAAAGGGCAGGTCATTCGTATTCAAGGAAAGTTCATCAAGTGAAATGAGCTCAATCCTTCTCGATGTATATCTGTCAATCCTTGTCCAGAGCAATGGTGGTCTTACCATATGCTTTGTGTCAAAAAAGGAAAATCAAATCTCGAGTCTTTTAATGTTTTGGATAGAGTTTAGCTCTTTTGAGAGTGCGAGGTGGTTCATGTGAATCATAGCATGCACATTTGCATTCTAGGAAAGTTTATCGATTATAACAAGTTTATTCCTTGTTCTTGGTGTGTATTTATCAATCCTCATCCAAATGAGCGATGATGTTACAATTGGTTTCATGTCGAAAAAGGAAAATTAAATATCAAGTGAATATTTTGGGTTGAGTTTAGCTTTTTTGAGAGTGCAAGCTCATTCATACGAATCTAAGCATGTGTATTCACCATTCGAGGAAAGTTCATAAAGTAAAAGGGGTTCACTCCTTCTTGGTGTGTAATTGTCAATCATCATCCAAATGAGTTATGATCTTACCATTGATTTTGTATCAAAAAAGGAAATTAGCTTTCTTAAGACTGCAAGCTCATTCATAAAAACCAAAGTATGCGTATTTGCCATTCGAGGAAAGTTCATCAAGTAAAAGGGGTGGTTCAATTCTTCTTGGTGTGTATCTGTCAATCCTCATCCAAATGAGTGATGACCTTACCATATGGTTTCATGCCAAAAAAGGAGAATCAAAGATTAAGCTTTTGAACGGGTTTGATTGAGTTTACATTTCTCAAGAGTGCCAGCTCATTCATAGTAAATCATAGCATTTATATTCACCATTTGAGGAAAGTTCATCAAGTAAAAGGAGTTCAATCTTGTTGGTTTGTAGTTGTCAATCTCCTCATCCATATGAGTGATGACCTTACCATTAGTTTCACGTCAAAAAAGGAAAAATCAAATATTGAGTCTTTGAATGTTTTGGATAAGTAGCTTTCTCAAGAGTGGAAGATCATTCATATGAATTGCATTATGTTGTGTTCACATTTGAAGAAAGTTTATTAATTAAAAGGAGTTCAATCCTTCTCGATGTGTATTCGTCAATCCTCGTCTAAAATAGTGATTATCTCACCATTGATTTCATGTTGAAAAAGGAAAACTAAGAATGTTTTGGACAGAATTTAGACTTCTCGAGAGGGCAAGGTCATACACATGAATCGGAGTATACATATTCGCATTCCAGGAAAGCTCATCAAGTAAACAAGAATTCAATCCTTCTTGCCGTCGTCAGTCCTCAACTAAAAGAGCAGTGATCTTACCATTTTGTTTCATGTCAAAAAAAGAAAAAGAAAAGAAAAAAAAGAAAGTAAATCCAATAAAAGTGAATGATAATTCATTTGAATTGACATATAAATATTTTCAATTCAAGAAAAAAGTTTTAAATTAGAAGGCATTAAATAAAGGGAAAATTCAAAATAAAAACATGAAGTGCTACTATTTTCTCAAATAACGATTTGAAGTAAACCTTATTTCAAATAAGAATATGAAATAGTCATATCGATTTTAAATAAGGGTCTAAGGTGGCTATAATTATTTCAAATAAGGACTTAACCTCATCAATTTATCGGCCTGCTAAAATTTATAGCCGTACAAGGGCATTTTCGTCCAAAATTAATTTTAACCTAAATTTTGATACAATTAAATTAAAAATTTAAAAATATAGACACTTTTTTTTTTTGCAAAAAAAAAACAAAAATACAAGGACCGGACCCTCCCGCTTATGGTTACCACCCATTGCTAGTAGGGTGGTAATGATGGCTAGCGGGTCGCTAGCGACCTTTGCCTAGATATAGGAGAGGGTCACCACCCTCTCTTGATTTTGCCACCCTATTGGCCATTGTCGCTGCCCCATTGACAAGGGGTTGGCGGCCATAAGTGGAGAGTCTATGTGGTTTTTTTTCTTTTTTTCTTTTTTGATTTTTTATGGACAAAAAAGGAAAGGGAAAGAAAGAAAAAATTAATCTAAAACATTAAAAGATGAAAATGCCCTTGACAACTAGTAAGGTGAGGTCATTCTTTTTAGATTGACAAATCCTCATTAAAAGCAATATCAATTGCAGGCCTTTATTTGAAAAAGTGATGACACTTCAAATAATTTATTTAGAACATGATGGCATTTTGGGCTTTTACTTGAAATTTTCCCTTAAATATATTACAATTCTACTTAAGCTAACCACTTCGATCCATTAGCAATTTATCATAGCTAAATGTTTTTTTTGTTGGGTTATGAACATCGCAAACCTTTATAAAATATCACAAAACAGGATGAAACGCATAATAACACCTTCCTAAATCATCACAGAATGTCAATTTTCACGGCGATTCAAGCTGCATTAGGAAGAAAGGCTGTATTAAAAATTATATCATTTAAACATTTACAACATCTTGATTTGGGTTACGATCGAATGGGGTTACAAAACGTTGTTGGGCCTAATTTCAGTAAAGCCCAATGCCGTGTTAGGTCAAAACGCGAACAGGATAATTGACTTGCATTATATATTTTCAAAATATATCTTCGCGAAAAGCCGAAAATTCTACTTGAGCTAACTAGTTTGGACCGTTAGCAGTTTAGCAGAGCTAAATGTTTGGTATTAGGACATGAAAGTCACGAACCTTTATAAAATATGATAAAGTACGACAAATACACATGCTACTTCAGCATATCATCTAAGAACGTTACAGAAAAATAAATAAAAGATTAGGATTTTCACGGCCTATTGAATTGTATCACGACAAAAGATCATTTTAAAATTTAGAAAAAATGACATAAAGGGTTCATGAACTCTAGTTCAATGCGCAATGTGGTATTTGAATTTTTAATCCATTCAATGTAATATTTGAGCTTTAGTTTAATGTGCAATGTTGTCTTTGAATTTTTAAATTTTTCAATATGATTTATGAACTTTTTATACATGCTCAATATTGTCTCTAAAATTGAAATAATTGAATGAAAATATTAAATATTTTCACATAGTTTTAGGACTAAGCTGAACATGTGTTAGAAGTTAATGGTCTATACCGCATATTGAGATAAAGTTCAAGAACTGCATTGAACAAATTGAAAATTTAGTGATCATATTACATGTGATGCCAAAGTTCATAAACTATTTATGTCATTATTTCAAAATTTATGATATATGAATATTTAGGACATTTATTTTTTGGATTACAATACGTGGCGAGTTAATTACATAATTACAAAAACGTCTTGGGCCTCGTATTTCAGGCCCGAATACTTTTGGTCGGGCGGTCCGACCGGGCCTGTCTTCAACTCTAATTAATGGAAACGAGAAAAAGGGAGAGGAGAAAAGAAAGGACTGAAAAGCTAAAATAAATCTTGAGCTGCGGAGGGGACGATTGCCTACTTGCAACGATCGCCGCAAAACGTACAACGCATGATCGCAGAACCAATAGGAGAAGCCCAAGTGTCGAGACGTTAGAAACGGGCCTGCTCCTAGGGCGTCCGCAGGCCCTCTTCCAGGAGCACGACCTCACGCGGCAAAACCCACCAAAATGCCCCTAAATAGGAAAATACCACCAAAATTCGCAATTTTTGCCTGGCATAACAAATTTACCTCAATTTTTTTTACACAAAAAATTGTAAATTTTTACCAATAAAAAATTTCAAAAAAGGGCTCTAGGTGCTCATATTCTCTCAAATAAAGGCCTAAAATTGACATTGTTTTAAATAAAGATTTGAAATGACATTGATTTTTGTAAATAGAGGCATAAAGTGGCCATAGTTATTTCAAATAAGAGCCTCACCTCGCCGGCCGTGAGCTAGCTAAATTTTCCAACGAATCAATGATATTTTTGTCCAAATTTTCTTTTTCTTTTTTCCTCTTTGTCGATGGCCAACACCCACAATGGGCAAGGCAATGCCTAATCCAACAAGGGGTGGCTTTGCCTTGGGAGGCCACCCCTCTTGTAGCTATCTACGAGCAGGCAAGGTCATCCTCACCAAATCTAGCTAGGGTTGACCTTGCTTGCACTTGAGCTAGCAAGGCAAAGGCTGTCCAGCTAAATGAAGAATGAGGAAAGAGTGCCACAATCACTAAATAGTGTCAAAAAACGAGGAGCGACCTTCTTTCACTAAGCTCCCCTCCAATGGAGTTCTCCATCGTCAAATCTTGCAACTAGACCTCATGTCCCTCGCTCTCTTCAAGGAGTTTGAAAATGGCATTTCTCTCGAGAGCCATCTTCGATCTGTCGAGGGTGGCCTTGTTAATGGCTGGCGAGGGCTCACCTACCCTTGTCTCGTTTGCTCGAATGTAGGTGAGGTCAACCCTCACCAGTGGCCAACGAAAGTCGTCGGGCCCAGGCAAGGTTGACCTTCCAATCATTTGCTAGGACAACCCTCGCCTAGCCCTCTGTGGGTGTCATTGGTGGTTGACTGACCACCGACAAAGAGGAAGAAGAAGAAGAACAAAAAAATAAAGGAAACAAAAAATGACAAACGATGAAAATACCCTTAATCGCCAAAAAAGTTAAGTCCCTATTTGAAACAAACATAATTATTTTAGACATTTATTTTAAACAAGATTTATTTCGGATCCTTATTTGATAAAGTGATGGTGTTTCTAACTCTTCAAAACAAAGTTCACTTCAAGTCATTATTTGAGAAAAATATGGGTACTTGGGGCTCTTTTTTGGAATTTTTCCTTGTGTCATATAATATATTCACCCCAATCTCTCTAGCCAAAGGGCATTTTTGTCTTTTAATTTTTAAATCTCTTTTTTTTTTTTCCTTTTTCTTCTTCTCTCTTCCTTTTGTCAACGAATTTTTTTTTGAAGAGTAAAAGACAAAAATGAAAAACATAAAAGACGAAAATGCCTTATAACTAGAGAATTTAGGATAAATGTTACAAATTTGGAGTTTTTTGTACCAAATAAATTTCGGGATAAATTTGTCAAATATGAGGTTTTTAATATCATAGAAAAAGTTTGGGATAATGTATCACATGGATATAAATTTTGAATTTTTTGTATCACAAAATTTGAATACAAGTTTAGGGTTTTTTCGTAGCATTTTTCCTTAAAATAGGGAAATAGGGAAAAAGAAATGGAAAAAAATCCAAAAATTCCCCGAGCTCGAAAGATATTTTGGGAAGCAGCGCCAAGCGCCGAGGGGGAGTATAAATAGAGCGGCGAAGCACCGGGTGCTGGGCTCTGGAATCGCTCAGCCGCTCTCTGCTTCGCTTTCCTGCTAGTACCCTAAACCCTAATTCCTCTCCACAGGTGAAACCCTCTCTCTCTCTCTCTGTCGACCCTTATCTCGCCTTGTTCTTCCGCTTTCGTTCTTGAATGTCGAGAGCTGGTCGCGCGTGCGTGGGTGGTGTTGCGTTCGAAATGGTCTCGGGGGAGTCTGGTGTTGTGGGGTTCCTTGTCCGGCTTTGTTGTGTGCTGTGGGGTTGTCTTGTTGTTTTGATGTTATTCTTTTCGGGTGATTCGAGGACGGGGGATTCTCATGTTTTGATGGGACGTAGCATGGTGGTTGAGCGAGAGACGTGTGAATGCTGAGGTGCGAGGAACCTGGCTATTTTACGTTCCCTAGCACTAGGAGTCTTCGGTGAGTGTGCGGTCTGATATTGTTCCCGTTAGAGAGCTTGATTTTTGCCTTTGTTGGCTCTGTTGGCTGCTTCTCGGCCGCGTTCTGTTTTGGAGGATATAAATGTATGGTGGGTTTCTGGTTAAGCAGCCAAGTGATGCTCTGAGAAATAAATTCTTGAGGGGCGTACTTTCTCCCCCCTGCACAGTCTGTATGTGCGGAAGGTGGTTAGATTCGTTCCATTTGTACGTATTTTAGATGTTCACGGGCTTCCTGTTCATGGTTCACCTCTTGAGGAGGCGGAGCACCCTTTCTGTTGATTTCTGTACTTGTTGTGTTGTCATTTCCTTTGGGAGTGGTCGATTGTATGAAGGGGACCATTTCCTCATTTGTAATCATTGTGAGAGTGTGACATCGGTTGTTGAGTAAAGCAATTGACCTGGTGGATTTTTATGATTTTATGTTGATGCAGCCTCTTGGAGCAGCTGGTTCTTTAGACAATTGACAATGGCTTTCTGCAACAAGATTGGAAATCTTTTGAAGCAGACCATTTCCCAAAGTGGGCCTGCTTCTATGCTAAACTCTATTCGATGCATGGCGACCCAAACTAAACTTTTTATAGGAGGTATTGTTCAATGTAGATTATAAAGTACTTTGGATATAAACGTGAGTTGTGCTATTGTGTCCCCTATTTACTATTCCATACCTCAGGTCTTTCTTATGGAACGGACGACCACTCTCTTAAGGATGCATTCTCGAGCTATGGTGAGGTGGTTGAAGGTGAGTTTAACTGTTGATGGCTCTCCCTTTTCGTTGTGGTACGATCATTTATTTTCTTAACATATAATCTATGCTGTGTATTTCCTCCCAGCAATACAATATTCTGTTGCTGACTTAGTTTCCTTGCCACCCACTTTGGTCCATAAATTGAGAATATTTTTTCCTTGTAAAGAAAAAAAAAAGGAGCACAAAGTGATCATACAGAGGGAAACCTGTGGCTGGAAAAGTAGAAATTACACTGTGAAACTCGAAAACTGGGATCTAGAGATGGTGCATGTGATCAATAGATTTTGTTATATGTTACTGACTCTTTCCCTTGCGCGCCCTCTCTTCCCCCTGAACTTCAGATCTTCAGATTTGATTATTTTATTTTAAATTATATTGATTGAGTAGCTACTACTTCTCAAAGATATTTTGTGGTGATTTTTTTTGTCTTTTGTTTGTTATCGTGGTTTGCAGCCAGGGTAATAACAGACCGAGATTCAGGAAGATCTAGGGGTTTTGGATTTGTCAATTTCTCTAGCGATGAATCTGCCAGCTCAGCATTGTCTGCCATGGACGGTCAGGTAAGCATTGTTCCTAGAAAATGCGTAACATGCTGTCACATAATCATTATGATTTCTCACATGTCTCTTTTCAGGAACTTCATGGACGGAGTATCCGTGTAAGCTACGCAACTGAGAGACCCAGTGGCAACCGAGGTTTTGGTGGCGGCGGCGGCAACTATAGTGGTGGGTACGGTAGCAGAGCGGGTGGAGATGGTGACTATTGAGCGATTACTTCTATTTTCAGCTTTTACTTGCTCTGATCAAGGTTGCTTAACCTTTTGATCTGTACTTTTGGATCTGGTTTGGATTCCTTCATATTTAGTGGTTTGTCTTGTGCGCAATTTGTGAAGTTGCTCTAAGTTGGTATAGTTGTTTGTTGCAGAATATCTGCATTTTGTCATTGCTTTAGATAGATGCTTAACGTCTCCTTACCCTTCCTCTTAAGAAGAGATCTAGCGTCAGGACATTGCAGGGTCGTAGCATTCTTCATCATGTTAGGCAGTTTTTTGTCCCTACTCCCAACCCAATCTGGCCTAAGAGAGAGGGGTTGTTGAATTGTTCCCATTAGGCCGCTGCCTCGGGGTTGGTGTCATAAGCTTGTTGAGAGGATGATGTGCGTACGTTTTTATATCATCTACAGCTAGACCAAAATCTGTTTGAAAAAATTAAATCTGACCAGTTGGGAGTTTATAGTTTTGAATCCCTTTATTCCGATCAAGTCCTGCTTTATATTAAAAGTTGATAGAAAACTGGCCAACCAATTTACAAACCTGACCCGTGATAACTGATTGATTTCGTAATTGTAAAATCTCTATATTTGTTGGTACAACCATTTAGTGGTTCTTGGCCTTCTAGTCCTATTCAATATATCGAGAACAAGTTTTTAGACATTGGTTCTGAACTTTGATCTGCAGAAGCATCATGTTTGCAGCTATGGGGAATGACCATCATTATCTTCTATATTTTTTGGCCTTGGGTTTGCTGGCTAAATTAGGCTATTTGTTTGTGCTCTTTTTGTTGTTTGACCTGGCTCCTTCGTACTTTTAGCTCAAGTTTATTCCTGTTAGGGGTAAAAAAAAATTCTTGTTTTCGTTCCTCTCGACATGATAATCTTGAGATGTGGCACTTCTAAACTTTTGCCATTAAGGAAAACGAGACAAATCATTATTTGATTTTCATCTCCATTTGGCTAGGACGTGATTTGATCTTGAATCTTTTGAGAACGAATCGAAACCCAATTTGAGCTCTGTGTCAAACATTCTGGGGAATGTTGGAATTCGTTCAAGAACTTTCTGTTTTATTGTGAACCGAGTAATGATAGTTTTTACTTTGCTTTATCATGTGAATGATATTGTTCGAGGATTCCAGTGGGTTTTTCTATGTTTCGACCATTTCATCATAAGATGGTTCCTCCAGCTCGATGGTGATCGAGATGGTGGGCATGGTACGCGGGGCCAGACGGTGATAGACTTTTGGAGTAAGGAGTTTGCAAATCAAACGCAAGTCGGATAGGGTATTTACATAAGTACTGCAAACTAGAATCCGGCTTAAAACTGATTCAAATGCTAATCCTACGGATATGTTGTTGCGTGCTTAATATAATATTTCACCATTGTATTTTAAAACCGAGATCGGTTATCGCTACTTATAATTATGGTTCATCTCGGCAAAATAGATAGGTTATCCTGAAGTAATTCAATATCAAAATAGGGGAGGGAGACGTGCCGTTCTATGTGGAATTGATGCTTGAGTTGTGTTTCGTAGTGTACTTTTGCTCATCTTCTCCGAGCAATATCTGGCTATATCACTATCCAATATTATTAGATAGATAATTCATCGACTGTTTTCGTTCTGAAAAAAAAGTAATTCCAACTATATGGTTCCTGGGAAGATACCGCCTAGAGCCTAGAGGACGTATTCGAAACAAGTAGTTTGCAATCTCCGAATCTGTTCGGGGAGAGAGAATTTCTGTCGGGTCCTAGATTATTATCCAAGAACATCAGATGACAATATTGCTACGAGATGCGGTAGCATTTGTTTGCGATCCTCGTCACCCTCTCTCGCTGCGACCCCATTGTCAATTGTAGAATTCTTAGAGAAATCTAGACCAACAAAAGACAAATATTTCTCTCGTCAGAGTGGAAATGGTTAATATTGGTAAAATTTTTAAATCGATACACAAAATTTTCTATTTTTTTCAAATTAATTTTTTGTATAGTAATAAATCCAAATTTGTACCCCAGTATTGGATTCATCCCAAATTAATTTTTGTCTGACAATGGTAAATTTGTAATCTACCACAATTTTAGGGCATAATTAGAGATCTTAGCAAATCTCATAAACATGAGGGATTTCTTAGGGCAAAATTAATGAACTTCACAATCTTAGTTCTTTTTTTCTTTTTTTTGATTTGGCTTCCTCGAAACGACATCATTTTGAAGACCAATTTATGTTGCATTTTCACGTCGAATACATGTCGCACGTCGGTCATTTGAATTGTCTGCCTCCTAACTTTTGCATCAATAATTTGATGAGAAATATTAGAGAAAGTTAACGGATGGTAGACTCATTATAGGGGTAATGGTTTAGAATAATTTGTGACTTGAAAATTAATTTGGGGTGTATGTGGTATAAGTGTATCGGTTTGAAATTTCTTGTAACATGAAAATCATTTACGGGTAAAAATGATATGGTGTACTAATTTGAAAATTTCGATGGTATCAATTCTTTTTAAATTGGTGCTAGTCTTTTTAGCATTATTCCCCCCAAAAAAATAGGAAGGGTTTATTTGTAGTTATACAATTCGCACGGAACGTAAAACCAATTTCATTGCTTGGATTTGACTTTAATTATTAATAAGGGGCACCTCGCCGCTAGCTCTCGGTTGCAGGAGTTGGGGTTTCTTGGGCCCAACCATGCGGAAGTAATCACGGGCGGTGGTGACTTGGGCTCGGGAGCCGAGTACCAGACTCGTCCGCTAGGGACCAAGGTGTCAGCCTGGCCTCGTACGCTTGGGCCCGGTTTTTGTGGCCCCGAACCTAACTTCAATGGGCCTGGATTTGGCCTTGATTCACTTTGGGCCAGGCTTCAATGGGCTGAAGCAGAGGAGGTGGATACTCGGGCATTGGGACCCAGAGCCATCGATGGAGCTGAACTCTAACTTGGAGGGATGTGAGCCCAGGCATGAATCCTAGGCACGGACAGCGGGGTCTTGGTCTTGGCATTTAGAGGCTCAAGTCCAGTCTCTGGAGCACGACTTGGGCACTGGTGACCTGAGTATGTGAGCAGGTAGAAATGCACGACTTTCGAGGACTCGGGCACGACACAGGATCTCGGACCCGGTCTCGAGGAACTCGGGCCCCACTTTTATGAACTCAAGCTTGGGAGCTAGGTATTTAAGCATGACGGCTGCATATTTGGGCACAACAATGGAACTTGTGCATTGGCACTTGTTGCCAAGGACTCGAGCATGGGTGTCGGGATTCTTGTGCCCGAACACTAATGTCATTGTTATTTTGGAAAATTGATTTTGATTTAAAAAAGAAAATGATCTTAAATTTTCACTAGTTTTGTCGAGTGATCCAAATGTTAGAAAATGATGAAAATATTTTTTGAGTGTATATTTTCTATGAAATAAATGAAGTTTAAGAGGAGCTTCCTCTTTTCTTTTCTTTTTTGTAAGAAAAAAAAAGAAAGAATCAATAATCATTTGGTTAGATGGTGGGCTAGCGAACCGAACCAAGAAAATAGATGAATTGGAGCCATGTCGAAGGGCTCACATCCTTGGCTCATAACGATGCTCATATGAGCCATGCTGACACCACCCGTTGTTTGTAGGTCATGGCTATGTCGGCACAGTATAGGTCAGCCCTATTGCCATCTCTTAATTAGGACACTCGAGGCGAACACCTTAGCTTGGCCATGGCTTTAGGTTTTACCACCAAAAAGAGAACTCCAATTAAATTTGACACTCTTTCAACAAGAGTTAAGATTGATTTGAGTAGATTTTTAAACTATTTCGTCTGTATTTTAGTACGTAAAATATTGGATATTTCCACCTTGATTGAGGAAAAAAATATACAATTTAAAATAAAAAAGTGTGAGGTATATGAACACTGACACATAAGGAACAAAATTATGCATGATACTCTTGCTATAGGAATTACCTATGGTACCCTCGTTGATCTCAATTTCACTTCAGTGTGATCTCGTGACCCACAGATAAAACGAGTAGAGGTTGAAGCGGCGGTTGATCGGTCAACTGGTCAAAAGTTGGGCAGAAAATAAAAAGAAAAAAGAACGGCAAAAATGAAAGATAAAGAAGAGAGAGAGAGAGAGGAAACCGCGATACGTAAACAACGAAGGACGCGGGAAAGAAAATAGAGGGAAAAATTCACGAACGTGCCTCGGGCATCTCAACGAAGCCAGAATAACTTCATTCGGCAACGTTTGGTGAAGATTTCAAACTCCTTTGTACATCTAATCGGACTTTCTTTTGAAGTTAGAGCATAAATTTTAAAGTTATATGAATTTTGAACTACGGGTCTGATTTAGGAGTTATTTAATCAGGAATTTCGTGTAGAAATGATAGTTCAAAGTATTGTAAAGTCATGAAGTTTGACGAAAATTAATTTGGAGTTGTGATTCAGTTAAAGTGAATATTTAAAGTTTTGCGCTCGAGCATAGAGGGTAGCTTAAAATAATTGCTCTGGGCGAGTGTTTTGTTGGCACTTAGAATCATTTTGTCAACAATTAAATTTAATTTAGTCAAGCAGTAATTAAGGTAGATTGTTAGTTCATTTTGATATTGCTTTTGGATCGATTTATTTGGAGGATGATTTTAGCAAATTATGCTTATGCTATGTTGAGATTCCAAACCATTGATGGGTAAGCATACACTTGGTTATTAGAGTGCCCTTCTAGCTGAACCTCTACTTATTGGAGATCTGGAGTCCTTATTGCTTTTGTCACTAGTGTTAAGCATAACCATAATTAATTATCGAGCATTAGATTTTGATATTATCGAATGTTTAAAATATATGAAAAGTTTCACTGAAAATATATGACTCATTTTTGATATTTTGCACACATCATGTACTAAATTTGATATTGATGAGTTATGATTTTGTTATATAAAGACGTGCAGTGTCAATCTGTTTAGAAAATATTTGTATCAACTTATTAGACCGTGATTACTCCTTTCATTCATCTTATTTATTTTCAAGATTATTCAGTTAATGATATCTAAGATGAGAGTGTTTTCATCATCAGCAAGAAATTTTGATAGCAATATTTTTGGATATAAACTATTTAGGTTCGAGAAGAATTTGTGAATTCAGATGTTACTTGGAGAATTTCATTTTGTATCGATAAAATGACTTGTGTTGCTGCTTTGAACCTATTTCATTGCCCCCTTTTGTTTTTCTCCCAATAGGTAATGTTAGAGGTGAGCACATTGGACCACTTAAACTAAGAACTGTCCGGATCGACTAGTTTGGTCTAGTTTTCGAGAGTATTGATCCGGTTCCTGGTTCCATAAAAATGGAATTGAATCGATGGACTAGACCGACGATTTTATATTTAAAATATATTTTAAAAATTTCTTAAAAATACAATAAACCCCTAAAATAATAATATTTATAGTATTTTTAAAATTTTTTTTTTTTGGCTAAATGGTCGAGTCCTATTGGATTGGTCCGGTCTAGTTCCCGGTCCTAGGACCGTCCTGTCCAATCCAAGATCCCAAAAAATGAGAACCAGTACTCTCGATCCAATTCCCAATTCCATTTCGAAATTGGATCGAACTGAGAATCGATCAATCCGAGTTAGTGTGACACAACTCTCCCTCCACCTGAGGAAAGGTGTCAAAGGACAGAGCCACCTTTTTTATTTTATTTTTTTGGGTTAGTTCCCTCCTTTCTGTCCGTAAGAGCCAAAAGGAAATCCCTTTTCCCTCCCTTTCTTCTTCTTCTCATTCTCCTCCTTCTCTCTCTCCGAAGCAAAGCTAGCTCCGCTCCGCTTCCTTCCTTCTCATATTTCAGTGGGCTCATGCGGTAGCGAGGCCGGTGGCCATTGCGGAGGAGCTGACCGGCGAAGAAGATGAGCACGGTGGACAAGATGCTGATCAAGGGCATCCGGAGCTTCGACCCGGAGAACAAGCTCGTCATCACCTTCTTCAAGCCCTTGACCCTCATCGTCGGCCCCAACGGCGCCGGCAAAACCGTACCCTCTCTCTCTCTCTCTCTCTCTCTCTCTCGTCCCGTGTTTCTTGCGCCTTTTCCAGGGGCTTTAATCTGGGAAGTTTTCCCCGGCCGTGTCGTTTCCACAGACGATCATCGAGTGCTTGAAGCTCTGCTGCACTGGCGAGCTGCCCCCCAACGCGCGGTCCGGTCACAGTTTCATCCACGACCCCAAGGTGCCCGATTTCGCCATTTCGCCCTTCTGGTTCTGTTTTGTTTTCGTTTGGGGTGGGTTGGGGGGAGGTGGGTTTTGCTGGGTTTTTCTGTTCTTTTTTTCCGGGGGGTTTTGCGGTGAGATTGTTTGGGATTTGTGGTTGAAGGTGGCGGGAGAGACGGAGACCAAGGGGCAGATTAAGCTGAGGTTCAAGACGGCGGCTGGTAAGGATGTGGTGTGCATCCGGTCGTTTCAGTTGACGCAGAAGGCGTCCAAGATGGAGTTCAAAGCGATCGAGAGCGTCCTGCAAACTATTAATCCTCACACTGGAGAGGTGAGTGTCGCCTGGCTAATTCGTGGAGTATATCTTCTTGGAGTTATTATGTGGCTGGATGGTCGGTTGCTTTTGATGTCTGCCCTGTTGTGAGTGTGATCGGCATTGAGTAGATAGTCACTTCATCTGTTTAGCAAACACTTCTCTTGCCCATTGTTTAAGTACAGTGTCTGTTTGGTTACTGCCATGGGGGTATGTAACTCGAGGGCCATCGAATCTAAAGTGTGGTATGGAATCCCTAAAAGCCATGGATTCCCAAACATGTTGCTTGTGCTGTGACCTGTCACTTTTGGATTCCTCTGTGCTTAAATTGCCCATGTTCTCTAATGCTGCAGAAAGTCTGCCTTAGCTACAGATGTGCTGATATGGACAGGGAGATCCCCGCTTTGATGGGTGTATCAAAGGCTGTTCTGGAAAATGTTATATTTGTTCATCAAGACGAAGCGAATTGGCCATTGCAAGATCCTTCCACATTGAAAAAGAAGTTTGATGATATCTTCTCTGCTACTCGGTATATGACAGACTATTTGTACAACTTCTCCATGAGTATGCATTATGTCTACCGAATTTTTGGTAGAAAAGCTATGTATTACTTTTATTTGTTGGAAGCCTTTCTCAATGCTATGACCATTCTTCGACTAGCTACTTCTTGATATGCTCCACATCAAATGCATTGTGGATGACATGTCGTTTCCATAGTGTCATCGACTCAATTATTAGATAGCATCCTTTCAATTAGCAAAGTATGCTCTTGAAAAAGTGTGAAGTTTGATGTTGCTTTCTGTTTTGCTTTAATTGTACATGTTTTGTCTCATTGACGAATAGACACTTCCCTGCGATGCTGTAACGAAAGGAAAGCAAGGGATTAATGTGCTATTAATTTTTTTCCGAGACTCGCAGACAATTTGCCCTTCATAGTTCTGCTTTCGACATGTTTTTTAATTTGTTACATTGAATAAGATACAGACATATATCTACATTCGTATAGCTTTCATCTAATGCCAGATCTATTATAGTAGTTGCGCACCTCTCAAAGAATTTCTGATTCCACTTATGTACTTCCTATTATCATACTTTTGATTTTTGACTTGTTTGGTAATATAACTGATTAAACTGTCACCTTAGCCATATTATCTTTCAGTGTACATATATGTTTTGCATGGTTCGCTATGTCTGTGTGGGTTTGTGCTGACTTAGTCCATGACATCTGTCTTGCTATTTCACCTCTTTCAGTTAATTTTCTTGAATTACGGTCGACTGTTTTGTTATGTTTACTCCCAGTTCTTCTTATAGCATTTACTTTTGATTTCCTCATTGATATAAGCATGTAATTAGTTTTTTAGGGCTTAGAACTGGTTTTAATTCTGAAATTGCAAATTTTTTGGAAGAACCATCTTGGAAAATGGGTTAATTAATTCAATGAGGAAAAAAGGGCCACTATTGGGTTTTATTTTGTATCCTATAATTGCTCGTATTTAGTGGGTTCACGACTTAGCCTGAAATTGACTGCAGCATTTCTAGTTTTGGGTTTCAGCCTGGGGATTGACCCACCTTTCTTGTGCTCGTATCTAACTGTGAAGCAATGCTCATTCTTTGAAGTTGGGTCTGTTCATTGCTGGGGAAACTGCTTTAATGATAGTATCATTGATTGAACTCTTTTACTCACTATATTTGATTCTCTCTGATATTTTTTTGTTATGGTTTTTGCATTGAAGTTTTCCCCCCTACCTTTAAGGGAAAACACAGTGGTGTTCAGCAAAAAATCAATTTTGTTGATCATAGTTCTGGAGGTTCTTAGTTTGGTTTGAGAGGCTTAAATTTAAGGGAACTCAACCTATTTTTGTCCAGCTTCATTTTATCTCTCTGGATACCTTAAAGTCGGACACAGTCAAGAGATTGATTAAATTGTGAAGCCGTTTATTAATGTCAGAAAATTCATGCTTTACCTTGTGTATTATTGAAAGCAAGGATTTCAACAGGAGTGGACTGTGAATATTAGGGGAGAGGAAAGAAAAAAAATGGCTACTGGTATTCTCTGTGTCAACGTAGGTAATTGCAAATTCGATGAAGTGACCGGACCACTAATCATGTCCCCTTTTGTTTCCATATTGGAGCACAGAGGAATAGGCTTCTTTAAACATGCTCCATGTCAGATTTAATGCTGTGGAGCTGAAGATTTTGCTTTATGCATCTTCCTACTGGTATAATGTCAACGACCAAGTTCATCTTTTTAGAGAAGCTGCAAGGGGCTCGGCATGTATGAGTAATGTGACTCCCAGTTATCCCCAATCCAGATCCACACATAAAGAAACTTATGTCCACTTACTGTATAATCCAAATCCTATACCTATACAGCTTTACTCTTTTTGATGATCTTTGTTGTTTTTCTTGGGCATTTATTAGCGAGACATAAGGAGAACATCACCATACTTCTTTTCTGTGCCTTTCCCCCCGTTTGTCCTTTCAGCAATATTTGTAACTTAAATGTAATTCTGGATTCTTGTAATTGATGTGAAATATGTTTTCCTTTCTGTAGAAAGTTCTCTCTGTTCCTTTCCTTTTATTATCTTTTTTGGCCCTTTTCTTTCGGGGCTGGGGGGGTTTAGTTCCCTTACAGCTTTGATTTCAGCGAATATAGTACTAGTGAACTGCAGATGTAACTTTTGATGTACTGCACAACAGGTATACAAAGGCCTTGGAAGCCATAAAGAAACTTCACAAAGACCAGGCACAAGAGATAAAAACTTACAAGTTGAAGTTAGAAAATCTCCAGACGTTGAAAGATGCTGCATATAAGGTTATATTTTGTATCCATCTATTGATAATAGTGGCATGTCTAAGCCGTATTCCATCATCTGAATCCATTGTTTTGCTCCATCTGAGTACTGTCGATTGCTGAAAAAAATCATTGTAGTATCAGTGTTATGGAAGTTTTCAATGCAATTCCTGAAGTTACTATAAGATTAAGATGTACTTTATTATTCTTTTTACCTTGGAAAAGGGGAGGAGGTTTGGATGGTTTTGCTTCTTCTGGACTAGTGAGTTGCAATTAATCCTTTGATGATGATGATGCATCCAATCTTCTAATCATAGTGTAAACGTTACTCTTTGAGAATTGATTTTAAAGTTCGAGGAGTAGCTTTGGTCAATAATGAAGTAGAAATTGGGTAACTAAGGGCTTGAATAATAACCATTCTTTATCCGGACATAATTTCTGGCCAAAAATAGATTTTTCTATTTTTATACCCTAGACAAGTTTTTGAGCAAAAATACACGTTTGATAATGACACAAAATTACTGTTCCCGGATTAGAAATTCGTTAGGTGGTTAGTGAGTGGGCGGCCAGCTAGTAGCGAGAGCAAGCGATGAGTAGAGTTTTTATTTCTCATTTTTGTTCCGGAAATAAAAAAAAAGAAAAGAAATTTTACTTCTCATTTTTGTTCCAAACCTATTTCTGGACAGTTTGATTTGGAAAGAGAAAAATGAAATTGTGTTACCAAATTGATTTTTGTTCCAAACCTATTCCCGGAAATAAATAATAGATCTAAAAATAGAATGGTTATTATGCTCGCCCTAATTTTTGTGTTGACAAAGTTTGCATCTCTTAAGCATAATACTTTGTGGCAGTCAAGGTTTGAGTAAGTTTGCTCCTATAACTTGCATTATATCTGGAATTCTTGGCATAATGGGTGTATAAATGGACTCAGTCTTGATCATCATTATAATGTAGACTTGTTATGGTCTGACTATATGTGCCTCTTGTAGTTTGTGAATTGCACATAGCTGTCAATCTCCTGCAGCCTTTTGCGATTAGTTTTCCTAAGAAAAGATTCTTTACTTTCACAGGAGAAGGTATAGAAGGAGCTTGTGCTCATTCTTTCATTCTTTCCTTTATTTTGTCTGTTCTTCGAGAAATCATCACATTTTAAATTTGTAACAGCTAAGTGATATTTCATAGTTTTAGCTACATGCTTTAGTTCTTGCTTTCTTTGGCGCTGCATTTACACTTTAGTTTGACATACTTTTGTCTTTTACAGCTACGAGAAAGCATTTCTCAAGATCAAGATAAAACAGAATCTTTGAAAAGTCAATTGCAAGACTTGGAAGAAAGTATTCAAACTGTGGATGCTAAAATTCATCATACAGAAGTAACACTGAAAGATTTGAGGAAACTACAGGAACAGATAGCGACTAAAACTGCTGAAAGAGGAACTTTGTTTAAGGAGCAGCAGAAGCAGTATGCAGCTCTTGCCGAGGAGAACGAAGGTGTTTGTATATCAATTTAACAAGTCATATGCGTTAGTTAAGGTTTCCCACACCTCCTCTCTTATGCTGGGAATAAACTGCTTAGCATTGCTGAGGATTGTCTGTAGTAAGCATATATACAGTGGGAAGTTGCTCACTTGTAACTATTTATAATAATATACATTATATATAGTCAAAATAGTTCATAAAGAGCCACCGTTAATGATTAAAAGCCAGACGGGTTTGTAAATAGTCACAGAATGGTCATAGGAGGAGAAGAAATATAGAGCCGTCTTTAGTTACCTTTGCAATAATGTAGTTGAGACATTTGGTTGAGGAGCTCCTCAGGCAGGCAGATGCTATGCTATTATTTGGTGATAGTCAAGCTCTGATGCATATAGCTTCAGATCCAATATATAATGGGATAATTAAGCACATTGAGATTGACTGCCACTTCACTAGAGGAAAGCTGATCTCTGGTGTAACTGCAACAGCCATTACGAACTCAAGTGATCAACTTGCTGATATATTTACTAATATCCTTGTATAGTTTTCATTGGAATTACATTCTTTTAATATGCTAGGAATATAGAAATGCATGCTCCAGCTTGAGAGGAATTGAGGAGTACTTGTCTAATGGCACTAGTAAAAGGTCACACCCTGTTCAGTAGAATGGGCCAAACTGAAAAACCCCAACCATTTGAGTCTTAAATTATGTCATCTTGTACTTTCACAAGCATCATCTTCTCTTTTCAGATGTTTTTCAGATAGGATGATGCTTTAAGAAAGTGTGCCTTTTCTTTTTGTTTCTCTTGCAAAACTAGATACGGACGAGGAGTTGATGGAATGGAAAACCAAATTTGATCAAAGAATTGCCCTCTTGGAATCCAAAATTGGCAAGTTAGAGAGGGAAATGAATGACACCGAGACAAAAAGTTCTTTCCTTAAGAAGACGATCAATGAGTACATATGGGAAATGAGCAAGCTGCAAACTGAAGCTGAGGTAAAGTCAATTAAGTGATGCGGTTTCTGTTTTTATCGTTGGGAATGTTGTATTACTGTTTCATATTAACTCCTTTGACTTTTATTTCAGGCTCATAATTCATTGAAAAGTGAAAGAGATTCTACCATTCAAAAACTTTTTTCACGGCACAATTTGGGGTCTCTTCCAAGTGCCCCATTTGACAATGATGTTGCCTTGAACCTTACAAATCGAGTGAAATCAAGGCTATTGGATCTTGAGCAGGATTTACAAGATAAAAAGGTGGCCTTCTAATTCCATGGTCTATTGGCTCTTTTTGGCCAAAAGGGAATTTTCAAGGGTCATACTTTCACCTCCATGTGCTTAGTTCATCGGTTTGAATCTACACACAATGAACTGCTAAATTGTTATTTGGAAAATAACTAATGGTAGCTGGCTTCTAGTTTTTAGAGAAGTGATATTTGAAAAAGAAGGAAGCCCTTTTGTTTTCTGAAGGTAGTTGTTCTATTTACCTATTTGAAAGGGGAAAAAGCTCTGATAAGGAAAACTGTCTTTCAGAAATCAAATGAGATGGAACTTAAGGTTTCATGGGATCGGTACATGGATGCAAATGATCGGTGGAAAAATATTGATGCTCAGATTCAGGCAAAGGCAGAGATCAAGGTTTAGAAGACATGCTTTGATGTGGTTTTTCAATAGTCAGATCTCTCTTTTATGTTTTCCAGGGCATTTGAACTTCTATCCTATGCAGAGTGGCCTTTTGAAGCGCATCAAAGAGAAAGGAGATGAGCGTGACTCATTCGAGCTCCAAATATCTAATGTTGATCTATCTCATATAGATGAGAGGGAGCAAAGCATGGTAACATAGCTGGGCTTAGCTTTTCTTGTGAGTCCATTCATGTTAGAAGCATGATACACAGATCTAATCTCTCTCTCTCTCTCTCTCTCTCTCTCTTGTGTATGTGCAGCGTATTGAGGTTGAGAGGAAAACAAACCAGCTTGCTGGAAGAGAATTTGAATCTAACATACGGCAGAAGCAGAGCGAGCTTTACAGCATTGAGCAAAATATTAAGGCGCTTAATCGAGAGAAAGATATCATGGCAGGTGATTCAGAGGACAGAGTAAAACTTGCATTGAAGAAAGCTGAGCTAGAGAATCACAAAAAGAAACACAGAAAGATGTAAGTGGGATATTCTTTGACAGTTTTAACTTATTTCTTTCTCCTTGTGCATTTATGTGCTCTTTGCAGTTTAGTGTGATAAGTTATGAGTTGAAGCTTTACTTTGAGCATACTTTTTGTTTCAGAATTGATGATTGCAAGGATAGAATTAGAGGAGTCCTTAAAGGGAGGCTTCCACCTGACAAGGATTTGAAGAAGGAAATGACTCAAGCTTTGAGGTAATTTTATGTTATGTATTTGTGTGAATTATTATAAACACGAAATTGTTATCATGATTCTATAACGGCTGCATTGATTGGTTAAGATTTTACTTATTATGCTTTTTTGTTTCTCTTGTTCACACTGGAGCATTTGTTTGGTCAAGGCACTTTTGAGAGTGTACTTAGATGTCAACTGTGTTGCTAATAAAATTCCTATCTGCAATATTGTGCTTAATGGTAGAAACTTTAATCTTTTCTTGAACAAAATCTTATATTAAACCACGTCTTCATATAATAGCTTAAACTTTTAGAATAGTTGGTTGTAGTTCTACAAAATCTCATATGGTATCAGAGCAAGAGGTCCTATGTTCAAATCTTCTAGGCTCCTTGTTGCCTCTCCAATTAAATTTCCACACTTAGTACTAGACAAAAGACCAGACTAAGTGTGAGGGCAAGTGTTAGAATATTTAAATAATAAATCACGTCTTCATCTAACAACTTAAGCTTTTAGAACAGTTGGCAATGGTTCCTACCAAAATCTCACACAAGCAACAATCAATGAGGCAATTTTGCTGGAAAATTTTAAGCACTAAACCATTTCCACTGTGAAATTATGTGTTTCTCTACCTCCAGATTTCCACTATGTAAGTAAGTTAACCTTTCTTTGTACTGTCAATTTAAGGAGGCAATTCCCTGAGCATGCTAGTGCCTACTGTTTCTTTATTGCTCATTAATGTGAAATTATCCTTCTGGCATAAATGCGTCGTCTTGAGAATCGAAATTAACGCCAAGTTTATATGACACAATATGGAAAGGGGATGCGCAATGCAAATTTTTCGTGGAAAACATTTCATAAAAACCTCCTCTTTCTTTGGTTGTCTTGTTTATTCCTGAAACATGTGTTTTCAAGCTCTATCATCATGCATCACAAAGCAGGACCATTATGAGGCTAGCTCATGGTTTGGAAGTGTTCTAGAAAGTGTTAGTTGTTTTTGCTATTGAGATGGCATAAGAGGATCCATGTAGTGGAACCCAGAATAAATAGTTGGTTTGTTGCTTTGGTTGCTGTTATTCTTGTTTGTCCCTAAGGTTCATGTTCCTGTTGCAGGGCTATTAATTTGGAGTTTGATGACTTGGGCTTGAAATCCCGTGAAGCTGAGAAGGAAGTGAATATGTGGCAGATGAAAATACAAGAAGCTAATGATACCTTGTCTAAACTTCGCAAGGATTCGGAATGTAGGGAGTCTTTCTATTCTTATAATCTGTAATTATGTAGGGACTCATTTTGCTTAATTGAAGTTGACATATGCTTTGTGGCAAAAAAAAAAAAGTAAAAAGAAAAAAAAAGGAAGTTGATATATGCTTAAATTGGCTGTGCTCATCTAATTTTTGGGAGCGTAATAGAAAGATCTGGAATGTAGGAACTGTTTCTCTATGTAATGAAGGGTGGGGATTATGCTCAACTAAAGTTGACATTTGCTTGAATGTTGTTTGTGCTGGTTTGATTTTTGGGAGGGTAAGGGCCTGTTTGGTAACGATTTTACTCCCGGGAACAATTTTTGATCATAAATGATTTATTTATTTATTTTGCTCTCGAGAACAATTTCTGAGTATTTAAGGTGTTTGATAGTCTGTTTAAAATTTTTATTCCGGGAATAGAAATATGTTCGGTAAGAGTTTTTGATTTTTTTAATTTTTAATACCTTTTGTTATAATTTTCTTTTTTTTTCTTTTTCTTTTCTCTCCTTCTACCTCTTGGCCGCCACCACCGATGGTGGTTGGTGAGCTCACTGGAGCCTTGCCAAGCCATGGCAAGGTCCGGCAAGCTCGCCTGGCCACCGGCGAGGCTCGACCTCGCCTAGGCGGCACAAGGCTGAGCCTCTGGTGAGTTTGCTGGACTTTGCCCTGGCCTGATGGGGCTTTGGCGAGCTCACTGGACCTTGCTTGGCCGCTCGGCAGCAGCAGCCCAGGGGCGGCAATGGGTTGGGAGGAGGAAGAAGAAGAAGAAGAAGAAAGGGAAGGGAAAAAAGAGGAGAGAAAAAAGAGAGAGAAAGCAAAATTGATTCTCAAAATTCCTGGGAGCGAGAAGCAACTTTTTTTTGATTCTCGATTCTACTCCAAATCTATTCCCCGGAACAAATTTGTTCCCGGGAACAAAAAATTTACTAAACAGATTTCTGTTCCAAATCTGTTCCCGGAATCAAAAGAAGAGAATCAGCTGTTCTCGGGAGTGTTACCAAACATGTCCTAAGTAGCCATTCCTAGGATAACACCCAATGCTTAGGGCCCTGGGAATCACATTGGGTAGAATAGCTCAGAGTTTTCCAGGTTCAGTGTTATTTGGTCTATAGGCAGAAGCATAAGTTGGTCTTTCCACTGGATTGAAATAAGTAAGCTGCTGGAACTTCATAATAACTTCGAAAATTTAGGATGTGATGGCAGGCACCCTGGCATGGCTTTATGAGTTTATGGAACTTATTTAAGAGATAAAAATTGGTGGAAAGTATTTCAGTTGATCAAGGTGTTAAAATAGTTGTTTAGACAAACTAAATCAATTTAGTGACTCGATCTTGAAGGATGGAGAAGAAAGAACTGAAGTTCTCTTCGTGTTGAATAGACGATATTGGAAGTAATTCCTGGTGATTTTCCTTTTTCTTTATTGGCCATTTCAGCCAAGTTGTGTTACATGAGGATTTTCCTGTTCAATTTTTTGCAGCACGGAAGAGATTTATAGAGTCCAAGCTGCTGTCGTTGGATCAGCAATCTTCTGATATTGATGCTTATCTGAGAGTACTGGAGTCAGCAAAGGAGAAAAGAGATGTCCAGAAAAGGTCATCAATTTTGGAGTCAAGATCATGATTAAGCTAGTCTTCTGGTGGGGATAGAGCTAACAACCATTACATGCTGTCTGCAGTAAATATAATATTGCTGATGGTATGAGACAAATGTTTGATCCTTTTGAAAGAGTTGCCCGTGCTCATCATGTTTGTCCTTGCTGCGAGCGTCCTTTCTCTGCAGAAGAAGAGGATGATTTTGTCAAGAAGGTTGGTATATCTCTTGCAATGCTTTCAAGCTGCTTATCCATGAGTTTATTGCTTAGGCTTTTCTCTGTCCGACATTTTATTGCCTTGATGCTTTTGACTCCGTTGGCATTTGGGAATTACAGCAACGGGTGAAGGCTACTAGTTCTGCTGAACACATGAAGGTGCTGGCCATGGAATCCTCAAATGCTGACTCATATTTTCAGCAATTGGACAAGCTTCGTGTGGTATATGAAGAATATACTAAAATTAAAAAGGAAACGATCCTTCACACAGAAAAAAGCTTGGATGAGTTTACTAAAGAGTTGGATCAAAAGTCCCAGGCCCTTGATGATGTAATTATCTCTTCTCTAACCATTAGCTTTAATTTGTTTTCATTTTGGTGAAGATGGTTGGCTTCAGGATTCCTTACATCATTTTTGAAATGGTTTTTTTTTTTTTTTTTCCTGCATGGGATTTTGTATCCAATTTTCTCTAGTAGGTTGTCACAGTAGGATAATGTACTTCTTCGCTACTTTTATACAAGATATGATGATGTTTCTCAGCACATTAGGTTAAAAAGTCCTGTTGCATACGTATTATTGATGCCTCCTATCCTATATATGCAAGATAAAGTCGTTAATTATTTCCTCTTTCCTGCCTTCTGACTTCTGAGAACTAGATATATTCTACTATTCCTGAAAATAACTGATTAATTGGTTGGAAATAACTGCTTTATCAGAGTTGTTGTTTGGATATTGCTGTTCTCATAATCACTTAAGACAACTCAACTGAGAGCTATATCTGTTTGGTCTGCATCCAGTATGGCTTTGATGTGAGAAGTAGTCTTCATTTTTCTTATTGTATTGGTACAGGATTTGAGTTCCTAGAGTGGCTTTGATAGGGTGTCACTTAAGTGCTGACTGCTTGGTGCATTGGTAAAGCAAAAATGCAGTTTATTTTAATCTGATTGTCTTTCTGTCACTTCTTGGTTATCTAAGCATGTAAGTGCTTTGGATGTGATTTTCTTGAGTGCTTTTCCTGTAGTCTAAAATTTAAAGGACATTGATATTAGGTGCCTATTAATGGACTTCTTGTCCTATGCTTACTGCTAAGTGTTATCTGTATAGCCCCTATAAGTATAAATCTTATGATTACTATTTAACCTTCCATAAATTCATAAGAGGGTGTCAAACGGGTTGTGTTACTACTCAGCTAGGCATCTCTTTAAGCGGTTAGTGAATCAATAATGGCGTTGTCTCTGCCCTGGGCATGAAAGTACGGAAAATTTTGGTATAATATTTAGAAATTACACAGACATGACATTGGTATTCTTAGGATGCTACCATCACTGCCTGCCAAGAGAAAAAGCATCCTTATGCAGATCCAAATCCTGTTTGTGGGGAAATCATTTTTTCCCTGCTTCTTGACAGAATATAAAGGTAGTAGGACCTAAGGTGAAGTTCCTCTGCTTGAGGTCAGTATTGATCCTCTTTTTGCAATTAGAGATCCAGTTGTGGAATCTTCCCATTTGCAAGTCAAGCAGTGTGCTCATAAAGAAATACTCCAAGTAACCCCTTTCGTTTGAAGATCACAGAACCACTTACTTGAGAAAAATATCTGCACCACTTCATTTTTCAAGAAGCATACAGATCTACTTCTCACTTTATTCTTGAGGAACACAGAAAGAATTCTCTATTCATTTCCGGCCTCCAATCTAGATGATTAACACTGCATGATTGTTGAGTATCGGTGATTTAAAAAATACTTTGCAAATACAGGTATTAGGCATTTTGGCTCAAATAAAAGCAGAGAAAGAGTCGATTGAGGCCTTGATGCAGCCTGTTGATACGGCTGACCGGCTTTTCCAAGAGATCCAGACTTTGCAGAAGCAAGTCGATGATTTGGAGTATAAGCTTGATTTCCGGGGACAAGGTGTGAGAACTATGGAAGAGATCCAATTGGAGCTGAATGCTTTGCAGAGCACGAAGTACATGACCTTCAGCTATTTCTTTTATTTTAATTTCCTTTCTGCTTCCTTTCTTTTCTTGTCATGACATATGCATGAGACATCGCCAAACTTTATATACCAATTGTCTGGAGAAATTAGGCTGTGGAAGTCTGATTATTCTGTCTCTCTTCGCCAACTTGACTTGATTGTTTGGTTGTAGAAAGCTCTGTGTCAAATTTGATTCAAGTTTATGGTTTTAACGTCAAAACTCAACCTCCCTCTTTCTAGGGATAATTTGCACAATGAATTGGAGAAACTCAGGGATGAGCAAAGGTATATGGAGAATGACTTATCCAACATCCAAATTCGCTGGCATACTCTGAGGGAGGAGAAAGTAACAGCAGCTAATACGCTCCGTGATGTTAAAAAGGCGGAAGAGGAGCTAGAACGATTGTGGGAGGAGAGAAATCAACTTGACCTCGATGAGAAGGTAGTCTTCTCATAGAATTTTCCTTTCCCCAAGATCTAATTAAATGATATAACACTAAGTAGACTGATGGAACAATTAAAGTCGATTGTTTTTTGTAATTGAGCTGCTTTTAGCTTCAAGGTCTTTCACATACACAAATTGGCATCTCTGTGGTGCCCAATAAAGAAATCTCTCTAGTGGAAGGTGGGTTTTTAAGTCTGCCTTTCCCATTTTCATGCATTAAATAATAGTTATTCACTTGAAAAGTCAAAGAAATATGTTCGCTCAAAAAAGATTGCAGAAGATGTTGACTGTAAATGAGAACATTGATTATGGAATGGTGGATACTGGGCGCTGAGTTAATCGCTTCATAATTGGAAAAAACAAACACCATGGAAACACATGCCACTCAACCAAAGAAAGGTGATGGAAAGTTGGCCAAAATGAGCACTAAATATGTTTCGCTATTCTTGTGAATACAATGAGTAGAGGGCTAGTTTGTGCGAGTAAAATAGATCATCTACTCTGCTCTCTTTTGGCTAGCTGCTTGTCATAATTTCCAAGTTCTTAATTGAATTCTTTTATGTCTCTGGTCAGGAGAATTTTGTTGACTGTACCTTTATGTACTTTCTCTTTTCAATGTTTAGGTTTTCATAACTTGAGGTTGCTGCTTAAGCATATTTGCATGTATTCACTGCTTTCTTACAAATGATTTGCCATCTATCCTCTTGTTGACACTGTATTCTCTTTATGCTGATTTCAGCATTTGATGGAAGCTCTTGGCCATATATCCAAAGAGAGAGATAGGCTTCTGAACGAGTACAATGAGTTGAAGGTTAAACTTAATCATGAGTATGACGAACAGGCTGAACAGAAAAGAAGCTATCATCAAGAAGTGGATTCACTACTCAAATTATCTTCTAAAATCAAGGAGTATGTTCTTCTGAATTTACCGATAGTTGTGTGGACCCAATACACGTGTTTTAATCTGCAGACTGGCTGTACTAGGTACCATGATCTCAAGAAAGCGGAGAGGCTGAAAGAGCTGCAAGAAAGGCAAGCTGCATCAGAATCTCAGCATCAAAGTTGTGATCAGAGGAAACGAGAAATATCAGAAGAACTTAACAAAAGTAAGGACTTGATGAGGAATCAGGACCAACTTAGACGAAATATCGAGGATAACCTAAACTACCGAAAAACAAGATCTGAAGTAGATGACCTCACCCGTGAAATTGAATCTCTAGAAGACAGAATACTCAAAATTGGTGGCATTTCTACCATTGAAGCTGAACTTGGAAAACTTTCACAAGAAAGAGAGAGGCTACTTTCTGAGGTATTCATACTTGTGATAAAACTCTTCTATCTTGGACCACCCAACTAGGTTGTCTCGTGTCTCATCTAATCCATGTGGTTAGAGTTATTTTTAGGCCTGAGGTTTGCCTATTGAGGTGGGCTTCATCATAATCATAGAAGTCAAAACCAACAGTGTTGAGTATTTGCTTGCTACCCTGTACTGATGCTGGAGGCCTTAATGAAATTTGGTATTGAAGGGGGATATATGGTGCTATATGGTTATTTTGGTCTGGTTAATCCATTATACGTGTTATTTTATCAGAGAAGTGCAGTTCTGTTCCTGCATCTCGCATTAGCTCGGTGTTACAGTATGTTTTCAGTTAAAGGGCATCATTATTCTTTTCTTTTGTTTAATAAGCAATTATTCTTGTTTATGGAGACAACAGTACTCTTGAGCCTCTGCTTTCCCTCCTCTGTCTTTCCTTGTATTATTCTCACACTTAATTTGCGTTATGTATATGGCATGATGAATATCTATGTCTATCTGAATTATCTATGGTACTACTACTTGGTTTCTCATTTTTATTCTTGTCACAGCTAAACAGGTGTCAAGGAACGATGTCTGTCTATCAGAGCAACATTTCTAAGAACAAATTAGATCTTAAGCAAGCCCAGTACAAAGACATTGACAAACGATATTTTGACCAGTTAATACAGCTCAAGGTAAAATGTTTATGAGTAGTCCTCCTTTATATTTCTCAGCTGGATAATAAATGAACCAATTTCTGGTAGACCACGGAGATGGCAAACAAAGATCTGGACAGATACTACAGTGCCCTTGACAAGTGAGCTCTCCAGATATATACTCTGTTTCCTTTTAACTTTAATGTTTCAGATGTTGCCTTTCTCCTTGTGTTTGTGCAATGTGCCCAGGAACTATGAGTACAAAATCTGAAGTAGAGTTTGGTATAGGTAAGTATGTTGCTGTAAAGGTTTTTGAAGATGAGGAACAGAAGGGAATTTGAGGGAACACAGTTATTTGGATGTCTGTCTATGTGGGTTGATGGTTTGAAATTTGAAACGTCTGGAAGGATCTTCATGGATGCGAATGCTTTGTAGACATTGTAGATGCACTTTCTCTCTGTCTCTCTCACTCTCCTAAATGAGTTTTTCTTTGGGCTCTGAGTTCTTTTTTGCTTATCCTCCCAACATTGGTCACCCACCAGGTGCCGTCTTAATGAATTATGAAGGATTTTGACGGGAAAAAAATTTGAAGGTAGTAAAGAAAGGCACACTACTGAGGTTATACAACCATAAGTTTCATTTCTTAAGCGAATTTTTTAGCACTCAAAAGAACACTGGAAGACAAAATGGTAGAAAAAGATAGAAAAGCAAAGAAGATGGAAAAACAAGAGATATTATCCCTGAGATGGGTGAAGAAATCTGACTCTTTACTGGGGTCATTCAAAGAATAGCAGATTTAATGGTTGGTGAGGGGGAGCCCCTTGACAGTTGTATAATGTTTGTGCAGTATTTTCTTGTGATTTTCTGTTGATGCAACATTCCCTACGCTGAAGAGGTTGGCGACAATTTTTCTTTTTCAAGGCCAAAATATTTATAGAAGTGGCATAAGAGGGTGCAAACCCTCACACATAAGAGCTCATTTGCAAGAGGGAGAAGAGGTCTCTCAGATTTAAGAGTGCCTTTTTCAAATCCTTGATATTTATTTTTGACCTCTTCCCCAGCATATCGCTACTATCTTCCAATTGCACTTAGATTGACCAACTGTATTTTGTCACTGCTGCATGTGTGCCCATTTCCTCTATCCTCACTTTTCTCTATCGGGTACATCAACTCAAGGATCAACTTTTGTTGTTAATTGTTTGGTGTTCGTATGAGGACTGCCTTCCTGTGGCTTCAAGCGGGTGAAAATGACCAGCTCTCATTGAACTTCTTTGTAGTCTGGTGCACTAAATTGAGTGAGATTTATTTATGTGTGACATGACCTAATTTCCCAAATGCTTGAGAAAACATGCCTGGGGACAATAGAAGCTTCCCTAGATATTATATTCAGTTGTAGCTAGTGAGCATTTGGGATCGTGTTTGTTCTCTTCTTGATATTCTTGAGAAAGAGGGCACTCTAGGATTGCTTCTTTATTCTTTTGGGTTCCATTTATGGCATTATCTTTACATGTGCAAAAGGAGATCCAAATATTTGCGTAGCATCATTTGTGACATCTTCCTTCTTGAACCCGACTTTCTATATACATAAGTTTTGTGAGTTTGAGGTGCTTTATCTATTCTCTTTTCCCTAGCCATGGAACCTTTCTCCGGGGGCATGTTTTTGTGACGATGCTTGCGAAGGTTGACCTTGCTTGTCTTTAAAAATGGCTTATTTACTGTGGACCATGACTGATAGTTTTCTTTGGCAGAGCTCTCATGCGATTTCACACTATGAAAATGGAAGAAATAAATAAAATCATAAGGGAACTGTGGCAACAAACTTATAGGGGACAAGATATTGACTACATCAGAATACACTCGGACTCAGAAGGTGCTGGGACTCGATCATACAGCTACAAGGCATGCAAACCTTCTTTTAATTGATATTAATTTTATCTGTTCAGTGAGTTGATGTACATCTCACCAGTAAAACTTCTTAGTTATGCAGGTTCTGATGCAAACTGGCGACACTGAGTTAGAAATGAGAGGACGGTGCAGTGCTGGTCAGAAGGTGCACAACTTAGAAGAGATTACTTTGTCTACTTTCATCATGCTGTTTGTGTAGGAGAATCTACAGCTAATAATTGGTTTCAGGTTCTTGCTTCGCTTATCATTCGATTGGCTTTAGCTGAGACCTTTTGCCTCAACTGTGGAATTCTAGCACTTGACGAACCAACTACCAATTTGGATGGTCCTAATGCTGAAAGTCTTGCAGCAGCTCTTGTGAGGTATTACTGTGAATTATTTTCACTTTTCTATTTTAGTGAAATGGATGAGCGTAAATAGCGATCATGTCGGGGTAACTGGACCACAACTTGCAATCACTCATTTTCTGATGTTTGACTTCTCCAGAATTATGGAGGACAGGAAGGGACAGGAGAATTTTCAGCTGATAGTCATCACACATGATGAACGGTTTGCACAACTTATTGGTCAACGACAGCATGCAGAGAGATATTATCGTGTCTCAAAGGATGATCAGTAAGTTTTTGAATTTGTTGACTACTATCTCGTCTATTTTGTCATATTGTCTATTATTGTTTTTTAACTTCTTGAGTCACACTATCAGTCAGCACAGTATAATTGAAGCCCAGGAGATATTTGACTGAAGATGGACATTTGGTTCTCATATAGAAGAGGTCTTCTCGGGTTTCCTTGGATGACACGAGCTCTCTAGTAGCTTATGTATGTTCACTTTTCTACTTTTGCCTTTTGTCCATAACTGAATTTTTGGAGTTACTCATGCTCATGCTTCAGTAAAGGTGGCATGTCAAATAAAGTGGAATAGCGATACTCGTGAGTAATTTTCTGTGTGATCATTGATTACAGGGAAACACCAAGTCATGCTCAAGGTTTCAGAACTGAATTGGTCATGTTGAACTGGAAGAGGCAGGAGAATTTGAGGTGTTAGTTTGGCGAGGGTTGACATGCAATGCACTTTCTGACCGTGCAATATTGTTTAATTACGAGACCGTATAGAGGGTTTCTGTAAATGACCATGCATTGAAGTTAAGTTTACTCTTGACTATATAGATGCGAGTAAAATGCCCGTCATTTTCTGTTGAAAATCCATGTTGTTCCTTGAGGCTTTATCTAGTGTCCATCTGAAGCCAAGGCTTCCTGCATTCTCATTTGGAATTAGAAAAGCTCAAAATCTAACCATGCAGACGTGATGAGAAGAATAACAGTCTCGCTCCGTTGCTTGGTTATATGCATCTGCAGAAAGCGGGAGAGGACATGGCAGCGGCGAAACTACGTGATTTTTCTGCATGTTCCAATTGGCCACGTACAGTCTTGAGTAGATGCAAGCATCGGCCCATAGAACCTCCTCGAGTACTTTTTACATTGTAAATCAACCGTGCCCCGATGTCTAATCTCACTCTCATAATGCTTAGTAGAGCCTGAAAATTTGCTTTTACAGAATGAAAATTCACTAACCAATGACATTCACCTTAGACAAACCGATTTGGAGTACAGCAAAAAACTTCTTTTCTACAAGCACGAGTTCTCTTCGGAGATTAAAAATGGAAAAAATAAAATAAAAAAATGGAGGAGAAAGACCTTACTGATCACACCTTTGGAAATGTAACATCAGTTCATGATTCAAGCATTAAAACATGCAGTTAGATAACAGATTATAGCAGAGTCCTTTATAGCACACGAAAAAGGCTCAAAACACCAAGCCGAGAATGACCAAACAACAATTTCTCTTTATTTTCATAGACTGAAATCAAAAGGGTTAGTCCCCCCCTGCAAATTAGATCAGAAAGCAATGATCATATCGCCATCTCTCTCTCTCTCTCTCTCTCTCTCTCTCTGAGACAACTCTTTCAAGTCTTGATGTCTCTAACGTTTCGTGCGCATCCAGTGATTACCGTGCACCCTCTGTTATACTGATTGGCCTGCCCACCCGGGCAATTGTAGTAGGAAGCCCCTGATCTCTGGCAGGGCACCGCGTCCCTCTTCAGCGTCTCGTAGCTGATGTACTTCTTGTCGCTCTGCTGCGCCGCTGCCAGTACTCTCCGGCTGGTCTCCCAGTCCATCTCCAGCTCGTTCATGCACTCACCAATGGCAGCCTCCAAGCATGACGAGCTCTCCAGAAAAAGATCAAGACCGCCGCTTCTCAGTGAATTGAGGCCCAGAATGGACACCCCATTGCAGTTTGTAAGGCATATGAGGATGAAGAGGAGGGGTAGGTGGAAGAAAGTGATGGAGCTGAGCCTAGGGTTGAGCTTGAGCATGCCTGCCTCTCTCTCTGTCTCTCTGTCTCTCTGCCTCTGTGGTTTCTTTTGAGTGGGCTTGCTGGGGACAGCGAGGAAGTGGGATATTGCCGTTCGAGTAGTTGGGGTTGGGGGGGAAATCATTAGTGTGGACGTAGCAGGGCTCAGAGATCACTTACAAACTTGCAGATGTGGGGACATTGAGATGAACCGACTGTCGGGCAGGCCGGCATATTTGGAAAGTTATGTATAAATATAAAGGAAAATGACACATACCATCCTCAAAATTTGTTCAAATGTTCAATATGGTTCACGAACTTTTAATTTGTTTAATGTGGTACTTACGCTTTAGTTCAATGTACAATGTTGTTCCTAAACTTTTAAATTGTTTAGTGTGGTCCTTGGAGTTTTGATATTTGTTCAATTTAGTTCTTGGATTATATGAAAATATTTATGTCATCCTTGAATTTGAATTAATGGAATGATAACATTGAATATTTTTATAGTTAAGAGATTAAATTGAACATGTATCAAAAATTCATGGACCGTATTGAACAAATTAAAAGTTTATGGACTACATTGCATATTGATGGTAAAATTGGGGGACCGCATTGCATGTTAAACTAAAATTCAAAGATCATTTATGCCATTTTTCCTAAATATAAAATAAAACTCCTTGCCCATGAGTTTCTAAGGGCCTATTTGTTAACTTGCTTGGGAACAACTGATTTTATTTTTTTGTTTTCGGGAATAGAAATCTGTTTGATAAATTTTTTATTCCTGAGAACAAATTTGTTCACGGAAATAGATTTGGAATATAATTAAGAATAATAAAAAAAAAAGTTACTTTTTGTTCTCGAGAATAATTTCAAGAATCAATTCCCATTTTTCTTTCATTTTCCTTTTCTTCTTTTATTTCAATATTCAGCTAGTCACCAGCCCTCAGTGAGGCTGAGCCTGGGTGGGCTTGAGCTTGCCTAGGTTTGGCAAGGCTAAGCTCGCTTAGTTGCTACCTAGGTTTGACCTCATCGGGCCATCGCAAAATTAGCTAGGTGAACTGGAGCTCGTGGTGGCTTGATGAGGCCTTGCTGACGACTGCATGAGCTAGGTCTAGTTAGATTTGGGCAAGCCTGAACTTGAGCCTCGCCCAGCTACTGACGAGCTCGACCTCATTGGGCCACTATGAGCTCAGCATTGCCTGGCTAAGGCAAGGCTGACCTCGTGGTGGCTTGGTGAGATCAAGCTCGCCCGACGATGGCGAGGCTAAGCTTTGCCCAACTGCCGACAAGGCTTGACTGACGAGACTTGGCCTTGTTGGGGGTTGGCGACTCTCCTATGAGGTTGTCGGCCCTAGTCTAGCTAGTGTTGTTGGCCACCCTGAGGTTAGCAACTGGTTGAAGCTTGAAGGAGAAAATGAAAAAAGAAAAGGAATAAAGAAATATAAAAGAAAAGAAAAAGAAAATTATTAAAAAAATAAACAAATTATAAGTCACAAAAAAATTTAAAATTTCTATCAAATGCATTATAATCACGGAATACAAATTTTGGGTAGTTATCAAACGTCTTCAAATGCTCAAAAATTATTCCAAAAAAAAAGAATAAAAAAGAATTATTTTTAAGAAAGAATTATTTCCGAGAGCATAATGGTTGTCATGCGCACCTTAACCTTAATGTTGTGATTGCCAAGCAACTGTCTCGTCTTATGTTGTTTTGAAAAATTAGAAGGTTGCAACCAATCGGATGAATAGCCTGACCTGAATTGGATCGAGCCAAACCAATAAATTCAATAATGATTTGATTTTAGTCATTTTTTTGTTATCGAGTTATCGCTTCGATTTCCTTTTATGGTCTAAAAATAAACTCATTAATACAGGGAATTCTATTGATAGCTTAATCTTTAATGAGCAATTAGCCGGCACGTAATGAGATCAATGATCCCGTGACTACTTAGAAAACTCCAATGCCCCGGATCCACGTCATGCATACTTTTTAATCACCCGGTGGTTAAGTCAACGACTTCGGCTCTGGCCAACTCACGTTGGAGCGTGGCGGACGATGCGTGCCGCGGCTCCAGGAGAAGGATGCATCTCCGGATTTGACTTCTCTTGCCTCCGTAGTTCATCCAATGGAAGATTAAGCAAGATGGTGAAGGTTCTCATTAGTGAACGACAATGTGTATGTCGGACCTCTTTTATGGATTGACTCAAGGCCCAAATGTACCAAGACTGTCTGTCCCATTACAGAGTTTGGCAGTGAAAGCCAACCAGATTGCTTTGGGCCATGTTTTTCCAAGTTTGAGATCATCCGACCCGTCTTCCTGATTGGTGGTTTTTTTGTTTTTTTTTTGGGTTTGTGGGTGAGATCCTAATCGGTCACTGGACATGTTTCACATTAATATGGTAGTTGATTTTATATATTAGTGATGACCATACCTCGTGATCTGCTTTTTGGAAGTATGATAAGAAGAAGATATAAGGTAATTACTATCAATCCAAAATAAAAGACCATATTGGTTGTAAGAGATAAATCGAGGCGAATTTGTTTTCACCAAATTGACATAGCACAATGAGGAAAAGTAGTCGAGTTTGAGGGATGGGACTTCTCGGTAGTGGTATTAATCATGAACGTCAAGGTTGGGGTCCATGTCACAATGGCAATCATCATGGCTCTCTCGACCCATGACAGCACAATCACTCTTCCACATTGATTTGTAAAGTAATTGTCGGTCAACGACAAGCCTCCCACCATCTCTATCGACTAACGTGAGTCCCTCAAACAATTTCTTTTGCCACCATTTACCTTCCTCCATACTAAGTATGTGGACTGAATTGAACTAAAACTGCAAAAAATTTGGCCCAAATCAAAGACGAACCAAAATTACACGGTGGAATTCAAAAAGTACGGTAATGTTCCCAAAAGAGTCAATAAAACGAAAGAAGACGGCAAAAACCCAAAACCCTGTCTTCCTCCCGGCGACAACAGAAGGCGGAGAGAGAGAGAGAGGCGATGAAGTACGATGAAGTACGCAGTGAAGGCATGGAGCAACGGGAGGGCGCGGGCGGGAGTGCTCCAACTGGGCGGCGGCGGCGGCTGCCCGGGCCCGTTGGAGATAGAGACGCCGTCTCTGCTTCTGCCCACCCGCAAATGCCTGCCTCACTTCATCTCTCCCGACCTCCTCCCTTCTCTCCCTTCCCCTGACTCACGCTTCCTCCAGTTCAGCCCTCTTCACTTGTACGTGATTCCCCCTCCCCCCTCCCCCCTCTCTCTCTCTGCTTTTCATTTTGGGCTCCTTTATCTTTCGCTGTAAAATGCCGTGATGTTGATGATGATGTTGAGTTGTTAGAGTGGGTGTGTTCGTTCTCGTTTCTGTCGATGATGGTACTGCGGTCGGGAAAGAAAACAAGGCGAAAACTTGTAGGGGCGGTCGTTAAGTCTCTTTGAATTTGTTGTGGGCACGTAAAATTTTATGTTCAAAGTGGGTGGTTTGCTTAAAGTTTGTGGCTTTTGTTGATTTTTGAAGTGTCCCAGAAAGAGTTGTTACTGCTTCTCATTAAGTGGCGTAAAGCCTTTAACAGGCTGAAGTATGCCTGTGAATGAAAGCTGACGTTGAATGTGGAAACAAGTCGGTATTAGTACTGTTCATCATTTTCAGTTTTTTTTGTCTTTTTCAGCTGTTGTCTCTGATTCTCGAGTTGTTTAAAGTGGTGGTTTTGGAAGTCTAAAGCTTAGCACGTGTGACTCGTGCGAATCTTCTTCGTTGGGGATCAAGTTTATTGAAACCTGTGATCTTTGGTACTGTAGCTTGGAAGGACTTTCGATGCAGACAATATCAAATCTGGGAGGTCTCCACCAGATGCTTGGTTTGCATGAATATGGGTTGGTAGCTGTTCCAAGGGATTCCATTCAATGCCTTCCTGCATCTGAAGCAACTAATAAATTCGGAGCATCGTTCGAGACTCCATGTGGTCGTTGTTTGGTAAACTAATGGTTTTCCCATGTATTCACTTGATTCAGACCATTCACCAAAGGAACTGCTTAAAGTCGTTGCATGATTGCAATATTGCAGATTAAACCAAAAGAGTACACGGAAATGATTTCTTCAATGAGGCCTGACATCTGGGTCACATTGGCTGATGAGGTGCCAACTTGGGTATCTGAAAAGCGAAACTGTTCCTCGGTGGATCGAACTATCAGGTGGCTTGATGAATGCATCGCATTGAGGCTGGTACAAACCCAATGTTCGTTTCCTATTTTAGTATCTTGAACTACTGTTAATCATAAATTTCTTGATTGGAATTTATGAGCATTGACGCTACTCTGGAATGAAAACTTGATATGCAAGATGATTTTGTTCCTTACCAAGGTGCAGCTTTCTCTGTACTAAGATAAGCTGTTTAAAGCAACAAGAGCTGCCTTAGGTAAACAGCTTTTTGTGCTGGGCAGTTTAGTAGATATTTGTGTACGCTATGCTTTCTCTCATTAGTTTCATGGCCTGATCAATCTAGCTTATTTGTTTGGACTTTCAACTTGCTAAGTTGCCTGCCATCTCTTCTGCTGAACATTTATGCACTTTCGAGGATGGTAGAATGTTTAATTGGGGAATTTTCATTTTGCTTCTAGATGACTCTTAAGATTAGTTCAGAATGACGCTAATAAAAAAATCACAATAAAATTCATGTGTAGTTAGGTGGAGACATCTTTGGTTCCATTGTTGGTGGAGCTAATGTGCAGCAGCGGCAACGGTGTGCTGAAGAAGTTGTCAAACGAAATGTATCAGGTGCTTGCTACTTCTTTCGCGATAGCTTCTATCAGTGGGATATCAGTGACCTGTCAAAGCCAGCATCTTGTAGAAAATTGCATGGCCTATCCCTATCCATTATTAATACCGCCGATTATGTCTTATTTGTTTAATTCAATTTTTTTTTTTTTTGGCTAGAACATTTGTTTAAGTCAACTTACTAGAGGCTCCATGTTTCACTCATACTTACATTTGTTCCTCATTTTTATTGTTCAGATATATACATTGTGATCAATGTTTCTTCTTGATTTCCTATTTGAATAGTTAGAAATTTTGCTGTCCACAGGTTACTGGATAGGGGGATTTGGGCTTGGAGAGAGCATGGATGAACGTCCTGCTCTGCTTAAAGCTGTTTGTGTAAGAGCTTGTTTACTCTAGTTTCCCAACTTTCTACATGAATTAACTTGGAAGAATTTGTGGTGGTTGCCTTGTGACTCTGTGGAGTGTAGAATACAACCTGGTCTATTTTTTTACTGGATCTGCTTTTACAGTTGGGTTCATTTCATAAATTATCATGACTAAACTCAACAGATTAAGCAGAGGAAATTTCCTTTTAAATCTGGGCAGTCTGTATGCTCAATTGGTAGTCCTTAAGGTATGTATGTTTTTGTGAGTATGATGAGTGGCAGTTTCTGTTTCCTGTATATTATTCTCTTGCTAACTCGTATCTGGCTCACAATCACGTAGAAGATGTGAGTAAAATGCTAGATTATATTGGATAATTTAAGTCATGAAGTTTGCACGAGTCTGTTATAATTATGTGAAACTACAGCTAGATTTATCTCTTGTGCATCTTATATATATGTATGTCATGGTAACTTCCAACTCGTCTTATATCTAATTAATTCACGAAGCTGTGTTTGAGGCCCATGATTTGAGATCAGAAGAGCTTGGTGTGACATGCAAGGCTTTTGTTGTTAACTAATGCTGTTAGGATTAAATCTTTTAGACTCAATGTGTGGTAGATGATCGATGTTGGTTCATTTATTTCAACTATGAGCCACCACTTTCCACGACTGGCTGCTTGTTCCAATGGCTAAGGATGCCTAGTATGGTTCTTTGAGGAGACCTTAGTTTCTAAACAGTGACTAATTCCAACAAAGCAATTACCCTTTGCAATTCAATTTCTTTGAGTGGATGTGTATCCCCATCCTGATCCTTAAATGGAGCAATTTTCTTTTATGGCTTTTGGGAAGTGCTTCTAGGAAATCTTCCAAAATCATTTGGTTTTAATGCTAGATGGTTCATTTTTCGATTTCTTAGTAATTTTGATGCTGCTATTGTCATCAGGATAACTTGCCTGAAGAAAAGCCTCGTCTAGTCTGCGGTCTCGGGCTACCTGGTATGAGGTTCATTCCCTCTAGTTTTTCTTGCTTGGCTCTTGTAATTTTATGGGATAAGTGCATTGGAAATCCTAAAACTCATCATGAAAGTGCAAGCGAGTCCTAAAATTTTCAAAAAGTACAATTAAGTCCTAAAACTTGTCATAAAGTGCAATTAAGTCCCAAAACTTTATGCAATCAAGTCCTAAAACTTATCAAATTGGTCCAATATAATGTTATTCCATTGATAGCACTTTTTTGAAAGTTAAGGATTCGATTGCATTTTCATGACAAGTTTTAAGACTTGATTGGACATTTTAAAGTTTTAGAACTCAATTGGACTTTTGTGACAAGTTTGATGATTTGATTGCTCTTTTTGGAAGTTTTAGGACTTAATTGCATTTTCTTGACAAGTTTTAGGACTTTCGGTATGTTTATCCTGTAATTTTATTGTTCTGGAAAGCATTCATGTGGCAGCTGTTTGTAAAGAAATTGTCCTTGTAATGGGACAGTGACGCCAGCTGCTTTCTGGCAGTCCCAGATCATATTCAGAGTAGTGTTGAACCATCAGCTGTTCTATGATCACTTCAGTTCTGAATTTGAAATCTTATTGTGATTAATTATTCTCTTTTTGATATGTATGCTATAAAAAAGTTAATTGTCACCAATAAATCCTTTCAGACTGAAAGTTTATGGTTATTCATTGTGCAGAGGAGGTTCTACTGGGTGTTGCTGCTGGAATTGATCTATTTGACACTGCGTACGCAACTTAGCCTTCTACTATGGAACTTCTTTGTTTGCTGTCATGGTTTGGCTGAGAACTGATTGATGAAACGAATGTTGGCAGGTATATTTACCACATTACGATTGGAGGTTTTGCACTTACCTTTCCACTTGACAAAATTGGAGCAAGTGAATCAATTCCTTATTCGAGTGACATAGGAAGTGACCAGACGAAGATCAATCTGAGGGCGACTGTTTACCAGTAATCAATCAGATCTTTGCTCGCTTCAATTTGATTTATAGATGTGATGACTTGATCTATTGGAAAAGTTCTTCTTAGTCCATGTCCTGCATCAAATGAAAGATCCCATATAGTTGTCCACGTGGCATGATGTCCCAGTGCCTTAGCTTATATGTTCTCCTTTTACTGTCTTTTTGTCATAACGGAGGCACATCCGCATCGCATAATTTCTGAACTTGTTACTTTTATATGCTCCAGGAAAGACGCTGCACCTATAGTCCAAAGCTGCAGCTGCTATACATGCAAGAATCATACGAAAGCGTATATCAATCACCTTCTCAACGTTCATGAGATGCTTGCACAGATTCTGCTGGAAATGTACTCCTCTTCCCCTCAACTTTTTCATGAAAGGTTCTGCTTCTCTTTAAGGGTTATTTTTCATTCACTCTTTCATCTTTGTTGCAGCCATAATACCCACCATTTTCTTGGTTTCTTCCGCTTGATACGAGAAGCAATAAAGGAAGGCAAGTTTGAACGATTTCGAGAGAAATTCATCCACGATAGGCGTGAGCACTTGGCTGTTTCTGCTGTTCATGCGTGAATTGCTTGGCTCTGCTTTCGTTTCTGTTAGCGGCGGTTCGGTTAAGTTGGCACATCAGTGGCCCTGCCAGATTGATTAACTCTCAGGAGAACCATTGATAGGTGATGGTACAGTTGGAACTGGGAAGCAATTCTCATCTCTTAACAATGACGCGGGATGGTACCTTTATGTAAACCAAGGACCATGAACACACTACTAACTTCGTGGACAGGGTAAGATGGGAGCCGAAGTTAGGATGAGTGGCAGAACTATGTCAGTCCTCATTAGCAGTTGTGGTTTCACGGAAGCGTGATGTTCTCCTCATGATTTGCCTTGTACTTGTGAAACACTGAAGGGAAAAAGATTTTCTAGGACTTGTTTTAGGCTTGTCTCTTTTTTCTTTTTTGGCTCCCTAAATAGAATTTGAAAGAGATTGGGACTTACTTTACCTCTGCCGGAATGTTCAGTTTAAGGTGCCAATAAAACACCAATGACCTACATGGTAAATCGCTATAAATCCACGAGGTGCGGGTACGGAAACTCGAGACTGATGGTACACCTGCATGTGTTTGTGGTTCATTGTTGATGCCATATGGTCAAGACAATATAATCACGATCGGATCTTGTTAACAAAAGCCCCTATGGTACTAGTTAACGGAATGTCAAAACAAAAAAGAAATGAAAGAATTACAAATTTCAATAAAATAACCTACTTCAAATAGGAAATTTGATATTTCGAAATATATTCAGCATTTTTGTCCATAATTTTGAAAAAAAAATATCGAGATTTGACCGCATAAAATAAATTTCAAAGAGCTGGCCGAACAATTTAGAAAAGTTGAGGGACCTTTGGTGGTTTTATCCTTTGTGTTTTTTTTCCCAACAACTTTGCTTTCAAATTATTTAAAATTTTGACAAAAAAAATATTTAGAATTAAGACCCCTTATATGACACCTTAAATAAATAGAAGACATAAATATAGATGGATAAGCAACCTATGCTACAAAGCCTCCAAGTCGCATATGATATGATGTAGAGCAAGAGCAAGATATAAAATTGCATTGTCAGCTGATTGACTTACCACTCCAGATGCAGCTTCCCAATCCATGGAAGTCTCCACCGGCAGGCAGGTGACAAGCTCGGCGTTCGCCTTTCCAAGCGGCCATTTTGGGAGCCAATCTGCCATGTCCTCATGTGGGTCTCTTTGAATCCAATGCCCACGTCTCTCTTCCTCCTTTCCCCCCGTCTCTCTCTCTCTCTCTCTTTCCCCGCGAATGCGAAATGAAACTACTTCGTACGAATCGTTTTGAAGGTGGCCTGGACCATAACTTTGGGGGCCAGATTGGTTGTTCGAGTTACATGCCGTGACCTTGCCTCATGCTCGCATGTTGCCAGGGCTGCTGTCTGCTATCTGTTTGATGAAGTTCTCAAACCACGTTAAAGTTCTCTGTTTTATTGCTGTTCCCGTGATGGGATGCCCTGGTTTTTTTATGTATCATCTGCATGACAAGAACTTCGTATCTGGGTCTTCTTTGATGGGTTTCTGTGGATTTTGTTTCGAAACGTTTTGAATGATCTTTCTAGCGCTGGCACCACCAGAAGCAGTAATGGAGTGCCCTTCCTTATCTTCTGCTACTTTGGGTTACTGTAATTCTTGTTCACAGATCTCATGATTGGATTGTATAAAAGGATCAATGTCGTAAGACAGGTGTCTGTTAGAATTGCCGTGCCATTTTGGTGTGCATTGATATACTCTAGCTAATGGGGTGTATGTTGATTTTCCTTTGCAGATATCTTCTTAAAGTTGTGAACTGGGTACTGCACTGGCGAGTTAGAGCTGCATCCCTCGTGCTGTCGAACTTTGTCAACTATCTTCAGACCAAGGCAAGTCAAGACCACCGATATCTGGAGATGAACCATAATTTTTGTTGTCTCATGCTGTCAATATTGAATGAGGGACTTGAACTCTCTTTGGGTTCTTAACGTATGAGTCATCTCATTGTGGTTTCCATTGTGGTCTGCTTTGGTAATTATTATAAAGGGCCAAGTAATCATAATTAGTCGAGAAGGATGGTGCTTGTTAAAAGATTTCCTGTCTTGTCATTTATCATGAAATCAGAGATCCCACTTCTTTTAAAACATCGGAAAAGATTCTTGTCCCTGCCTTGTAGCCCAAGTTCCTTCATGATGAGAACTGTTAACAGTTATCCTTTCTATCCGCATTCTATGAAGAGAATAAACCGTCTTACCACCTCAGCAAACCTTAATTCCTTGCCACCACTTCATCAAACATCTGGTGAAAAGGTTTCCAGGAAAGCAAAGAAGAAAGAACATATGGAATTACCTGAGTCATTGCTCAAGTTCAAGCTAGACATGTGCTCAAGGCATGGAAAGCTTGTTGAAGCTCTTCAACTTTATGATGAGGCTCGGGAAAATGGGGTTCCACTTTCGCAATACCATTACAATGTCGTGCTTTATTTGTGCTCTTCTGCTGGAAGTGGTTCACTTGGACAAGGCGACAGTGAAAATGATGATAACCTAAAAGAATTGGGTATGAGGAGGGGATTTGAAATATTTCAGCAGATGGCCATTGATAATGTTGTCCCGAATGAAGCAACATTTACCAATGCTGCAAGGTTAGCAACTGCTAGGGAAGACCCTGAAATGGCTTTTGATTTGGTTAAAAAGATGAAGAACTTTGGTATTCCACCTCGCTTGAGGTCCTATGGACCTGCTTTATTTGGGTTCTGCAAAAAGGGAAATGCTGATAAAGCTTATGAGGTAGATGAACACATGGTTGATTGTGGAGTTTCGGCTGAAGAGTCTGAGCTGTCGGCACTTCTGAAAGTTAGTATGGATGCAAAGAAGGCTGACAAAGTGTATGAGTTGCTGCACCGAATACGTGCTACTGTGAGGCAGGTTTCTGAATCATCTGCTCAAATTGTCGAGGATTGGTTCAAGTCTGATTTTGCTGCAAGTGTTGGTTTAGAAAGTTGGGATGTTAACAAGATTAAGGAAGGAGTGGTAAAGGGAGGAGGAGGTTGGCATGGACAAGGGTGGCTTGGCTCTGGTAACTGGAGGATTCGACGGACTCAAATGGACAAGAAAGGTGTGTGTCAATCCTGTGGTGAGAAGCTTGTTTGTATTGATATTGATCCAAAGGAGACAAAAAACTTTGCCAGCTCATTGACCAAGCTAGCTCGTGAAAAAGAAGCTAAGGCTGGTTTTGCAAAATTCCAGGTGTGGAACCATCTTTCCTCATTGGATCTTGACCATTAAAATATTCTATATCTAGCTTCATTTCTTCACATATGTGTGGAATTGATCATCATCATGCATCTCGCCATCCAAAATTCTGAAGGATATTGTCTATCCTATTCTGGTGTTATGCATGGGAATGGTATCCCTTATCTGGTACTCAAACTGTTCAATGAAGAAGTCATTAATCAACTATAATTGTTGGGTTGATATAATTAATGCATTTATGAATGAAAGACTTTTATGTGAACTAACAGAAGATAACAGCATCAGTAATTGCTGAAAAGAGATGAACAGAGTTGTTTGGCTTTTTATGTTCAAGTACATTCCTCTGCTGGATGTTTGAGTGCTATATCAGATAAGATGTGTAGAACAATTATTCCCCAGTTTTCAGCAAATGACTGGTTTACTAGCTTGGAATGGTATTATTGTGCAAAAGATGTTCCCCCCAGTTTTCATGAAGTGAACTGTTTACTGATTGAGTTGTTGCATTCATGCAAAAGATGGTAAAGAATGAGATCAATTTCTACTAAGATTTTTAGGGCTAGATATCTGTGTTTCGTTCACTCCCTTTCTGTGGAGATTCATCATGTGTACATACAGAATAACTGTAGAATTTTGTCTGTGGTTATGGCATTGTTTATCATTGGAGGATGTTCTTATGCTTTGGCAAACTATTATGTTCTTGTGTAATGTCATCAACTGAATGAGGAAAATTGTTCTAGGCTTGGCTTCAAAAGCATGGACCTTTTGATGCTGTTGTAGATGGTGCAAATGCAGGTCTTGTCAAGCAGCATCGTTTCAATTTTTTCCAGGTGGAGATTAGTCCTGCAGAACTCTCATTCTGATTTATTAATGTTCTTGGAAACGATGTTCTGATGTTGAGTTGTTGATTTGGTCTAGGTCAACTTTATCATGAACAAGTTACGTGAGATGAGCCCGTCAAAGAGATACCCTTTACTTATATTGCATAAAAGGCGTGTACATGGAAAACCTGATAAAGATCCTAAGAACCAAAAATTGTTGGAGATGTGGGAGAAGTCTGGTGCACTGTATCCAACTCCCCTTGGCTCAGATGATGATTGGTAAGGTTTAACTAGTTCATGCGAGTCATATGAGTGCATCTTTAACTATGAAATTTCCTCCTCTGTTCCATTTACCACCTTGAAGCTACACTTTTCGCTTAGCAGAACTGTCAGCAGCATACTAGTTCACGAGAATCATATTGAAGTAGTGCTTTCAGAGGTCATTGACCTCATGTTTGGAATGACCACCATTTGGGGAGTGATATATCAGATAAACAATTTTCAAATTAGTGGACCTGATATTTAAAGTAAATGGGACATGATTTAACTAATTTTATACAAAAAAACTAAGGGGATAGAAGGTTGAAGACAAATTTCTTTTAGGTAGTTCCACAAACCTTCATTCTGTTTGGGGGAAGAGGGGGATGGGGGGACATAGAAACTGTCTTGGGGAAGAGAGCAGTGGGGGGACATAGAAACTGCCTCAACAGCTTGAAAAATTCAAAAGAATAGACACCATGATGAAGGTGATGATAAAACCATCATAATGACAGCACTTGTTACGTATGTTATTCACCATCCAGATCTCCTCTGTTGTGTCAGGTACTGGTTGTATGCTGCTGTCCATTGTAACTGTTTGCTTGTCACCAACGATGAGATGAGGGATCACCTATTTCAGTTGCTTGGATCTAGCTTTTTCCCGAGATGGAAAGAAAACCATCAGGTCAATGTTCATTACACATCCTTGGTTTGAGATTCTATGGTTCACGCATCTGCATGTTTCAAATTTGTCCTTTTGGATTTGGGAATTTATGCATGTTATGTTTACAGATGGTAAAGCTGATGGAAAAGACACTGACTTACAATACATGATATGCATGTACACGAGCTTGAAGATGGATGGATTAATTGAATATTGGTTGACATAATGTTGATGTTAGTTCTGTATTAGTTTGCCACTCATTTGGATGTTATGGGTTCTTTTAATTCATAAACATGGATCCGATATTCTCATTAATCATAAATTTTATCCTCTCATAATTTTTTAGCTGTGGCTATTGATCAAAGTGATGTAATTGAGTTCTCAAAAGCCAGAAAAAAGTTGAAGGAAAAAAAAGATCAAAATTATTATATGAAATTAATCAAAAAGAATATTCTGGGAAGTTTATATTCTAGGTTCCACTCTGTTCGGTGAACTCTCTATCTTCCTCAACAAAGAACTGAAGTAACTAAAGTTGCCTGGTTTTCTGCTGTACAACTAGTAAGAACTGGAAAAAGTAAAGTAAGATTTTAATTAACTCTACTGTATCCATATGGGAATAAAAGTATCTTTAGATGGCAAAGTACCTCATAAGCTAACATAGAGAAGGTCTGTACAATTGGAGGCATCAGTCGGCATTTCTAACACTTATGGAGAGGCACTTGTTTATATCCCCCTTCACTGATTTCTCTCAACATATTGACAACAGCAAATCAGAAGGAATAAAAAAGACGTGGTGTTTTCATTGCTATTATGCCAGCGAATGTCTTTTCAGAGAATCCTAAAATGCCGTCACTTTTGACAATGTTTTACCATCCTTTGGATTTTTAATTTCAACAGCTGGCTCAATGGTGTGCTTTTTGTGTGTATATTCTAAAAGGTTTAATGTCTTAAATAGCAGTCTCACAGTTACCAGCTTCCTTTGTTGTGAGGGATATATGATACTTATTGAGTATGTTCCAATTTGTAACAGTGTGAAGCTTGTCTTTGTATAGGTTCGGATATCAGTCTCAAAACACGGTATTCAACTTCACATGCCTCCGCCTTATTCAATTGTCATTCAGGTTATACTCTGCACGTAATATGTGTGTTCCGTTATCAGTAATGCAATCTTGTACTTTTTACTTCTTCTCTTCTTTGGTTGAATGCCTCTCTCTCTCTCTCTCTCTCTCTCTCTCATCAAGGCGGGTTACGTGTTTGCAGGAATCGGAAAATGGAAGTTGGCATGTGCCAACAGTTACAGGTGACGACTTGGAGACACCCAGGCAATGGTTGTGTGCTACCAGATCCAAAAATGTGTCAAATTCACTCTCAAACTTATTCTGATATCCTAATCTGTATTATGCCGTTTTTCATTCTTCTGCACATTAAAATCCATGTCATTCCATGGACATTTTTTGATGGGTAAGATTAGAACATTAAGGAGACTAACTTGTGTGGAATAGGAGCAGAGATTAAAAAAGAAAAGAAAAAAGAAGAGATGAACTTAACGAGCCTCAATGTGCAAATTAAACATCATAACCAACCCTGTTCCTGCATTCTTATGTACTGAACTTTCTTCTTTGGCCAGACACGTTCTCTTTGCTACTTGGATTCCATTTGTTCACAATTTGGAATCTGTTGGTGAGCTTACATTAGTCTATCTCGAGTATGTCCATCGATTTAAGTACAAAGATGCATTGGTTGATATAAATCCATTGTCTAGTAAAGTCTATCAGATCGAACTAACTCTGATTGGTTACATTGTGCATGAGTTATTTTTCGGTTTTCGTTAATTGTAAAACCGTTGTTATCCTTGTTTTTCATACCAAATATTATCGTCATGCTTTTTGAACTTACATTTTGCATCTTCCCAACTTTGAAAGACGCGTTCGCACACCCCATGGAGAATTAAGTCACTGCAAGGTAATCCTAGTTTTCCGCCACAGCTGAACGACATTGGATGATTCAAAGGCCCTAGTAGTAGCTTTATAGCTAATTAAAAAGCTTCCGGAAAGCTCGAGATATTTTTCCGTCGCCCAGTTGCTGTGTCGTGTCCGATGCCCATTTCTATGCACGCCCTGAAATTTCCATATATTTCGTTATGTAGTCGGAGTCATGGTACGATTCTATGTCGAGTGACCATGTAAGTTCTTGTATCGTCAATGGCTTAAGATACTTCACCGCCGGACAAGGAGGTGGTGCTCGACACAAATTTTATCTGCACCTGAATTTTATAAACTAGCATAATTGCGTTTATCTAAAAAAAAATTGAGAAAATAATATAGTCTCCAAATTTTTTCCTAACCTGTAATGTTGTTCCTAAAATTTTTAATATATTCCTTTCATCCATTCATTGAAACGGCAAATTATGCATTATTACTTATTTGACGATGTGGATTATTATAAGTAGAGTTGGACTTTTAAGAATTGAGGCAAGGGCAATCCTAGAGGTTATATGTAGAGTGGGTTGGCTTCTCCCAAGCAATGTGGGACTCTCTTTCATAGGGGTTTAATGTACACTAGGGTTCATTTAATCTAGTTCTAATACCAACTAAGGTTAATTTGATGAAGTAGATTATTATATCCTGATTTGAAATGAATATCTTACTTGAACAATGCACGAGTAATTTTTTCTTTTGCCCATCATTCAAACTTAATAGATTGGAAGTCACATTAGCATATTTGATTAAATAATTGGAAGCCACATCAACAGATTTGGTTAACTTGAATTAATGGAATGACGATATTTGACATTTTTATAGAGTTTAAGGACTAAATTGAACATATACCCATAATTCAAATACCAATTATGCCATTCCCTAAAAAAAAAGAAAAATTAATCTATATTAATGGAACACAAGAAGATCACTTGATTCAACAACAATATAGAGAAATTGGGTCCATGTTAATCACGTTCGTATTAAATAAAATTGCTTAGTATATCTTGACATTGTTAGTCTTGAGATGATCTTAAATTTTTTTGTTAGATGTCTCATGCGAATCTCGATATTTCTTTGACGTTAAACACCTAGAGGGTATTTCCTTTTTCAGGGGAAGGCCAAGATTGGGGGAAATTGGGGATTGAGGTATGCGGGCATTAGTATATTAAAGTAAGGAATGTAGTTTTATTAGTGCGTCAACAGTATATTCGTTGGACAAGTAGGTTGGCCTTCAATGGAGCTCTAGAGCCCTGACTTTGTGGTGAGGATTATACCTGTTAAAATGGATGTATAACCCATTTATGACCCATTCAGGCTTTCTTTTAGTATAACCCATTTATGACCCATTTAAAGAAAGCCTGACCCATTTAATATTTAAATGGGTCATAAATGTGTTATACATCCATTTAAACATGTGTATTTATAATTGGTTTAAAAATTAAAAAGACTAAAATACATGGGTTGTTAATGAACTTGAATAAGTTTAAAATCTTTAAAAAAATTATAAAAATAAGTTTTTCTAAGTTTAGTTAGATAAATATTTTAACAATTTTGGTCGGGTCGGATTTGGGTTGAGTATGGATTGGGTTGGGTATAGGTCAAAAATTTTATACTATGCTTAAATGGGTCATAAACGGATTAATGAGTCAATTTGGGTCGGACCATTTATGACCCAACCCAATCCACCCGTTTAATAGGTTTAGTGAGGATGCCTTAAAACTTCCAAGGATTCACATAGTACCCCTGGTTTTAAGGTATTCTTGAAATTGACCAATTAACCCATTCAAGTAAAAGCATACATAAGATTTTATTGCCTTGAATAGGCCATAACATATATGACTTCTGCCAAACATTATCGTTTTTTTTTTTTTTTTTTTTTTGGGTGGATTGGTGTATCATGTTTGATTATGCAAGTTTTGTCTTTTTAAATAAATATGTTTGTAGCCTATGACAAAATAAAAATAAAATAAAATAATTCATATGCATTTTTTTTGGGTATTCCTTTGAATCATGCCTTGGGCTGGAACGCAAGATCGGCGAGATGCACGAGCGGGTATTTGCCTGCCTCCATCCATGCAGCTCTGACCTCAGTTCCATGCACCTTCAGCAGTGACTTAGGCGTTTCGGCGAACACCCGGTGAGCACGTATTTTATCCCCGTTGTTTTGACGTGGGATTGCTCTGCAAACCATCGGAACAAGAGAACTCATTCTGGGATCAGTGCGCGTCACCTGCTCGACGATTTGCGGGTGGTGGGTTCGCCGTTCTTGAATCGCGTTCGAGATGGACGAGTTCTTCAAGAACCGAATGTTCGCGACGCACGCGGTCGCCGCCGCCGCTTCGGTCACTCTAGGAACGGCCCTCACTTATCCTTTCGATACCATCAAGACCCTTATCCAGGTTGGTTGGGTTGTTGGGTGCGCGTGTCGGGATACGACCATGCCCTTTTGTTTTCTTCTTTCCCCTCTGAATAGTGGACTTTCGGATTTCCATCATGTTGTTCTCTGTGTGTGTGCAAAGCAGGTTGGTTCTGGCTCAACTAAGCAGTTGACTCCAGCTCAGGCTGTGGAAAGAGTTCGGGCTTTGTCCGGAGGTTTAGGAGGTACCTTTGGAAACACAGCCATTTTTGCAGTCCGTTTATTTTATCTTTATTCGATTTTTTTTTTCCGGTTCGTTGCTTAATTCTTCCCCTAGCTCAGGAAATGGGTAGGAATTTGTAAAGTACGTCCTGGGCTCTTGTTCAAAGCAATATCATCCGTGATCCATTTAAGGGGTCTTGAACTGGGTAGCCATTTCCGGCCTGAAAGGGAAAAGAACAGAAAAGAATACCGAGGAAGTAGTATCCTTAAAGTCCATTCCTTTGATTCCATGAAAACTTTGCTTATTCAACATAGATCATTCCGACCAAAAAAAAAAAAAACATAGATCATGTACAAATGCTGTAAAAACTGAAGACTTCCCACTTCCGAAAAACTCCTCTTGTGGAAAAGCCTTTTGTTTCTGGAGTATGCAATTGCTGCAAGCCGTTTGACGAGATTTGATGGAAGTGGCAGTTGAAGTTCTAATGGTGGAAAGGCGTATGTGTCCCAATATATGGCAAGTTGCTAGAGAATTGTTGTTCCTCCTTTTTAGTTGACTGCATGTCCTAAGGAAGATGATGAAGTGCTTTATCGATAGTAGTTTTGGACAACAACGATTGAATATTCATACACGTGATTCGTTGTTGTTGATTCTACTATTACCCTTGAATTGTAGGTCTTTACAGTGGCTTTGGTTGGCTGACGCTGGGGAGAACATTTGGTTTAGGAGCTCGTTTTGGGGTTTACGAAATCCTAACAGCATTTTGTAAAGGTACTTCATCTTCCACTATTTTGTCTTACAGACGTCTGTGTCTGACTATGACTATTCTTTGTCTGTCCTCTGTTTATCATCCTCTCTTTCTCCCCAGTAGTGTTTATAATCATTTTCTTACATGCCTGTTGTTGAGTACACCTTGTTTTAGTTGATGGCTTTGGCTTCACTTTTTGAAAGCATAGGGACCTTTCTGATGTTGTTATACATACTATCTTGAGTTAAAATGAAACACACTTTGATACCAATCACCTTTTTTATTCCACTTAGTGATTTTATAATCCCTTGCTTTCCATTGCGCCATCTATATCCAGTAACACTTTTTATGAGATGCTTTTATTTATTAGCAAGTAATGTACTTTACGAGCTTGTTTTCATTCCCTATTTTGTTTGGTTGGCAACCTGATTTGTATAACTTTTATATTAACTAGTAAGAAATTTTTTCACTGCAGATGGTCGGGAAGACAATTATGTGTATGTCTCTGAGGCCCTTATGGCTGGACTTGCTGCTGGTGCAGCAGAATCCCTTATAAGCTCTCCATTTGAACTTCTCAAACTACGTTCACAGGTGACCACTGCTTCTCGCATTTCATCCTCTGCATACATCAGAGCAGAGCCAGCTGCTTCACCTGTAATTGAAAGGTTACTAAGTGGATATAACCCAGATAAGCGAATTTTGGGCGAGTATGTTGGCCTTTTGTCCACCTTAACCACCAAGCATCCCAATATGGCAGCTGCCTTACAAGAGTACCCATGGATGATGACTGGTTCTGGCAGGCCACCTTCTATATGTGATGTAAAGAGGCCATCAGACATCATTTCTTTGGAAGGTTGGTCAGCACTATGGAGAGGGCTCCGATCTGGAATTGCTCGAGATTCCTTTTATGCAGGCGTATTCTTTTCTAGTTGGCAGTTCATGCACCGAGCTATGCTTGACTGGAAGGCAGTAGGGATGGATCCTGAACCAAGGTCTTGAAACTCAGTTCCACTTATCTTTCGAGGATTTATATGATTGGGAAATTTTCATTGCTTATATGTGAGTGAATTGGTAAAGATATTTTGCCAAATTTTATCGCAATCCAATTATCTTCCTTAAAGAGGATTTGGAATGTGAAAGTAGAGATAGCTTTGCTGTAACGTCATGCAAACTCTGCTGTTCCATGGTATTCTGATAGGCTCTAGAATGTTGGTGCATCTCCATAGCCCTTCCTGAGGGTTTTCCAATGTATGTGATTGATAGGGGTGTCTGAATAGAGGTATTGGAAAAGATTGTTTCATACTGCCTCAATTGTTTAAATCTTATTTTGGGTCTGTAGAAGTATAACGGACAAATTTGAGCATTGAGTAGTACTCAAGTCTTCTTTTGTTGATCCAAATTACTTGCTTTCTGTTTACCCACTGCAAGCAACTGACATGGCAATTACTCCCTAGCGTGCTATGCATAGAGCATGCATAAAGAATATAGCTCCTAGGATGTTTTGTACTGAACTGAATACAATCCCGATTTGGGGCTGCTGCTGAAATTAAAATATAATTCTGAGCCGACGCAGGAGACCCATTTATTCATCCTCGAAAATCATGTCTTCATTAGGCAAATTTCTTTGTAGGGTAACTAGCTCTGCTGTCAGTATATATCACTAATTTAACCATGCTATTGTATGCTGCTTCAAGTAGTGCTTTAAATTGGATGGATTGAATTCAACCTCAATATTATTCAAATTGCTCTGGTGTTGACCTGTCTTTTCATTTTCTTCTCATGTTGCGGCAGTTCTGATGAAGAAATTGGTCCTTTGTCTCCTCTAGCCGTTAGTCTTTCAGCTGGATTTTCTGGATTGATTGCCGCTGCAGGTTCTCACTGTTTTGATACTGCCAAGAGTAGATCTCAATGTATCGTGCTCCCTAAGGTACATTACTCTTTGCTGATAGACATTTTATTTTGGTGTTTGATTTGGCAATTCATATTGCTGATATGGGTATGATAGACCATCATATTCTGAGAAATTGTGATTTATTCAGGCTCTATGATTTTGTTTTTTACTTCATGGGTTATTATTCTTGGGATCTTATTATGTTTGCTCATGACTCAGAAGAGAGAAATTGGAAAACATTAAATCAGTGAATCAAATTTATATGAAAGTAGCCTCACATAATTATTTTCTTGATGTTGTTATTTGTGTAAATGTTTTTATGTGTTTTCAGGTACTTAGCTTTGCTTACTCTAGATCTGGTTGGAAATTCTTAATAGTAATTATTGCTCCCCATTTTCTGATGTTACAAGGTCTCCTTTAACTAACAAGATGGAAACTCATTTCTCTTATGGTGCATGGAATTGCGTTAGTTTGAGTATAGGTCTATCCTCTTCTTTCATTTGATATTCAGGATCGCATTGGCCATTGTTTTAATACATTGTTGAAATATAGTCTCACATTGCTTGACAGTTGGTCCTAAATGCTCTTTATATTCATGTGGTCTCCCTCCATCTATAAGCTTAAGCTTTTGGATTGGACTTTCCAACATGATATTGTAGCCGGTTATCCCTTACATGAAGGTGCATGGTAAAAAATTTCACGTGAATGCACGTTGTCAAAATTCTACAATCTGACTTGCATGTGAGAGAGGGTGTTGAAATATAATCCCTATCGCTTGATAATGGGTCTTAAATGCCTATAAACTTAAGCTTTTGGGTTGGGTTTTCTAACGTACATATATTTTGGCACTTCAGAAGTTGCTACACTTGTTTTGGCCAGTATCAGAAGTTGCCACTTGCTTGCCCTAACGTGGAAGACAAATTTTTCCTCCCTGCCATTCACAAGGGTTTCCCAAGTCTTGAAATTAGTTTTCTTGCATTGTTCTTTCCCAACCACCCCCATCCAGTTCAACCCCAGTCAACCTCACCAGGGTCCTTCCAAAGCATAGCCACGGCTCCCCCACCCAATTAGGCAAAGTGGAAAAACAACAGTATTGATTTGAATATCTGGGCATACATCTGATGACTTTATGTTGCAATATTTTCTTTAACATACAGATGCGGGTCCTGGACAAAAGCTGGCAGGTGAAAAAATTGTCTGAACCTATACCACAACTTCTTGGATTGTCCCACTCCATATATACAAGGATACGAAATACTCATTGTTCTATCATTAAAAAATTGACTAGTAGTATAAGCTCAGTTACTGTTCTTGCACAACATGGTGTTAAATATCGTGGCTGTGCCTATATTGCTTTGCCTATATTGCTTTGTTGTCTCATTGGCTTATTAGGGGGAAAGCTTGGTATATACCACTTTTTTTGTTAGCCATATTGCCATTGAGTGGGTTTACCTTTTATAGAATGCCTTGCTGACACATTCTGATGGTTTCGCGTTGCTTTGTTGTCAGTATATCACTACGGAAAGAAAGCTTCTTAAATGGAATACACCAGGTAACAGATTTGAGAGAACAACTGGCATCCACCCTTCCGACCGGAATCTTCTCTTTCGCGGGATTTGGATTCGAATGGCTCGAAGTGGGATTGCATCCTTCATGATTGTTGGTGGTTATTTCTTTGTTGTAGATCGTCTAACTAATAGCTGAATGGATAGGACTGACTCTTTCATAAACTGCATAGCTGTTATCATTTGACAATTATGCATTAATTCCATTTGGTTCGACTCAATTGCAAAGAACATGAAATGGCTCATGCACTACTCAGCGGCATCTTTCTCAGCAGTGGCTTGAGTTATGACTCTGGATGCAGATTTGAAGAGCCGACTTACATGTAGAGTGAATTCCTCCTTATGCCAATATCTGCAGATATCTAGTTGGTTTTGCTTATCGCAGGATGAGCACGCTTTCTCAGGCTTGATTGTATATTGTTTATCTGGGTTGGCATTAAACCATAGTCGCACTCAAAGCAATCGTCTCTCTTCCACAGATATTGTGACATCTTCTACAGTGGTTTTGTCGCATCTTGTAGTGCTGTCCATTTAGCTGGGAAAGTCTTGACATTTGGTCTGAGAAATGTTACAGTCATATCTCATCTAGCATGAACTCGATTGAATGAAACAGTTGTAGCTTCGCAAATTGTTCTCAAGCTGAGGATCGAATTAGCTTGGTACATGTTCCTCAGTGTGTTTCTTCGTCATAAATAAAACTGCTTTATCTTGTGTATTAATACAGATAGACTCTAAGCGCCACACTCCACGGTAATTGATAGTAGCAAACAGGTGCTGCTAGCGAGTGAAGCTTGACACTCCTTATTAGGGATGTGTCTGTTGGTCCGGCCCCTAAAAATTTGAAGAAATTTATGTATACCAATTTTTGAGATCATACTTGGATACGCTCAATTGCTCTTCAAATTTCTTGATTTCACCTTTATGAATGCTAATTTTCTAAAATCATACTCAGATACGCTTCAATTGTTCGGTAAGAGCTTCAAATTCTCTTTGTTTAACCACATGTCCATACTATCGTCCAACTACTTCCACCCGATCCAGCAATAGATATGATTTGGATTCCGACTTGAACAAAGTATGTGTTTTCTCTTAAAACGATTTACAATCCGAGCGAATGAGAGGAATTAATTTCTGACTTCCTCATATATACCTAGTGATTCTGCAAGCAGGTATGTGGTGAACTTGTACTTTGGGTCCAAGTTATTGGACCGCGGCACAATTCCTAATGATGCATTTTCTTCATTGTTGCTTATATGCTCTATATAATGCAGGAGCACTCTCAGGTGTGATTTCATTATGACCACCAGGCAATTTACCATATGATCTGATGATAACATAAGGAATTGGTCATCAGAATCGAAAACACCTGAAAAAAGCATATAGTTTTGGGTACAAATGTATAGGACTAGCATTACCAAAACTGCATGTCAGCGCAAGACATAATTATACATGAATTGGGCAAAAAGGAACTCAATAAATAGCATGCTGCATAACAAATTACAGTGGTACGAGTATAGCCAATCCAATTATATATCTGCCTTTCAGTAGTAGGTCTTTGTATTTGTCACAAACATAAAGATTTCTTAGGAAACATTCGATCTCACTATGTATATGTGGATCTTTCTTGCTAGGACTTGTTAACTGGAGCTTCAACTCTATTTTAGGACTACCAAATAGATTCAAGCAGTCCTCAATGATATGAGATCAATTCCTATTACCAATAGACAAACCAAGTACAAACTGGACCTGTAAAGAAGTTGACATGCATGCGCACGCACAGAGAGAGAGAGAGAGAGAGAGAGAGAGAGAGAGAGAGAGAGAGAGAGAGAGAGAGAGAGAGAGAGAGAGAGAGAGAGAGAGTACAGTCTGACATTGCAATTAAAATTAAACTGTCTTAAACTGAAGGCACTAGTCAAATCCATAGAACTAGGAAATAGGTCCTGCTGAAAACTTAAACAAGACAACAATTCATATGAGTCAGAGCGTCTTGAAATTGTCTTGAGATTTTGTCGGTTTACTCCGCTTGAATGATTGCAAAGATCTCTTTCTTCTACAAAACTTTTCATCTGGGGGTCATGGGGTTGCTTTCCAGAACCTAATGCACCCATAGGATGACAATTTATTAGATTTTATACCCTATAAAGGCGATCAAGAAAATTTATACCAAAAGTAATCCCGAATGTCAAAAGCAATTCCATCATCTCTTATGCTGCCTAACCAAAAATGGGAAAAACAAAATATAAAGCTCGGAGATGCACTAAATCTCTGTATTTATTTTGTGCAACTACCATGGAACACAGTAATATATAATAGGAACTTTCAATTTGTATTGACTAAAAAGTTCACTTGCCATATGTTTTCATTAGGACACGCAGTCAGTTTTAAAGTTTGATTAACCAGAGAGTATGCTTGACAAGTTCCACAGTGCACATATATATGTATGAATGACAAGAACCTAATTTACACACTAATCAGCAGAGATATGTTCCCAAATAAATACAATGGCTATCAAAATAAGATTAATGCATCAATTATAAAATGGATCAGGCATTACCTGGGTTGCATAAGAAGAGCTTTGAGCAAGAAACATAACAAATTCTTGCTTCTTTCTATTAAAATTCAGTTTAGCGTGATCCAACACTTGTCGCTCTCGTTGCATATCTTCCAGCAGTTTTTCCCTTTTCCACCTCAAGTCCTTAATCTGGTTTTCTACTTCATGGTAATGTGCAGGATGACTGGATGCACCTGATGGTACTGGAAATCTCACATCCACATCCTCCCTTAAAGTTGACAGCAGGGACAAATGCAGCGGAGGAAGATTAGAGTCATTTTTAGCCAGAGAAAAAAACACACAAACTACAATCTTACTAAAAGGAAATATTACAAGAAAGTAGATAATTTCCCAAAACACAAAAATAACAGACCTTTTCTTAACTCTAACAATTTATGCATGCAAGTATTAACTGATAGCTGCAAGCAAACTCAACTTGATTCTTCTGAGCATCATGTTCAAGACTTGAGTAAGAAGATACAAATTTGTAGTGAAGAGGACATAAATGATTAGAGATGAGCTGATGTAACCAAAAAAGCCATCAAGATCAGGAAGGACCTTGAATGGCCACTTTATGCAGCATTTTTTTTATGAAAAATATAGACCTTCCTAATGTGCAGGAATTGCTCACAAAAATACATTAGAATGCACATTGTCATGGATGATGGTCAATGTTGTCCTACCGCTTGCCTAGGGAATACATGCCAGGACCTCTAATTATTCCACCATCCAAAGAGATGGCTCCACCACTAATTAAAGGAAGAGCACGTAGCATATCCGCCCTCGTGCTATATACTTGAGTCCGAGAGAAAATATGATAAAATAGAGTTTCCCTGAGACCATGACCACTTGGTGTTAAACAAACCAAATGGGTGGCATCCAAGTTGACCATATTGACTGCGAAACCAAGGAAACCAGGCGGACATTCCCCACTCGGTAATCTGGGCTTAAAGAGATCAAGCCTTCTCTGGTCATCATCAGCTACAAAATCACCAATATATGGTCTGACAAGATTAAATGAAGGAAATTAATTTATGTAAAAGGTGAAGGAAATTAATTTCTGTCAAAGGTTAAACTCCACACCATTCATCAAGAGAGATAAGAATCACACCTTAGATCTTCTAAGCAAATAATGAGAAATCTTCCATTTAAATCCCTCCCGATTGAAGAACTAAGCCCATGAAGACCAGAACTCATATCAATATTGCCGTCTCTATCATATGTTTCTAGAGCCTTCATGCTTTCTCGAGTCTTGCAAACAATGGAAAGCATGGTGTCCACTCCTAAATACTCAGAGAGAAGCCTAAACCCCAGTCAAGGAGAGTGATGGATTGAGGTTAGAGCAAAATCATGAACTGAAACAACACAAATTCAATCTAGGAAATGCACCAGCAAGTGCAAGATATTAGAAATTGTAAGTTTGAACTACCCTACATGCAGCCATTTCTCATGAGCATTTATGAGACGAGGCTCAGTGCTTCTCTTTCAACAATCTAAGATATTGATCTCAAGACATCAACAAGTGCAGAGACTTCTAACAAAAAACAGATGATTCAATTACTTAAGACAAAAGGAATTTCAGTTTGAACTTCTAACTCTTTATGACAAACTGTACAAACCTGCTAAGGTTTTCATCATCGACTTTGCCTAGAGTAGCAACTATGCCAATGACATCCTTGGATAAAGCAAGAATGGGAGCCTGAGTGCCATGACTATTTTTAAGTTGGCACCATATTCCAGCAGCTGATTTATCACGCTTCAATATTTGCTCAGTTGTTTCCTCCTCACCGCCATTAAAAAGGCTATTATCTTCAGTGCTAGGTGGGGTAGAAGAATGATACTTCCCAAGCATGACTGAGTAATGACAAGTCAACAAGAAATATGTTAGTAGATGCCATAACAATCAAAGAAGTGGCCACCGCTCTGTGCTTTTCCTTTGAGAAAATCTGTGACCTCACTCCACTTGATGATGTGTGTATTATGCTAACCCAGTAAGAATATATGAGGCTATCTTCAAGGTCTTGCCTTCTGATTTATTTTCACTAATATTCTGTATCATAAGTAACCATATCGCAAGGAAAGAAACCCAGATATCGACTCCCATTTAAAGAAGCATCAGAATTCAGATAACATACCTTGCTTATCAAGAATAGAGTCATCTAATATGTTTTTCTGAGCCTTAAGAGATTTTATGTTATCCTCGTGCTGTTTGACTTTTAGACCGAGAGATTGTAGATCATCTTCAAGTCTCTACAGAAACACAGGCGAATATCAGCTGGACTGACCTGTTCAATCTGAGATAAGTTCTCATCCCTGTATTGACTAAGCACTAAGTCAATAGAGACTGAACAGGGAAAAATCATCGCGCCTAATAGCCTATATGCAGATGAATATTTGACTCGTATGATTCTCCAAGAAACTCCCGAGCCATTTCACATACAAACCTTAGAACTGTTAATTAATGTATCTGCCTGTAAAACACCTCCACTTGGCACTCCGCTGTTCGCATTAGCAGATCCTTCATTCTGATCAACAACCACCAATGCCAAGGAGTCTGGGACAGGTAATGCTGTTGTGATGACAGAAGGCTGCAAAGAGGTAGACATCAACAACTCGATATGTGCATCTTTGCAAACAAACAAGCTGAAGAATGCAGGTCATGCGATATGGAGTAAACTTGAGCTGTAAGTATCAAAATGAGTATATAACCAACACTCGTACACGGAGAAATTCCGGGAGACGGTGCATGATTAGAGTGAAAACGTTTTTTTCTTATTTCAGACTGTCAATGGTACCGCAAAATATGTGCTCAAATAAATATCTTTTCATGTAACCGGAGAAACTGGAGAAACCAAAGAACAGAACTTTCGAGACTCGAACTCATCCCAGTATCTGCTGATTTCTTTCCGGTAAGTTCACCAGATTGTCATGATTGCGACTATGAAATTTCTTTTTTGCATCAGAATCAAAAGTGCAATGAAATTGTGGAGCTTGTAGCAGTTTGCACATGTAGCTTGTGCTCAAAGAATGACCTGCAGGTTTCCCCATATAGATAAATAGCAAAAACATCTAGGTGACAAAATTATATGGCGATGTTACAACTTTGAAATGATCTTCCTTATCGATGAATAAAACCGGCTAACAGAGGTCATCAGCTTTATACCCATATCCCAACCAATTGGTCCAACACCAATACAGCAAGTGCTCAGTTCTCACCGCAACATACGCATTAAATTCCCGCCAAGCTCTAAATTTTCATCCGGATTAAATATACTTTAGCAACTGCACGTCTCCCCGATATTTACGCGAAACGCTATACAAATTCGAAAGGTTTGAAATTTCGCAAACATAATTACAAGTAACCTCTAAAACTGTTACCAGAATTCTTCCAAGCAATCAACCACATTGCCAAATTCGAACACGTATTCTCGAATTACAATCCGAATTTCCAACAGATAACATCGAACTCGAATGCATACGAAATCACCCACCGGCCAGCTCCACCAAGATCGTACACTATTTGCATATTCAAAGCCAATCAAGAAACCCCCGAATACCCTCCAAAGGTCGAAACGAGGACATGCAAGCACGAATTAGACAAAAGAATCGGTACTTTCCGCGGGAAAAAAACGTAACTTGTCGAGAAATCGAAACTCTCGAGACAATCTAGTTCCATTTTCCGTCACTGGGTACATCATTTTTTGCACAGCGATCAAAGCACGAGGTGAGAACAAGAAGCGAAAGATCGCTTCCAGCGGAGTGCAGAGCGTCGCTCACCTGGGTGTGGTTGTTTGGCTGAGACTTCGACATGGCGAGAGGTTTCACTTGAAAATGGAGAGACCTGTCTCTGTGTCTCTCAGGTAGGACAACTTATGAATCGACTCTTGAAGACTGTGCAGACAAGTAGGTTTATATATTTATTTATTTATATATTCAATCAACCTAATTTTTTTAATATTTTAATTATCAAAATAAAGAGTTTAATTTTGGTCGTCTGCACTTATAATCAGCATTTATAATCAGCATGTAAAATCCAAATATTTTTCTATATAAGTTAAGAAATTTTAACATCGTTTGGACTACGTAACGGTATAACTACATACGATTAAAATTGAACTCTCTAATGTATATTTATAAAAAATATCAAGACTTTATATCATATCTTATCCTAGTCATAAATGCAGATGACCGAAATTAAACTCTTATTTTCACATCTTACGAACTGCATATCAATTTAAATGACAAGTTATCTTTATGTGCTATCCATGGAAAGATGTTATTATTGCGATTGCTGGAACATGACACCTCTTCTCCAGGGGTAGTATTGCCCTTGCAAGAACTATTCCATCTCATTATTACCTGCCATGATCAATTAAAAAAAGGAATGTAAAAATTATCATAACTGGCTACTTTAAAAAAATTGCATAGTAATTGTAAAAAAGAAATGTTATATGAAATGCTTTCGATTGGAGAAAAATAAATAGGGAAAAAATGTTCCTTTTCCTTTAAACTTTATTCATAAATTATGAAGTCAAAACACACATATTAACACAATGTAGCTACTTTTGAATGACCGTCACATGATAAATTTAATCGATAATGGACATTCTCTTCTAAATTTAACACAAAATGAATGGAAGACAAAGACCACCATTGTCATTATTCATAATCGGTTCAATTATGACAAATTAGCATGTTATGACACACGTTCAATAGTAAGGGAAAAAATAAATCTTACAACACAACTCTTCTAGTAATGGCAACGGATGATTCTTTAAATAACGTCGAATCGCATAGCTCTCCATGTTCTCCACTTGCACTCTGCTCATTAAACACTTGTATTGCCAAAATTTGCCTGGCTTAATCAATTGTTTCCACATCTTTAATAGTGAAACTAAATGCTAAGAATTATTCATTATTATTGTGATTCATATGTAATAAGAAAATATAGGAAAGAAACATGAGATACTAATTGTTGGATGAGATAATAGCAAAATCCTCCAAAACCTCAAAATATAACTTTTTCAAACCAACTAAAGCTAGATAAAAAGATAATAATGCAAGCCTTGGATTGAAATGACTCAACCGATCCATGATTATTAATGCACAAACCAAAAGTATCGCCCATTGTTCCTCAGATTCACTACTAAAAAAACCTAAAAATACATAAATGAAAATGGAAAAAACCTATCATGATTCACTACTAAAGAAATCGAAAATGCACAATTGGATACCTTTGTTTGGCATGATAGATTAAATTGACAGTGGACATTCTTCTCCTCTAAATTTAACATGCAAAGGAATGGAGGACAATGACCATCACCTTATTAAAAACGTCTAATAGCAAGAGAAAAAAAAATTCTTACAACACAACTCTTACAACAATGACAACAAATGATTCTTTACGTAATACCGAATCACACAACTTTCCTTCTCCTTCACTTGCAGTCCACTCATTAAACACTTGTATTGCCAAATTTTGCCTACTTGCTTTCCAATAATCTGACAGCTTAACAGTATCAATTGCTTCTACATCTTTGATGGTGTATCTAAATGCTGAGAAATTATTCACCATTATTGTGATCCATATCTATTAAAGAAAAAAAAGAAAAAAAATACGAGGTACTAATTGTCAGGTGACATAATAGCAAAATCCTCCAAAACTCCACAAGATAACTTTTTTTACACCAACAAAAGCTATATAAAAAGATAATAACGCAAGCTTAGGATTGAAATGAGAGGACACAGATTCTCACTTAACCAATCCATGATTACTTCTAGAAATGCACAAACCGAAAGTGTTGTTATTTGTATCTCAGATCCACTGCTAAAGAACCTGAAAAATAAACAAACAGAAATGGTAAAAGTCTATATTGATTCACTAGTAAAAAATTCAAAATGCACAATCGGAGACACCTACCGCATCATAATCTAAGCAATAAATTTATCGTATCATTTTAAAGCCACATAATTGAATATGATAAGAAATGTGAGCAGGTTGCAACAACATATAAGATAAATTATCGAGAGAAGTCTAGATCTATTAAGAGAGAAAAAGCATAATCGTTCGCTTTCGTCATTTCAAAAAGCATAGTGCTTTGACTCACTCTCTCACAGCTTTCATATTTGACATGACCTAGAGAGTCATCAAGGAGAGAGTTTCGTCTTTCTTGCCATAGACGAGGAGAGGCAAAGGATAGGGCTTTTCTACAAAATAGCTTTTATACTATAGACATGAGAAGTTCTATCTCAACTTTTATCTTGACTAGACCGTGGCAAATAGGTGGAATGGGTTGGGTTTTGGTGAGTCATAAATGAATTCAACCCAAATTCACTTATTTAACTCACATAGGCCTATTTATTTTCTAAATAATTTAGATGGCGCATATCCAATCCATTCCAATCCAAATCCAAATCAAACTCACTCATATAACTCACATTTTTTAATTTATAGATTAAGTATTTTAGTAAATTTAAAATAATAAAAATGAAGCATATGTAAAAGACAAAAAGGCCAAGAAGATGTCCTTTGCGCTTCAGCCACCACCCTTTCAATTGGTGGGAACGCAATTTTCTTCGCTAGACAAACCTTTGACCTGCCCTGGAACACAAGGTATGCGACCGCGTCCCTCCCACTGCAGTCTATTGAGCCCTCTTGGCTCCCGCTTGAACTCTGGCTAGTCCTTTCCCCTTAACTCATTCGCATCTCGTTCCCCACTAATTGCTCACGTGGTTGGCTATCCCTATTTGAATCACGTATTATTGACTTTTGATGCAAACCATGGGGCTTACTGAACGATCGCGATTGAGAGTTGCGTCACGTGATTGACTTGTGCATCGCTTGAGGGAGACAATGGCCATAATTGACAGTTGGATTTGGGTGAGAGAGAAAGAGAGAGAGAGAACCATATTGAGAGATTTTTTTTTTTTTTTGGTTGATCCATTTAGAGAGATTGAAACTCTTGATTTTGCTTGTGAGACTATTGCCAATGAGACTATTAGCAAGATCAGTGATTATGGGCGACATCGCAAACAATGGAGAGGCATAGTCGGTTCGGTTTTGATATTGCAAACTTTTTTAGTCCATTTTAAAATGTTCAAACAACTCATTTTTGACCTGACTTATTTTATATGAATTGAAAAATGGGTAATGGATATATATGTCAGCTTTAATCCTGAATATCAAATGTAACTATTGAGTTTGAAGGGAAAGCAATTTTTATGAAATCTCAATTTTTATTTAATTTTAATTATCAAAATAAGGAATTTTCTTTTACTCATCATTGTTATGACTCAATAAGAGTTATTGGATGATTTACAAGTGTACGTGAGAACCTGTGCTCTATGGTCATCTAACTCTCCAATAGTATCAAAGATTTTAAGTGATAAAAGCCCATTGATGCCTTTCTATATATCAATTACTCAATTGAAATAAGGGATTATTTTTGTAAGTTAATTGAAATGAAATGACGTTTTGTAATAGATAAAGCTTCACAAAAGGAGACATGTGGAATTAGAGAAAACGTAAGTGGACTTTTAGTCGAGAGCCAACCGGAATATCGGGGCATTCATTTTGTATTTTTTGTCCAAAAAATTAAACCTAAAATAATTAAGGGGGGTAATTCTAAAATTTGCTCTTCTAACTATTGTGCTCTTTGGTAATTGGATTCTTGGAACTATTTTTAGTGCAAGTCAGGCAATCTAACTTGATTTTCCAAACTCAAGTCATTTTCCGAATTATTACATTTAATTGCATCGACATGTTTGTTTTTTTTTTCTGTGCCTAATAGAAGAAAATAATTTTAGAATTCTCAAATTGAGCCTAGTCGAGGGAAAACTATATTTTCTCCAAATGATGTTCCTAGTATTCTAAATTAATCTTGAGACTAGTGAGGGCCCCCTTTTTTTTGTCTTTATTAGACTAAATTTTAGGATTTCAAAAGTATTTTTTCTCACTTCTTTTACAATGTCAAAAATAGGTACATAAAATAACCAAATGAATCATAACTAAATGTGATGATTAAAAGATGACTTAATTGAAAAATCAAATGATATAGGGAAAAAGCCATTAAAAATCCCAAATTTTACCCACTTTGAACACATTTATCTTATATTATTTTACGTAACATTAAAAAAACTTCAAATTTATATCCATGTGATATAATTATCCCAAATTTATATAATATTATATATTTATCTCAATTTTTTTTTTTTCGTGATATCAAAAATCTTAAATTTGTACTATATGAAATATTTATCCCTAAAAATTGGTATCACAGAAAAAGTTTGGGATTTTCGATACCACGGAAATTTTTTTGGAATAAACATGTTAAAAAGGTAAAAGTTTGGGATTTTTGGCCTTATAGAAAGTAGTTTAGTGTAAATGTATGAAAGTGGGTAAAATTTTTAATATCATAAAAATAAAAATAAAAATAAAAATATCATAATGGGCGTGATTCGAGGCTTTTGGTTACTTTTGCCAACAGATGTTTACCCATTCTACCGAAAAACTCCCCAAGCGAGCACGCCGTCAGGTTTGTCATTCTGCTTGAGCCTGAGAGAGAGAGAGAGAGAGAGAGTGTTGTGAAGCTTCAATGGCGGCAAACTCCGGCTTCCAGTTGTTCTCTTCATCCGGCGATTTCGCCAATCTGGGGTTCGGGTTCGCCGGCGATTCACCACAGGAGGCTCTTCATCCGGCCCCTCCTTGCGTTGAAGTGCTTCCCTCGGAGGTTCGAATCGTTTCCCATCAAATTCAATCGATGATTTTTCTTAAAATCGAACCTTTTTAGAGTTCCCTTGATAATTGATGTTGGTTAGCGTCGCTTAGGTTTCGGAGAATGTCAAGTACACCGTGGAGCCTGTCCAGCTGGGAGAACTCACGTTGCTCAAGGTAAGTTTGCCTGTGGTGTTCTTTGTTTGCTTGGAGAATGAGAAGACTTGTTTCGTTTGAAGTTATTGAAGAGCATAAGAACGGAAATTAAACGACTTTTGTGAGCTTGGTTGTCGTGAGTGATCAATCTGAAGACTGTAAGTTTGCTTATTTTGCTGGGGTTAAGCAAGAGTGATACGGAATGTGAGCTCTATCATAAGGAAAGATGGGCAAAGTAATTGAAGACGTTAATGCTCGTAAAATTTGTGGTCTGAGCAGTCTATTGTGGTCTGTGCTAGGGCCGGGTCAGCACCCAAGAGGTCTTTTCCTTGTCAAATTCGGACTTGGTGCCTGGGAAATACGAAGGTGCGTAAACTTGCAATTCTTCACTTTTGTCTTTGTGAATGAAACATCAACTTCTGTTATTCATGTAAATTCTAAGTTCTTGTGCTGTGTTGACTGGACTGTTGACTAGTGGATTTGGTGTGTAGGAGGACTGAAGCTATGGGAAGGCTCGATGGATTTGGTGAAAGCCCTCCAATCAGAAATCCAAGCTGGGAAATTATCATTTAGTGGAAAGAGAGTGCTAGAGGTGGGCTTATAATTTCAGGTGATTCACTATGAGGCCATTGTGGAAAGTGGATGGAGAAATTAGTTGTAAGAGTAATAATAACGTGCTTCTTGCTGATACATGACCCATATTTGGAATTTCTAAAAGCCCAAGCCTGCATTTCTGTCTTGTTTTATGTGCACAATGACCCATGAAGGAAAGTCTTGTTTGTTCTTTTCATGAGCAGTGGTGTGTGGTCAATTAGGAGGCCAACTAACTCTGGTGCTTGGACCAGAGGCTTGTAACTTGTTAATTTTAGGTGTTACTGGGGGATAGAAGGAAATGCTATCAGTGCTGATATATTTTATTGTTCTTAGAGTGTTGCATTTCAGAGTTTGAGCATTATATTTAGGATGTATAGTGCTGCTTTGTCATTGCACGATGGGAGTTCATGTGCCTAGGAAGGGAAGAGATCACTAGGGGGTTGAACAAGATTGCCTTTTCTTGCTGCCATGGGGTATCCAGTTTTCAAATTTTCTTTCTTAGGAACTGATGCGGTTGCTGAATTTACAGAATGTTGAAGGAAAACTCTCTGCACATTAAGTTGCTGTCTAGAGGTGCTAGGAGTACTTAACTCTAGCTGTCTCCTTGATCCAATATTTACTCTGTATTATTAGTATGGACAAATAGAGTTGAAGCGTCGGACTTATACCTCAACAATGAGGTCGATACTTTTGTCAATATTTAAGTTTAGCAACAGTTGTGATTTTAACGCATTATGTGATCAGCTTTCTTAGATAGCCGTAATGTAGGTATCATCTCTCTGCACAATACCCTGGGTAATTTTTACCATTAGTGACACTTCCATATGACTTTTCCTAGTGGTTTGGACTTTGGAGTGACCATTTCTTACTTGTTGCTCTATAAATATACTTCTGTCTATCTGAATCTCAGAAGTTTGTAGTCTTTAAGCATTGATCAAATCTGTTCTTCGTCTTTGTGCTTTAAGTGTGAATAGAAATGGTGTAGATGAGAAGTTGTTGCAGAGTGTGTTGTTCCGAGGTTGTTTGCCTCCTTTAGACAATCAGTTTTCTCTCTGACTTGCAATGCAAGATTCTTAGCAACTCAACTTCAAGTCTTCAACCACTTTGCCTTTGAAAGATTAGCCTCCAAAGTAGGTCCAGTTGCTGCAAGTGGAATGTCTTCCTAGGCTAAGATGACGATCTTATGGCAAATGACCACTTTGGTGGCTAGTGGCTAACCGTGTGTTAAGATGATCTTAATCAAGTTCTCTGTTTTGCATGTTTATGTTTGTCATGACTCAATGAATTTTTAGTCTCTTCACGAGGAGGCTGCATGAAACTTAGGTGTACAATGTTGAGTCATTTCATTTGCGTTTGGTTGCATCTATTTCTATAAGCAGCCATATTTTGTGGTGGTTGCTTTTTGGTTGTCATGAGGGGTTATTAAGTCTAATACCGATTAAGCTTCAAAACAGCTAGTTGCCCTGTAATCTGATTATTGTTAAGTTCCAATTGTGGTACTACTTTCCTTTTACTTCATGTACCAATCCGACTTCCCTTTTGTAATGACGTTACTGATGTACGTCGTGACAACAAATTTTCTTCTTTCTCTTTTCTGATGCTGTCACTGATGAAATTGCTTTATTTTTCAGCTTGGATGCGGTCATGGACTTCCAGCAATCTTTGCATCCCTCGAGGTAAAGTATCCATCTTACATCTGACCTAGGTGTGGCCTAGTTGATGATTGTCATAGAAATTTTGAATTTCATATGATGACTAAAATTTGCTGTAGTAGGGTGCTCATACCGTTCACCTACAAGACTTCAATGCAGAGGTACTGCGATGTCTAACCATTCCAAACATGGATGCAAATTTGAAGAAATCCCATGCTCCTGAATGTAGCCTAGCAGATAGAGATATTCGTTTCTTTGGTGGTGACTGGAAAGACATCCATCAAATTCTTCCGCACATAAAATATAATGAAGAGGACCCAAATGGAGATAATGGCTCGGCCTCAGGGGGTTATGATGTTATATTAATGGCCGAGACAGTGTATTCAATCTCCTCTCTCCAACATCTGTATGAACTCGTGAAGAAGGTTGGTTTCGTTCTGTGCACAGTGTTCCTCTTGCGATGACATGGTTCTCATTTCTTCTGGTGTTGGCTTTTGTAAACAGTGCATGAGTTGTCCTCATGGAGTTGCATACATGGCTGGTAAGAAGCATTACTTTGGAGTTGGAGGGGGAACGCGGAGATTTTTGTCTCTGGTGGAGAAAGATGGTAAGTCTTGGAAAATTGAGCACCTTTACTAAAGCTGCTTTTATAGATTGAAAGGTTCTTTTTATTTTAGGTTTTGGAGATAATGTTTATTGTGTAGAAAGTAGAATTGGTGCTTACTGCTATAATCCATTGAGTTGAACATCTTGACTAAAGCTGCCTTTATGGATTGAAAGGTTCTTTTTGCTTTATGTTTGGAGATAATTTTTATCATGCAGATATTAGAAGTGGTATTTATTGGCAGAATCTCTTGAGTTTAGTGAAGTTATGTGGACACTCCTTGAGCTTTGATATCTTTTGCATACGAATTATGGCTTTAGATGAATTCACATGATTTATTTTATTTTTTCATTAAAGCATACTTGTTACCTCTTTATTATGGTGTATGAGAATAGCTAATGTTACTCACATTTTTGACTTATGTGACCATGTTTCCTTGACCTGGAGATATTTTTTTCCAAGCAAAACCTTCGAAAGAATCATCCTTTTTATTCAAGATAGTCTCTAGTAATGACAAAATCTGCTACTTTTTGGTGTCTCATGCTTTGAGTATGCTCCTTTGGCGGTTGCCATTTTACAGGCATAATGGCAAGCAGCATAGTTGGCGAAGTGGCTGATGGTTCATCCAACCTTCGGGAGATTTGGAGGCTTTCATTCAAGTAACTTTGGGTCAAGTCAACTATAAAAGATGAAAATCCACATCTACAGAAAGAAAGGATAATGTGACTTATCCTACAATGTCTCATTCCGTTAGGTTATAATCTTCGATGCCATTGCTGTTTAGTTTCTTATCTCATTACTCATGGTGGGGAATATGACATCATTTGGGGAACTTTGGAAAGCATGGCTTATGAATGCGATGATCAAAAGCTGGGGTTGGAATTATCTCACAGCTTTTCTTAATGTTTAAACTTGTGCTTCATTGATTGAAGTTATGATCGTTTTCTAGGTATGGCATTGGATTTTCTCTCTTTGATCCTTCGCGACCGAGTTATTCTTATCTTTATGATGATTTCTATGTGGCTGAGGAAGTCCATTCGGTTAATCCGAATCATCATATTTTAATGCTACAATGTAGACTGTTGGATTAGATTCTCAACTAAATGGAATAGGTGACTAGAAAAATCAAGGGAAAATTGTCTAAAAAATTTCAAAATCTATTGCACTTTTGTCAATTTAGTTTTAAACATTTTAATTTTGTTAATTAAGTCTTAAACCTTTTCACCTTTTGCTAGTTGAGCCCATTTAGCTAATTTTGAATTAAATTTGTTGATGTGGATGTTGATTGTTGTATGTGGCATGGTCAGCATTAACGTGGATAATTTTTAAAAGTATTTTAATATTTTTTTGAATTTTTGGATTAATTTTTTTTCCCTTTACTTTGCCTATGCTTTCGAGGCCTCAATGGCCTAGGCAATGCCAGGCGAGGTGGGCAAGGGTTGTTCTCGCCGATTTAGACCAAGGCAATCTCCATTGACGATGAATTGCATGAGTACAACGTGTCTATCAAAGTCTTTAGGTCCTTGAATCCAAGAGCTCCTCGTCTTCGTCTTCTCAAGCTTCTTTGTGCAACTCCACTGTATTACGAGGAGTTCATCCTGATCTTGGCCATTAAGGATGAGCTCTAGGATCGGGATGAACTCTTGTAGAATTTTTTTACTTTAAAAAATGTCCGATTTTTAGTTAATATTTATATGTGATAATGTGAAAGAGAATATGCTATTTGGGTATGTTTGATCATTGAAGGAGCAAGGGAGTTTGGGTATAGAGAAAGTTTCATTGTCTTTCTTGGCATTATTTGGTTAATGGGACCTAATGGTCGAATGGATATGAAATGGATGTATTACTGCATTCTCATAAAAAAGGACAAGTGAAGATAAATAATTGCTGATCATTGGAGCAAAGTCCATTGATGAGTTTGTTGACCTAGGAGCAAGATGTAAGTGGGCTGACGTGTTGATCCATTAAAGCAAATCATGAAGATTAGTTGCAACCAGAAGTGAACATGGAAAGATGGAGGTTGCTGTTTACCAAGCATGAGCACTTGAAGATCCACTAAGGGAGATCTTGGATGGCAGTTACAATGGGAAGTGAACGTGGGAAGATTGAGGCTGTCTTTTTGGACAATTACTTTGAAGAAGAAGACTCACTAATGTGGGAATATGAAATTAAATTTCTAGAGGCGTGGAAACACAATTTCAAACACGAAAAAATTGCTCCCAAACAGTGACAATAGATGGTATATAAATATCAAGTTCTCATTAACTAAAAAGATCCCTCGACAATCAAAACATAATATTTTATTATCTTTGCTTTCTTACACTTTATTTTTCTTTAGTTGTAACTTTTTGATTCGCGCCATCAATTAAATTCCGATGCGTATCTCTATCTCAGTGCTTTGTCGTTGATTAAATTCCGGCAAGCATCTTTATTATGGGTATTATGCTGTCGATTCAATTTTGGTGTTACATTTTTACACATCCTTGAACTTTGTTGTCGATTAAATTTCGACCGTTTGTGTACTGTGTTTTTGTGGAAGTGCTGTATTTTCAAGCCTCATCATTGATTAAATTCTAGCACGGCTTGTATGTATAATTTGGTTTGAAGTTCGAAATAAATGTTTGTAGTCATTTCTTGTTTGCCTAGATGTTTCTTGTCCAGAGTCGCCATAAAGCCTGTCTCCTCTCATCAAAAGTCGATGAACGACCTTTGGAAAAGATGTTTCGTCGAAACAATTGGCATGCCTAGTGGGATCATTGTGGTTGATTTGAGGAAATGCAATGGTGAGACTAAGGAATCGACTTGATCTTAATGATGTTGGTAGTGATGTCTTTTCATTACAACCCATGTGTTGATGATAAAACATGACATTTTGAGTCATCGACTCCACTACTGATGGTGGAGCGAGTATAGGGTGAAGATGTCAATATTTGAAGACAATACACTGATGAGTAGTCTGTGATGTTCGTCACCATGCGATGATTATTTGAAGTGATGCATCAGCCAAGAGCATCGAGTCATTCAATTCAAGTGCAAGCAAATCCTGATAATCTTACATTTTTGACCTATGAGACCAGTGGTATCATTTATGGCAATTTGCTGATGACAATGGAATATGTGATGACTCTTGGGATTCCTAATTTAAAAGAATTGAATGATTAACGAATCATTCCATTCTTTTAAAGGGAAATATATGTTTACACCCAAAAATATCCGATTTTTAGTTATCATTGACATGTGATAACTTGAAGAAGAATATGCTATCTGGGCATGTTTGATCATCTAAGGAGTTGTTGAGAAAACTCATAGTTTTAATATTAACAAAACGTTCTAAGTTCTATTATGGAACTGGCTTTGAAATAAGGAAGATTTCAATCTGGATATTATTTAAGATTCTTTTGAAAGTCTATTCCATCCAAAAGATTTCGTATCAATTTGTATCCTAAAAGTAGACACACTATCTCATTCTGATTGGGATCCAAAATGAATTTTGTCCATAATAATAGGAGGACTAGAATGAAGAATGGATTCACAACGGCTATGGATTTCACTTACTCTATATATATTGATAATGACAAAATCAATCTCAAAAACTATTTCCAAAAGAAGATAGGACACTTATGGAGACCAAAATTCTGTTTGTATAGGCGATCGGAATTTATAGTAATTCAATCTCTATCCTCAACGGTTAGGAAATCTTCCTTAATCAACTTGTCCAAGAAGGGAAAATTGGAAGATAATTCTTCATTTGGATGGGCCAATGGCTAGTGGCTCGAAGGAGTATTTAAGGATGATATACAACTTAAAGAAGTAGAGAGCGTGACTCATAATTCCAAATTATGAATTTGTTTTCTCATCCAATTGTCTCTTAAGTGCAAAACTTGAGTGGTCAAGAGTGAATTACACAAAATGGTGACTTAATGAGAGAGCATATCACTGAGTATTTACACTTGAAGCTTTGTAATCATTTATTGATCTCATAGTGGAATTCAGCTTATTGGCTATTAGCGTGGGAAAGTGAGCATATGCTTAACTAAAGCTGAACAATTATAATTCTATTTGCAATCTTCTTATCTCTTATCTTTTTATTTTGATTGTATGTTATAGAAGTCTATTTTGCACTAATTAGACTTTAAATTTAATCTCCGCGTCAATATGTCACTTAGACTTTACTCTGATATATTCTTATAAAAATTTGTATTTATACCTATTCACGCCCTTTAGGTGTCTATACTAGCTTTCTCATGTAGTTATGGGAATAGAGAAAGCTCCATTATCTTTTGACATTATTTGGTTAATGGGAGCTAATGGTCAAATGGATATAAAATAGATGCATTACTGCATTCTTATAAAAAAGGACAAGTGAAGACAAATAATTGTTGATTATTGGAGCAAAGTTCATCGATGAGTTTGTTGACCTAGGAGCAAGATGTTAGTGGGCTGACATATTGACCCATTAAAGGAAGCCATGAAGATCAGTTACAAACAGAAGTGGACGTGGGAAGATGGAAGCTGCCATTTACCAAGCATAAGCACCTAAGGACCCGCTAAGGAGATCTTGGATGGTAGTTATAATGGAAAGTGAACGTGAGAAGATTGAGGCTACCGTTTTGGACAATTACTTTGAAGATGAAGACTCACTAACGTGGAAATACGGGACTAAATTTTCAGAAGTGTGGAAGCATAGTTACAAACACGAAGAAATTGCTTCAATACGGTTACAATAGAATATTGATAACACTATTTTTAATAGAGTATTCTTGCTTATTTAGACTTGATATTTGTTAAATTTAGAGGAATTTTTGGATGAATTTAATTGCTACTCACGTAATTTTATTTTATATGAAATATTTTCAGATCTTCCAAAATATTGCAATATCTTTCAAAATATTTCATCTTGAAGAAAAAGACAGCCCAAATAAGATATTTGGAGAATTTGACTATGATTGAAGATAAGGTTCAAAGAAAATCAAGGAGGAATCTTTTTGATTTCCTAATAGGAGTCGACTTAGGGCAGATTTTTGGAGGCTATATAAACTGCTCTTGTGTCGCAGAAGTAGAGAGAATCCTTGGAGCCACCATCTTGCAGAAAAATTTGAGTTTTATTAGTTAGATTTTGTTCTTCTATTTTAGTAGAGTTGGCGTGTCAAGGAGAGAAGGAGGAGACAAACCTGAAGCTCCTTGTTTCTCAATTCGGTGAATTTATTTTTATTTAGTATTATGTTTTCTTTAATTATTGTCAATTTAATTTTTACTATGTTCTAAATTTCTTTTGTTAGAGCTACAATGGATCTTAATCATGATTGATTAATTTTTAAAGACTTTCATGCAATAGAATTGTTTTGATTGTGTTATTCTTTATCATGATCTTAATGCTTTTAGAAGTCTGGCCAACTTTTGAATGATTTTTGATGTATGCACAATATCGGGTGGAGATTGTATGCATGCGTAATAGTGATATTGAACCATAAATTAAATCTAGGTCAAGGTACACTAGGTTATTTATGTGGCTACGGTAGTAGATCTAGGTTGGGATTACTTAGATTGAATCCGGGAATTTCCACAAGAACTTAATACTTTTAGGTAGTTTAAATTCACCTAAGGTTAGTGTAGGTTAACATACCTAATTAGGGATTATTAGACCGAGATCGGCTTTTAATTCATCTTAGAGAAATTTCGCCAACACAATTGGAAATTAATTTGTTGCATGAAAAGTTAAGAAAATTAATTATGAATGATTAAGTGAAGTTGAATGCTCTAACATTTTGTGATCTTGATAATTATTAATTTTCAGTTTGTTTTAGATTATTTTTACTTTACAATTTTAATTAGCTTTTAATTCTTTAAGTTTTGACTTTTTCTATATTTTAATATTTTAATTGGTTTAGTTTACTTTTTACTTGTCTTTTCGATTTGGTTAGCTAAATTTTTGAATTGATCATTTTCAGTAAGTAATTGGATAAAATAAAAAACAATCCCTGTGAGAACGATACTCACTCATCACTTTATTATTTGTTGATATTGTGCACTTGCAATTCACCTAACATCTATATATATATCAAGTTCTTATCAATTGGAAAAAACCTTTTGACAATCAAAATATAATCTTTTTATTATCTTTACTTTCTCACACTTTATTTTTTCTTAGTTATAACTTTTTGATTCACACCGTCGATTAAATTCTAACACATATTTTTATCCAGTGCTTCGTCATCGATTGAGTTTCAACAAGCATTTCTATCAAGGGTGTTGCACCATCGATTGAATTCCAGCATTACATCTTTGTATGTTCTTGAGCTTTATTGTTGATTAAATTTTGACATAGTTCATGTGTGTGTGTTGTTGTGAAAGAGGCTGTATCTTTAAGTCTTGTTGTTGATTAAATTCTGACACAATTTATAAATAAAGATGTGCAATTATTTTTCATCCCTCTAGATATTTCTTGTCTGAAGTCGTTAGAGAACCCATTTTCTCTCATCAAAAGCTGATGAATGACTTTTGGAATAAAAAAAGTTTTGTCATCAATTAAATTCCAACAAGGCTAAACTAGATCTACTTTGTGCTCCCAAGTTGAAGCTCTAGCATTGCTTGACGGTCTCGGATGGGGCGATACTCGCTCTGAAGGTGAGTGGCATGACATAGAGGGCGTCGAAGAAAGGTGAGGGCTCGTAGTGGAGGAAGATGCATATTGCACTCATTTTGGTTGTCAATTAGAGAGTAATTTCGGAGAAGAGCTAGAGCAATGAGATCGAGGTCAAAAGGAACGAAGGTAGGTGAGGTTCAACCTCCCTGGATTTAGCGAGGCTAGCCCTCGCCTTCTCCTAAGTGAAACTGATCCTTGCTTGTGGCGGCAAAGGTGACTCTCACTTGCCTTGCTTGGGCCAAGGTGACGCTCGGTGAGGCTATCATAGCCTAAGCGAGGGTTAGCCTTACTAGTCACATTAGCCATCGCTTGTGGCTGCTCACTGGAAAAAAGAATAGGAGAAAAAAGGAAAGGGAAAAAAAAAGGTGAAAAAGAAAAAGAAAACATATTAAAAGTCAAAAAATTTTAAAAATTATTAAAAATGTCAACGTCAATGTTGATGACACCACATAGGACAACTATCGTTTGTCTTGGCAATTTTTCATCAAAATTAGGTAGATTGATTTAATTGAAAAAATGTGAAATTTTTTATGATTTAGGTTCCGTTCATTTCATGGAAAATGTTACTTTTTTGGAAAATATTTTCCAAGAAGTTATTTTCCAGAAAACGTAATTATTTTTGGTGTTCGGGTAAAACTTGATTTTGAAGTGGAAAATATTTTCCGCTGTTCGCTTGGAAAATATTTTCCTTTATAAACTCTTTTTCAATAATTTTTTTATTATTTTATTTTTTAAAATCATTATTTATTATTTTTTTAAAATAGATTATTAAATTATTTTTTTCTTTATTTTATGTTCTCTCCTTCCTTGGCCAGTCGCCGACCATGCCTCAAGCTCACCTTGCTAGCAAGGCTCAAGGCTCACCTACCTCTGGCGAGCTCGCATGATCAGCTCACTGGCAAGGTGAGCTCAAGGCAATGAGGCTCGAGCCTCGCAGATCGACATCGTGAGTTATGCAGCCTTCAATTCGGAAAGTAGTTGAACTATCAGGAGGAAGAAGAAGCACAATGCCGTGCAAAAGCTAAGTGAGAGAGATCGACCAATTAGGGCAAGCAATTGACTTTGTTCTACTTTAAAAAGGAGGGATTTGATTATTTTGAAGGGAGCAAAGAGAGGCAAGCACGGGGGCGCTGGATTCGTGAAGCGAGAGAAAAGAGGATTACAATTTTTTTATTTTAAAAAGGGGTAAATTTGGAAATAAGTTTCCGTCTTGTGATGTTCGGGCGTCATCGATTTGGCAAGCTCGGCTTGCCCGTTGTCGGTCACCGGCCGTTGCCGTGGCTAACAACCGGGCTGAAAAAAAAAAACAAAAAAAGAAAGATAGAAAAATAAAGAAAAATAAAAATAAAAAATCGATTTTATTAAAAAAATAACAAAAAATCGATTTTATTAAAAAATAACAAAGAAATTCGAATTTATGAAAAAAATAAAAAAAATAAAAATAAAAGAAATAAGTAAGGACTAATGGAGAGTGTAAGATAAGAGAGAGTGAATGTGGAAAATGTTTTCTACTTTTCAAAAGTGGAAAACATTTTCCCTCACTTTAGAAGATTTTTTTTTCCTTCATGGAAAATGTTTTCCTAATGAATTTATTTTCCGTGAAACGAACGTCGGAAAATTCGGAAAACATTTTCCTGGAAGTTATTTTCCGTGAAACGAACGGAGCCTTAATTGGAAAAATTCAAAGGTTTATGACTAGATTAGTAAAAGTGCAATAGGTTTATGACTTTATTTAATAATTTTCCCATTAAATCTGTCTACACTTATTTTCCTATATTGTTAAGTAGTTTGTTATGAAGAAGATATAAGACTGTTTATTTGCAAAAAAATATTTTACCTTAGAACGTTTTTTTTGTTTTCTATTGCTTGGTATTGGAAAATAAACTGGTCACAAAAAATGGAGGACTTAATCAGAAAGTTCAAGTTTAAAACCAAGCCAGACAACTTCCCAATTTAAAAAGTGAAGCCATCTTTAGAGCTTTCGCAAAACGTGCTCAACTTCGTCCTAAATGAACAAATCTTCGTTGATGATCTCTGCACGTTCCTCATGGAGACTAAATGGAAAAGGGTCGCACTACGGTCCGCTTTCCCATCGATGGCGAAGCTCCTCCTTGACCTCGAATTCTGTGCTTCCACATCATGCATCGCCGTCGTTTCAGCGAGCTGCTGCCACCTATTTTATGTCAAGTTTTCATTGCTTAAATGAGATTTACTTATGCAAACAATTTGACCAATTAAATAAAAAAAAAGGAAGATATCACCAAAAATTTCAAATTATATCATTTGGGATAATTTTACTTTAAAATTTTTTTATGTCATAAAAAATCTCAAATTATATTATTTGGACAATTTTACCATGAATTTTTGTGTCACCAAAATTCTCCCAATTATGCTACTTGAAATAATTTTACTCTGATTTTTTTTTTTTCACAAAAAATCCTAAACTTTGTTATTTGAGACACATTTATCCCAAAATTTTTTAAATGAAGGGCATTTTGTCTTTTTACTTTTTTTTTTTTCTTCCTCTTCCCTTTGCCATGGCTGACAGAGGTCTTGCCACCCTTGCCGACGGCAGTGGCGGCCCTCGCCTTGGGCAAGTGAGGCGGCCCTTGCCCGAGTCGGGGGAGGGTTGCCCCCACCAAATTTGGTGAGGGCAGCCCTCGCTCAAGTCGGGCTAGGCAAGGGATGCCCTCGCTAGATTTGGCAAGGGCAACCTTCCTCGGCGTCGAGCGAGGGCCTCCTCGCCAGATCCGACGAAGGCAACCCTCCTCGGCGAGGGCCACCCTCGCTGGACATTGCCCACCCTCGTCGGCTTCCTTGTACCATGCCGACAGAGGAAATATGAAGAAAGAAAAGAAAAGAAAAAAAAAAAGAAGTAAAAAGACAAAAATACCATTCAGTTAAAAAGTTTGGGATAAATGTGTTCAAAGTAGTATAGTTTAAGGTTTTTTGTGACAAAAAATAAGTCCAGAGTAAAATTATTCTAAGTAACATAATTTGAGGTTTTTAGTGGCAAAAAAAAGATTTAGGATAAAATTATTCATAATGGTATAATTTGAAAT